>CM067352.1:18632603-18657603 GCA_034190875.2 Urechis unicinctus | reverse complement strand
TTGTGCATTGTCTTAATGGCTATCCGAGTGCAAAACAATGCGATAACTAATACCTTTATATCACACTGGTATCAGTGTCAGGCAGATTACATAAGTTAGCGGGTTTGGAGTCCTTCCACGTGAATCCTTTTATTCCTAGACTCGACAAAGTCTGCGAAGCAATTGACATATGTATCATTGATACAGTCTCGTGTTTCATTGATAAGCCGCGCTTGTCTGAGAAAAACCTACAATTCAATCTTGCGATCAGGTTGCAGACCAAATAAGAGCCACGTAACTCATATAATAACAGCTGTGCAAGAGTAGCCATGCGAAGCAATATTGGAGACGGTTGGTAATAATAGATGTTGAGAATCGAGCCAGCAGACCGGTCAGTTGATGCTGTAGCATTTAGTTGCTGTTCTACTGTAGTAAAACACACCCGTGATCTTCGTCCGGGGGCAAGCAATTCGGATACTTTATTGTGGTTAGTGAGCGAGGATTTTGCAGTACATATATAGGGAGAAAGTTTATTTAATCAGACCCCAGGAATTTTGCAAGTGTAGCAGAAACTTCGGAAAAAGGCGACATTTAAAAAAATATCCAGCGATTGGGAGCATGTGTCAGTTGCATAAATTAAGTATATGATAATCAGCTCCATATTCTAACTAAAGTATGGTTTTTACCCTATTTTGTGTACACATCAAGCACTTCATGCTATCTAATTGACTGCTAGATAGATCAGAATTTAACCACAGGCGTTCCCATGCCAAAATAAGAAATGACGATAATAAAGATTTGCATTTTTCGAAATGTGTCGGCCCAGTTCATATTAATCTTAATTAAAGATACATCTAGTTCATGCATGTAAAACTCAATCACACAGTGTAGGTGATGCGAATAGTGTTTGAGTATTTAGAAATAGATGCAATTAAATTTCTCAATTAAATATTACCACGGTTTAGAAATCATTATTCGATACGTGCAACAAGAACGCATGAAGCATCTGATGGGGCCAGGTAGCCGCTGAATGAGCGCTGTTTTTTCACTATCTACATCTTGCTTGAAAAATGCCCCTACAAGGGAAATAAATCGAAAGGAAAGGGAGCGAATATTGAGTCAACCCAGTCGATGTCGTATTTATCAATATCATAAAGTCATGGGGTCTAGGTGCTAGAAGCAATGCTTGAGTCCCATAATTTGAACAACCAATTTCAAGAATATATGACCAGAGACTTACTGACGCTATTCACGACGCCAAACCTTTGAGTTTTCGGGTGACTATTGAATGATAACTCCCGAATAGATATTTTTCATATGAATTACCCGGTCCCTTTGTCTCAGATATTCGCAACATACCTCAGTCTTTATGAGCTTCTCACTAGTGAGCTAAGACTGATGCGTATACTGTAAAACATTTAGCGCTGCAGAGCAATATTGATTGTGTGGTAATGAGGCATCGGTTTTCTAGGGGCGAAATGTTGTTTAGCGTTTGCGAGCCTAACGTTTATAAATGTTTGGTTTTTGGCCACTGCCTATTCTCTACAAGATTGCTCCGATCTATTTTGCGCCAACTTGGCACTAGAGCGCATTAGAAATTACTTCATTCGTTACAATTCATGTCGTGGTGTATCTAAAACAACATTTTTAGGTGTATATAAGCTAAACAAGGTAAAGAGTAAATCGTGAAGTTTCTGAATCGGAAATATGCAAAATACTTTGTTACACCTCCGGAAATGGCCAATATCCTTCATGAGTTTGTAGTTTATCACCACATTTTGTTCAGCGCATGTAGAACAGCATGACCCATGTAACACATTGGATAATTATAATACCACATCCGAATTGATTCAACATTTCGTATCCGGTATAAACATCTATGTCTGCATAAAGTAGTACAAAAAAAGCTCAAGCGAAATTTCGTTCGACATTGTACTTAAGTCGAATATAAGACGCAGTTCACCATAAATTGCGCAAGTGTTTGATTATTCTCACATGATGTATTGCACAATAACATTCCGTAATTCAAAGCTGAAACAATTCTGGAAGACGAATTATGGCCTGGGGGGAATACGGGAAATATGGCATATGGAGAAAACTTTGGTACTTTGATGCATTTGTTCAATAATATATTATGACAATAGATGGACAAATGTCAATAAGAGTCAATCACTGTTGCACAGATACGCTTGTGCCAATCAAGTACCGTCAAATTATCTACGAGTATTCTTCCTCAATGTTATGATTAATGCAAAGAGTTCATACCGCAACTAATCCCTTAGGGTCATGTGGAAAACTGATAATTTACGGAGTTAAGTCCTTAGCAACATCTTTTCTTTTTTATATGGCGTTAATTACAAAGAAGTGAAATGTACATCAGTGTGGTAGACAATCATGCATTTAAAGCGATGGTTCTGTACTATTCAGGCGAGACTATAATTTGTGACAGTGCTGGGCAGCACGCCACTTCATTTTTTGCTGTATATAGGTGAACAAACGATTATGATTGAAATTGGATTGAAGGAATATATGGTGGTGATTTACAGATTTTTAGAAGTCACTGTTGGTAATAAGAAAAGTTTTAAATCGAGAACGCTCACAAATATCATCAATTATCGATCTGTTGTATGTATCTCGCGGGTTTCACTAAAATTACCGTTTCCGTGTCAAATGCAAGCATACTCACATGCGTAATAATTGATAGCAAGTTGCCTGCTCAGCGTTAGTGTCATGCGGCATTGACAGACTGCTTACGCTTATCAAGACAGTTGTATAATAAGCAACCCACCCCGGACTCCCACGTCTCTAATATGATATATGTTGCAGTATGCAGCTTCACAATTAACCAAGAATATTCAGGTTTTGGCAGGTATGATTGATCACGCTTCCTTGACATAATTGCTTTTTACGCCTTTTTGGCTTGTTGAAAGCTGTGTCAGCAAACAACACCTGAGTGCGATTACTTAATGGTATCATTTTGCGCCTGCGAAGACTAAAAAGAGCATCATAGTCTGATCGTTTCGTGTAAATAAGCGTTTCTTCTTGGAATGTATTTACAAGCAGTTTGTTGTGTAGCGTTTGGTGTTCCAGTAATAATTATCTGACGTCGAGGTTTGATTAGCAGTTCTTTGGCAGCCGTTCTTAAAAGGCATTAAATGCTCATGCAATCCTTGTTTGATGTAGGTTTCCAAATTAGAAAACCATTTATCTGATATAGCACTCCGGACTTCACTGACATCACAAACTTCCGACAGTCACAAGGTTTCATAACGATGGAAGTCTAAACACATTGGTTCTAATATATTTCACTGGGTGTGAACTTTGGCTTACTAGCGCAAATGTTGCACGATTCAGTCATTTAACTCATAATGGCTACACATTGGTATACGATTCTACACGGACGCAAATCAATTACGAAAATACGTCCGAGGTAAGTACTTCAGATAAACCGCAACCAGAAGCACATTAGGTTAATGAGGGATTCAGCCGAACGGCGGGTGAGAATTTGATTAAATCGAGGGGCTAATTTTGCACCTTAAGTTCATATCAGTCGCTTCATCAGGCATGAATACAGAACTTTAATTGTTACTACCAATGTAATGCATATTAATAGACCCATCAGTTCTGCAAGGCGGTGGTAATTATAGCTCGTGATATTAAACGTGGGCCAATTCTCCGATAGTTTTGCATGTGGTGGTTATCAGTTGTCAGGGTTATTCTCAAATGAAAACTCGTTTCCCCTGTAAATAAGCATGGGTACACTCTAAAAGTCTATGTATATTTTGTGGACAGATCTTACATAAAGGTTCGCTATGGCAACTTCATGAGCTCACGCACCTTGTTATGAGCGCTGAATGGATGATCAATAAGTGATGGTCACGTAGTATCATCAATCCCGATTGTTTTATCGATATGATATATAATTCAGTTTCGTCTTTGCCATATTAGAATTTGCTCATCAAAGCTCTACCTGACAACCACATAGACGCCACGAAAATATCATTTCAGTACATTGAGTTTATATCGGAATCAGAGCAAGTAATAACGCCAAAAATAACTGCTTTCCATGTGTACCCTTAAGAATAAGTATGACTGACCCACTCGCTCTGTAACTAAGCATTACAGACAGGTATCACACTCAAAGGAGATGACAAGTTGCAATACTTCTCCTTAATCCATCGCTTAGTGGTACAATATTCACCCAATATGCTTTGTATGCATTAGATAACATATTCGACTTCCCAGCAACTCCTTCTAAAGGCAATGCCCATCACCGCAATCCCCGTCGTAACACCTATTCGTAGCACAGCCATGATGATTAGACGCTTAACTGTAGCACACGATTATTCTGTATAAACAGCAACACATATCATTGGCAATAGAATTATTAAACAGCGAGCTGTAACACAATATGGCTCTTGTATCATTGATTCCAACACATGGGTGTGAGTCTACCACCAATCCTATAGTCGAAGCATGCTGGCAGATAAACTATGCGGATGGTAACATAGAAAGTCGAATATTCACCGAAAAAACCTACTACTCCCGGTTTCTTAATTCCACATATGTAACGCGATGTTTGAGACACAAATCAAGTGAACGCTTTATGCAAGTAACTCTTTCAAACACCATGTGTAATGAAGCGCACGATAAAGCAAAACTACTAAGTGATAGTTTCAGGCAAGGCTTTGGGGCCGCCGTGAAGGCGTTTATCCGTTATAAATTTGCCACGGAATACGCTCACTCGGGGAATGACATTAGTTCAAGAAGGCAGATAAGCTTGTTTCTCCCTCCTCTATGTCTCTTTCTAATAGACAAATGCTTTCGATTGGCGCCCCCCAAACATTATATGTTAACGTTATCAGTGGTAACAGGGGACTCGATCCTGTAATCAATTATTAACAGTGCCGGACCTACTCGCTGTCATGGATGTACGATAACGATGTAATTCGCCTTGGTGTGACTATAATACCCCAGCCAATTATTCTTTGTTCACATAATGATGGAGAATAATAAGTATCGCAATAGAACCATCATTCGAAAGTTATCTTATTACAATCTGCCAGATACAACACGGTGCTCAATAAGATTGGTGCGCGTAATATAAATAAATTGAGCCATGCATTTTAAGGTAGACAATATGTTCGCTGAGTGATGGCATTTTGCATGCTTATGATTATGCATGTTTGTTAATAGTGACACCTTGTTACCGAAATATTTGAAAGCATTATCTTCATTTAAGTCAAGTTTGTGCCTAGAAGAAGTGTTTGCAATTGTTGATGTTATCAGAAGACCCCAACTGAATATCTGCGTGGACCCATTGTATTATGGCTAGTTGCAGATGTTACACACCCTCACACACACCAGCGCGCGCGATCACGCACACACGCGCATACAAAGACACGCAAACGCAGTTACAAACACGAAGACACGTTCTTAAATATATACTCGAATGATTTAGACAATCGCGCTGTCGATTATTAATTCTGGAGAAAACGTACCAGAATCAATACCAATCTCATTGCGTGTTTCAACAGTTCTTGGTACAAGGTTAACGATAGTCTACCATAAGATCGTGGGTTTCAGCAGCATAGACAGGCTATTGTCGTCTATATATGAGTATTATCGTGCAAGGAATGAATTAAATGAGGTCTGTATAAGCAAATTGTGTTGAATAATATATGTGTAGTGGAAAGGTTTATCAGAAGGCTATGATGATATAAACTGGCACCAGACGTGACTTCTAGTAATTTGGTATGTCGTGGTAAACTTGTGCAAACGTTCGACAGAAAATCCGTCTCTGATGTGCAACTAGCCGTGTGTTATACTCGTACCCCACGTTGGTTAAAAATTTTCTCCGATAATTATGTAAACTTCAAGAGGAGTGGCGTGGCTCTATCGCCAGCCTTGCATATAACATCTCAAGCGGCCAATGCCTGCTGTTCAAACCGGGCTTATTGTGAAACAGATTCTTTTGTGCCAGCAATACATTCTTTGCACAAAAAAACAATATCATCAAAGATAATTATTCAGAAGGCATCAAAGGAAATATTCTTACGTCACAGGATAATATAATACTATTAACCAATGAGAGTAAAACTTTTAAGGGAAAATAGGTGTGACCGCCAGCTATGCCGCAATCTGTAATGAACGAAACGTCTCCCTTATTGCGCGACCAAACAACTAATAGGCTTCTTTGTGTAACAGCTTTTCGAGTGCTGTATTTAATTAAATAATTTTGATCAGTCACTGTTGTCAGTTTTGCAGCACTGGAAATGCTATCCAATAATTTGTAACGAACGCCAGACGACGATGTTTTAAACAGCACTCTGTCAGCGTTATGATCCACTTTAAGGTAGATTTATTGGCCCATAGGTCATGTCACCAATTGTGCCGAATCTTTTTGCTGATATATTTCCTGCAAGTATTGGATCAAATATTTTGCTCGATTAACTAGAAAGTCCAAAAGCAGCTCGGGATGCCACATATTTTTCGAGCTCTGATCGATGGTACAGCATAAAGCGCTTGTTCACCCTTAATTGCTCGCTGTTAGACCACCCCAGTAAAGTTCCATTCAAGAATATATTTTTAAACCTGCAAGGAGATATATCCTACACTAAACCGGTAACGTTTGCTCAACCACATTCACTGTCTTACCCTATTGGCAAATGAGAACAAATTTTGTGTAGTTAAATAACTTTAACTCTGCCAGTCCCTTAATTTCAGGTAACAGCTGCCGTAATTGTCGGTGCCAAGAATTTCCGCCATTACCACATCATTTACGTATGCATGAGCATTATTAATGTACAAACGTTCTTAAATGTTGATAAAATGTTGCCTGCTGGCTTACAACGTGATTTAAATGTATAAATGTTTTAAATAGATGTGCACGTAGTACAGATGCAATATGTTATGCTACTAGAGTTACATGTGTGAATTTATACACTGCCTCATGCAAAAACCCTGACCAATAACTGTGTGCTTAATATGGCATGCACAAGTTAACACTAGCAACAAATAATTGAATTCATATATACACTTCGATGTCGTGCGATCTCGACCCTCTATCAATGTTGATGCTAATTGCATGTGCTTATGTCCTTCTACATGTACAGCAGGTATTCATCATGGCGGTCACGTGGCATAATTTAAATGTTTAATTTAAGATAACTTTGTTGGTACCGTCATCCTCTCACTCACAATGATTTTTCTCTACACTCGTTATTTGTTTTCTATTAGTCTTACATAGCATTACCTACGTGGTCGTCACGGACTACAGGGAGTGATATGCGAAAGTGGGAATTAGCAGACTTGTTAACTACGAGATGGAGCGAGAAACAAAAAAAGTGTCTCGGGTTATACATTAACCCTAGGTGTAACCCATTTCAACAGTAATATCACCACCTGCGAATTAATGAGATTTATAAGATAAAAATAACAGTAATATCAGCTGCACAAGTTGCAAAAGCACAATCATCCGTAGGAATATAAATGTTATTTACAAACGTGCAAACAGTAGCTATGATTCATGTGTAGTAATTGTAATGAAGTAAAAGTAGAAGTAGCAATAGCAGAAGTAGTGATCGTGGTGGTGGCCGAGGTGCTAGAACGAGCGGCACAGGTGTTTGTAGCAGTAGTAATCATAGCAATTGTGGAAGCAGAAGCAGGCATTATTGAAAAGCCATCCTTTACGTATCTGCGCAACTATCTGCATAATCACTTGAAAAGTCGATATTACATTACAAGTTCATAAACACATAAGAAACTCCCTAACACTTTTTTTAAATGCACAAACGCCTCAGACATGCCGTTGTATATAAAATGAGTCGTTGAAGTAAGCCGATCACATTTATACTGCGACGATGATAATTTTACTCTTGCTGCAGGTCTACTCCTGACACTTTACCATTATACATCATTCAATGCTAAAATTATTGTTGTATACGTATATTAATTTCATATTCCAAGCAGCACCATCAGTCTTGTGTATTATGACTATGCTTCATTGCCGCAAACTCGGCGACCAAACAGTAACACCAGTATCATCACGTTGCAAGGATTTGTTTACGGCAAGCAACCTCGAACGCTCCCCCTGTCGCTGTCGTCATTCGTCACACCCTGGCTTTCATAAACTGCAGACAACTGCTCTCAAAATACTGCCCTTGCAGAGATATGTTATCTTAGTCGATTGATTCCCATTGATTAGTGGTACTTAATATGTTTCACATCACCAGTGGAACCTGGTATCCCTGTTGCCAACATTATCCGTCATAAAGATTAGGCCATTTGCGCTCATATATGCGATATTTATTCTTGTTGAGAATGCTATATCATAAGCTACTATTAAAAGCTTTTTGTTTATATCACGTTGATGCGGTTGTGATTAATACTTGCCCACTGAAATGGTATCGATTAAAAACATATTATGTTCATAACTAATGTGTCTCAACTATCAATATCAAATATAGGCCTTTTCAACCCGTTAACTATTATCAAGACATGTATATAACAGGTAACTTAACCCACAACGTCTCCATATGGCGTGTATGGGTTAAAATACTAATTTAACGATTGCGACAGTATGCAGCCTCATATTAAGCATTGATATTCAGGTTATGACAGATGTGATTGATCATGCTTCTTTAAAATAATTGCTCTTTAAGCCTTGTGACTTGCTGATGAGCGTGTCGGCATTCAACACACGCGAGTATTTGATGGTATCGTTTTTCGCCTGGGAAGATTAAAAAGTGCATCATTTTTTGATCGTTCTATCTAAATTACGCGTTGATGCCTAGAATGTAGTTACCAGCAGTTTGCTGTGTAGCGTTCGGTGTTTCAGTAATCATTTCCTGAGGTTACCTCTGCATTGAATTACCAGACGTTCTAAAAAGGCATTAAGTATTTACGCGATCCTAGTTTGAGGTAATAGTTCAATTCTCTGATATAACATTTAATATGCTTCAGACTGTACTAGCGCAATTGATGCATGATTTACAATGGCTTCACAAATGGCGAAAGATTCTAGACTGTCGCAAATCTAATCTGAAAATTTGTCCGAGGTAACTATAAACGCAAACAGTTGTATGCTTGCGCGGTGAGTGTATCAGCCATTAACAAGAGAATTTGTTTAAATCGAGTGGCTTATTCTACACCTCACATTTGTATCATTCGCTTCATCAGGCATGAATGCGGCTGTATAAAGCGGTTTTCAGTGATTGGAAGCGAAGTGTGTTTTAGCAGCCCCGATTTTATTTTAATGTATGCAGTTTGATGCGTGCATCCCATCAAAGTCTATTTCGGCCGATTGTTAATAATATTTCGTTGCGCCATATGCTAACATAAGCACTTGAAATTAACGGCCGGTGCGTGTCGTGACACTTTGATCACGTTTACTGCTGGTTAATAGTAAGCTTGACTTAACGTGGTCCAATACCAACCGCGAGACGGACAAATCAAGCAAACATAATCGTACTGGGCGTTAGCAGCCAAAATACACATCCAAAGGTATTATGTCTGAATCATTGGCAACAAAATTATTAAACAACGTGCTGGCTGGGACACAATATCATTGATCCCAAAACGTGGGTGCGTATAATCATATAGTCGACGTATGGCGATCGATAAACTACGCGGATGGTAACATGGTTATCGAATATTCACCCAACATTCCTACCACACCCGGTTTCTTAGTTCCACATCAGTGACGCGATGTGCGAGACACAAATCATGTGACCACTCGACGCAAGTAACTGTTTCAATCACTATGTATAATTATACGCAGGATAAAACAGAGCTACCAAGTGATAGTTTTCAGGCAAGGCTTTGGGGCCGCCTGTTAGGCATTGATCCGTCAGGCATATGCAACGTCAAACGCTCACTCGGGGAACGACATCGGTTAAAGAAGGCAGATAAGCTTGATTCCTCCTCCCCCATGTCTCTTGCTACTAGACAAACCTTTTCGATTGGCACTGCCAAACTATACATGTTTACATTATCAGTGGTAAAGGGGGACACGATCCGGTCTTACTCGCTCTCATGGATGTATGATAGCAATGTAATTCGACTGTATTTGCGTGAGTATAACGCACCAGCCAATTATTCTTTGTTCACATTCGGAACAAGAACAATTAGCATCACAATGGAATCACACCAGTTATCATATTGCCATCTGCCAGGTATAACAAGGTGCTTGATAAGATAGGTGAGCGTGAAATGAATAAATTGAGCCATGCATTCAAAGGTAGAAAGAATGTTCGCTGAAATGATGGTACTCGACATGCTTATGCATATGCATGCTTGTAAATAGTGATACATTGTAACCGTGATGCTGAAAGAATTATCTTTAATTCAATTTGTGCCTCGAAGACGTCTTTGCAATTGTTATCCGTATATGTAGACACCAACATAACATCTGTATATCAGGACCAATTGTTTTTTGGCTTGTTGCAGATGTTATGAAGTGACGCGCTCACCCACACTCACACATACAAGCACGCGCAATCACGCACACAAAAGCACACAAATTCCTTGGGCACACCTACACACACACTCTCACACACACACAAGCGCGCCCGATTTCGCCCACACACACGTACGCAAAGACACGCATAGGCAATTACAAACACACACACACACACACACACGTTCTTAAATATATACATGACTCTTATAGACAATCGGACTGCGGATTAACAATTCTGGGTTTCAGCAGCATTGACGAACTATTGTACTCTAGCAATGAGTATTACCGGGCAAGGAATGAATGAAATAAAAGTTCGTAAAGGTTAATTGTGTAATAAAATATAATGGTGTGATCGGTAACCAAGAAGCGGTGCGTGAATGAACAGACACATTACGTACACTATGATTTGGATAGGTATTATTTGATCTATATAGGGGAACATGCATATTGTTAAGATAGTCGCGCTTGACACATTTGAACTCCTTCAGCTGGCTAAGCATTGAATTTAAAACAATGGTTTTGTACAAGCATCAAGTCCCTATATCCTTATCCACGAGATAGGGTGCACAACCTAGCAAGTAAAACACTCGGGTTCAGACAGTTTATCACAGAGGGTGAAACTTCGACTATGGCGGGTGGAGATGAATATACTGTTTGGACAGCACTATTCAATGTTATCTGCAATCTTCCTGTTCCTTCCAATCACGTTTAAAACCATGCAAATTCAGAAGATAGTGCATGTGTATAACAAAAGTTTGAAACACGAGAGTCGTTCCATCTTTATTGGCCACAGCCGCCCATTTAGGTAGTTGAGGGATGATGGATTTTCTCCCGATTAATCGATCAGATAATGTGTTAACAGGTCGCTTGTACCTGGAATCTGCCTGATAGCAAGGTCATCATGTAATTTAATTACATATATTTAGGCAATATTTACCATTATGAAGTTATATGCTTATCCTCTCTATGGTAAGATATATAGTGCAACTAATTTCCAACATGACATATCATTTGGATCACGAAAGGCTAAGTGTCGAACATATCCAATAATAAGGAAGACATTTGTTGATAAAAACAGAGACATAGAGTCAATATAACGAAAACGAATACATCTAATGGATAACTATGTTTATATTTTGTTGAATCATCCAATTTATGTATCAATCTTCACTCGATCGTATTTGTTCAGTTTTGCAGCATGGAAATGCTATCCATAATTTGTAACGAACGCCAGACGACGATTGTGTTTAAACAGCACTCTGTCAGGCGTTATGATCCACTTTAAGGTAGATTTATTGGCCCATAGGTCCTGTCACCAATTGTGCCGAATCTTTTTTGCTGATTATATTTCCTGCAAGTATTGGATCAAATATTTTGCTCGATTAACTAGAAAGTCCAAAAGCAGCTCGGGATGCCACATATTTTTCGAGCTCTGATCGATGGTACAGCATAAAGCGCTTGTTCACCCTTAATTGCTCGCTGTTAGACCACCCAGTAAAGTTCCATTCAAGAATATATTTTTAAACCTGCAAGGAGATATATCCTACACTAAACCGGTAACGTTTGCTCAACACATTCACTGTCTTACCCTATTGGCAAATGAGAACAAATTTTGTGTAGTTAAATAACTTTAACTCTGCCAGTCCCTTAATTTCAGGTAACAGCTGCCGTAATTGTCGGTGCCAAGAAATTTCCGCCATTACCACATCATTTACGTATGCATGAGCATTATTAATGTACAAACTTCTTAAATGTTGATAAAATGTTGCCTGCTGGCTTACAACGTGATTTAAATGTATAAATGTTTTAAATAGATGTGCACGTAGTACAGATGCAATATGTTATGCTACTAGAGTTACATGTGTGAATTTATACACTGCCTCATGCAAAAACCCTGACCAATAACTGTGTGCTTAATATGGCATGCACAAGTTAACACTAGCAACAAATAATTGAATTCATATATACACTTCGATGTCGTGCGATCTCGACCCTCTATCAATGTTGATGCTAATTGCATGTGCTTATGTCCTTCTACATGTACAGCAGGTATTCATCATGGCGGTCACGTGGCATAATTTAAATGTTTAATTTAAGATAACTTTGTTGGTACCGTCATCCTCTCACTCACAATGATTTTTCTCTACACTCGTTATTTGTTTTCTATTAGTCTTACATAGCATTACCTACGTGGTCGTCACGGACTACAGGGAGTGATATGCGAAAGTGGGAATTAGCAGACTTGTTAACTACGAGATGGAGCGAGAAACAAAAAAAGTGTCTCGGGTTATACATTAACCCTAGGTGTAACCCATTTCAACAGTAATATCACCACCTGCGAATTAATGAGATTTATAAGATAAAAATAACAGTAATATCAGCTGCACAAGTTGCAAAAGCACAATCATCCGTAGGAATATAAATGTTATTTACAAACGTGCAAACAGTAGCTATGATTCATGTGTAGTAATTGTAATGAAGTAAAGTAGAAGTAGCAATAGCAGAAGTAGTGATCGTGGTGGTGGCCGAGGTGCTAGAACGAGCGGCACAGGTGTTTGTAGCAGTAGTAATCATAGCAATTGTGGAAGCAGAAGCAGGCATTATTGAAAAGCCATCCTTTACGTATCTGCGCAACTATCTGCATAATCACTTGAAAAGTCGATATTACATTACAAGTTCATAAACACATAAGAAACTCCCTAACACTTTTTTTAAATGCACAAACGCCTCAGACATGCCGTTGTATATAAAATGAGTCCGTTGAAGTAAGCCGATCACATTTATACTGCGACGATGATAATTTTACTCTTGCTGCAGGTCTACTCCTGACACTTTACCATTATACATCATTCAATGCTAAAATTATTGTTGTATACGTATATTAATTTCATATTCCAAGCAGCACCATCAGTCTTGTGTATTATGACTATGCTTCATTGCCGCAAACTCGGCGACCAAACAGTAACACCAGTATCATCACGTTGCAAGGATTTGTTTACGGCAAGCAACCTCGAACGCTCCCCCTGTCGCTGTCGTCATTCGTCACACCCTGGCTTTCATAAACTGCAGACAACTGCTCTCAAAATACTGCCCTTGCAGAGATATGTTATCTTAGTCGATTGATTCCCATTGATTAGTGGTACTTAATATGTTTCACATCACCAGTGGAACCTGGTATCCCTGTTGCCAACATTATCCGTCATAAAGATTAGGCCATTTGCGCTCATATATGCGATATTTATTCTTGTTGAGAATGCTATATCATAAGCTACTATTAAAAGCTTTTTGTTTATATCACGTTGATGCGGTTGTGATTAATACTTGCCCACTGAAATGGTATCGATTAAAAACATATTATGTTCATAACTAATGTGTCTCAACTATCAATATCAAATATAGGCCTTTTCAACCCGTTAACTATTATCAAGACATGTATATAAACAGGTAACTTAACCCACAACGTCTCCATATGGCGTGTATGGGTTAAAATACTAATTTAACGATTGCGACAGTATGCAGCCTCATATTAAGCATTGATATTCAGGTTATGACAGATGTGATTGATCATGCTTCTTTTAAAATAATTGCTCTTTAAGCCTTGTGACTTGCTGATGAGCGTGTCGGCATTCAAACACACGCGAGTATTTGATGGTATCGTTTTTCGCCTGGGAAGATTAAAAAGTGCATCATTTTTTGATCGTTCTATCTAAATTACGCGTTGATGCCTAGAATGTAGTTACCAGCAGT
The DNA here is from genome assembly GCA_034190875.2 of Urechis unicinctus. Classification (NCBI taxonomy): domain Eukaryota; kingdom Metazoa; phylum Annelida; class Polychaeta; order Xenopneusta; family Urechidae; genus Urechis; species Urechis unicinctus. The sequence continues at coordinate 18,643,415 of CM067352.1, read as the reverse complement.
TTGCTGTGTAGCGTTCGGTGTTTCAGTAATCATTTCCTGAGGTTACCTCTGCATTGAATTACCAGACGTTCTAAAAAGGCATTAAGTATTTACGCGATCCTAGTTTGAGGTAATAGTTCAATTCTCTGATATAACATTTAATATGCTTCAGACTGTACTAGCGCAATTGATGCATGATTTACAATGGCTTCACAATGGCGAAAGATTCTAGACTGTCGCAAATCTAATCTGAAAATTTGTCCGAGGTAACTATAAACGCAAACAGTTGTATGCTTGCGCGGTGAGTGTATCAGCCATTAACAAGAGAATTTGTTTAAATCGAGTGGCTTATTCTACACCTCACATTTGTATCATTCGCTTCATCAGGCATGAATGCGGCTGTATAAAGCGGTTTTCAGTGATTGGAAGCGAAGTGTGTTTTAGCAGCCCCGATTTTATTTTAATGTATGCAGTTTGATGCGTGCATCCCATCAAAGTCTATTTCGTTCGGTCGGGCCGATTGTTAATAATATTTCGTTGCGCCATATGCTAACATAAGCACTTGAAATTAACGGCCGGTGCGTGTCGTGACACTTTGATCACGTTTACTGCTGGTTAATAGTAAGCTTGACTTAACGTGGTCCAATACCAACCGCGAGACGGACAATCAAGCAAACATAATCGTACTGGGCGTTAGCAGCCAAAATACACATCCAAAGGTATTATGTCTGAATCATTGGCAACAAAATTATTAAACAACGTGCTGGCTGGGACACAATATCATTGATCCCAAAACGTGGGTGCGTATAATCATATAGTCGACGTATGGCGATCGATAAACTACGCGGATGGTAACATGGTTAATCGAATATTCACCCAACATTCCTACCACACCCGGTTTCTTAGTTCCACATCAGTGACGCGATGTGCGAGACACAAATCATGTGACCACTCGACGCAAGTAACTGTTTCAATCACTATGTATAATTATACGCAGGATAAAACAGAGCTACCAAGTGATAGTTTCAGGCAAGGCTTTGGGGCCGCCTGTTAGGCATTGATCCGTCAGGCATATGCAACGTCAAACGCTCACTCGGGGAACGACATCGGTTAAAGAAGGCAGATAAGCTTGATTCCTCCTCCCCCATGTCTCTTGCTACTAGACAAACCTTTTCGATTGGCACTGCCAAACTATACATGTTTACATTATCAGTGGTAAAGGGGGACACGATCCGGTCTTACTCGCTCTCATGGATGTATGATAGCAATGTAATTCGACTGTATTTGCGTGAGTATAACGCACCAGCCAATTATTCTTTGTTCACATTCGGAACAAGAACAATTAGCATCACAATGGAATCACACCAGTTATCATATTGCCATCTGCCAGGTATAACAAGGTGCTTGATAAGATAGGTGAGCGTGAAATGAATAAATTGAGCCATGCATTCAAAGGTAGAAAGAATGTTCGCTGAAATGATGGTACTCGACATGCTTATGCATATGCATGCTTGTAAATAGTGATACATTGTAACCGTGATGCTGAAAGAATTATCTTTAATTCAATTTGTGCCTCGAAGACGTCTTTGCAATTGTTATCCGTATATGTAGACACCAACATAACATCTGTATATCAGGACCAATTGTTTTTTGGCTTGTTGCAGATGTTATGAAGTGACGCGCTCACCCACACTCACACATACAAGCACGCGCAATCACGCACACAAAAGCACACAAATTCCTTGGGCACACCTACACACACACTCTCACACACACACAAGCGCGCCCGATTTCGCCCACACACACGTACGCAAAGACACGCATAGGCAATTACAAACACACACACACACACACACACGTTCTTAAATATATACATGACTCTTATAGACAATCGGACTGCGGATTAACAATTCTGGGTTTCAGCAGCATTGACGAACTATTGTACTCTAGCAATGAGTATTACCGGGCAAGGAATGAATGAAATAAAGTTCGTAAAGGTTAATTGTGTAATAAAATATAATGGTGTGATCGGTAACCAAGAAGCGGTGCGTGAATGAACAGACACATTACGTACACTATGATTTGGATAGGTATTATTTGATCTATATAGGGGAACATGCATATTGTTAAGATAGTCGCGCTTGACACATTTGAACTCCTTCAGCTGGCTAAGCATTGAATTTAAAACAATGGTTTTGTACAAGCATCAAGTCCCTATATCCTTATCCACGAGATAGGGTGCACAACCTAGCAAGTAAAACACTCGGGTTCAGACAGTTTATCACAGAGGGTGAAACTTCGACTATGGCGGGTGGAGATGAATATACTGTTTGGACAGCACTATTCAATGTTATCTGCAATCTTCCTGTTCCTTCCAATCACGTTAAAACCATGCAAATTCAGAAGATAGTGCATGTGTATAACAAAAGTTTGAAACACGAGAGTCGTTCCATCTTTATTGGCCACAGCCGCCATTTAGGTAGTTGAGGGATGATGGATTTTCTCCCGATTAATCGATCAGATAATGTGTTAACAGGTCGCTGTACCTGGGAATCTGCCTGATAGCAAGGTCATCATGTAATTTAATTACATATATTTAGGCAATATTTACCATTATGAAGTTATATGCTTATCCTCTCTATGGTAAGATATATAGTGCAACTAATTTCCAACATGACATATCATTTGGATCACGAAAGGCTAAGTGTCGAACATATCCAATAATAAGGAAGACATTTGTTGATAAAAACAGAGACATAGAGTCAATATAACGAAAACGAATACATCTAATGGATAACTATGTTTATATTTGTTTGTAATCATCAAATTTATGTATCAATACTTCATCGATCGTATTTCTGTAAACACAAGGTAATGCAGTTAAACGCATAGACGACCAAGGCCGGAGAATGCACTCCTGATACCAGTTACCATGCAGTGTTCATCGTGAGTGGGCGATCAGCTATGCCGCAATCTGTAATTGTCAAAAGGTCTTCCTAATTGCGTGTTCAAACAACTAATTAGCTTAAATGTTTAACAGCAATTCGAGTGTCGTATTTAATTAAGCAATTTGGATCAGACAGTGTTGTCAGTTTTGCAGCCCTGAAAATGCTATCCATTAATTTGTAACGAACGCCAGACGCCGTTGTGTTAAACAGCACTCTCTCAGCGTTATTATCCAGAAAATCCAAAGGCAGCTCGGGATGCCACCTTTTTTTGAACTCTGATCGATGGTTTATAATAAAGCGCTTGTTTAAAATGAGAACGAATTGCCTTTTCGCTGCCAAATATTATATATATTGGAATTCCCACTGCCAAATATATTTCTGGGAATTCATGAAAATCTACTTTTTTATTTTTAGAGATAACCACTTCAACTTTGGAGTGTGATCAGATAAATAAACAGACTCAGCATGCACTGAATCTGATGAGTTCGTTTAGCTCATACTGTAGGTCTTGTTTGTTCTTGATATTGATGAACAGTGCTACACGAGCTAAGACAACCGTATAAAGATATATTTGAGCATTCCACAACAAATACCAGCCCTAGCATTAATCTTTTCGTGTCAGGACTTGCAAGGGGATGTGCTATAAAGTAGAGGACACTCTTACTTATCTTAAGGACTTCGGAAGGCCTAAAACATACGACCCACCTTGTCTGTCACAAAGAGAAAATCTAGCTACGAGCTTATTATTAGCTGTTTGTCACATAACACATATCATTACAATAATAGTCATTTTCGCTATTCTAGCGCATTCAGTAACGGTTTTTATCCTCCGTGTGCGCCTTTATTATTCCATTTCCTTTCCGCGTTACTGTCCGGCTGTTGATATCGTACATGCAAACTAACGGTTGGCTGTGGCCCAACAGATAGCAGGAATCAATCTGTTTTGTATTTCTAAGTTTATGTTTTATCAATAAAAATGTTTTTAAAACATAATTGTCATCATTACAATATGTTAAGAGAAGGTGGGTGGGGGACTAAGGGCATAACTTTCACGTTAAGAGATGTTCATCAGGGTTTGCAACAAAAAGCGGTACTTTATTATAGCAATTATCCAAACCTGCACCCAGTATCAAATGTAGTAACTACACTGTCATCACGCCCGGAACTGCTAATCTAAGTGGTTTTATTTCATGTGAAAAACAAGGCCGATGAGAACAAAACAGAAGTCTTACAATTGTGTATCTGGCTGTATATCTCTCGCAGTAGTAAACAACATATTATTGACTAAAACGATGGCAGCCATCATCATATATGATCTCTGTTCTGAATGTTTGCCGATGTTGCGGCAATCTACAATCTCAATTATGCATATTTCGTACGTAAACAATTCTTCATCGTGAAATGGTTTAATACATTGATAGGATAAAACTAACTATTCGGTACACGACCAACGGAGCCTCCTTAAACTTTTATGTTCCCCTGCGTAAGTTGCAATAGCAACAACATATTGTTGCCGCCGACGTCAGCAATATTCTAAGATACTGTAAGTCATGAAAAAGACAGATAAATAGCTTTGGCGAGCTCCGTGATCGTTAAGAGGAAATCAATTTGCATTAATACCTTCCTTTCTGCAATAGACGCTCGCATGTTTAAGGCACTTTATATCTCTGATCATCTAGCAAATAGTAAGAATCAATTATACCAAATTAATAACGTACCCGATTGCATCCGTGTATATGGCAACGGTTGTCCACCACATGCTTAGAGAGTTGAGCCACTTAATCTCCTTATAACAGCTAGGTGCATATTCACCCGCCACCAGGGCACCGTTCCCGAATTAACACTCCTCGGGATAATAATTAAACAATTATCGTAATGCTTGTGACGTTTTGCTTGTGCACGCAAGAGCACTATCAAGCGGCCGCTTGCCAATTGGTTGAGGTGATGTTCATTAATATGCTTGTGTGTCCAAAGGATTTTGTTCGCAGGTTTAACACTGCCACGTGTAAAATATCTAATGCAATATCATCGCATTCTGGATGTGACCGCGTTAAACACAATGGTACAAATGTGACAATTGATGGGTTAACCTGGTGCTATTGCTGACACGGCTAATTTCTGTCTAATATTACTCTACTGATTTATGGTTCGTTTGTGCAGTAAAAAACCCTATTGGTTCAGAATAAACATTTTTTTTTGTGTCTGACTGTTGCATGGTATCGAAACTATTCATTGCTCTTATTGCTTATTTCTAACAATGTGACAACGATGACAATTTCTCGTTCTCTAGGTAATTCATGTTTAGAGCTGTTTAATATGGGTTAATGGATGACGAGCAACAAACAACGTTGGCCATAGTTGTATATAATCAACAACGTCTATGAAAATACGCGTGTTTCAGACCCTAATTCAATCATCCATACATTATGTCGTTCAACTTAGCCAAGCATGTTGCAACATAAGCGATTACATAGGAACAATATTGTAGGCGCAATATAATCACGTGCGGATCATTAAGACGATCTAGCACGAATATGGTTTTCAACTTCACATTAAACACGGCCCGTTCTGGATACGAATTGTGCATGTACAAATCCGCCTGATAATTATTGGCAAGTCATCTGTTTATGTAGTGGTGCCTATCTTAATGCTGCTGTCTCTCACGTTACATGATCGTGTTATGTACATACAGTTTTAGTTACCAGTATTCATGGACCTGTGTAATATCAATCCTAACAATCACGAGAAGCTCTTTACCAAACCAGGAACGTTTACGTATCTTACATCACGGACAGACGGTACTAGTGTTATCTTAAGCATCACAAAGCGTTCACTTAATTTGTGGGCCGTTGTTGGACCCTTTTTGTTAACCACGTACATTTGACCCATTAGAGAGTTTATACGTTCCCATGGTCTACATCTACACGTTTATTGTGACAATAATCAATTTGATACTTTATCTGGGGTGCAATCTGAAAAATCCCTCTCGTCCACTTAACAAGGTGTTTAAGAGGGCATGCAGGATGTTCAGATTGCAGGGCTTTAAACAAGCTCAACAATGATAAAGCCGGGCAACTTGTGATCTATTACCAACATCACCATTAACCAAGCCACATGCCCTTGTAAAACAAAACCCTTGCTACTTGTTCAAGGATAGCCAATTAATGAAATAACAAGAAAATATGTTTGCTTTATCATCATCCATAACATTAGGTCGACTTTTACAAACATCGCCTTAAAGCAGCTGCATTTGTAATTTATGCTTCGGTAGCATTCAAAATGGTACCTTTATGCACGAAAGTGCAGTTTGAAACAACTCTTTTGATCGCGTAGGAGCTCAAGACCGACAGATAAGGTAATCCATTAATCACTGATTATTGCAGCGGCTTTTCTAAACGAATGATGCATCTGGGTACAGGCGTTTAATGTATTTGAACATAACATCGCATGGAATAATTTCACTGCAGTGGTTCTACTGACTACCTCATCTAACATCATCGTGCAAATGATGCCTGTGGAACCTCCCCTTACCTCTTGCCACCCGTTCTGTCTCTGTCTCATATTGTTTATTACTTTTACATTATTCTGGTTTATGAGAAATTTTGTATAATTCTACTTAATTACATGAAGCATAGTTTATCGAACGCAATCATCGTCAATGGTCAGATTTGTTATTGTGCCATGTGATAAAATATACCAGCAGCCTACTGCGAGCCCGATCCCCAATCATCACAAGCAATACACATCTTGGAGGATATCAATATTTGAAGTACAGCTCACAAGTATCCAATGAAACTAATAACACTGGTTATGGTTTCTCTGACTCTACTATGTGTTGCCTATGCTAAGGTAAGAGGACTAACAAATCAATAAATTAGAACTATATGATGTTGTTGATTCATGCATACAAAACACACCTATGCGAATGTAAAATTTGTTTTTACAAGAGGCTAGAACTATTCAGAACCAACACAAGCGTTTGAGTAACATTGTTTCACGTGAAGGGCATTTGCTTTATAATTGCACAATAACGAGTTTATCTCGCGGCATGTGATATACTACAGAAGCACAACAGACCAACAGTCGATCGGGTTACTCCCTTGTTGGTCCTAACATGAAAACCCGCCGTTTATCGGTAGATTGACAAACATGCTTAACTTATCACGTTAAAAATACGTAGTGAGAAGAATTTAAAGCCACCAACAGTGACTGAATTTCACTCCGAATTCTGGTGGTTGTCAACAAAGGTCTCTTGCATGACGCTGTCGTAAACGACAGCGTGGAGTTTGCTAAGTTTTTATCACGCCATCATATGCCTGATAATACATATCACAGGTGAGTCAGTTTATACTAGATTTATGCCTTATAACTTTCCGACCTAGCTGCCTTTTTCACTCCTTTATTCATAATCATAACAAGTCCGTTTCCATCTGGCTTACGTTGCGCAATCTCGCCGCCATATTGGAATTTAGTCGAAAAAATTAATCGCCTCGCACATTTAAGGCGATTATGCATATTTACAAGTTGTTGCGATTCCTGAGACTCAAATGCGATACATAATACAGATTGCTTATTAAACTGACTTGTTAAATCAGGTTGACATCGTGAAGGTAAGGTTTTATCATCGAATGTTCGTTTGTCGGGGTGATGTCGGGGCAAGACAGAAAACCCCTTTTATCTAGGGCCGAATCCTTGAAAACAGTAGAAAACAAATAACGGTTGCATGAATGCTTATTTACTTGATAGTTATAATATTTTTCAGTCGAATGCATGCCTGTTTTAGTACAAGCGAAGACAATTTATATGCATCGAGTCATTCTCCAGCCTATTCGATAAAGCTCAAGTGATCAAATGTTATATATTGCAGGCTTCCCGTAGCCCAAAGCATATTTGGTACATTGCAGTTTGTTGAATGCATCCTATTAAGGGTGTTCGGCTGATTGTTAATCATATTCTATTGTCCAATAGTCTTATACATAAACACACGTTTGACATTCGTTTTAGGTTTACACGATATCACAAAAAGAGACTGCGTACATGTTAGCCCCGCGGGACTGTACTTGGGTCAGTTATGTAACGTCGCATGAACCTTTGCCATCACGCCAATATCGTCGCAAGCGTTGTGACTATTCCACAGACTGGTCCTACATAATCAAGTTGTCAACCAACCCACCTGCGGCCTCACACCAATATTACTCGTCGATATATCACAATGTGGTTACAATAGGCCGGCACAAAGGATCTTATATTACTGGCCACAACGTGGAATAGAATGTCTGTCATCTTATTTAACGGTTCAAGTGCGCAAGTTGTTCTAGCATTCCCTTTATTGGATCAGCTATGTGGTTTCTAATTTCATAGATTGCACAACCGACGAGAATTCCTCCAAATCTGTTTGAATTTATAGCACCTAATGGACGTGAAGGAAAAGATAAATATTTTCACAGTAAGGGCTTGAAGACCAAAAACTAGTTTGCGCGTCATGAATAATAAATACGGTGATTGATCAGAGCAGCTCGTTTCCGACAAGACTGCGCAGCCTTTATGTATTCACGACGTCAAATGTTCATCTTGGGAACGGTTCATGATCAAGAAGTTGATTCATCAAAGATGGCAGATAAACTTAATTAACCTTCCCAAAAGCGCTTATTGAGCGCTATCTGCTGTTGATAAGGGCCTAGATGTAAAGAAGAAGAATTTCTTGCAAGTATTAGCGCACAGATAAGTCGATACTTTCATTTGGCATTATATAACACGTATATTAAACATTTTATTACTTAGAATATGATGGTCTTTATGCCTTCCTGATAACATTCACCTTTGTCTGCAGAGTTAAGGCATCGCGTTTGACTGATATGGAGACAAATCAGAGAGAGTCATGGGAGGTCAATGCGTCCAGACCGGACCTTGAAGCAGTACCGATAATCCAGATTTACACCATATACGGATTTTACTAAGGACCAAAAGAATGTTCTCGGACTGTGTTATATGCTCACCATCATACTGTTGCTACCAGCAGGACTACAGGGTATTGTTATCATACGGGTTTGTTGTCATTGTCAGCGTGGGATATCGGTTCAATGTGAACACACCTGGAATATACAGGACACAGCAAGCTTACCACAAAATTAAAATTAAATAGTTTGTATCTTCTTTCGGGTCAAACAATCAGGTATTTGCTTTATATGGCATGTAGATATTATATCGTTGAGCGGGGAAAAATTGGTGGCTGTCCTCACACTTTTGCTATGTATTGACGAAATTGGTGGCAACCCATTACACACCAACAGCGAATATTTGCGCAGATAATCAATGTATTTATCAGCATTAATCGTCCTGCAGTCTTAATATTTAATACATAACAAAACTGAACATAGCATTTGATTAATTAACCTGTACTGATCATAAAGCGACAGTGGACGGAGAAGTTTAGATCTCAACAAAAGGAACCTAATTATTTTTAACAACTGTCGACAAATCCGCAAATGTTAATATTCTGTCGCAAGACTTTGTCTGAGATTGACTCACCCATTCGCAAAGAAGTAGATATATGTGCTTTTATTGCACGGTGAATGTTCATGTTTGCATATTACAAGTTGCTTTGATATTATGTAGAGGGATAGTGTCTACAGGATAGGGCTGAGTCGTCCCGACATCACCATCTAACGCACCGCTTTGTGAGTATCTTTGGAAACTTAGGACCCCAGCAAATGGATTAAATAATCATTAACATGAAAGTAGACATCCATTGGAGGGTGAGTGGGCGGGTTGGGTTGATGAACATTTATCCAACGTAATTAATCTAACGACCGACAGTTTTCATTACTCTTTGAACTAAACAGCAAGTTTGTATCCATACTAGGAACCACATATCATGCTTTATGTGCGATTCACAATCGTACTTATTGCGGCTGAATTTGGAAGTACCATAGAACAGATCCAGTATGGATCAATATGTTAAGCTGCTAGTGAGCATCGCTCCAATGTGTCCCGCAGCGCCCGTGGTGGTTTCAATCAACTGGTTGGATTGCCCACGACGTCATCAGCACGTTGCTCCATAGGCAGTCGGTAACGAGTCATTACCGCGGAAGCTTCTTAACATCGTCATCGAGCGCACTTGCATCTTCGTTGTTCAGGCTTGCAAGATCTTAGTGGTTTTAATCAATCTGTTGAAATTAATTGTCGTAGTCGCCACTATCTGCGCTTAGAGTTTGGCTTTATCTTCAATTAATACAATTACAGCTCCTAACAAAGCCCGCTAATAATAACTGCAAGTATAATGGCCGGTGTACAATGACGCGTTATAACAGCTAAATAACTCGTCATAACGGTCATATGGACGTCGACCACTCGATTACCGGGTCCCTGAATTATAATTTAATGCACAACCCACATTTCGCCTCCAAGCACAGTCACATAATTTTCATCAAGTCAATCAGGTCATACAATCAAAGTAAGTTCTCGACCTTGATTTTACCGCCCGAAGCTCCTTTTCAAGTAGTGGCGTAAAACTTGCCAGGAAACTAAAAGAACTAAATATTCATCTCCGATGTAGGTTTTCAAATTTCTGATTAAATCGCATAAAAGCAACTAGTATTAAGGACCAGTGTCGGGTGAGAGTGAGATCACAATGTCACGGCCACCTATTTAACAAAGTTGCTGAAGCGTAGTAACATACGTTATGCACATTCCTATGCTAAATCATAGGCATTAATATAATTTATAATCTCCGAATAAATAAATATTAGTTATGAGGGTCAATTCAAATACTGTTTCAGTGCGTAACGCTTTTTTCAAATGTTGGACCATTTCAATTCTATGTAGAGACGCCTTTTCATGTCAACAGCTCCACACACAAACATATCATAGTTTAACAAGAAAAGTA
>CM067352.1:18567603-18627603 GCA_034190875.2 Urechis unicinctus | reverse complement strand
AATAGTTAGTTGAAATGTAGGTTGAAATCGTTTGTGTTTGACCCATATGCTTTGTTATATTCCAGACTCTTATATTGGGCTAATCGTAAACCTTAGCGGTCAGTACATACGTAATATTGTCATTAGACTGTAATCCTAAAAGCAGGTTTTTGCTACATGTTGTGAGCAGCCGGCAGATTCCTAGCATCCATAAAATCCTTATTCTATCACCGCCATTATATTACCTATTTCTTTGAAAGAGATGAATAACCCGGTTTTTTTATTTTACGCCCATTCACATATGCCACGCGAAGCAATATTGGAGATAGATGAGAGGAATCGGGCCAGCAGACCGGTCAGTTGATGCTTTAGCATTTAGTTGCTGTTCTACTGTTTTAAAACATACTATGCTTTGTCCGGATACAAACCATTCGGATACTTTATTGTGCTTAGTGAGCGAGGATTTTGTAATCCATATATTGAGCAACAGTTTATGAAACCCCATGCGCAACGCTACACTCTACAAAAGTTACGTTAGGTTAGACCGTTGAGTACGCTATGACTATGGAATGAAAACTCCCTAATAAATGTTTATCATACGATTTAACATATTGTATCCTGTGTGAACCTATATGTCCGCATAAGATAGAACAAAACCAGCTCAAGCGAAATATTCGTTCAACATCGTACTTTGGTCGAATATAAGACGCAGTTCCCCATAACTGCGTAAGTGTTATTGCCATCACATGATGTATTGCATTCTGCAATGTCAAAGGTTAAACAATACTGGAATACGAATGATGGCCAATGGGTCCAATTCATTTATTGCTCTATATAGGTGAACAAGCGATTCTATATGGTGGTGTTTTAGAAGTCACTACAGTTATAAAATAAGAACCGAGAACGCTCAAAAACATTACCAATTATTAATCCGTTGTATGCACCTAGCGGGTTTCACTTAAATCACCGGTTCCGTGTTAGATGCAAGTATACTCACATGCGTAATAATTTATAGCCATTTGCCTGCACAGCGTTAGCGCCACGTGGTATTTACCGACGGCTTACTCCTATCCAGACAGTTATATAATAAGCAACCTACCCTGGACACCAACGTCTCCAATATGATATATCTGGCAGTATGCAGCTTCATAATTAACCACGAACATTCAGGTTTTGACAGGCATGATCGATCGTGCTCCTTTGACATAATTGCTTTTTACGCCTTGTGCGCTCGTTGACAAGTGCGTCGGTAAATAACACAAGAGTGCAATTTCTGGATGGTATCGTTTTTCATCTGGGAGAACTAAAAAATGCATCAAAGTTTAATCGTTTCATGTAAATAAGCGTTGATTCTTGAAATGTTGTTTCCAGCAGTTTGTTGTGTAGCGTTCGGTTTTCCAGGGACCATTATCTGACGTTGTGGTTTTGATAACAGTTCTTTGCACTTAATTGCATGTAGATTGATGCATGCATCCCGTGTTGTTGATGCTTCGTTAGCTTATATGCTAACATAAACACTCGAGATCAACGGCCGTGGCGGGTGGTGACTCCGGGATTACGTCTACGATTGGTATGTAAGACCTATCATAGCTTATTACCAACCGCGAGATGGACACATCAAGCAAACATAAATGGCCGTTAGCAACCAAAAGACACATCCGGAGGGATTATGTCAGAATCATAGGCAAAAGAATAATTAAACAATATGGCTCTTGAATGATTGATCACAACACGTGGGTTCGAGTCTGCCGAATAATCTTTTAGTCGAAGTATACTGGTACATAAACTATGCGGACGGTAACATGCTTAGTCGAATATTCACCAAACATTCCTACTACACCGGGTTGCTTAATTCCACATCAGCAACGCGATGTATGAGACACAAATCATATGACCACTTTACGCAAGTAATTGTTTCAAGCACCATGTGTAATGAAGCGCACGATAAAGCAAAACTACTAAGTGATAGTTTTAGGCAAGGCTTTGGGGCCGCTGGGAATGCATTTATCCGTCATAAATATGCCACAGAAAACGCTCACTCGGGGAATGACATTAGTTCAAGAAGGCATATAAGCTTGATTCCCCCTCCTCTATGTCTCTTTCCTACCGACAAATGCTTTCGATTGGCGACGCCAAACTATACATGTTTACGTTATCAGTGGTAATAGGGGACTGGATCCTGTTATCAACTATTAACAGTTCAGATGTTAGACACCCTCACACACACACCAGCGCACGCGATTACGCACACCCGCGCATAGAAAGACACGCAAATGCAGTCACAAATACGCAGACAAGTTTTGTTGAATATATACTCGAATGCTTTAGACAATCGCGCTGTCGATTATTAATTCTGGCGATAACGTACCCGAATCAATACCGATCACATTACGTTCTTGATTCAAGGTTAACGATAGTCTACCATGAGATCATGGGTTTCAGCAGCATCGACAGGCTATTGTAATCTAAGTATGAGTATTATAGTGCAAGGAATGAATTAAATGAGGTCTGTATAGGTCAATTTTATAAAATATTATGTGTAGTTAGTTACCAGACAGCGGTGCATGAATGAACAGACGTCTTACGTACACTATGGTTTGGAGAGGTAATGTTATATATATATATATATATATATATATATATATATATATATATATATATATATATATATATATATATATATATATATATATATATATATATATATATATATATATATATATATATATATATATATATATATATATATATATATATATATATCTATATATATATATATATATATATATATATATATATATATATATATATATATATATATATAAGGGAAATGGCATACTGTTAACATAGTCGCGCGTGAAAAATCTGAGCTGTTTCAGCTGACTAAGCAATGTATTCAAAACATTGATTTTATTGCATTCGGAGTACGAGCAACAAGTCTGAAAGTCCTTATCCACTAAATGGATTGCACCCTTAAGCTAATGAAACACTCGGATGCAGGCAGCTCACCACTGAGGGTAAGCTCTGACAATGACGAATGGAGATGCATATACTGTTTGGACAGCACCACTCAATGTTATCTGCGAGCTTCCTGTTCCTGCTGACCAAGTTAAATCCATGCAAATCCGGAAGACAGTTCATGTGTACAACAATAGTTTGGATAACGAAAGTCATTCTGCCTTTTTATGCCACCTTTTCAACACAGCCGCCAGTGAAGTAGTAGAGGGATGAAAGATTTTCTCCCGATCAATCAATCAAGTGTAAACAGATCGCTGTGCCTGGAAATCTGACTGAAAACAAGGTCAACTTGTAAATGAATAACACATATTTATGCCATACTAACCATCATGGAATGATATATAGTACAACTAATTTCGGACAACCCATATCCTGTGGATCACGAAAGGCTAGGCGTCAAACATATCCAATGAGGAGGACGACAAATCGTGATATAATCAGATATATACAGTCTAGATAACGAGATTGAATACTTCTAAAGGCAAACTTTGCACATATTAGTTTGTGATAGACAAATGTTTGCATCGATACTGCATCGATCGTAATTCTCTAAGCACAAGGTAATGCAGTTAACCACATAAACGACCAAGGCCAGAGAATTTACTTCAAATACAGACTAGCGCATGATAATGGTAAAAATTATCATATTTTCTAATCTGCTAATGTCAATTACTATGCAGTGTTTATCTTGTGTGGGCGATTAACAACTCGGTTTTATCGGCCACTGCTACAAACGTTCATCATATATGTAATGCAATGTACAGTAATGCTTGGGTATACCATAATGTCAGTGTTCCGACCTCGATCGAATGCCTGAGTGGATTATCTAGATGGATCAGGATGAGGCGTATGCTTTTCCGTTATCTATCGGGTCACACCACCTCTTTAAGTACTGCAACTTCCACTGCGAACGCGATTGCAATAACATTTGTTGTGACGACTACTACTGCTTTCATTACCTTCATAATCGGTAAGTCTCGAATAAATTATGGAACTACACGACCCTGAGGTCGCGAATATGGACAAAATAATTCCTTTTCTTTATAATGTATTGTTCAGGCAATTTATTGTTGTGTAGATATGGTGAGTGGCTTCATTAAATTATTCACCCTGCATGAATCAACATGGAGCAGGTAAGTTGTGGTATTTGTTCGATCATTGTACTCTAATCTAGTAGAGTGCCGTTGACCAATTGTCATCTGACTACGTGGATCTGCTTATGAATATACACGAATACGGAAATGCAAATAATTATTAATGATGTCGGACGAGCACCTTTTGTCAAAAGAATATAAAGTGTCAGTGCCACGAGCGACATCAATATTCCGGGATGTGTACAGTCAATGAGTATCATCTTTTAGACAGCCGGCAATTCAGCAAGGAGTCACACAATGCGAAAACACAGCATCAGCTGTATCTTGTGCGCCCACCGGCACATAATAATCAAAAGAATTGTTTTTCTAATGTATCATTTGATGAACATGAAGCAAATAGCCCTTAACATAATTATACCTTGGAGCAGCTTTCTTGATGTCTGTTCATTTCTTTCGAATTCTGCTACAATGTGTCACACATTTCTTATCATTGTGTATTGGCTGCAGCATTGGTAATCGTGGTATGTTTATAATATGACATACATCGGCCACTTGAATTAACGCACAAGGCTGTAAACATTGCATAACCGGAAGCTTATTGTGAACTAGATTCCCTTTGTGCAAGCAATACATTCTTAGCACACAAAACAATATCATCAACGATATTATTCATAAGACATCAAAGGAAGTATTCGTACATCACAGGATAATATCATACAATTAATTAATGAGAGAAAATATCATATAATAAAATAATGAGAAAAATAGTAGTGACTGCCAGCTATGCTGCAATCTGTAATGAACAAAAAGACTCCCTTATTGCGTGTCCAAACAACTAATTAGCTCTTTTGTGTAACAGCATTTCGAGTGTTGTATTTAATTAAATAATTTTGATCGGTCACTGTTGTCAGTTTTGCAGCACTGTATATGCTCTCCATTAATTTGTAACCAACGTCAAACGCCGATGTTTTAAACAGCCCCATGTCAGCGTTATGATCCACTTTAAAGTATATTTATTGGCCCATGGCTCAACGATTGCGCCGAATCATTTTGCTGATATATTTTATGCATGTATTGGATCAAACTCAGAATATTTTGCATACTTGCTTAACAAGAGAGTCCAAAGGCAGCTCGGGATGCCACATATTTTTCGAACTCTGATCGATGGTATATCATAAAACGCTTGTTTACCCTTAATTGCACACTGTTTGACCGCCCAAATCAAGTTCCATTCTAGTATATATGTGCAAAACTTGCATAAAAACATACCCTACGCTAAAGCGGTAGCTTTTGATCAACCACATTCCCTGTCATACCCTATTTGCAAATGAGAACGAATTGTGCGTAGGGAAATAACTTCAGCTGGTAATTGTTGATGCCTCGAATGCTGGTAGATTGATCGCCATTCCATATCATTTACGTATGCAGGAACATTATTTATGTACATAGGTTCTAAAATGTTGCAAACAGGTTGCGTTCAACGTGATTTAAATGTATAAATGTATAACACTGATGTGCACATTACCACAGATGCAATTTGTAATGATATTACAGTTACATGTGTGAGTTTAAATACTGCCTCTTGCCAAAAACCCTGACCCACATTCTCGTGCTGTATATGGCATACGCGAATTAATACTAACAATATATGTTAATCCTATGTGTCGCATCATCAAATTTAACGTAAGCTGTAAAGCAACCATTGCAACTATCACCATATTCTACATAAAGTACTTGGTTGAACTTTAATTCTTCATTTCGCCGCCATTTAAGTATCAACAAACATTGCAAAGCAATGATCACAACTGCTAGTATATATTTAGTCTAAACAGATGTACAATAGAGAATGAACTGATCGTCCGACAGCACCGGTAAATAAGCTCGATGATCCGTGAGTAAGAGGCTAGGCTTAATAACACAGGAACTCTGAATACATTGTGACAAGCCTTTGCCAGGGGGTTGAGAATATTGCTAATCGTTCGTCATGTACTTCGTCATATCAGCCGTAAAGTGCCACTCGGGTGATTTATTGAGTTACAATTCACACAGCTCTCCTCCTCTCACCCAAAAATATACGAAGCGACCAAATCAGCATTTCTACCCTTAGTATTCCATTGGTTTAATGTAAATATATAGCTGCTATTGCCATCATATATTGTTACTGCTTGCCGTCTATCTACGCGCAACACAGCTTTCAAGTTTGAAAAATGTCATTTCTGATAGACCTCCGTTTATATATACTTTATGACTGCTGTCCTATCGCTTAATTCTTTGTAGTAAACACTCGTCCTGATGAGCACTATTGTGGAGCCCATTAAAATATTGCCCTATCATAATTTCTGATGGTCGAACACCTGCCTTTTATTACTATTGCTACTCTAACTACTTCTACTACTACTGCTACTACTACTTCTACAAGTACTACCATTACAATACTACAACTTAATACTTACACTTCTTCTACTTATACTGCTTCTATTATAGCTACTTCTGCTGTAACTACTGCTGCTACCTACGCCACTGCAAATGCTACAACAACAATTTGTACTACTACTGATAATACTACCCTTGTTATTATCACCACTATTAACATCACCACAACTATAATTGCTATTATTGAGTCTTACAAATATGACAATGAATGGATTAACTTGGGGCTATTGCTGCCAAAGCTAATTGTCTTTATACTACTACTCTGTCTTCTATGACCGTATTGTCTACTGATTTGCTGTTCCGTTGTGCTATAAAAAATATAATTTTGGTTCAGAATAAACGTATTTTTAGGATCTGACTGTTGCTTAGTATCGAGACTATATAGTGCTATTATTGCTCATCTCTTACAATGTGTTAACGGTGAAAAGGTATGCTAAGGTAATGCATGTATTGCATAAGTTAAATTAATAAAAGCTGGTTAAAATGGGTTCTTGGATGACGAGCAACAAACAACGTTGGCTATGTTTGTATATAGTCCACAACGTCATTGAATACACGCGAGTTTGAGACCCGAATAGAAGAATCCATACATTACGTCGTTCAAGCGGGCCATGCATGATGCAATATAAGCGGTAATATAGGAGCATATTATTGGCGCTTATAAGCACGAGCGGATCATTCAGACGATCTAGCACGAATAAAGTTGGATCTCAACTTCACAATGAACCCGGCCGGTGCTGGATACGAATAGAGCATGCACAAATTAGCCTGATAATTGTTGGAAAGTCATCCGTTTTTGTAGCGGCCCAATTCTTAATGTTGTTGTCTGTCACGTAACAGGATCGTGATATGTACATTATCTGAGCACTTTTGAGAAAAAAATTCAAAGGATCATATCTATTTTGGTAAACATTTGGGATTAAAATAAACGAACGCAACCTTACGATCGCATCCCGCCTAATTGATTCGAAATGTATTCATTTTGTGGATGACTGTATCTTTAAATTTTGTATTGGGCGGCCAACCATTTGAGCTCAACTGAGTATTATGTAAAAGGTGCACCCGTCGTGCCTTCATGCCAGGTTATGGCATTTGCTGGACCATATCAAAACAAAATAATTACCATTGGCTCCTCAATGGTGATTCCCCAAACGAGTTTTTGTTATTAAAATTTTAAGCAGATAGAAGGGAAGCCATTTAGTCCTGAAATGACGCTGATTGCTAAGAAAAACATAGGCAAAAATGAGACTTGAGTTTTGTTTTTCAACGTTGAAAGCTTCGTCGTGCAAGGATAGATGACCAATATTTATACCATATGCGAGCCATGGCGGATATCCGCCTTTAAGGAACCATTGGAACAATATGACCAGAAATGCTGATTTGAAATTTTCGTGTATCTCATTTGCCATGGATGAGTAAAGGACAACTTTATGAATTGTAACATATCGACAGAACCGTTATTGAACACCCGAGCTTCAATTAAAGCACTCTTCTACTCCAAGTACGATAAGGCACTAGACTGGCGGTTTGCAATATTCTCAACTCCGTGTCGAGTGCTTGTCAGAACGTCTTCAGAGTCTCCATACTCGGTCTGTTACATGGTATCTTTATGCATGAACACCGCAGTTAGTACCGACTGTTTCCGATCGCATAGGAACTCAAGACCAACAGACAGAATAATCCATTAACCACTGATTATTGTAGTGGCGTTCCAGAGCGGATGTTCCGTGTGGGTATAGGCGTTTAATTTATTTGAACATAACATCGCATGCTCGCTATGGAATTATTTCGCTGCAGTGGTTCTACTGATTATTTTACATGATTATAATCATATGAAGCATTTAAGTATTAGCTTATAGAAAACTATTATGATTAATGGTCAGATCTGTGCTTGTGCCGTGTGATGAATATATCAAGGTATTTATGCAGGTTATATAATCACCAGCTGCTGAACCCCCCAATACCAAATTATCACACGCAATCACTTATCCCGGGGAATATCAATATTCTAAGTACAGCTCATAATAATCCGATTCAACTAATAATGCTGGTTATGGTTTCTATAACTCTTCTATTTGTTGTCTTTGCTAAGATAAGAGGACTGACTAACCAATTCATTCGACTCTAGACCTATTGAATGTTGTTGATGCGTGCATACTTAACATACCTATGCGTATGTAAAAGTTTGTTTTTACAAGCGGCTAGAACTGCTCAGAATGGGCACCAGCGTTTGAGTAAAATTGTTTCACGTGAAAGGCATTTGCTTGATAATTACTAGGTGTAATTAAACATACATAATAACGAGTGTATCTCGCGGCATTTGATATTCTACAGTAAGAGCGGCTACGAATAGTTGAGTCGTTACTTAATGTTACGTTATTTTGACACAGACATAACTGCAAATATAAGATGCTCTCTAATGCCATAAATATCAACGACCTTAGTTGAAATATTGGGGAAGCTAATGGGATATTAAATCTTCGCTATTCACTTCATTACAAACTGCGCAATATAGGATTGCGAATGCAGGGCAAAAATACTCCTATAAGTTGATTTGCGACGGTACCGCCGTGTCATAATGCCGTTCATTTTACTTGCATTAATAGTGGCCAGGGTTGTAATTACATGTATTGCAGACAAAGGCATCCTGTAATCGCAGATAGACTGGAACCATTTACTACAACACAAAGATCAAATATTCAGAGCCTCGGCGAAAATGTCTTATTCGGGGCTGCTTATAGAGCAACTTGGTGATGACGTCACTAAAAAACAAGTCTTTTGAAATAGCGCTATAATTGCGGACAACATAATGATCCATATAGTGGTGAGTTCTAATTGAAACCGATTGATCGAAATAAGTGCAATTATGAATTATACATGTAGCATGATATGGGAGACATTTTTGGTTCCCTGTCAATGCTGTTAATTTTACCGTACACTGCTCTGCGAACCGTAGATGAACTGAGCTACTAAATCGACAGTGGTGTTTAGCACGACAGACCAACATCATTTCTAGTGCGAGATTTTATGATTATCATGGATAGATCTGAATCACGTGATACGTGAAGTCCGTAAAAGCAATTACGTTAGTTATATGGCCACCAGAGCCAAACCACACACCAACCCTCCAAGGGATGTACATTTCCAGGTTAATGATCAATTAATCCATTTACTTGGTTAATGCGCATCCGATAAGACATTCACAATACGGTGCCATTTAACTCGTTTGTTGGTGATGTCGGGGCTAGAAAGTAAACCTTGCAGAAAATTAATGATGCAATTGGTTTTCAACGCTGGCCATTCAAACCTGCCCTGAGACTGCGACTACTCTCTACGTGGAGTTCACATCCCCAAACGCATTGCTGCAAACAATATTTGGCAATCGCGATGGTAAATTTTATATGGCGCTGTTTGTAATGAAGTGAAAAGCTTAGATGGTATCATATAAACGTCACAAATGCCTTGATATATCTATCATAGTGCACAAGCACTGAGCCGACCGTTGACAATGATAGCATATGTTAACATAATATTTTAATGACTCGAACAAACGAACATGAAAAAAATTATTAAGAATCTTACTTCCACCAGAATAATCGGAAAATAAATTAATAATGAAAGACTGAGATGGATATCAGGCGAGGGGAGGACGCGCAGGTATTATTTGCATTTTCTTCGAGCGCCTGTTATTGGTGGGCAGTAAAGCTAAGATGTTGGTGGTTCTGCATGAGAGAAATAAGTACTTCAAAGTATGACTTATAGTATCAAGAAGTTAGACCAAACACTGCAGCTGCCCGGCAAGGGACTTTCTCAAATCGACAAGGAAGATGAGTGATATGGAGTCCCGGTGTCAATTATTACACGACTAGCAAGAAAAAAAGACCGAGATTTTTCTTGTATCTCCTCTACCAGGCGTTTATTAAACGGTACTCGACGGGAGATAGCTACATAAATATTCAGATGTGCTATCTGCATATGCATGATTAACAAAAAGTTAAGTTATTTCATCGATCACGCTAGAAAATAGGGTAACACCATATCATAATAGAGTGGAGCAGAGGAAAATCGAATTTAACGGTACATGAGTATCTATTTAGTATGAACATATAACGCGTGCAACATAGCAATACAATATCGACCGTATCTTTCATAACTCGACTCGAAATTCCCTTCGGTAGCAAATGAGCGGAATTGTGAACAGCGATGCGTGGAAATATGCATTCCATTGCGAGTATTACATCACATCTTAGCAGAGTGTTAACACTTGGGGACGTGGTAGAGCCCAAGTTGATTGCTCAAATTGGCTGCCCTTTTGTTTGAATGCTGAATACGTAGCCATCGTGTTTGCTTTGATGATGTAATGTCACCGTTCGTAAATGGGACCACATCTCCCCACTTAGTTTGGTCTAGATTTTTAATGCAATGGCGGCGATGCTATCAATGTTAATTGGATTATTTTGCTGATGATGACGCTATCGTGAGACAAGTGCTGCGTTTTATGCTGGTAGAAACTATTTTTGCAAGGAAGATTTACGATACATCAAACAGATGAAAGTATGTTTATTGGAGTTTCTCTCAGTTTGGACGACGCATCCCAAGAGCTAACAGACCGTTATTTGTACCACAACAAACCTGATAGATGATTAAGGCATGTGTTTTGGTAACCATTGCATCTATTTTGATACATTGCACAATGTATATGATACAGAGGAAATAATTGTGATTATTTGGTATAGGCACGAGTGCATTGGGATAGCTCTTTTGGAGGGGTAGGTATCTGCATTATCGCCTATACCATGTGTTACAAAACAGATTATATCGTCTTATCGTGTTTTGGTACGTTCATTAGAAACACTTTCTGCCTAGCTTATATCAATATAATCATTTGAATTACGTCAAGTGACACGGAAAGCACAATACTATCAGTGCTTGACCATATTATTCTCTGTGGTTATGAACAAAAACATGTGTTGCTCGTAATTAAATGTCTGCAATATCTGAAACTTTTCAAATAATGTTGCCCCCCACAACAGACAAGAACCACAATACTAGGCATAATCCTTGGCCTTAACACAAACGCAAAATTGTATGCAGTATTGCTAACTTTGACGTAAATCCATACACAAAGATGCAAAATAATTTACGAACAATTGAAGTTACGAACATGTTACTTACCAATCTCTGTTTGAATTATATTGTTACCAGCCATTCCAATACTTGGGTGAAAAATTTGTTTCTATATACTACAAAGAACATACCATAAAAGCATTGATATCTGATTGTCATGATTGGCGAGATTTGCGAAAATCTTGAAAGACAGAATACTTTGTGATGGAACTTGCGAAACGTAGTTGATGTTGACATAAACACACTGTAATGAAACCAGAACTATGTGTTAATAGCGCGGCACTAACCGGGTAAACGGAATGAAACCGAACAAATACTTTCAATCAAGCTTATTGAGGATCGCTTAGACAAAACATGCCTCTTTATTTACGTTTTTGGTCAATTATTATTGTGCGGTAGAAATTTTCGTACTCGTGGAGCACAACAACAAATGTGTTCAATATATTGGAATTTATTCGTATGATACGCACTGCTGATTCGGTCTTGCTTAAGAATTTCCAATAAATTATCAGGGCTCGGAAACCACGCTCCCTGAAATCAATTCCACATTCTTAGCTATGACATAGTTACTGGAGGGCAGAACCAGATGATGCAAGTTATGATAATTGTAAGAGGCACCAACAAAGCGGCATTTCGCTGCTTAGTCCCTCGTTGATTAACAATAAACGGATACTAAACATCATCCTCACACAAGCCACCAGATCTAAGCATTTTAGTATAATGCCAGCGAGATGAATACAGAGGTACAGACAATGTGATGTTCATAAAATAACCAGTCACTAAAACGATTAACATTCAATCGATTCATAAAAGATCAGTATCTTTAATAGTTCCAACAGACAATTAGCTATGGCCCTTACGCATGTTTTTTTTCGGTGAACAATAAAAACCTGGTACTCCAGGGCAAGAATTCAGCAGTTCGGTGTATCTCTCATCAACAAATGCTACGTGATATTGGGACATATATCGCTTCTGATAGTCAATGTGTTCATCCTTTATCGTCAACTTCAAACACATCTGACCACATATGTTTAGCTCGCTGAGAATTTATCTACAACAGTGTTATCTTCGTGCGCGTATTTCTCAGACCTCTAATGAGATTTGAACCAGATATAATAGTATTGATGTTTTGTTGCAAGACTTTGACATTTCTAAGATGGCAAATATAATCAATACCGTAGCTGGTACTGAGTCATCCTTAGAATATGTCCCCCGGTCTTATTTTAGTGTGGATTGATGGCTAGGATGCCTTCCTGATAATATCTAGTTTTGGGTCCGCGCATCGACTATGACTTGGATGGCGATGAGTCAGAGGTATTAAAATATCGCGAGAGGTCAACGTGTGCAGACTCTGATCAGACTTCGGAGCGGCACCCTCGTTGTAGATTCTTGTTATACTATATTAGAAGGTTAAAGAAGAATCGTTCCGATATTCTCAACCAGACGACATCAATTGCATCGCGGTGAACGGCAGAAATAATCATTAATTTGGAAAGCCAATACTAATTACTCTCACATCATGCTACATGTGGGATTTGTAATCGTACTGATCGCGATCAAATTATTCAACTTGGTCGCAGTACAGGACATTTTCTGCATGGATCAATAGGTTGAATCGTAATTAAATGCCGCAATATTGTTGCCCGCAACGACAGCGGACGTTTCAATCTCCGCGCTTACAGCATGCATTGATCTTTACTTGATTAAATTACAGCTACTAACAAAACGCCGTTCATAATAAGTAGCAGTATAATGGCGTTATGTACAGCGACGCCTTACAACATATGTAAGCACCTAGAGAGCTCGGCATTACGGTAGTATGGACAGTTACCGCTCGATACAGGATCCCTGAATCATCATATAATCCACAACACACTTTTTAGCTTCCTTCATATTCACCGCATTAACGTCACGTCAATCGGTAAAGTTTTGGAATTTTTAGTATCCGCAGTTTCTATATGACGAGTAGCAATTTGAGGCCACACAGCAGTGGTGTGGTTTAAGCGCATCATTACATGTCACGCATCACGTTCATAGTGACACTGGTGTGTGCTTAACATGTCCTCGGACTGTATAATTGGAGAATGCTCTCACTAAAGAAACCTAAACAACAACAGCGATATTCATATACGGTACTTGGTTTTAATGTACGTTGTACTACCATATGCGATTTGCCGTACTACCGGCAATGAATAAAAAAATGAATGCGTCGGAGTTAGCAATATCCAATTGATTCAAATAATAGTCAGGTAGTCGGTGACCGTCTGTGACGATCTTGGATACGCGATGCACTGTCACTTTAGACCAACAACTTTTTGAACCTGTTCAGGGCGTGGCAGAATTCCTGTCCTAAGCAATGCTCAATTAATGCTTCTGGTACAATTGCTATATTGCCGCAAGACAAGGCCAACGACATTAACGATTATACATCGTGGTCAGTCGGCTCGGCCTCCATATAGAATGCCATATACTCAGCATACAATGCATCTAGTGAGTCAGTGATTTCAGCGCTTATATCTGGTCTCGTTTGTGCGTGATGTTGATGAACAGAGTTACACTAGCAGAGGCAACAGTATACGTAGATATTTGAGCATCCCTCAGCAAATAATAGCCCCTATATGACCTCAAACATATAAAGCATATACTGAATACTTACAAACAGCCCGAGACGTAGAGGGTTCCGTGAACTCACACATTTTTCCAAACGCATTATCGTTTCATCCTACATTGCATGGAACGAAAGATGAAGTGCAATCAGCAATAAACCGAAATTATTGCCCTTGCATATTGTTTCCGTACTATTAAATATAGCCCTCCCTTACTTATCTTTGAGACATTGGTAAGCCATACGAAAGTCCCCTGGCCTTGTCAACGAGAACAAATCTGGCTGCGAGCCAATTGTTTAGTGCATGCCGCATAACACATAGCCTCACATTTATGCAACAATGTAATTTGTGCTATTTCAACGCATTCAATTGCAATTTGTAAACCCTCCTGTTCACCTTTTTTATTCCAGTACCTTTCCATGTTAATGTCCGTTGTTGACATCAGACATGCGACCTTGCTGTAGTCGGGCCTGCTGACGTTTCTGAATGGCCGTGAAAAGTACATATGTACTTAGCACCCCGCCTGACTGTCCCATTGAGAACCTGCATTCAACTTTCATTGCTATCAAGTCAACAGAAAAATATAATTATACAGGGATGTCCTCATTACATAAAATAATCGCGAAGACAAATTGGGCCCTGGAAAAACAGCGCTTTCAGCGACATTATATGTACGATTGGGTTGTCAGATGGAGGCAAGGGATAGATTAATTAGGGACAGATAAGGCAGTCAACAGCAGGAGACTGTATATAATTGCAAAGTTTCCGTCAGTTTGATTGACGCATCCCAGGTGCTAGATGATCGCTACATGTCAGTTATAAATAGAAACTTATGCATTATAAAGACAAAGGCATGACCTTTGGTAAGCAATGCATCTATCTTTATACTTTGCAAAATATAGGTTTTATCAAGGAAAAAAATCATGATTATTGGGTATTCCTATACGTTTATTCTGATAATTCATCACCTTCATCGCACATACTTAACACAATCCGCAAATGCTGACAAAACGAGCTGTATTCAATCAAAACAACAAAACCTACATTTCCTCTTTATGTTGTTAGGGCTGTAACAAGACGCAATATGTTATTGTATCCCGAAGTATGCAACTTGTTTACTTGGGGCATGGTGAATACGGGGATCGAGTCGCTCAATCTTAGGGCTACCAGAGTCAGCGACTTCAATCACTAATTGATTTTGTTTCCCAACCGTAATAAAGTATAGTTCCATATATTGTGCGGTCATAATTGTATCCATACGATGGGATTTATTTTTACCCGTTCAAATAACCATCGTATACACAATGCAATTAGCCTACTTGCCATGTATGCCAAATGTGGGACGAATCGAACTATTTGGTGAGGTAAGTATGTGAATTATCGCTTATACCATTCGCTGCATACCATATCATTCTTGTCTTATCGTTTGGCTACGCTTAATAGAAACAGATATTGCCATATTTAGATAGTATGGCTGTCAAATTTTATAGACAATTGAATGCGCAGGTGCTAAAATGCGCATTTGCACGTGTGGGTTGTTTAGATTAATTTACTAAAAGCCCTAAGCGATTGTAACGCATAACTTAATAGCTAAGGTGTAAATAGATAGCTAAGCTGATATCATCACCAGTTGTTCGCATTGCCGTTTTAGGTGCCACTACAAACACCACCACCCGAGCACATTTCATCACAGCCGTATTTCTAAAAAAACCTCATCATCTTCATCAATATCCCATTATCTACCATACAGACGTCATGATCTGCAGTTTCGGGCCTGTTCACAACAAAGTTCATACATTTTTCGTATTGATAAAATGTGATCGTTTGAAATAGTCCCGTTGGAGTTGAGTGGTATGAATGCCTTGATTAGACAATCATGACTCCTATTATATACCATCATTAGTTAGGACATCATTCAAGATTCATAAAAAGGACAATAATGCAATGCATAACATTGCTCTCTGCAAAAAGCAAGCAATCCGTTACAATCCGCATCATTTCTTTGCGATCATTCGACATACAGTGATATCGGGACAGATCAAATTGGCACACTTTAGTAAATATGATTGAACAGCAAAATGTAGTCCTTGATACGCCAATCGTTTGGATTGAATAACGTAAAGCAATAAGCTCTGTTTGTGCATTCTCCCGACCATGCATACATCATATTGGAGCCATTTGGGCTCGGCATTAACTACCCAGAGGAAACGTAGGCGTAGCCTGTGGCCTTATCATTAACATTCCTTCTGTTATGAATAAAATATGTGAAACTTTATGTTGCAGTAACTAACATGTATGGCGATACGTGGCAGCTGTTCGGGATCATTTAAGCATATATTTCAAATAAACGATTACATGGCTGCTTTGCCCACAGGTATTACGATAAGCCAAAACGAATGCAATTATAGAAATATTTTTATATGTTTCGGAATTATCAAATATTATTTGTGTGAATGTCCTATGTACATGTTAAGTGTCACGTTAAACATTCAGTTATTTGCATCACAAAGAGCATTTACCTTTCATAGCCACCAACACAACTCTTACTTTTTCTTATTGATGGAAATTTATGCGGTATTGTTCAGTTTAAAAGGAAATAAATGCACAAAGATGCAAGGCGCTAGAAGATAGGAAGAGGCTACTTGGTTATCTCAACTGGAAACAAATATAATCTTCCTAAGCATATGGATATCTGTGTGCTGTTGCTTGGTAATATATAGCAAGCGTCCCCTTGGTATCAGTATACAAACTGCCTAGACCTTTATCTGAGCCCTGTTGATTTTATACATTTCTGATAACTTACGAAGGCTCAGAGACCTTGCTCTCTAAAACAAAAGCCACACAGATATGACATAGCAACCGGAACGTATTTACAGAGGAGCCAAGAAACGACTAGATAATCAACTTGATGGTTGCTCAAGGTAAGATTCTGTATGATTTTGTAGTATTAGTCTAAAAACGAAATATCATTGTCCGTGAAGTACCAGATAAACTATAGCCATTTAATGACTGGTCCCATTGGCGCTAGACAGTTTGCGATTCACAACATTAAACAAGATACCTCGGACAGTGTTCTGTAAACGGTAGCATTGATCCTATCTAACATCGGGCAAACACGGTAAGAAGCCTCAGTCAACAGGTGTTAGTACTGAGCTTTGATGCTTAAAATAAAAGCTCTATGAGCTTAAATTACAAATATGTCAATACTACTGCGATGGCAACACTGTGAATTCCAAACAAGGTTTGCGATCAACGCGGTTGTGTCTGTAGTCGACCTAGGACAATAAGTATGGTTTAGATTGAAACAAAAACCACCAAATGGGCTTCAGTTTCAATCATAGATGGCTTCATCAATTGATTTAAAGAGGAACTCGTTATTTATCAGCGGTTCTTGTTATCGATTTATGAAATATGATCACAGCTGTTACTTTGTGAGTATAACTGCGCTTTGGGATCTAGATCAGGATCTGGGATTATCGATGCCTTTGACATCCACAGAATTATTTAACCTCCATTTTAAGGTTTTGGTCAATATGTTTGTTGATCACAGCGAGTTGGCTTCACCTGCTTAAGCTAACTTCACCCAATTCAACATGTTGGGCTTTTTTTTATAAAAAAATATACCGTATTATCTATATCATAATACATATGGCTGCCAGGTGAAACAATCGGAATGTAGTAAAATTATCCAGCCGATTGTCTGGCAATTACTACCAATCCTCGTTATGTAGCTGCATTAATAACGCACGGGTAAATTATTATTCAGCGAAAAGCGTTGGCGACACCCTTAACATGACCACATAGCGGAGCTACTGTCAAGCCCATAATCTAATTGGTCGTAATTGGGTTTGTTATCAATATTGGTAATATATTATCTTCAGTTGGATCATACGCATGATAACTGAAAGGATGATATATACAGAGATCACATTGCATGACCAAATATTAACACGCTCCTGATCCAGTGAAGCAATGATATTTACGTTGTCCTATACTCTAATGGTCACGTGTCTATTAGGGCGGCTGCATCAGAAAATCAACACGGCTAATAGTTTACATGGTTTTGAGATTAGCAGTTAGAGAGATAATGGTGACTATGATAGCAACATTTGGTGTGCCATGTCCCTTTTGATCAGGTATATAACCAGACAGGCTCTCATTCAGCCACACAAGAACGCAATATGGGCCCAGATAATTAGATTGAATATACTGAGCATTTTATTATCGTGTTGGGTCATGTCAATACCATAGGACTTCCAATGTTGTGTTATCCTACATTGTAAAATCAGCAACTGTTTAAAACCGACTCAGATCTATTGAACACTTTTTCGGACAGGTACGTGCGCACTAGTGGTGCGTTATATAATGTTGTGCTGGGATATGCTTAGAGATCTTCCACTAATTGATTTTGTTGCCAACTGCGATTTGTTACGTTTTTCCTTAACTTGATATCCATCAAAACGTGTATAACTTCAGCAAGTTTGCCTTCTCTGTTTCAAAAATATAATTCCCCGCATAAGTACAGAAGCTGCATATTCCAGATAAATAAATTTGCTCGTAAACACATATTGACTCTAATTATGGGTTGATAATGATTACAAAATGTGGTTCAAAAGTGCATAGTATCACACCTCTGGCAACGTATACTGAAAGCTTTCACCAGTCCAAGTCAGCCGTCAATAATTCCACTGACCAATCAATAGCATTCATTACATATACCTCTAGGGAGCTGACAGTCAGATCAGTAAGGCAGAGATTTCTCCGCATTGGAGGCAGCAAATTTGTGTACCTCGTGTGACCGTTTATTACCTTAAATGAAAGGAGCCCAGCTTGGCTGGTTTTGATCAACATCTGAGCACGTAATACTGGCAATCGCCGTTCTGGTTGACCCATGGGGCGATATATAGCCATATACTATTTCTTAATTTAGGTAGCGCATGACATTACTGCGCAAGTGGTATATGCAGTATCAGCTGACAATCATATTTTCTCAAGGAACGGCTTATCAATCAGATTGAGTTAAGCCGATAATGATGTCATGAAAGGGGATACACATGGGCTCAGTAGCTCGGTACCTCTTTCAGTCGACAATCTGCGTCGCTGGTCGACTGCGAGTTAGGAATGAAATCGATTTCGATGCATTGCATCCGTGTTGAGCACATATGGATCTTGTGTCACTTACACCAGCGTATAGTCAAATTTGTGTCATTTTAATGTACGGTTCAAGCACTTAAGTATTGTTGGCATTCGATTTTATGTAACAGTTACTTGGCACGTATCCATTATATATATAGCGAGCTGCTTCGGACCTAACACAGAGTGGCAAAGTGGCTGACGCTATGACGTTGACGGATAAAAAGTCCATGGCCTGCCTATAACGTACCATCACCGATGTACCTGTACCTTCTGCCTCTTAATGGCGCCTTGCGTTGCCAAGACCAAATTGTTATACATAACAACTGGGTTAAGACGCGACAGACCAACCAGCACCGTATTCTGGGAATGTATGCAGACGGAGGTGTTTCAACTTTATTGAAAATTGGAGATATGTATTTTTGTGCAGTAGCAATGTACGATATATCCCGAGTGACGGCGGACATAATCTGTACAGAAACTTGTGCCCGATAATCCGCGAAGGCACCAGAACACAACCTACATTGCTTATACGACTGTATCTAATGCATTACACACGCATATGTGCTGTTGCAATGTTTTTTTTTCGCGCTGTTAATGAAATAACATGCTAATATCAAAAATGATACATGAACGGCACTTAACACTGTCGTCATCTATGTAAAGTGATAAAAACGTAATAGCATATGCGTTTGCTGCTATATATTCTAGCTGACTGAAAAGACTTATGTTCATAATCTAAACTGAATAACTAATAGAAAATAAAGTTTGCCGCCAACAAGCATTTACATTCGATATCAATTGGCATCACGTGTGCCTCTCAGCTATTTCTGGTTGGTTACAATGGTGCTGAATCGGTGTTTTGAAACGCAGATAGCTCTATCTAGTCTATAACGATGATGCTGATTTGTTATAACAATGATGATGAATCGTATCGATTATCATTGGGGTGTCTGTCCTGACCATACGAAACATATAGCCGATCTTAACATCAGATCAGTCGGACCGGGAGTGATGGATAGCTCACGAAAGTAAAAGCGCAGTGAATTCAACTTCCGTTAAAAACCAAGTGACTGTGCAACTTAATAAAGAAACATATTGACTAAAATAATGACAAACCGCAGGGCTCGAAACCAATACTATAGATTATAACAATTATGAGTAACGTGATCACTGCATGTTGTCAGCGGTATATTCGAGTAAGGGTAACTACGTGCAAAGAATCTGTGCTGATAACATGTAATATATAACTAAGAATCGACGGGAGAGAAATTATTATTTATGAGCATGAATATACGTATCATATAAAACTTGGTGTCTTGTTCATCGTAAGTGATTTCTGTCCCGGAAGATCATCTGGAGAAGCATGTCTGGCCCGTTGACGATATATCGACAAATCATTAAGCTGACCAAATGTTACGTTAATATATCCATCAGGTGAACGCGTTGATTCCATGACACTACCAGCGATACATGAACAATAACTGCTTATCAAATATTAAGGTAACTTACATATGTCATCAAAAACTGTGACAGCAGCTTTGAATATACGATAGTGTAGATCATTTGTGGTCTGCTGTGCATTAACATTGAAGAATACGGTAGCATAACAAATTGATTACAATCTGATCCGCTTGCATTCATCCCAGATTCAACACGCGCCGCAGATTGCCCTTGTCTAGTGCTATGAACGAAATTAATAATAGTGAATGCTGTAACTATGTGATTCTAATTTGGCTGGAACCCCAGGTATGACTAATGTTGAATAACGCGACGAGGCGGTCGTGAATACCGTTCTATTATTGCCTCATTTGACAGCCATTTAAGTAATTTGGCTCACTATTTGCAGCAATCGAAAGCCCTGTTGGTGGCGTAGGCAATTTATGCTTGATAATAGTAGGGATATGGATACATATTGCGAGCATTATTAAGCAGAGACGAACTAACTGCAAATTTATTTGACGGAAAATGTTGCTTGCGAAAATGTCGGTCAGTGATTTCATCCAAATGCTAAGACATCGTTATTATCGGCTGGGATGCACTACCGTAGGATAATGAATGTAGTTATTGCAACTTTTGCCGACATCAAGCTTCGAAGGTAACCACCGATATAAGGTTTGACGTTCCCAGCACTGGTATCTCGCCATGTCGCATCAAAAACACATACACACACACATACGCACACACACTCATACTTATATATATATAAATAGATATAGAGATATATATATATAGATATATATATATATATATATATATATATATATATATATATATATAATATATAAATATTTATATATATATATTTATATACATATATATATAACTATATATATATAGATATAAATATGTATGTAAATATATATATATATGTACATATATATATATGTATATATATATATTTATATATACATATATATATGTTTATATATGTATCTATATATATATACATATATTTATATATATAAATATATTTATATCTATATATATAGATATGTTTGTATGCATATACAAATGTATGTATATATATGCATATATATATATGTATACATATATTCATATATATATATATATATATATATATATATATATATATATGTAGATGCGTATATATATACGAGTTCATATGAAATATATGTACATATACATTTGTACATACATATGCACTTATATGTAGATATATATAAATATACATATATATATATGTATATTTAAATGTATAATTATACGTATAAATATATATGCATGAGTGCATAAATATATATGTATAAATATATATATTTATATATATATATATATATATATATAAAATATATATGTATTTATATATATATATAAAATATATAAAGAGATATATATATATATATATATATATATATGTATATATATATATATATATATATATATATATATCTATATATATATATATATATATATATATATATATATATATATATATATATATATATATATATATATATGGATGTATATATATTTATCGTTATAAGCGTTCAAGTGCTTCTCCGACGGTGCTGGGGAGAATGAGCTGAGTTGTTAGTGGCTAGAAAACACACACTGAGAGAATATTACTCTCCGTTCATGAATCACGACCCCCGACTTTCTCAAGTGCACTTCAGATCCGTAAGTTTGCATTGCCAGCAAGCTGTATGCTAAAGTCATATGCATAGATAATCACTTTTTATTAAGGAAAGCTAACGGGAATGGAACACTTTCCCCACTGCATAAAAATACAAAGAAAGTTGGCGGCACAAGTGCTGCTGTTTTATCTTTTAACTTAGGCTATTCCAAGAGCGAAACCGTAATCCCACGGGAATACCTTGTCGAAGCTGTTTTTATACCCAAACCAATTATTTGCTGCATTCATTATGCTTAGTCAAGCTTTATTTATGGCTCTCTGTTATTTGTGCCATTGTAGTGGCTATATTTCGAACGATGCACCTTGATTTTTTAACGATTTTTTTTATAAATCATAGTCCCTTAATGACATGGCAGATGTAGTCATCAGACGAATATATGAATCAGCACGGCCCCATGAACATTAGTTTTTAGAGTGATTAAGTCAAAGACAGACAAACCAAATGTTTGGGGTGAATCGTTTTTTTTATCGCAGCAAATAAAATGCTACGACGAAGTGTTGGGTTTCTTGTCTTTGATGCATACGAAACAAAATCCCAAGACTGAATCATAAGCCATTATATTGGGGTTTTTTTAATTCCTCACTCTTAAAAGATCTAACCAGAGGGTTCAGTATCGTCACTATCACAAAGTACATAAACATCTCAATAACACAGGTCATATTGTTACAGGATTTTCCCTCAGTTGGTCAATTATTTTTGGGTAAACATGTCATACTCCAGCGAGATGCCATCAATTTTGTAGCTGGCGTCGGTGTCGCCTGTTGCGTGAATTACGTGGTTGTAGTCATTGAACGTGAGCTCATATTCCAGTCTGTCATTAAGCGCGTTCTGGGGATTCGCAGACGTCGAACACAACGGAAGTGTTTGGAGAATGTGTATATTTCAACTTTTCGCGCCAAAATCGATTTCGTTATTTTTGCCATCTTGGTCCCCTTTATCCCCACCCCATCCAATTTCCTTCCTCCCACCCTCCAAACGCAATCTCTCCTCTCCCTCAAACTTATTCAGCTAAACCTGCTTCGTCTGCAATACCGTGTCCCCCCAAAAAAACCGCAAAGCCTCCAAAAAAACCTTCCCAAACCCTCTCCCTCTCCTACTCCTCCAAAACACAATCCGCTTCTACGCATGCTGCCACCCAAACACCAAATGTAACGCCACAACCCTCCTCGGCCACCAAACTGTCATATTTTGATTACCTCTATACCGCCATCCTCTCTTTTCACCTCTCATTTGATACCAAAGCGAAAACCCTTATGGCAATCGCATTGAAACTTCTCAAAGTCGCCATTCCGGTACAAACTCATTTTATTAACCATCATTATACTGTAACCAGCCAAATCTCTAAATACCTCAATCAACCATCTTCAGTCTAAACATAAAAAACACTTTCCTTGGTCAAATTCCTTATAACTCCATAGCCAACTTATTTATATTATCTCTGCTCATCATTTCTCCCTATTAAATTTCCCTTCCCATTCCCAACCAGATCAACCTTTAAGACTCAACTTTCAATCTAAAGAACAAAACAATATAACTGTTGTCGTAGCCTTCAAACCCAACTACCTGAATTCACCCAATACATAATTAAAACTAATTCCAGACCTAATATAATATGTCTCCAAGAAACTTTTTAAAAATCCAATCATAAACCCCACTTTTAAAATTATCATATATTAAGGAAAGACAGAACATCAGCTTATCATGGAAGCCTAGCTATACTTGTAAATAAAAACATCCCATATAAAATAATAAACACAGAATCAGAAATCGAGCACCAATTAATTGAAATCAACATTTTTAATCAAATATATCACATCTCAAATGTGTATGACAAGTCCAACACTATAGACAAATATCAGCCAATAGTTAACTTTCCCATAAACATAATAGCTGGGGATTTTAATGCCTATCATCCCCTTTGGCACTGCAAAGTTCAAATACTAAAGGAAATGCTCTTTGTAAAATAATACAAGATAATGACATTACCAGCTGATTGGTCCTTGTTTCAATAACTCTGCAAGCGAACCATCAATGATCAAATCATTTCTTCAAACCCCCTTACCTCTTACGATAATTTCTATGATAAACTCATTCAAATAGCTAAACAAGCCATTCCTCTAAATAATAATCACCGTAAACAACTAAAATCCCATCCTTGGTGGAATCCTAACTGTACCCTCATAATCAAAGAAAGAAACAAAGCCATACTATCATAATAAAACTTTAGAAAACAAAATTCAACTAAAAAGACTCACAGCAAAAGTCAAATACACACTTAAACAAGCAAAGCTATTCTTTTGGCAAAATAAACGCTCCTCCCTAAACAAAAAAAAAATTAAAAGAACTGTGGAAAACTGTCAATATCCTCAAAGGAAATTACCCTAAAACCAATATTCCACCAATCCCAAACCCCAACAATAACCTTTATACAGAAAATAATCAACAAATATCAGACACTTTAGTCTTTTTTTTTTTGCAGAAATCAATTCAAATAACAACGCCCTACAGATTTTTAGCCCATCAATTCAGAACCCATTGAAACAAATCTAAATTCACAAATCAACGAACCTTTTTCCTTAACAGAACTCAATAATGCGGTCAACAAATCCAAAAATACAGCCCCAGGCAAAGATCTACTCTTATACTTCTTTTTCAATCACCTTCCAACACACTGCCTAGAGGTACTCAATTTTTTTAACCAACTCTTGCAATCATCCATAAGCCCTCCCTCCTGGAATTCCTCTATCTTTGTCCCCATACTTAAGTCGAACCAATATAACACACAGAATCCCTACTCTCTTCATCAAAAAACAACCCATCCATAACCAATCCAAAAAGTTATTTTATATAAAGGACTTACCCCACACACGGTAATTAAGTGCCAAAAAATCACTTACCTCATCAAATATATTAGTGGCACTTCCTGGGGTGCAAACAAACATATATCTTGCAAAATACACTCATCGCACTCACTTCAACACATTCTCTATGGATCCATTGTTCAGTTAATTATATCAAAAATCGTTTGTGCTTGTTTGGTTTAACGTTCAGTCTACGCAACTAATACAGAAGCCGCCCAATCGTTGTTCGTATGCAAATATTTGGATAAATAATAGTATGATTGCTGGTTAGAGTTTGTTATAAAATAGCACTTCACACACTGCAGCATATTTACGTTTGCATGAACTAGTCACAGCCCACACGATTACCAACACATAATCTAAGTAGCACCATCCATTTCATTGATCTGTCCATCAATTACAATTCATGCACTCAAATCAGAATGATGTAGAATTAAATGACTTGATATCAAGACTAACACTGTGAGGAAAATTACTTCATCAAGAATAGTTCTGGTTTCATGACAGAGATGATTGATAGAGCTGACTTTGGGATAATCCTTTTCAATGTGTGCGTGCAGCTACGAGCTGCGATACTGCAACATATTGCTTGAACTTTGATTGTCGTTTATAATTATTCTCCGTTTAACCAGAGTTACAATTTTTAAAAATGCAGTTATTGCATTTAATTGGAATGTGCAATATATATGACGATAACTTGTGATGACAAGCTGCTTTACTGAGTTTAGGATCAGAGCAAATGTCGTGAAAGGCATTTGCCACTGTGGCAGAAACGTGTTGAGAAAGCGGCATTTGATAAAAACCGACAATAATTCAGAGTTAGACAAGCAATGCTCCGCTAATCATAGCAATTAAAAGAATGTGTCTATAGCTTAAATTATCTATGTGATGAACAGTTCCCAGTGTAAGCTAGATTATAGTTTATTTCATCAATTTCTAGCAAATTCAACATCTGTTCACTGCGAAATTGACTGTCAGGTATTTATTGTTATATACAGACGGGTTCCTTAATCACAAAATAAAAAGGCACAGTTTGAAAATCGCTGCATGCCTCCTACTTTATCAGTCAAGTTACTATGATATTAGCTTAAGAGCTAGCAAGTTCACACGTGTATATGTCGATGAAAATAGTCACCCCAATTTGAAAATGCATTGGGCAATTCCGTAACTCGATTCTAACTTGCAAGGGCGTAGACATCAATATCCGAATTTGGCACCAATTACTCATGAAGCGAGTTGGTTACCAAAATCTCTCTAAGGTAACACCTGATAAGACCAGGTTACCGTTGGATATGTGTTTATTCAACAAACAGCCCTCTATTACTTGCCAAGCTACTCCAGAAGACGGCTTTAGTCTAAGAAATCAATTAATCAAGAGAGGCAGACATGGCTGAGGTAACTCACCTATATCTCATTGATCAATATTATAAAGCCCTGGGGCCATAGTGCTGGTGGGAGTGCTAGAGTCCAGCCAATTTGAACCAGCGATTTCCGGTGAATACGGCCGAAGGGCTACTGCGTTCATGTTATTCTTCACCTACTGTCTTTGCTACAGAAATCGATTATCATGATATGCCAATCCGGAATCGAATGTGCACGACGCCGGACCTTTAAATTTTCTGTTTACTTTTGCCTGACAAAGAAAGAATGGTACATAAAGGCTAGTTTGGTACCTGCATTCGTCAAGCAAAGTAAAATTTGAAAAACAAAACGGAATCAAGAAATTGTAGGGTCATGTTTATGTCAGTCAGAGAACGGTAAACAAAACTCTTACTATATGAGAATGATTGATATACGAGTATGCTTTCTCCATGCCATGAATAATCTGTGTGCACTGCGTCATCTGCTGCTGACACAAAATATGTGGCTATTTCTATTATTAACATTGCACTAATATTATAATACCTATCATGGTATCAACACATTTGTTGCTGCTTTTATGTATAGAATAGCATAGTTAAAATACGTGAGTAAAAACCAACAGTAAATGGAAGATACGTCTCCAGTACCTCACACTGAGCGGTTATGCAACACCGT
Organism: Urechis unicinctus; assembly: GCA_034190875.2. Classification (NCBI taxonomy): domain Eukaryota; kingdom Metazoa; phylum Annelida; class Polychaeta; order Xenopneusta; family Urechidae; genus Urechis; species Urechis unicinctus. Next base: position 18,600,157 of record CM067352.1, on the reverse strand, counting down.
GAACGCATTTTGATCATGTGAATTAAGTATCAGCGTCTCGCGTTTTTGACAAACCTCGGCATAAGGCGTGCCTCTGTGAAAATGATCCTCTCGGTAAAACACTACACAGATTGCCCGAAGCAGCTAAGCTTGTAATCGTTTTCTACGTTAAAGTGATAATCAGAAATAGACAAGGTATCCTCACTCTGCTTTCGCTGAGCGTAGTAGATACACTGTACAAGTCCATATAAAAGCGACAGACGCCTCACCCAAATAAACACTACATTAACGTTACCCTTTACAATGAAGTCACTGACTGACAACCAATTGCTAATTCACAATTGCTGACATGTGCTTGATATTGATCACATTTGGTATAGTTTTAAATGATTTTGGTTGCAATTTGTTTGAAGGTTTATCGGGTAGTTTTGCACATATTTGTAGCGCACGCTACAAATATAAAATGCTTTTGCAACCAAAAATTACCAATTCCATACTTTTTGTATGTTCATGCACGCTGCTGGTTTTCAGCGTTTGCGCCAAGTTACTCTTTTCAGTTTTGAGCATAAGTAAACATATCATTTACGTTAATGTATGTAATGATATTTACATTAAGACAAGCAGTTGGTCTTATTGCGTAGGACGTCTCGTCCGACTGTTGGGGATTACCGACGTATGATTTTAAAGACAATCACCAAGCCACTTAATTCTACCCTTAGACGAAAAAAAGTCTTAGACGTGATATGTGGATATCCGTGAAAATACGGCCACAATTGGATACAAATCGAGAGTATACAATACAATTGTTGCGTCATGTGGTCGGTATAATTACATCCAGTGATATTCATTGCTGTAGGCTTGCACATTACATGAATGCTGGGGCGGGGCACGAGTTGGTTATTCCATATTCATTACTTGCCCAATTAGAGACGTTATGTATAACTGCAAGCCTGCTTAATTCTCGCCGCACTGCAATAGCCTCGTCTCTGTATGTAAGCTGGCTGACGTTTATCATCATTTTTCATTCAATATAAGACTCGTTCGTTTAAAGAGACAGTTAATTCCTACCAATAGTGTTTAGCCACCTGACGTTTTATTCCCAACCCGCTAGAAACAAAATGAACTGTAATAATGGTTAAATATAGCTACAAAACACAGGTGTTGCCGTGCCATATATCTGCATTTAGTGCATAGAGTCTCAAGCTTGTCGCTGGTTTAATATCATAACTAATTGTAGCGTCACTTCCCAACATTTTCAAGTATAGTTTGTTATCAATAAGCATTGTTTCAACGCACTTAATAACCAGCCGTGTTTAAAAGGCATTTATTGTTTATGCTATCCGTTTGAGGTTGAAATGTGAAGTAGAAGGTCAATTCTCAGGTACAAAACTGTCGAAATACTCAAGGCTTTAATGACACCGTAAACTTTCAACAGTCACGTGGCGTTCTAAGGATGAAATTTTGTATTGTTTGACTTAATAACATAACTAGCTTCTAAAGCACTGATGTTGACGACACCTTATTTCAAAGTCGATTAGTGGGTTAAGATTTCCCGAATCCGTTCATTGAGTTGAACAATTAAGAACGCCAGCGCTGATATAGGTGCACGTATAATGTCCTACTGAAAAACTGACACGTGTTACTTATGATGAGACTGCTATGTATCATACGTACATCTCCCCGAAAGCTTGCTAGCTTATGTGATGAGCATGAACTCATTAAGGAGGCGATGAGAACATGCCGTTTATGAATTAGTGCACCACATTCTCGCGAGTAGCCATCATAAATATCGTAACATATTTCAATGCGATACACAGTTAAAGTGTATATATATATATATATATATATATATATATATATATATATATATATATATATATATATATATATATATATATATATATATATATATATATATATATATATATATATATATATATATATATATATATATATATCCTCTATATATATATATATATATATATATATATATATCTATATATATATATATCTATATATATATATATATATATATCCGTCATAATAATATATATCTTGCGTTCTTGAAAAGGATAAAAATCAATGCCGAACATCGGTTTTGACAACAATACATTGTTTTCGTATCGCCCGACGATGGATAATAATTGATTTATTATTAATAGAATATCTGTTACTATTTCACGCTGTCACAAATCTTTTGGGACATGCGTTTGCAGTTACAACTTCAAATATAACCCCTGCAATAACACAGAGGCACTGCGAGGAAATTCATCAACCGCGAGATAAATTGATTAAATCGAGTTGCTCAATTGCTTACCTTATGTTTATACCAGTCGCTTCGTCGGGCACGAATGCTTGAACATATTTGATACAACTATTGTATTGGATTCTAATCGATCCTTCACTTCTGCACGATGTAGTCAATGAAACTGACGATATTTAAATTCGCAAACGTCAAATTACTTTGAAACGGTTGTTCTTAATGAGGTTGATATTTTATGTTCAGTTGTCAAGGTTATTAACAAATGAACCCTCGTTTCCCATGTAAATGCGCATGAGTGCACTATGGAGGTCCAGTGCACGAGTTTTGTTCATACATTGCATATGGGTTCTCAAAGACTATCTATAAGCTCACGCACCTTATTATGACAGCTTCAGTAATCATCGATATTTATTGTCACATAGTATCATCTTAGCGATGTGATGATGAGGTTGTTTTGCCCTCACATTATCATAATCTGCTCATAAAAGCTCCGAATGACGACCTAATTTTTATGCCACGGTAATATCGTCTCAATACAGTGAGATTTTTGGGGGGCATCAGAGAAGGTAATTGCGTCAAACTTAGTTGCTTTCTTAGGGGACACTCAATGCAACATATGATCGGTTCACTGACTAAATAACTAAATGATTCAGGCGATCATTACACTTATCCACCGCTTACAGATCCAATATGAGCCCAATATGCTTTGCAAGTCAATAGGAAATACATTCGAGATCTCAGCAACCCCCTAATAAGGGAATGTGCATAACAGCAATTTAAGACGATTTTCCCTATCCTAGTGGAAGCATGGGAATTAAAATGCTTAACTGCAGTAGAAGTTTATTCTGTACAAATAGTAACACACATTGATAATGGTAAACTTCGTTTGTCATCATCATTTATGTGGGTCATGAAATCAGTCCAATGGATTTGAATTACTGGTGTGACTAGCCAGACGAATATACCGAATTAGGCATATCGTTTAGCTTCACTTGAACGCAATCCTCTGAGTGATTTACTAACATTATCGTCTTGGCTACGTGTGCCTCCCTCTGGGGATCGTTCTGCTGGTCGTTGAATGATAGACGATAGACCTTGTGCTGTTTGGGGAAATCATTGATCTGATATTATACTAGGCGATGCTGTTTCATGCTCGCCAGGCTATTCACCACGAAAAGTGCGTTTGTGTGAACAATCGGTGCTTTGTGCACAAAATCCCATCTGCTATGTTTAAATGAGCAATAAAAGAGCAGCCACGTCTATGCTTAAACTCTAAAATCAAACAAAAGCATGCATGATAATTACTTGCAACCCATTGGCCTGAGAGAACGAATGCAATTAAAGTTCCCAGCGCTTCAGTGCACTTGTACTAGTCGGAGCGTAAACCATTTCAGCATACAGCTACGTTGAATCTCATGTTAACATATGTAAAACATAAACACAAGCCTCTATTCAGTTGCATTAATATGTCAATACTACCGCGATGGCAACAGTCATTTTCCAATACATACAAGGTTGTTGATCAACGATTTTGCGTCTGTCGCCGATTAAGGACAATGTGTGGGGCTAAAATTACCTTCTAGTTTTAGTTTCAATCTTAATTGCGAAACTGCAATGACCTTCATAACTAAGTATATGATCGGAAAGGCTTTCATCCAGCCACACAGGACACATCAATCGATGTACAATACAGGCAGATCAATAAATATGCTTGTCAATGTAGATTGCCTGGGTAGCACTTGGAGAGTAATGATTCCATCATCTGGTTCTGCTCGTGCTCACCAGCGCATTATATCTCACCTTTGGCATAGTTTATCAAATTGTTTCACAAGATCCAACCCAACAATCACTAATTCCACTTACTATTGATCAACAGTCACTGAATTTGCATATACCTCGCTACTATTATTTGATCATTGCGAATGCAAATACAACTACTATAATATCAGCCGGTGGAATGGCCTCGGATGGTGTTTTCAGTCGATCTCACTTATTGTGTATTAATTAGTATCTTACAATAATACACGGTGACATGTAGCATTCCGTTGATAACTTTGTACACGATATTTAAGTTATTGTCACCTTTTTTCCACCACGCTCGATGCTGTGGGTCAATGAATTATACTTTCTATTCGTCATATGCTAGCAAGATCGTTACTGTATGCTTCAACAAAACCATTAGACTCTGTCGGCTCAGCTCTGTTGGTTATGTGCGCGTAATACTGACAATCACTGTATTCTTGTAGACCCGTCTTAACTTACGTAGCGCAAGAATGCACTGCGCAGTTGGTACCACATATGTGTTAATCACGCTTTGTAAGTCATAAGAGGAGACATATAAAAGCCAACAACTACATCTTTTTTGACTAACTGCGTCTCTGATTGACTGTAGAGTGCGGACGATCGCGAGGCTAATATACATGGGTTATGTATATGTCTTAGCTTCATTTCATGATATTCTGTCTCATACACCATGACAAATTTGTCCCTGCCACGTGCGCCTCCCATTCACTTTTATAGAGCTGTAAGAATAATGGACAAAGAGTTAGTTCTGAGAACTGCCTCACTGTTTTGGATTGGGTCAATTACCGCAAATTATCTACATTAGCGGTTATTTATGTATACGTATAGGTTTATTATGTGTTTATATGTGACTGGCGTAGGCAGTGACCATTCACCCGGGTATTTATAGACGGACAAGCACACAACAAAGCAACCTCATAAAGCCTAGAAGTAAAACCCGATTCCTCTGAAGAAATGGACGCATTTTGTTTTATTCTTTAGATACTTTATGCGAGCGTATAACCCGTTCATCCTGGATATAATCATTTTAAACATCAAAAAACAAAAAGCGGTAACTACTCGGTTGTTATAAATCTGCTACTACCGAATACATGACTAACTTAGCAGGCATGATGCAGCTTTATAAAATATTATGCATCAACTAAAGTATGAGATAAAGCTGTAAAGGTGCAATATTACATTCCGTAACTCGATTCTAACTTGCAAGGGCGTAGACATCAATATCCGAATTTGGCACCAATTACGCATGAAGCGAGTTGGTTACCAAAATCTCTCTAAGGTAACACCTGATAAGACCAGGTTACCGTTGGATATGTGTTTATTCAACAACCAGCCCTCTATTACTTGCCAAGCTACTCCAGAAGACGGCTTTAGTCTACGAAATCAATTTATCAAGAGAGGCAGACATGGCTGAGGTAACTCACCTATGTCTCATTGATCAATATTATAAAGCCCTGGGGCCATAGTGCTGGTGGGAGTGCTAGAGTCCAGCAATTTGAACCAGCGATTTCCGGTGAATACGGCCGAAGGGCTACTGAGTTCATGTTATTCTTCACCTACTGTCTTTGTGCACGACGCCGGACCTTTAAATTTTCTGTTTACTTTTGCCTGACAAAGCAAGAATGGTACATAAAGGCTAGTTTGGTATCTGCATTCGTCAAGCAAAGTAAAATTTGAAAAACAAAACGGAATCAAGAAATTGTAGGGTCATGTTTATGTCAGTCAGAGAACGGTAAACAAAACTCTTACTATATGAGAATGATTGATATACGAGTATGCTTCCTCCATGCCGTGAACAATCGGTGTGCACTGCGTCATCTGCTGCTGACACAAAATATGTGGCTATTTCTATTATTAAAATTGCTCTAATATTATAATACCTATCATGGTATCAACACATTTGTTGCTGCTTTTATGTATAGAATAGCATAGTTAAAATACGTGAGTAAAAATCAACAGTAAATGGAAGATACGTCTTCGGTATCTCACACTGAGCGTTTATACAACAGCGTCAACGCATTTTTGATCATGTGAATTAAGTATCAGCGTCTCGCGTTTTTGACAAACCTCTGCATAAGGCGTGCCTCTGTGTAAATGATCCTCTCGGTAAAACACTACACAGATTGCCCGAAGCAGCTAAGCTTGTAATCGTTTTCTACGTTAAAGTGATAATCAGAAATAGACAAGGTATCCTCACTCTGCTTTCGCTGAGCATAGTAGATACACTGTACAAATCCATATAAAAGCGACAGACGCCTCACCCAAATGAACACGACTATTACGTTACCCTTTACAATAAAGTCACTGACTGACAACCAATTGCTAATTCACAAATGCTGACATGTGCTTTGATAATGATCACATTTGGTATAGTTTTAAATGATTTTGGTTGCAATTTGTTTGAAGTTTTATCGGGTAGTTTTGCACATATTCGTAGCGCACGCTACAAATATAAAATGCTTTTGCAACCAAAAATTACCAATTCCATACTTTTTGTATGTTCATGCACGCTGCTGGTTTTCAGCGTTTGCGCCAAGTTACTCTTTTCAGTTTTGAGCATAAGTAAACATATCATTTACGTTAATGTATGTTATGATATTTACATTAAGGCAAGCAGTTGGTCTTTTTGCGTAGGACGTTTCGTCCGACTGTTGGGGATTACCGACGTATGATTTTAAAGACAGACACCAAGCCACTTAATTCGACCCTTAGAAGAAAAAATGTCCTAGACGTGATATGTGGATATCCGTGAAAATACGGCCACAATTGGATACAAATCGAGAATATACAATACAATTGTTGCGTCATGTGGTCGGTATAATTACATCCAGTGATATTCGTTGCTGTAGGCTTGCACATTACATGAATGCGTGGCGGGGCGCGAGTTGGTTATTCCATATTCATTACTTGCCCAATTAGAGACGTTATGTATAATAGCAAGCCTGCTCAATTCTCGCCGCACTGCAATAGCCTCGTCTCTGTATGTAAGCTGGCTGACGTTTATCTTCATTTTTCATAAGACTCGTTCGTTTAAAGAGACAATTAATTCCTACCAATAGTGTTTAGCCACCTGCCGATTTATTCCCAACCCGCTAGAAACAAAATGAACTGTAATAATGGTTAAATATAGCTACAAAACACAGGTGTTGCCGTGCCATATATCTGTGTATAGTCTCAAGCTTGTCGCGGGTTTAATAGCATAACTATTTGTAGCGTCACTTCCCAACAAATTCAAGTATAGTTTGTTATCAATAAGCATTGTTTCAACTCACTTAATAACCAGCCGTCTTTAAAAGGCATTTATTGTTTATGTTATCCGTTTGAGGTTGAATTGTGAGTTGGAGGTCAATTCTCAGGGACAAAGCTGTCAAAATACTCAAGGCTTTAATGACACCGTAAACTTTGAACAGTCACGTTGCGTCCTAAGGATGAAATTATGTATTGTTTGACTTGTTAACATAACTATCTTCTAAAGCACTGATGTTGACGACACCTTATTTAAAGGTCGATTAGTGGGTTAAGATTTCCCGAATCCGTTCATTGAGTTGAACAATTAAGAAAGCCAGCGCCTATATTGGTGTACGTATAATGTCCTACTGAAAAACTGACACGTGTTACTTATGAATGAGACTGCTATGTAAGTACATCTCCCCGACAGCTTGCTAGCTCGTGTGATGAGCATGAACTCATTAAGGAGGCGATGAGAACATGCCGTTTATGAATTAGTGCACCACATTCTCGCGAGTAGCCATCATAAATGTCGTAACATAACACAATGCGATACACAGTTAAAGTGTATATATATATTCGACGATGGATAATAATTGATTTATTATTAATAGAATATCCGTTACTATTTCACGCTGTCGCAAATCTTTTGGGACATGCGTTTGCGGTTACAACTTCAAATATAACCCCTGCAATAACACAGAGGCACTGCGAGGAAATCATTAAGGAGGCGATGAGAACATGCCGTTTATGAATTAGTGCACCACATTCTCGCGAGTAGCCATCATAGATGTCGTAACATAACACAATGCGATACACAGTTAAAGTGTATATATATATCCGTCATAATAATATATCGCAAATCTTTTGGGACATGCGTTTGCAGTTACAACTTCAAATATAACCCCTGCAATAACACAGAGGCACTGCGAGGAAATCCATCAACCGCGAGATAAATTAATTAAATCGAGTTGCTCAATTGCTTACCTTATGTTTATACCAGTCGCTTCGTCGGGCACGAATGCTTGAACATATTTGATACAACTATTGTTTTGGATTCTTATCGAGCCTTCAGTTCTGCACGATGTAGGCAATGAGACTAACGATGTTTAAATTCGCAAAAGTCAAATTACCCTGAAACGGTTGTTCTTAATAAGGTTGATATTTTATGTTCAGTTGCCAGGGATATTAACAAATGAACCCTCGTTTCCCATGTAAATGCGCATGGAGGTCTATTGCACGAGTTTTGTTCATACATTGCATATGGGTTCGCAAAGACTATCTATATAAGCTCACGCACCTTATTATGACAGCTTGAGTGATCATCAATATTTATTGTCACATAGTATCATTTTAGCGATGTGATGATGAGATTGTTTTGCCCTCACATTATCATAATCTGCTCATAAAAGCTCCCAATGACGATCTCATTTTTATGCCACGGTAATATCGTCTCAATACAGTGAGATTTTTGGGGGGCATCAGAGAAGGTAATTGCGTCAAACTTAATTGCTTTCTTAGGGGACACTCAATGCAACATATGATCGGTTCACTGACTAAATAACTAAATGATTCAGGCGATCATTACACTTATCCACCGCTTACAGATTCAATATGAGCCCAATATGCTTTGCGAGCCAATAGAAAATACGTTCGAGAATGTGCATAACAGCAATTTAAGACGATTTTCCCTATCCTAGTGGAAGCATGGGAATTAAAACGCCTAACTACAGTAGAAGTTTATTCTGTACAAATAGTAACACAAATTGATAATGGTATACTTCGTTTGTCATCATCATTGATGTGGGTCATGAAATCAGTCCAATGGATTTGATTTACTGGTGTGACTAGCCAGACGAATATACCGAATTAGGCATATCGTTTAGCTTCACTTGAACGCAATCCTCTGAGTGATTTACTAACATTATCGTCTTGGCTACGTGTGCCTCCCTCTGGGGATCGTTCTGCTGGTCGTTGAATGATAGACGATAGACCTAGTGCTGTTTGGGGAAATCAGTGATCTGATATTATACTAGGCGATGCTGTTTCATGCTCGCCAGGCTATTCACCACGAAAAGTGTGTTTGTGTGAAAAATCGATGCTTTGTGCACCAATTCCCATCTGCTATGTTTAAATGAGCAATAAAAGAGCAGCCACGTCTATGCTTAAACTCTAAAATCAAACAAAAGCATGCATGATAATTACTTGCAACCCATTGGCCTGAGAGAACGAATGCAAGTAAAGTTCCCAGCGCTTCAGTGCACTTGTACTAGTCGGAGCGTAAACCATTTCAGCATACAGCTACGTTGAATCTCATGTTAACATATGTAAAACATAAACACAAGCCTCTATTCAGTTGCATTAATATGTCAATACTACCGCGATGGCAACAGTCATTTTCCAATACATACAAGATTGTTGATCAACGATTTTGCGTCTGTCGCCGATTAAGGACAATGTGTGTGGCTAAAATAGAAAAAATAACCTTCTAGTTTTAGTTTCAATCTTAATTGCAAAACTGCAATGACCTTCATAATCAAGTATATGATCGGAAAGGCTTTCATCCAGCCACACAGGGACACAATAAAAGCCCAAGTAACTAGCATGAATATACCGAGCATTTTATGTTCGAGTTGAAGTCACTTCAGTACCTCTTAACTGCCACTTTGGTGTCATCTTATATTGTTAACTCGACAGATATCGCAACCAGACGAAGACATCTTGAACTTTTTTCTGGGATCACCGTGCGTGATATTGTGGAGCTGAAAAATGGTGTGTCGGGTTTTGTTAAGAGGTATTTCACTAATACGTTAAGGCAGACATTATTATTTTGCTCTTAAAATTAAATCCATTAATACGAAAAAAAATCAGTGTGGTCGAGATGCAAATAATTCCAGCACGAGCGAGGAAGCTGTTCATCAGGATTACGAGGACACATCAATCGATGTACAATACAGGCAGATCAATAAATATGCTTGTCAATGTACACTGCCTGGGTAGCCCTTGGAGAATAATGATTCCATAATCTGGTTCTGCTCGTGCTCAACAGCGCATTATATCTGACATTTGGCATCGTTCATCAAATAGCTTCACAAGATCCAAGCCAACAATCACTCATTCCACTTACCATCCATCAACAGTCACTGAATTTGCTTATGAGATGCTGATCGACTGGGCAGGTGCTTTCTCCCCATCAGACGCCGGCGATATGTGTACCTCGCTACTATTATTTGATCATTGCGAATGCAAATACAACTACTATAATATCAGTCGGTGGAATGGCCTCGGATGGTGTTTTCAGTCGATCTCACTTATTGTGCATTAATTAGTATCTTACAATAATACACGGTGATTTGTAGCTTTCCACTGATAACTTTTTATTCGTCATATGCTAGCATGATCGTCACTGTATGCTTCAACAAAACCATTAGACTCTGTCGGCCCACCTCAGTTGGTTATGTGCGCGTAATACTGACAATCGGTGTATTCTTGTAGACCCGTCTTAACTTACGTAGCGCAAGAATGCACTGCGCAGTTGGTACCACATATGTGTTAATCACGCTTTGTAAGTCATAAGAGGAGACATATAAAAGCCAACTACTTCTTTTTTGACAACCTGCGTCTCTGATTGACTGGAGAGTGCGGACGATCGCAAGGCTAATATACATGGGTTATGTATATGTCATAGCTCCATTTCGTGATATTCTGTCTCGTACACCATGAAAAATTTGTCCCTGCCACGTGCGCCTCCCATTCACCTTCATAAAGCTGTAAGAATAATGGACAAAGAGTTAGTTCTGAGAACTGCCTCACTGTTTTGGATTGGGTCCATCACCTCAAATTATCTACAATAGCGGTCATTTATGTATACGTATAGGTTTATTATGTGTTTATATGTGACTGGCGTAGGCAGTGACCATTCACCCGGGTATTTATAGACGGACAAGCACACAACAAAGCAACCTCATAAAGCCTAGAAGTAAAACCCGATTCCCCTGAAGAAATGCACGCATTTTGTTTTATTATTTAGATACTTTATTTGTCTGTGTGCGAGCGTATAACCCATTCATCCTGGACATAATCATTTTAAACTTTCGAAAACAAATAGCGGTAACATACGTGCTCAACAACTCGGTTGTTATAAATCTGCTACTACCGAAAACATGACTAACTTAGCAGGCATGATGCAGCTTTATAAAATATTATGCATCAACTAAAGTATGAGATAAAGCTGTAAAGGTGCAATATTACATTTCCAGCAGCACAATGCATCTTTTGTAGCTGGTTGTGGAATACATCATACTGAGAATGTAATCATATTCCATCGTCTGATAATGTTAAGCATGCACTTCGTACATGTTTGCCCTTCACTGCCGTACTGGGGTTAATTATGTTCCCTAGTATCAAATGGTATCTGTTTTATGTTATCTCGAATCTAAGACGCGATGCAAGAGAGAAATATAGTCGATTTCAGGGTTTGCTGACCAATTGCTAGCTCTGCATCAGGCGCAACCGACTGATGATCGAACAGAGAAGCTAGACAGTCGTTCCCGATAAAGCCTTCAGGCATTTACCACATAGCAAGTTCATCTGGGGAAGGGTTCTTGATCAAGAAATGGTATCATCAAAGACGACAGATAACATTAAGTACCCCTCCCTAATGCCCTGATTTAACGTTGTCTACTGTTGATAAGGACCGTGATAGTTATCAGGAGTTTGGAGCCGTTGACACTCAAAGGATCCAGCCGGTCCTAGTCCAAAGATTTCGAATGACACTCGTAAGAGTGACCATTTCAATCATCTCGAGACATTAAAGTGATTTGACTTAGTAACTATGAATTAATGCAGCATAGAGAAACCTAGCTTTATAATACACGGAATGAATACCATCATGTAACCGGATCTAACAAGACAATGTCATGTGTAAGAAACAGTTGGCGATTAACTGCCAGACCTATTTGAAATATCATTTCACTACTGCGTGCTATCTCTTCGAAAGCACGTTACATTTGCCAGACTAGCTGCGTGGGAATGATTGCGTTGCAGTTCGAGCATATGATAACATAACGGGCAGTCTTCAAACCATTAATGGACTGTTATAACGCTGTGCTTGGTCTTTAGGACTATTGCCAAAAGTCAGGCAGTAAATGTCAAATGTTGCCGCTGATGTTATCAATTCCTTCATGTTCGGAATGTGTTGTACTAGAAGCCATAACACATAGTTACTTGGCAGGTATTCATTATATATAGCGAGCTGCTTTGGAAATAAGATGAAGAAACCCCGATCTTTAAGGCTGATTATCACGGCAGCTGACTCTGAGACGTTGACAGATGAAGAGTAGATTGCCAGCCAATTAAGTGTTATTAACAATATTCCTATGTATTCTGCTCATCACTTGGACCTTGTATGACCAACATTTTATATAACCTTAAAAGATAGCAGTCGAAACAGAAGTATTCTGCAGAAGCTTCCCAGCCGAGGTGTATGAATTCTAATGAAGTTCAAAGAAATGTCTTTGTGTAACGTAGCTGGGAAATAAAACAATTCCTCTAGAGTGACGAGTGAGATAATGCCCGGGTATACGTGACGCAACTACATCAGAACATACGCGGCTGATACAACGCTCTCTATTGCATCACACACAGAACTGCGTTGGTAAGTATTTGTCCTGTTAATGATATAACATGATAATACCTTGATCTAAATCAATATATGAAAATAATTTTTCTATGTTTTCAATGAAATACAATTATGAATTATGCATTCTAGTTAACTGAAAATGTGTTTGAAGAATGACAAAGCATAATTTCAAAGCAGCAAATACGGAATTTCATAAACATTCATACTCTTGCAGTTATGTTCATATTATTCTGGGGTAACCAACATAAAACGCTTATTGTCGAGAAAATGAGAAACAATAGTAAAATAATCATTTTGTGAAAATTCGTGACAATGCAGAGCATCGATAATATAGGTAATTTTATGGTCATCAAAAGCTGTGGTAGATTCTTCATGTGTCATAAAGTGCCCTGGTCCAGTGTTGTGTGTGGATTTTCCTATCGAGAGCGCTGTGATTACGTGTTTCTAATTTGACACCCGCGCCGGATATAATTCAAATGAAATAATACGATGAGCCATCCGAGAACACCAACTATCAATGCCTCAATTGACTGTCCCGGTTTCGTACAATTGGGAATATTGCAAAGGGTGTCATCAGGCTGAATGTAACAAAGCCACATCCATTGAGAAAAACTTCCTAAAGCTCCTTGGCGTCACAGATCTATACACTTCTTCGGAATTGCTATTCTCGAGCGGCGTTCTCTTATAGTAGCGATTTAAGTTGGTGTCTATGCCAGCAGCAAGCATTGATATCCAGTTTATGCAAGTCCGTCCGTAATTTGTTTTATTGCAAGCGAAATATAACGTAGGGTAAGCACAATTAAATCTCTACACAAAGGTAGTGTTTAGTCCGTTACTTCATACAGACCCCGTGGCAAGCTCTTTAACTCCGACCAGACACTTATTCACGGCAGCTGCAGCCACTACGGGTGGCGTAGGCAATTTATACATTTGTGATGGTGGGAATATTAATTAGCACGATACAGCGATTAGCTATTTACTGAGACAAAAAAACTCACACATGGGTTTATCTTATCATTGCATTTAGCACAGGCACAACGATCGCAACGAAAGGGTTAAAATGAGGAAATAATCAATTATGCATCGTGTGATTATTGATTGTTTTAACCGACCTAAACTGATTTCAACAACAAAAGTAAAACTCAATTGTTTCAAACAGATATTACACAAATATCATTCAAGGCTGTTTGGTGGTAAATGGGTACATAAGCAATATTTGCCAAACATGATCGATTTAAAATAATATTTGTTAAAGTCTGTTTCCGGACAACAAATATGTCAACGCGTCTAAGACGCGCGTCGTTTTGTTCTATGTTGTGACAATTCTCTTGTCTCCACAAAGCCGTAAAATGCCCATTGATTATCAAAAATAATTACAGTTGCCTTAGCAAGTGACACTCTTAGCATTTTCCAAATCTATAATGGATGTTTGCCAATTGCTATAGGAGCATGGTCAGACTACATTTTGTCCGACATTTTGTCAATCATATTTGCAAATGAAATCCGCAATCTTTTTCTAATTTGTATGATACTGAGCGTCCCAACGGACCGAGGTCTTGATTCATGGCTCAAAAACTTCGAAATTTCACATACCGTGGCGATGCCTATCGTAAATTCAGCTGCCGGGCAAAACAAATCCCTGAAGTCCATCCCCTCAATGATTTAGTAGAATAAGATTTCAGCAAAATACTACTTCTATCCATCGTTTAGCATGGATCACAGTAATGAGATAAAACATATCATGTAATCAGCTGCTCAATATATTTTTGCAGACAGTGTGCGATATCGCCGAGAAAGCACAACGCAAAGCAAATTCTAATCGCATTATGACACGGTATCGAGGATGGAATAAATCATAGTCACTGACGACACTCGTTTGAGTATATTGCTGACTCAGCAATATACTCAAACGAGTGTCGTTGGTATTAAGCATCCAATCATCTGACGTTATTTGCATAATAGTAATACCCACCGAGCTTCAGGAATAAGCAATGTTAAATTTGAATACGGTAGCTGATACGCAGCACCGGTTGCGTACCATTAGTAATCCGACATGCAGACTATGAGGCACAGCTCACTAGTTACTGAGAGCAGCTCGCTAATTACGAATGCATTAATTAGCCGCTTCGATGAGGCTCAAAGAATAGGCAAATCTCGGGGATGTGCGATGTTCAGTTTTTCCTAATTGGAAATGTATATCAGAATAAAGCCTTAAAATATGCCACGCAACAAATTACAGCCAATTTCGATCCCTTCAGTACTGCACTGTCTTCACAGTATAAGTGCGGCATTTGCGTTACCAAATCCATAACCTCGCCTAATATATTTACAATGACGGATGACTGTGGTAGCTGAGTACCAATCGTGCCACTTGTGCTCTTTAACTGCTTTTGTTCTTCCAACACTTTTCTTCTTTCTTCACTCCGCCGCCTTGATTTGGAGAAATTAATAAGTGCAGCAGAAGTTCTTTGAACAACTCTCGGTGATTGCCAGATATTTCCAATATTGTCAGATATTTGTGTTGAATCGTATTAGGGCTGAATTGTGTAACACAAACAAAGTCAACACTCAATAGTTGACAATCTCCACAGCTGATATTTCCTCACCTATGTTCTATGTTTCTAATTATCTCAGCCAAGACATAATATATTTTTGCATTGTCGAAATGAAGTGATTGTATCCCAAGCTTATTCCTCAATCATCAAAGCAAATGAATTACCGAAGCAAATTATAATATATGAAAGCAACAGGAGCGTAGTTACCATATGTTACCTTCATTCGGAACTAACAATAACACCGACAATATTACACATAACCCTACTTATTAGCTAATACCAACTGTCCCGAAACCTCGCGGTTGCGGTATCACAAATGCGCGATAACAAATAACAAGATGTTATCTTCACTTTTATTTTGCACGATGCGCAATTGAAAAACATATGTGGACTATAAAGCTTTAACATTCGGAAGAGATTTTATCGATAAAATCATACTGACAGTACTATCTGGTATCCGTCCTTGCGATCGTGTATGATTTTGCGGGCTGTCCACAAAGTCCTCAAACATGATTAAGAGGGAGTAACACTACCATGCATTATAATCGCAGTCAGTCTTTGTGCTTGGTTTAATAGTGCGGCAAAGAAGTGCCCGTAGGAGCCTTTTGCGGACATTTTGTGAAATGTATTGCAATTGTCGTTGTTTGACCCTACCGCAGGGCTATTGGCAATATTTGCCTGACACGTTAAGCAGAGGTCGGAACATAAAGTATAGCGACTCCACTATTGGTGATACAAAAATGACGTTAAGAGTCCCGCTGGTGAATATTATATTGCGCAATCAGAAACTACACATGATTTTGAAAGCTCATCAGGATAAGACCATGTGATCAGATCAGCTAAATTACCTTCTCAACGCAATAGATTGATTGGGTCTATTAATACTCGATCCCCGACCAAACATATTGGCTACTGCATTGATAGCTATTCGGTAATATTTCCCTACATACCTACTACACATAACACAATACACCACATTGGTTCGCCGATGGCTTGTTTTGTATAAGATAATGCTGGGTGTTAAGCCTCAAACACAAATTTAACATTAATGTCAAGTTGACACTTACATAATGGCAACTGTATGATGCGTTGATCAATTAGCCACGAGGCAAATTACAAATCAAACTTGCATCATAACAAAGCATATTCACGCTGACCATAACGAGCTGGAACCTTCCAATGCAGCGTACGATAAATGTCTGCAAGACAACGATCCTTTGGTAAGCATCCTTTGTGAGAAGGACGGCGCTTTCAAGACTATTTATGAACTATTAGATTGCCATGTGGAGGCAAGGGGCAAGGTCCTTTCTTCCATGTAAAAACGACACAGCCTTCCAACATTTTCCACATATTTAGGATTATCAACGTCGCGGATAACAAATATGCTCAGAAAGCCATCCAATCTCAATAATGAATAACTTATTTATATGTGTTGTAGTGGTGTGCTGAAATTGATGTATGTGTTAGCATATGAATGTGTATGCGTGGGTATTTCAACAGCCCCACAAAATGGAGGCAGTGCTGTTCACTAATAATTGCGCAATCACATGGGACAAGTGTAATGGGAAACATTTGAATCTGCAGACTTTCTGCTCAGATTAGATAAGAGTGTTTGAGGGAGGGGGGGGGGGCATATTAGTCGCATCCGGTATTGCTACCTCAGACGAGAGCTGCTAGGGACGGAAACACTCGTTAACAAAGTGAAGTGAACTGCACGACGACTCCGTGAGGAAAAGAAATGCTCGGCTCTTACTATGTTGATAATCGACAGGAAACTGATCCATATAATGCCCGGAGGATTAATGGTAACCTGACTAGCTAGGGAGCGAGCAGCCATGCACCACGTAAGCCGGTAAAGGCAACACCTTTCAGGTGCTTTTGCCAATTATCGCTGCTTTATTTGCTGACTTGAAGCGCTTTATATACAAGGTTAATTTCATATATCGATAATCCATATCGAATTTACTGTTCCTTTTTTGTGGAACACATGTATTTGCCAAACATCTGCTGTCCCATTTGATTCACTGCATCACCAAGGTAGGAATCGATAAATGTTATCAGTATAACACACTATACCATAGGATCATTGCTAACATAGGCTTCGTTCAACTTTGATACACCTATGGCTTCACTTAACAATGACTCAAGACGAATGCGAGCAGGGACTCTCTGAGAGATGAATGTTAGGTGTAATGCAACCAGCGACCAATTTTATTGTTCATGGCATTCACACATGTGCCCTAAATTCAAGATGAGGATCAAATATTCATCAATCAGCAATTCATCATAGATATATGTGACTGAGGAAAATCGTTGGATAATAGCTGCACAACTGCTGACAGTACGATAAACGGACCGAAGAGCAAGCCTGGCCTAATAAAGCTAACTATGATGTATTGCCAACATAATCAAATTCATTCATCAGAGGCTAAGATAATGCATCCGGCATATAATGAAGTGAAAGAGATCTTTTTTATACTGCAATACAATAAATTGTTACCACCGCACAAAAGCTATCATATACATTGGAAATCTTCCAAGCTTATTTCCTTTGTGCGCTGCTCGATGTACTAGTCGTCGCAATTTCAAACACATTCCGCAGGGAAAAACAAGGTTTTAACTGTGATAAAGACATCAATATATAATTATCGCAGTGCGCAAATCATATCTCAAAGATATATATATATTGATATATTTTATATATATATGTACATATATATAAATATATATATATATATACATATATATATATATATATATATATATATATATATATATATATATATATATATATGTCGAGTATATATTGTTCGACATGTGCAATTTAGTGTATTCACGCAGAACAATACGAAAGCAGGACAGCAGTCCAATCTGAAACGCTAAACCGTGAAGACAGTATAGAGCGTTAGGCATTTGGCAGAGTTAGTCATTGTTCACACATGCGAAATTGCATACCATGCATGTAACGCTTCCTTTAATGATCTGCATTATGCTGCACGAGACGCGGATATGCGGACACCAGTGTATAAATAGGTCCAATATCAACAGTATGCGGATACGAAAAGAGTAATTCATTACTTTTAATGCCAAATAACAGAAGCGTATCTTATCATACATCACAGTCACCTACAAGTGAATGAGTTTATCAATCTTTTTTGTTGTGTTTTGTTGATAATAATCGTAAAGGTAAACCTAGCCATCGTCATTGTGAGAAGGCAAATATGGCCGCCGTGTACAGTTGGATGATTGTATTCCGTGGGCAGAGTGGATTACCTATGCAAGCTTTAAATTGTCTTGATACTTATTTATCAGCAACAGAAACATGTACTATGGTTAAAGAGCCAGGAAATGAAGACTTGTCATATCAAGCTTGATCGCGTCCTGTTGATGCTCTGTGCTACAATGATACCGCGGTATTTATAGTGACACAAACGTGCTCATGATGAAATAGTATGGTCTATCAAGTTTTGATCATATAGAAGATTTAACAAACAATACGCGAATCAAGCTGACCAGCAGTGTAAGAGACGGACCGAGTCATAGCCACATTTTGAATGACACGTTTGCAAAAGGGCTGCCAAAACCACATTTAATTGTGTCATGATTTGCAACAACTTTATAAAGCCAATTTATGCCCCACTGTCGGTGGAAGCAGCAGCCTAATTCGAAAACAAATCGATTACTCGATGTAACACCCCTTTTCCCAAAAGAAAACATTGCATCTAAAATGAGACGTTAATCAAAGCTCTACGCATTAAGCATTGACCTATGACTCGCTGCTCCTCATGTTAAGTTTTTGTAACAGAATGCTTTATGAAAATACCTTATTTAGATATTAAGACTTGCATATTCGGTACGATACAAAAAACTAAGACACAAATTTTGTCAGCTCATGCCATGTGGATTGTAGAGAGTGTTGGAATGCGAATGGTGAAATGTGATATATAATGTGGATCTAATATGTTAACCTTGGAGTCTACCATTACTCATAGAAGACAACGAAGGAATAAGGAAGAGTTGGATGCCTAATAAGCGGCAGGTTGTAAATAAATAATATTCAATAGAGGCTTTATCCACATTGTGTGCTTTAAATATTTTCATATGCTCAACGATGACAGTTATAAGGCCCATGTGAGTGTTGCTACCTTAGAACCATGGTAAACTTTATGACCACTGTCGTCACATAGAAGTAATAACCGAACTAATCGTCGACCACTTGTCCAACAGCTGGCTGGATTAAATTGTTTTGTATTAAGTAATTGACCCCTTAGCGGGCGCAGACGGTGAAGAATATGCAACGATGCCTGCCATCATATGCTGTCGTGCGACAATTGTAAATTATTGCGAATAAGAACCCGTTAGACACACGCGAATCGGTCCCCGACAATATGCGCAACGAATTGTATTACAAAAGCTACAATTCCACGCTGCATCACACACTACTAGAGGTTAATGCGATTTTCTGGGCATTGCGTTGACAATGTTACCTTCCGGAGGAGCATGTAGCGTCGTGTGCTGTGCTCTTACCATTTATATGAAGATCTATTAAATAGATACAGCACTGATTCATGTTTACGGAAAATGCTCCAGGTATGAAAATCAGCACGTGCATCCACATCTAGCATGCACAGTTTTAGCTTCTGATTGTGATCAGAATAATTAGTTGCACTAGAGCGGGGAATATAATAGACACGTGCAGGCATTAAGCTAATCGTATCACAGCATATCAAACGGCAGTTTGGAGGTCAGGTTGCAGACCAAATAAGAGCCGCAACACTCATTTCACGGCAGTTGTAGAAGATTGGCCACAAGCGGCGTTATTGGAGATGGATGTTTATCACTAAAAATTGTGAAGCAATGAAGGAATAGATGTTGAGAATCTGGAGCAGCAGACCGGTATGTTTGTTGCTGTAGTCACGTTGATGTTTTATTTCGGTCCAACTCACCAAGATCTTCAGCCGGAAGCATATCATTAGACTTGGACATTTCAATCAACAAGGTGCCGAAACGAATATTTGTTTTTAGGTTATTGGCAGGAACTTAGGCAGGTTGGATAAGTATTTAGTGAGCAATTTTGCGTGATCAAATTTGCAAATCGTTGCAAATCACAAATCGAGCCGCTTGAATTGAAGTGGTACAACAGCAGTGATGTATCCAAATTAGGCATTTTAGATCGGTAACAGTTGCAGTAACCATTTATTCTTAGATTCACTGTTTAGCTACTTCATTCGTTTGTGATCAGTTGATTTAACGTTTAGTGTACTCATCTAATACAGAAGCGTATTTCAGTTCAGTAGGGTGTATAAATATGCAAATGTTTGGGTGAATAAAGGCATATACGCTTGTGAGATTTATGTATGAAATAGCACTTCACATACTGCAGCATGATTACGTTTACATGTAATAATCACTGCCCACACGATAACCAACAACTCATGTAAGTAACACCAGCCATTTTATTGATCTGTCAAATACAATTCATGCACAATGATGTACAAACAAATGACATGATTTCAAGACAAACACTGTGAGGAGATTATCTTCATGAAGAATAGTTCTCGTTTCATGACAGCAAAGATTGACAGAGCTTTTTAAAGTGTGTGTGCAGCCACAAGCTGAGATATTGCAACATATTGTTTAAACTTTGATTGTCGCTAATGAATATTCTCCATTTCGTCCGAGTTACAATTTACTAAAATTCCGTTATTGTATTTCACTGGAGGTCCATGGATTTTTATGCTATATAAATACGCGTTCCTGTATCACAATATAAAAAGTCTTTGTTGGATAACTGTACTTAAACAGTCCATTTCGCTATAATATTAGCTTGAGTGCTAGCAAGTTCACATGTGTATATGTCGATGAAAAAGTAGAAGTGCTGAAAACCGACCCCTAATCAAGTATGTATTGCGCAATGCAATGTCTCGGTTCTATCTTGCCACGGCTTAGAAAACAATATACGATTTTGGCACCAAGAACGCTTAAAGCAAGTTGGTTATCCCAGCCTCTGTAAGATTGCATCTGCTAACCGCTGGGTTTGCGTTTATTTCACCACTATCTCTATGGTGCTTGTCAAGCTTCCCCTGAGGATGGCCTTTGTCTAGAAATCAATCACTCAGGAGGGACAAAACCGAGTGAGGCAACCCACCCTTGTCTCATTGATCAATTTTATAAAGTCCTCGAATCATAGTGCTGAAAAGAGTGCTTGAGTCCTGCAATTTTACCCAGCGATTTCCAGTCACTACGGCCTAAAGACTATCGAGCCCATAATATTGTTCACCAACTGTTTTTGCTACAGATATCTAATAACATGACATGCCAATGCTGTACAAAATTGCACGACACTGAACGTTTGAATTATTTGTTTACTATTGAATGAAAAGGCCAGAATTGTACTTGAAGGCTACTTTGGTACTTGAATGCAAATAAAGTAAAATGGGTATAAAAATGGAGATGAATAAATTGAAGGGATATGCTTTTGTTATTCAAAGTACGGTACATATACTCATATTTGAGCATGAATTATCTACGAGTAAGCCTTCTCAATGCTATGAATAATCGGTGTGGACTACGTTATCTGCTGTAGATACAAAGTATGTGGCTATTTGGATTTTTAACATCGCACTAATATTTTATATCTTATCATGATATCATCACATTTGTTGAGATCAAATGCACGGTGTTTCTTTTATGTATGGAATAGTTTAAGTACATAAGTGAAACCCGCAGCACATGGTAGTTACGTCTCCAGTCTCGCACGCTGAGCAGTTTTTACAGCACATTATAATCATTGAGAGCTTGATGTGAATCAGCGCCTCGCGTTATAGACACACCTACATTTTGTGTCTATCTGCGTATGGCGATCGGGTGGTGTCCATGCCTCTGTATGAATGATCCTCTCAGTAATACATACCACAAAAGGAATTGCTAGAAGCAGGTAAGCATGTAATTGTTTGTAACGTAAAATTGATAACCAGATACTGACCAGGTTTCTTTACTCCGCTATCGTCGAGCTTAGTTTACAAATATAAACCGACGGCTCAGCCAAATGAATAAGACAATTATGTTACCATGTACAGCAGAGTCGCTGACCAACAACCGATTCTTAATTAACTATTGCTGATATGTTCTTAAAATTGATAAGAAGAGTTTGTATCTTAAATTTTTTTATTGTTGCAATTGGTTTGAAGAGTACCGGGTTGTTTTGTCTTTTTTATGTTCATGCACTTTGCTGGCTCTTGGCGTTTGTATTATGTTATTCTTATCATGACAATCAGCCCAAACACCCGCGTCTCCAATGTGAAAACGTATTCGTAAAAAGTACGATTGAACACATGAATATATCTATGCCTTGAGTTTTCGGTGTCACCTTCATATGCATGTAAAATGGGCAAAAGAAGCTAAGTAAATGGCTGTGAGAGCGAGCGTCTTCATAATTAACTCGGAGAATTCAGCTTTTGACAGATATGATTGATCATCCCCCTTTGAAATAATTGTTTCTTACACCTTGCAGACTTGTTGCGATTTCTAGATAGTATCGTTTTAAGGATTGTGAAGACTAAAACGTGCGTCACATATTTTTGCAAGTAAACAAGACGTTTTTTTTACTGCTAGTAATCCTTAGCTGACGTTTAGATTTAAAGAGCGCCTGATCATGTCACATTGTCTTCGGTGAAGTTTTTACTACCATTTTTACACGGCGATATGACAGTATTTACAGAACTTAGATAGATAAAGCTCGCTGTATTGAACGCTATCGACATGCAGGTGACTATATAAGAACGCATTTGTTTTATAGCGTGTCACCTTTGGCTTACTAGCGCAATCGATATACAGTGTCGTCACTGAAATTATACAACGCATGGACGGAAATATGCCTCTTTATTCCATATGTGTGTGCATCGCATCTACAGCTTTTCAAACCATCATATAAAGGTCGTTTTATCGTAAATTTATATGGTTATTTGCATTGCCATATGAGAGCGACTGTAAAGTTTAAGGAAAATACATATAAGGTTAACATGTAAAACAATTGCATTTTCGCAAAGAGTTTCGCAGGAACAAAATTAACTTATATAATGGCTGCAGTATCATATATCTACATTAAGTGTATAGTGTTTCATGCTTGTCACGGGTTTAAAAGCTTCGCGAGTTTTAGCCTAACGTGCCAACAATATCTCATATGCATTCCATTCAGGGATGCGATTTATCTCCAAAGCTTTAGTTTCAAGTTGTTAAGATGAAGATGCTTTGATATTAATAAACATTGATTCTACGCACTCAGTAACCAGCCGTGCATTTATCCGAATGAGTTTGAGTTGTAAAGTGGAAATGTCAATTCTCAGGGACAAAGCCATTAAAATACTCCAGGCTTTAATGATATCGTGAAGTTTTTACGGGCACAGAGCGTCCTATGGATGATATTATTAACACTTTATATTTGATATTTTTCTCCAAGTTTCAACTTTGGCTTATTACTGCAATCGATGTGCAACCGTGCCATGGATATACAATAGGCACCGATTGGCGAACGATTTGTACCTCGATCTGTACTATTCGACTTGATAACATGACTAGCTTCTTTCTTAATGACGAAATATTATCTCACAATTTCTCACTTTCTTTAGATTTTCCGAATATACGTTGACTTAGTTGAACAACTAACAAAGCCATTGATGATGCTGGTGTCCGTATAATGTCCCACTGCCAAACAGACATGTGTTACTTATGTATGAGATCAGCTGCTATATATCATACATTCATTACTCCGACAGCTTGCTAATTTGTGTGATGTGCATGAACTAATTATGGAGGTGATGAGAACATGTCGTTTATGAATTAATTGACTTATTATTAATAGCATATCCATTATTACTATTTCACACTACCGCATATCATTTGAGGACATGCTTTCGCGGTAATGACTTTAGATGTAATGTATGCAATAGTACAGAGGATCGAAAGCGAATCCATTAACTGCGAGATAAATTCATTAGATTGGGTGGCTAATTGCACACCTTATATTCATACCAGTCTCTTCGTCATATATGAATGCTTGAACATAATTGATACAACCATTGTATTGGATATTAATCTAGCCTTCAGATCTTCACGATATAGTCAATGCAACTAACGATGTTTAAATTCGCAAACTGCAAATTTCCTTGATATGGTTGTTCGTCATGACGTAGATATCTTATGTTCAGTTGTTAGTGTTATTAACAAGTGACCCTCGTTTCCCATGTAAAAGCCCATGAGTGCATTCTGGGTGTCATACAAATGCACGAGTTGGTTCATATTTCATAGTTCATACGTGAAAACTATCTATAAGCTCGCGCACCGCATGATGACAGCTGTAGTGATCATCGATATGTTATTGTCTATTGATATCATCGTTCCCGATCGTCTTAGCGGTCCGATAATGAAGTATGTTTTGTCATCACATTATCATTATCTGCTCATAAAGCTCCGAATGACAACCTCATTTTTATGCCACTGAATTATCGTCTCAGTACAGTGAGACTTTGTGTTTGCATCAGAGCAAGTAATAGAGGTAAACTTAATTGCTTTCTAAGTGAGTCCTAAAGGCAACATATTATTGGTCCACTGACTCTAAAAGTAAATGTTACAGACAATAATTACACTTATCAACCGCTTACTGGTCCAATTTAAGCCCAGCATGCTTTGCGAGCCAAAAGGAACTACATTCGAGCTCTCAGCAACCCCATAATTAGCAAATATGCATGATAGCATTTTTCGACGAATCACATAATCGTTGTTTAGGCCTTGGGGATTACAACACTTAACAGCAATAGAAGATTATTCTGTACATGTAGTAACACATATTAATTCATTTGTCGTCATCATTTATGTTGGTCATAAAATTAGTTCAATGGATTTGAATTACTTGTGCGCCTAGCAAAGCAAATATACTGAAATTGGCATATGGTTTAGCTTCACCTGATCGCGAGCCTCTGCTTTATTTCCTAAGAGAGCATCGGTCTAGCCATGTGTGCCTCCCCCTGGGGATCTTTCTGCTGGTCATTGAATGAAAGACGACAGACATAGTGCTGTTCGGGGAATTAAGTGCTTTGATGGGGCATGTTCAATACTGCGAGTGATCTGCTATTATATAAGGCATAGCTGTTTTATGATCGCCAGGCAATTTCCGATATAATTAATTGACACGAAATGTCTGTATGAGTTTTGCACCAAATTAACATCTGTTAATTTTAATAAGAAATACTAGAACAGCTATGTCTATGCTTGAACTTTTAAATTATAATTGCTTGCAACGTATGGGCCTAAGGGAACGAATGCATATAAAGATGGTGTGAATTAAATATAATGTCCATGGTATTAAATACAAATCATTGCATCGTCCGGCCCATGAGGTATAGCCACTGAAACAATTGGTTTTGAGTAAAAGAAAGCAATGCTTCATATGTTTTTGTAGCTCCATGCAAATTATGTTGCCTGTTTTTTGATGCACGCATTCTATAATTGTCTTGTTCTTACGACTATTAATCATGTTTTTTTGCTTCACATTCTAACATAAACATAATGATAACCTCCTTTCAGTAACTGTGAACACTCAAAATTACATGGAGAGTTCTAGCAGTTGTTTTTTACGAATTATCCAACTTTTCACCAGATGCAAAGTTAAGTATCATGTATATTGCTTTTCATTGTGTACAATAACCTCAAGGGCGTCAATGACTAAATAAATATCGTAGTGAGGTGTTAAGAATCCACAGATTTAGGATCATCAACATCACTGATCGCAACTATTCGCTGACAGCCATCCAAGATTGCCCGATAGCCAAAGCGTTCTGGTGGTTGATTACGGTACCCTCTTCACGTGGGTCGATGAATTAATGAATAATCTCCTAGCGTGTGTTTGAGAGGTGTTCTTGGAATTTGTGTACGCGTTAACATGTTAATGCTTATGTCTGGATGTTTCAACAACCTACGGAAGTTCTGCTATTCACGAGTAGTTCCGCAATTAAATGAGACAAGTATACTTAAATACAAAACCATAGGATCAGTGTGAGCATGAATAATTAGGATACGAACTAACCGATAAGCGGCTTCATTATTGATAACATGTCCTGCTATCATAATATAGTGACTGGTAGTATCCGCTTTTTGATATTTCAGGGATTCTGTTGTTGACATATTAAACAGTTTAAAAACCAAACTTTTGTGTTACCTATAACATTCCCCACAATTATATACCTAGACACGAGACATGCTTTAGTGTGCATATTGGAAATGTAGCATGACTATTTCGTAGTTATTAATTTTGGAATCTGCACTACCAGACATATTTGAAATTGTTGTGTGCATATGCATGATGATAATAAAGATATACAATGTCATCATTTTGTACTAGAAAAGGGGTTAGCATTGTATTATGACCTGTTGGAGCAGGGGGAAATCTAAATTGAGTATATAATATGTGTATATAATGCAATCTAGAACGTATCTTTAATAACACGACTCAATATCCCGTTTAATAGTAATGAAACTGAAGTTTGATCAATGATGCATAAAAAAATATACATACTGTTGAGTCTATTGTGGATTCGAACAGCGAATGGGAAGCGTGGCGATAAGTTAAGAAATGAACCTGATACCCCAAGCCACGAATACAGCGGTACATCAAGTACGTGAACTTAGGTTATGTATCGTTTCTGAATTTATATGTCATCACCCTTAATCGGCAACGCCAAACACAGTAGACCACAGATGTTCAACTCACAGAGTTTATTTCGGAAATGTTATTTTGTTCGCGTATTTCCCAGAAGACTGAAGAGATAATAACCGAGCGATAAAGAACGATGAATCTTGACGTACGGCAGACGATTCCCGGGTATGCTTATAAAGTAGAAGCACGTATAAAGTCATGAGTATAAAGTAAAAGTCATCTTCATCTTATATGGATAGAGAGAAAAGCAGGATTTCAGTTTCGATTTTTGTAGCCAGACTTCGACGTTTCAAAAAGGGCAAAAAGTATTAACTTAAAGCAATCTGTTGAAGCAGCTATTTCAAGCATGCCTAACTAGGAGCAGACACTTAGCTGATTTGTTTATATGCCCCTTGTTATTTTCTCTAGTTTACGCTGGTACGGCTTAATTGCACTGTAATAATTGCAATTTTTGCTCGGGTTAACGACCGTTCGCTGAATAAAGAAAAGAAAAACACTTCAATTTTGGTTCACAGCAAGATCCTATGTGATATCGCAGTAGAAATATAAACATAGAATATCCATGCATGCGAAGCAAGAGTGAAAACATAGTCATACAGGGACTGGTCATATGGAAGCTAGTTAGATTGAGATCCAGACTATAAAACAAAATACCTTGGACAGAGTTATGTAAATGGTGGCAAATATAAAGTCTAACGTCTGCTGAGCCAAGTATGAAGCTATAGTCAGCAGATGCGGCAACTGGTCTTCGATGCTTAACAATACAGGCATCACGTGTTCATCAGAACCTAACTGAGCCTCTATTGAGTTGCGTTTATTAGCAATATGACAATACTACCGCAATGGCAACAGTCAATTCCCAATACATACAAGGTTGGTGATCAACGCGTTCGTGTCTTTCGCCGATGAAGGACAATGTGTGTGGCTAAACTTGAAAGAAATAACCTGGTAGCTTTAGTATCATTCTTATGTGCTAAACTGCAATGTCCCTCTTAATCGAGTATGTAATCAGCCAAACAGGAACACAATATCAGCCTATGTGACGAGGTAAGGTCACTTCAGTGTTTCTATAATGCGAGGATACATCGATTGATGTTCAAGACAGGCAGTTAAATATCTTTGCTTGTAAATATATATTGCCCTGGTAGATCTGGGATATTAATGATTACATAATCTGGTTCTGCTCGTGCTCAACAGCGCAATGTATCTCACCTTTTGCAGGGTTCATCAAATCGTTTCACAAGATCCAAGCCCAAAATCACTCATTCCACTGACCATTCATCAACAATCTATCTATATACTTATGAGATGCTGATCGACCGAACAGGAGCTTTCTCTCCATCAGAGGCCGACTGCGACTATATTATATGATTATTACAAATGCAAATACGAATACTACAATATCAATGGGTGGAATGGTATCGGATGGTGCTTTTAATTGATCTTCGTTATAAATCATTAATTGCATCTTACAATTTTTACGGTGTATGTAGCTTTCCGCTGATAACTTGGCACACAGTGAAAGTCACCTTTTTTTCCGTCATGTTCGATGCTGTAGGTCAATGAATTATGCTTTTTCTTCGTCATATGCTAGTATGGCCGTCACTGTATGCTTTAACAAAACAACCATTAGATACAGCGATTATGTCGGCCCAATTTAGTTGGTTTTGAGCGAGTAATATCGGCAATCCCGTTTTTTTTAGACCCGTCTTAACTTAAGTAGCGCAATTTTATACTGCGCAAGTTGTACCACATATGTGTAAGTCATAAGAGGATACATACAAAAGCCAACTGCCTCTTTGTTCGACAATCTGTGTCTCTCGTTAACTGGAGAGTGCGGACGAGAGGGGAGTTTGGATACAAGACGTGTATTCACCACTTGGGGGGGTGGGGGGCAATAGCAAGGCTTACATACATTGGTTATGATATATATGTCTCAGCTCCATCATGAGATACAGTCTCGTACCTCATGGAAACTTCGTCCCTGCCACGTGCGCCACCCATTCACTACCATAAAGCTGTTCGAATAATTGACAACAAGCTAGTTCTGAGAATGTCTCACTGTTTTGGAATGGGTCCATTACAGCGAATGATCTACAATAGCGGTTAATTATGTCTACCTATAGGTCTAGCATGTGTTTAAATGTAACTGGCGTAAGCAATGAATCATCACCCGTGTTTATATAGACGAGCAACAAAAAACAAAGCAACCACATATACCCTGGATCAAAAAACCAAATTCCCCTGAGACATTTGCCAGAGGAAATGCGCGCAACTTAATTGAATCCTTCAAATACTTGAGTTCGTTTGTCTCTGTGCGAGAATGATGCGCAATCATCCTCGACCGAATCATTTAAACGTCAGAAAACTAACAACGGTATTGTGAATGCGCAACTACTTGGTTGTTATAAATCTGTTACTAACGAGTACATGACTATCTTAGCATGCGTGATGTAGCTTTATATGTGTGCCCTGGTCTTGTGGTATGTATGAACTGTATTATCGTGAGCGCTGTGATTACGTGTTTCTAATTTGACACCCGCGCCGTATATAATTCACATGAAATAATACGTTGAGCCGTCCGAGAATCCGCACTATCAATGCCTCAATTGACGGTCCTGGTTTTGTACAATTTGGACTATTTCAAGGGGTGTCATCAGGCCGATTGTAATAAAGCCACACCCATTGAGAAACCCCTCCTTACGCTCCTTAGCGTCACAGTTCTATACACTTCCTCTGAATAGCTATTCTCAAGCGGCGCTCCCTTTAAGTTGCGAAATAGGTGTCTATGCCAGCGGCAAGCCTTGATATCCAGTTCATGCAACTGCAGCTCCGTCTTAATCCGTCCTTAATTTGTTTCATTGCAAGCATAATGTAATGTAAGGTAAGCACAATTAAATCGCTATACAAAGGATATGTTTAGTCCGTCAATTCATACACAACACGTATAATACGAGCGTCCCTCAGACCCGTCGTCTTGATCATGACGCATAAGACTCGTTTTGGGGCGTTACTTCACCTCGCCCACCCTCATTTTGACAGATGATTGCGCTTAGCTGAGTATTATGGGACGCATCAGTGCAACTCGTGAAATATCTTGGTTCATAATGTTCTTAACCCTATTCTGCATAGGCGCATCCCGCTTGTGCTAGCTCCCGCTAGTTCGCGGGGCATTTGGCAAGCTCTTAAACTTCGACCAGACACTTATTCACGGCAACTGCAGCCCCTACGGGTGGCGTAGGCCACCCGCAGACTAGCTTATTATTGAGACGATGATACTCACACATAGGTTTATCTCATCCGTGCACTTAGCACAGGCACAACGACAGCAAAATCAGTGTTTGTAAATTCGGAAATGATGAATAATGCATTGCGTGATTATTGGTTGTTTTAACGAAGCATAGACCTAAACTGATGTCAATAACAAAATATGACAAAACACAAGCAGTAGTTTCAAAACAAAAGATACTACACAAATATCATCCAAGGCCGTTTTGGGACCCCCACCGAGACAATTCCGCCGATTCACCCACATTGTGGGTACATATAGGCAATATTTCTAAGCTGCCAAACAATATCGATTTAAAATAATGCTTCTTTTGACCAAAGTCTGTTGCAATTCCTGACAACAAACAAAGTATTTCTTGTCAACGAGTCTAAGACTCGTCGCCATAGGTAACTGGAGACAACATGTGCTCCAAATTGGCGATTTGTTCTATGTTGTGACAATTCTTGTCCTAATGATTGTCCAGCAAAGCCGTATATATATTCTCATTTTAATATATCGATTTATATATCTACATACACCTTCCTTTTATGCGATATTAGCACTCTAGTTCGTTCAAATCTACAACATATTTGCATGTGGGGGACACTTTAAGTAGATTCATGCATTGTTATATAGTTTTCAAATTGTGTATCTCCTCGTGCGATCGTTTTTCTAGCAATTTTGCTGACATAACACGATAATGATATAGCGCAGATAGACAATTGTTTGATATAGTATATTTCAGATAGATATGTATATATATATATATATATATTATAAATTCCACAAATATGGTGATGCCTATAGAAATTCAGCTGCTTAGGAGCAAAAAGAGAGAGCCGATATGAGAGACCCTAATCTATATTCTTACATATATATTGCAGCGGGAGAGATTGTCGAAGCATGATACGGCCACCGTAAATGAAATATAGTTTCATCATGTTCTTGGCTATATGGAGATTATCACCATTCATCTTGTGAATATCTCGAGATACCTCGATAGAAATAACAAACAATATCGAGACAATAAAGCTGATACCACTTATATCTATATATATGCTGAGACAAGGGATACAATAGCAACTATTTGTTTCACAGGAATCCCAATTCTCGTTTTTAACCACAGGATTATTGGAAGATATCATACAAGTAAATGAGAGATTGCAATGTGTAAGAAAGCTTAACAATACCAGGAACAGATCAACCCTGGTGTCATCCTTGGCTTTAATAAAAAGTCTGGTGGCAACATCATAAAACCCGCAAGATCTTCCTCGTTTACACGTTTGTAGTAGAATACGAGCAGAAGATTACAGTGGTTGTTGCGGCAGTGTCTGACCTCTTCTGTCACCGCAACCCTCTCCGGACAGTCGCTCATGCTATTGAGGGGCTCGGAATGAGGGTCGTGTCACTTCAGCTCTATTTGGAGCGGCGTGACTGCCGTTAACTTTTTGACCCCAGTGGTATTGTCCGTTTATTTTGGCGAATTCCACTCCTCTCAAGAACTTAGCAACATTGTCGTTGCCGAGGGAATTTGCCATGGTAACTGGATGCGCACACACCACTATGCATGGCCATAGGCGAAGGGCCAATTGAAAGCCGAGTCGGGTTTGCCAAATATCTCAGTGACACATGGCCAAAGCTGCCAAAACCACTTAAAATGTAATTAAACAACCATAACAATATCTAACTTAATGGACCGAGCCGTGTGCACGTTACGCCAGCGTATATATAGGCCCATCTTGTTTTTGTATGCAGGTCGTTAATCTGGTCAATAACGCTTTGGACAAGTTAACCTCACAGTCATTAATGCATTGTGCACCTCTCTCGGTTTGTCGGAAATTAGGCTATCGATCTATGCGTCAGTGCATGGAACTATGCCTGAGGGTGCCACATTCAGAAATTGAAGTTTCGACACATTTCGATTTGTCTGCAAAATTCACTCGCAAGGAAAAAGCTCACTCAAAAGCCTCAAGGGGAGTTTATCATTGCTAGTTATAAGCAATTGTTTATGTGATCGCACTAAATCGAAACTAAGCTGTAATTGACAGATGATAAGAACAAGGCAATCGGTCTATGATGTGCCAATCTTTATGAATTGCATTCACAA
>CM067352.1:18517603-18565103 GCA_034190875.2 Urechis unicinctus | reverse complement strand
TGTGTGAGCGTGTGTGTGTGTGTGTGTGTGCCGCCATCACCATTAAATTTTAAAGCTCACGT
Organism: Urechis unicinctus; assembly: GCA_034190875.2. Lineage (NCBI taxonomy): Eukaryota > Metazoa > Annelida > Polychaeta > Xenopneusta > Urechidae > Urechis > Urechis unicinctus. The sequence continues at coordinate 18,565,041 of CM067352.1, read as the reverse complement.
TAAGCGAAAAAAACCGCGCAATCACATCATCTGTTACGGTCAGTGTGATAATGGGGTACCTGGGCGCAATATAGGGAGCATTGTGCCTCTGTGTGATCTAATTCAACCGTTAAATAGATGCTTTTAGCTCAGACTGCTTACATTCACTTTTCATTCACACACGACCCAATGCTCGCATCTACAAGGTCTTTAATGCGATGCTTTGAAATACTACCGGCTCGTTATAAACAAGCTGTGCAATAATTGTACACTTTTTCGAAACTTTTTAATCTTTCTGCTATTGTTGAGTTTAGTTTATTCCTAATGTGCTTATCTAGTGGTTTCTACTACAATAGCTCATCTATGTGATTTAGCGGTAGTGACGTTTAATTAGCTTATAATTGATGGTGTGGTGGTGCGTGTGTATATCCATCGACTAGTTATTAAATTGCTGTCAAACAAGACTCATCCATTTTCACAGACGACCAGACATGTCATGTGTGTCAAAATGGAGAGTATCGCTTGGACAAAACTCAATGACAATATTAAAACTGATGGACGAATTATAACCAAGTCGCATTTTAACATAGAGCTACTTCATTAACCTCAAAATAGCTCAGCGATTAACTCTTCGTGTGTGCGAGTTATTCATCTCGCAAAGCAGTTGGCTTAGAATGAAAGGCATATGGAAATTAAGGACAATAACCAAAAAGGCAGGACGAATAATACATGCTCATGGGCAATGTCTGGAGCTGTTGTGCGACCAGACAATCGTAACTTTAGCAGGTGGCACTGCCTATCAATTAAGCTGTTCTAAACCCTCTCATGCTGTGCTTCAAATTGCGTTGTTTAACTGGCAAATACCCATTGCATTACTACGTCAGCGGCGAATGATGCTGCTTATGTCCGTAGATGCTTTCAATGTTTGACAATAGGATCAAAAATAAACTTATCATGCATTAATTGATATCACTAGAGCAATGTAGATTCATGTAACCAAATTTATATATTCTCCATCAGGATGGCTCTCTGACTCTATGCTGCCTAAACGAATCCCTGGCAACCAGGCCGTCTATTCTGCGACGGACCGCAGTGAGTATTCATCAACGCCGCGGAGGAGTATCCGGTGTAACAACAGCAATGCAATGTTTCATTACAATGTGCATTTTCTGTCAATCGAAGTCCAAACTACATGCGTGAATACTTGCAACCAGAATCAACAATTTTGTCAATGAATAAACATTACTTGCCGGGGTGGGAAGGGGGGGAGGCTAAGAATTGTGCGAGGTAGGGGTTTATGCTACTTGTGCTTAAGGGGCGCATTGGATAGTAGATCGTAAGACGCTGCCGAGTAACCAATACACTGTACAACATATCAAAACATTACAGGCACGCATACATCAGCGCATGATTCCCACTAACATATTTATCCAGAAATCAACTCATTAATGGTTCAGTCTATTCAACCCAAACAAACGAACGACTATCTATATATTCATTATATATATTTTTACACATATATTTGTAGACAGGGTTTATATACATATACAGAGGGAGAGAGAGAGAGAGAGAGAGAGAGAGAGAGACAAAAAGAGAGAAAGAGAGGGAAAAAGAAACAGAGAGAGAGAGAGAAGAGAGAGAGAGAGAGAGAAGGAGAGAGAGAGGGGAGAGAGACAGAGGGAGGGGGAGACAGAGAGAGAGAGAGATAGAGAGAGATAGATAGAGAGGGAGAGAGAGAGAGCGAGAGAGAGAGAGAAAGACAGAGAGAGAGAGGGAGATAGAGAGAGAGAAAGACAGAGAGAGAGAGCGAGATATATAGAGGAGATATATAGAGAGAGAGAGATATATAGAGACGGATTTAGAGAGAGGGAGAGAGAGACATATATAGGAGAGATAGAGAGAGAGATAGAGAGAGAGATAGAGAGAGAGAGAAAGGGACAGAGAGAGATAGAGAGAGAGAGAGGGGGAGAGAGAGAGGGATAGAGAGATTGGCGATAGGGATAGATAGGGAGAGAGGGAGAGAGAGAGGGATAGAGAGAGAGGGACATATAGAGAAATAGAGGGAGAGATAGAGAGAGAGGCATATATAGATATATATAAATATAAGATATAGATATATATATAATCTATATAAGATATAAATATATATATATATATGATAAAATATATATGTATATAAATACATAGGTATATATACATATATATATATATATATGATATATAGATATATATATATACAGAGATATATATATAGATATATATAGATAGATAGATATATATGGATATATAGATATAGATATAGATATATATATATATATATATATATATATATATATTATATATATATATATATATATATATATATATATATATATATATATATATATATATGTAGTCATCTTTTTTTACCATTGATCAACAACGCGGCGGAATTAATTGATCATTCATTCATTTGTTAAACTTCGCCAAAAATTTGTAACCGGGAGATTGCCGCTTCAGCTGCAAATGTATTATTTCAGATCCTTTTCTGTAAGAAGTTCAAGTAAATTTGCTTTATAATTATAGAACATAAAAAGCAATAGAGGTCGTCACTGAAAAGAAATCGACAACCGCTTTTGTTATGAATCACATATATTATATCGCGCGATGTTCCTGGGCGACATGTCATCATTCATCATTTAGGCAATACTAAAGACTGGGAAGGCAGTTTAGTGCATGTGATCAATAAATAATGCGATCATTTTGTTACTCTGCATAATAGTGTGCTCATAACAATTGAGTGCTATTCGCTGGGCTGGGAAGAGAGTGGGCGTGTGAAGCTTTCCTTGCTTCCTGTTCCGCAACAGTATATTAGTCGACATGTGATGTTAAGAAGGTGTCAAAAACTTGTTTAGTTTTCCAGTTCGCTTAACTCCAATTCAACCATTTTTGATCGACTTCAAAGATATTTGATGTTGGTTACCTTATACCATCACCGTATATTGCCGAGGCAGATTTCGATAAACTCTAATGTAAAGGAAGATTCATTAGAAAGGGATATGGTGTGAATGGTCGGATGAATCTTTAACCATGAAGGATGTCATTGGATGAACGAGAGCATGAGTGATGGATGAGAGATAAAGTGAATTTAGGCGATGACGAACTGGGTGAGGTAGTCTATCAGTTACTTGATTTGCCTCCGTTAAGTTCTATCCGTAGCACTGACCGTTACAGGTGTTCAAATATATTGCTTTTGCCAAAGACTAGAGGAATCTCGTTAAGCTGATCTCGGGATGCGATCGGACTTATGGATTAGTGAAAGGGTGTATGATGATATGGGAACAATCCAATGAATGTCGAGTGTAATTCACAATTGAGTACAAAATGAATGATTGGACAGGAGAGACTAATGGATAATATGCGGAATTTGGTCGATTGGTAAGGTCGAATATGCCTGGCTGATTCGTTATACCTTAACTTCTTATTCTTAGTTGTAATATTCCGTTTGTATGGCGTCGAATATAACTCACTTGAAGACAACGCTGCTGCATTAAGGATATAACAGCTAGCGTGCATATTTGTCTAACATTAATACATGCCATCGATCATCAAACAGAACGGCCATTGGCTTGTATCAGTTGTTTTCTACACGACATGTATATTACGTGGCTACATTCACGGTATAATTCTTACATAACTACCAATCTGTTTTCTTCTCTGTCTATTGCGTTTATGGTGCACACGAAAGTGTCATCTTATATTGTTAACTTGAAAGCTATCAAACTCAGACTAAGACATATAAAACTTCTCTCTTGGACCACCTTGTGTTATATTGTAGCGCATCAAAATGTTGTGTCGGGTTTTGCTAAGATGTCTTTCACTAATATTTTGACGCTGACATTTTCATTTTCCCTTTCACATAGAATTCAATAATACAAAAATAGCCGAGATTAAAGTCGAAAAACAAATATAAATTTCGACCAAGAGCGAGGAAGCTGCTCATCACATTTGCGAGGAAACATCGATCGATGTACAAGACAGACAGATAAATACATTTGCTTATTACTATTTATTGCCTTGGTAGATCTGGGATATGAATGGTTCGTGCTCGTGCTCAACAGCGCATTGTATCGCACCTTTGGCAGCGTTCATCAAATACTTTCACGTGCTGATCTCCTTTAGAGGTAAAAAGAACGATGCTTCTCCTTCTTCATGTGCTATCATGGCCGTCACTCTTTGCTTCAACGAAACCATTAGATACCGAGACCATGTCGGCCAAGTCTAGATTGTTTCGAGCTCGTAATAACGGCAATCGCTGTTTTCAGGGTGACCCGTCAAACATTAAGTAGCGCAAATAATTACTGCGTAAGTGGTTAAGCACGCTATGTAAGTCATCAGAGGACACAAGCAAGAGCTCACTACCTCACTTAGTCAACATTCTGCGTATCATTTGACTGTAGAGCTCGGACAAGAGATGAGTTTAGATACAAGACAAGTGTTTTCGGCACTTGGTTGGACAATAGCGAGGCTAACATATATGGATTATGTATATCATCTTGCTCCATTTCGTCATTAGTGTCTGTCCTGTGAACCATGAAAACCTCGTTCTTGCCACGTGCGCCTTCTCGTCACCATGCTGAAGCTGTGCTGTGATAAATAACAATTCAGTCGTGAGGAATTGGTCCATTAAAGTGAATGAACTGCAATAGCGATTATTTATGTAAGCAATTTTCTATTATGGAGGCCGATATATTTATGGAAACTATTGTCCACGTACAGGTCTAATATGTGTTTTTATGCGTCTGACGTGCGCAGTGAATCATCATCTGTGTATATTGAGACGAGCAGCAGAAAACATTACAACCGCAAAAACTCTGGTACCAATACTAAATAAAATCATTACTCGATATTCGCCCGAAGAATCTTTGTCTGTGTAAGAAAGTAAAACTAACTCATTACGGGCCAAATCACTGTAAACAGTGGACTGTGGACATTCATAGATTAAATACCAATCCAATATCCCTCCCAATTTGTTTTATTTTGTTCTACATCCGGGATGCATCGCAACAAATACAAATGTTTCGCGTTCACTTACTATAAAGCAGTTTACGTATCGGGACCATAGAACTGATGATGGAGCAGAGCCACTAAGTAAATGTTTATATGTATAGATTTATATATGGCTAATATATGTATGTATATATATATATATATTTATATATATATATATATATGTAGATATATATATATATACGTATATGTTTATATATATATATGTATTTATATATGCATATATATATGCATATAAATACGTATACATATATATAAATATGTATATATATATGCATACATATATAGATAATTATATATATATAAATATATATATATATGAATATATACATATATATTTATGCATACATGAATATAAATGCCGATATTATAATGCATGGATATATATATATGGTTATATAACTTTAAATATAAACATATATCAATGTAAACATTTATACAGGAATATAGATGTATATATATATATGTATATATATATGTAAATGTATATATGTATATATATATCTAGATATCTATAGAAATATATATATATAGATTAGGTATATATATATATGATATATATATAGAGATAAAGAAATAGAGAGGTATATATATAGATAAATATATTTATAGAGAGAGAGATTTATATATACAAAAATAAAAGAGAGATAGACAGATAGACATAAATACATACAGGTACATATATATATAGATAGGGAGAGATCTATACCTACCGAGAGAGAGAGGAGAGAGAGTAGATAGTCTCTCTAGAGAATATAGATATATATATATATATATATATCTCTATATATATATATATATATATATATATATATATATATATATATATATATATATATATATATATATATATATATATATATATATATATATATACGTGATATGTGTGTATGTTTATATTTTGTCGTCTATAACTCCGCTGCCGGAATGTTGGCTACCTTGAATAAACAATTGCGATATTACTCCGGGTGTACAATGCAAGAGGGACCAGACTGACCATCTTCAAGCTGTACATCACAAAGACATGCGTTTAAGATTTTGCACAACAGTAGATTCTGATATGGATCTTATATCACTGACAACAACGCATTTTAAGAGTAAGCAACAGTTAACAGGCATAGACGAATAGTAGCGATTATGGCGTAAAGGGGCAAAAACCACCATCTTCCTGCTCTTGATTAGTCGTCAGACCCGCTATTGAAAAGATATAATCGCAATGGGTGGGCTTGATGTCCCATAACTATTATATGTCCCAAATACAATAACGCGGGCTTTTTTATTAGCTACATTTTCAGCTCAAGAAATCCATTCGTCTGCAGAAGATAAGCTTTAATCCACTGTCCCAAAAGTCTTAGAGGTAACCGCAAAGGCCAGCACTAAAAGTAAGGCATATAATTATATGAGGCTCATATCTGCGTATATATATATATATATATATATATATATATATATATATATATATATATATATATATATATATATATATATATAGAGATATATATATATATATATATATATATATATAATGTATATATATACATATATATATATATATATATATATATATATATATATATATATATATATATATATATATATATATATATATATATGTACATTTATATATATAAGGAATAAGGACGAGTTGGATGCCTAATGAGCGGCAGGTTGTAGATAAATAATATACAATGGAGGTTTTTTCCTTCATTGTGTGCTTAAATTATTTTCTTATGCTCAAGGATGACAGTTATATGGCCTCTGTGAGTGTTACTAGCTTAGAACCAAAGTAAACCTAATGACCATTGTCGTCACAAACAAGTAATTACCTAAATAATGGACGACCACTTAGATAGTTTTGTATTAGGTAATTGACCCATTAGCGGGCGCAGACGGTGATGGATAAACAACGATGCCTGCCATCATATGCTGCCGTGCGGCGATTGTAAATCATTGCGAATATTTGCATCCTTTAGCCACAAGCAAATCGACAATATTCGCAAAGAATTGTAGCACAATAACTAGAATTCAATGCTGCATTACATACTACTAGAGGTCGATCCGATTTTATGGTCCTTGCTTTGACAATGTAACAGTGGCAGTAACCATTTATTCTTAAATTCATTGTTTAGCTAATTTCATTTATATTCGGTTGTGTTCAGTTGGTTTAACGTTTAGTGTACTCAACTAACACAGAAGCGTATTTCAGTTCCGTTGGGTGTAAAGATATGCAAATGTTTGAGTGAATAAAGGCATATATGCTGATGAGATTTATTTATGAAATAGCACTTCACAAACTGAAGCATCCTTAAGTTTACATGAAATAATCACTGCCCACACGATAACCAACACTTTATATAAGTAACACAATCCATTTTATTGATCTGGCCGACGAATAAAATTCAGGCCAAAATGATGAACAAACAAATGACATCAAAATAAACACTGTGAGAAAATTAGCCTTCATAAAGAACAGTTCTCTTTTAATGAAAAAAAATGATTGATAAAGCTGACTTAGGAATAATCCTTTTCAAAGTGTGCGTGCATCCTCGAGCTGCAGTACTGCAACATATTGTTTGGGTTTTGATTGTCGCTTATGAATATTCACTAGAGTTACTATTTACTAAAATGCCGTTATTGCATTTAAATGGATTTTCATGTAATATACAGACGCATTCCTGTATCAAAATATAAAATGACTAGGTTGGAAAACCGTACTTATTCAGCCCAGTTCACCATAATATTTGCTTGAGAGCTAGCAAGTTCATACGTGTATATGTCGATAAATAAGAAGATCTGAAAACTGTCCCCAATTCGAGTATGCATTGCGCAATTCAACATCTGGGTTCTTCCTTGCCACGGCTTCAAAAACAATATACGATTTTGGCACCAAGAACGCATGAGGTAAGTTGGTGATTGCATCTGATAGTGCCAGATAGCCGCTGGGTATTCGAATATGTCAACATCATCTCTTTGTTACTTATTAATCAGAAGATGATCTTTGTCTAATAAATCAATAACTCAGGAGGGACAATACTGAGTGAGGCAACTCACCCTTGTCACATCGATCAATATTGCTTGAGTCCTGGAATTTGAACCAGCGATTTCCAGTGAATACGGCCTAAGGCTATTGAGCCCACGATATTGTTCGACAACCGCTTTTGCTACAGAAATCGAAAAACATGACATGTCAATCCGGAATCGAAATTGCACAACGCCGAGCGTTTGGATTCTCGGTTAACTATAGACTGACAAAACCATAATTGTACCTAAAGGCTACTTTGGTACTTGAATGCATTTGTCAAGTAGAGAAAAATAGGAAAAAACGACAGTGCATTAATTGTAGGGATATGCTTTGGTCAGTCACAGTACGGTTAAAAATACTCTTATTTGAGCATGAATTATGAACGAGTACACTTCCTCAATGCTATGAATAATCGGTGTGCACCACGCCATCTGCTGTAGACGCAAAGTATGTGGCTATTTTCATTTTTAACAATGAATTAATATTATATTACGTATCATGATATCAACAAATTAGTTGAGATCAAATGTACGGTGCTTCATTTATGTATAGAATAGCAAAGTAACAACACGTAAGTGAAACCAGCAGCACAGGGGAGTTACGTCTTCGGTTTCTTATGCTGAGCAGTTATACAGCAGTGTCAACGCTTTTTGATCATTCATAGCTTTATGCGAATAACATATCTGCGCCTCGCGTTATAGGCAAACCTACATTTTGTGTCTATGTGCGTATGGCGAGATGTGTCCATGCCTCTGTATGAATGATCCTCGCAGCAATAAATACCACAAAACTAATTGCCAGAAGTTTCTATCCATGTAATCGATTGCTCTGTAAAAGTGATAACCAGAAACGCACAAGATTTCTTTATTCTCCTATTGTTGGTCTTAGTAGATACACTTCACAAATATAAAAGCGACCGAGTCACTGACTAACCACCTTTCTTTAATTCACTACTGCTGACATGATCATGAATTTTATTAAATGAGTTATAGTTTAAAATGAATTTTATTATTGCAATTTCTTGACGGATTATCGGGTTTTATTGCACATATTTAAAACTGTCGCTGCAGATATAAAATAGGTTTGTAACCGAAAGCGCTCAAAGCAATTTTATACCTTTTGTTTGTTGGTGCTCTTTGCTGGTTCTCAGCGTCTGCACTATGTTATTCTTATCATGACAATCATCCTAAACACCCGCGTTTCTAATGTGAAAACGTATTCGTGAAACGTACGATTGCACAAATGAATATATCTATGAGTAGAGGTTTCGGTGTCACTTTCTTATGCAGTCACAATGCATGGCTGTCTTCATAATTAGCTCGGATAATTCAGCTTTTGACAAGAATCCTTGCGTATTACACCTTACAGACCTGTTGTTATTTCAAGATCGTTTTGTCCTGTTGTTTGCTGCAAGTTAAAAAGGCGGTTGTTTTACTATTGACAGGATATAATTTGGCGAATTGGATTCTGCTCCGATTACCCGTGTCCATTGTCTCAATATTTCTACATTGTCCGTACAATTTCGTATTGTAGTATTAATTGCTGCATTGGATAAGTAATGACTAACCGAATGTAAAAATAAATCCTTCCGCTTGCATTTCTCTGTGTGTTAAGATTTTTCGAATCGTTGATTGAGTTGAACAATTAACTAAGCAAGTGCTTATACCAGTGTACGTATAATGTCCCATTGCCAAACTGATATGTGTTACTCATGCATGAGATCAGCTTCTATACATATTACGCACATCTCATCGTCAAATTATCATCATTGTTGATGCCAGAACACATTGCTAACAGAAGCGATTATTTCTGTTAATATTACTAATTTCAGCTAATGTCAGCTACATTTATTGCGAGTCAATAAGTCCACTAATGTGTGGGAAGCCGACAACTGTTAATACACGTTTGAGTTAACTTGCAAATTCAAGTTGCATGAGAGATGCCGTAGAAGAAATTTACACATATTCTGGGAACAGATGCCGTAGGGAAAGGGAGAGAGAGATAAACATAGAAGGGGAAATGGAGATGCAGGGAAGGGAGAGAGGGCGATGGACAAGGAGAGATCAGGATGCAGAGACGCGGAGAGAGGGAGGTAGAGAAAGGGAGAGAGGAAGACAGAGAAGGAGAGGTGGGGGTGCATGGAAGAGGAGAGTGGGGTAGAGAACAGTGGAGAGGGAGGTAGAGAAAAGGAGAGAGGGAGGTAGAGAAAGCGAGAGAGGAAGGTAGAGAAGAGGAGATAGGGATGCAGGGAAGGGGTGAGATAGAGATAGAAAGAGGGAGAACGAGAGGTAGGGAAGAAGAGAGAAAGGCAAGGAAGTGGATGGGGGTAGTGTTAAATGATCGATCTATTGACACAGGTTGGCGGTTTATTTCCATGGTGTGACAACCTGACTGATAACATATAGTGTGGATCAGCCAGTTAAACATAGCAATATTGCAGAAAACCTCCTTAATTCAGTTGATGCAATATATCGGTTTGTCTTTTATGTGCTTTCATTGCAATCACAATCTATTTGCACATGTAAAACAAGAAAAAAAGTTAAACAATGAAACTCATCAGCTGGATGTGTACATCAACAGCGATGGTGATCGTAAATGATAAGCAATTGACTAACTGATAAGTACCTTATGAAACGAACAACGCCGTGTATTAGACCATCTGAGACCACTTAACTGCACCAATATTTTCCCTTGATTAATTTGCTGCCTAAATGTAGGGCATATGAACCTAGGATCATATCTTGGAAGGAAGAAAACCCCATTGTCGTTATATGTCTAGTAGCACTTCCTTACCCCTCCTCACTTTATCTCTCCCACCCCCTCTCCTACATCGAATCAAGATACGTGATGTTCTAATACCCCTGGGAATAACTGAGAAGATTTTTCGTCTTTTTCAGGTTCTAATGGGTCAAATCTCTGCACTCACGATCTTTAAATATCAATTACTTCCCACGTTTTGTGCTGAGCTGATATCAGTCATTTTAAAGGGCCAACACGTTTGCAACCAACCGAGAAGACACTTGAGACGATACCACCAAAAACAAAAACGTCTAGCAAACTAAATCATCACATCCATATATTTTGACAACTCAATATTTATTGCTACTGATAAACCATAAACTATTATGATCAAATTCTATCATTAAAAGAGTGATCAATCATCATAGAATGTGATAGTCAGAAACACTTAATCATAACGTACATGCTATTTTAACTCTTATCTCAATTGTTGAAGTCCTTGCTCAACAAACATCACCATATTACCAATCGTTTCATTTTCCAAGATATGTTTCTGCCTCTGTACTATTTCTTGAATCGTTACATCAAACGACGTTAATTATGCTTACTATAATAACTAGCAAAAGCCTCATGTCTGGTTATCATATTTGTTCATTATCTGGGTAAATGTAATGTTATTGCCCTCTCGTCTCGGTGGCTAGAACATATCCTTACTGTCAATCTAGCGGGCACATTCGCAAAATGCGTTGAGTAACGTTAACGTATTTTCTGACAAGATCATGCACATTAAATTGTGTCATGGCTCCAAAGTGTGACTGATTTACGTAAGTGTGAGTCCAAAGGTGGTCGGCTAATGCATCAGGGCCTGGTACGTTATTGGCTAAACGTCCAGGTAGTTCTCGGCACACCTTCATATGCATTGGATGGCGGTTCTTGGTGGTTTAGCATATCTGTCTAATTTTGTTGGCTATCATTGGATCAAATGTCGGTGTTACCCATTTAGGCTGAAGCACGTGTACATCATGCGCCGGATCCGTCAATCCTTTCTGCTGCCTTGTGCGGTTATACATGTTGTACACTAATGTCTCATAGAATGGCCCGGCAACATGGACAAATCTTCGTTTATGTGCGCTATCAGGTAGACTCGTCACCATTGACTGCATAAATGGATGGAATGGTCTACATGCAAGATAGACATTCAGCAAATTTGGATAGTCAGTATTATTGTACATGAGTACACTGTGTTCGTATGTCTCTTGTGTCAGTACGCAAGGATGTGAATCTAGCAAATTTTCGTGAGACTTCAATGCTACGATATCTAAATCAGCATAGACACCTCCAAATAAGTGCAAGACGAAATATCGCATGCTGTCCGCACGGTAGATGCTCTTCAGGTACGCGTTATACATATCAAAGTACTCTTTGGGGTAGCACCTGTCGATCAAAAGCTGAATATCGTCATCTGTCCAAAACCAATATTCCCATTCAGGGTGCATGGTTATCCAAGACTGGATATTGGGCTTGAAAATAGCAGGTATTCGTTCATCTTTCCATGTCTGATGAATGAAATGGGGTATATGCAAATCGGCTTCAGTGAAATCACTTCCAGGACTGATATTTAAAGGCATAGGTTGATTGACGAACATAAAAGGTTGATCAGTTGTAGCGACTAATCCTACATCGTCGGTGTTCGCATGCCACGTAGATTGACTGGAAACAATTTTACGAGTTCCAGGAATTGTGCCGGCAGTGGGAGTAGGCGTTTGTGTCGTACTCACTGGCCAAGGAGGAGGATTAGAATCAACATTGACAGTCTGATGCTTTGGGATGGCAATGTGAGCTGCCGTCTGCTTGATATCTGCTCGCCACGTAGGATAATTAGAATTCAATTTGACATGTCGAAGCTTTGAGCCTGCAGTTGCCGTCTGCACGTTTCTGTACTTGTTGACACCTGATAAAGCCATATATCCTATGAGTACGACGTTGACGATAATCACGCTGTAAATAGCCCTGGCTTTCTTTTTTGGCATCTTCACGACTGTCTCACTTTGCATGCGCCAAATAAACCCGATATAGATTGATTGTCGGTTGTGATGCAATCGCTATGGTGCTACACGAGAAGATCAATTCATTCGATCTTTAATTGCGTTGACACCTGTTTAGATTGGTGATACTTCACGTTGTTGAGTTTAACCACGGCTCGTCTTGACACCAGAATCATTAAAGCACTAACTGGCTATAACAGTGAAGGCAACAGATGTTCTGCTTACACAAAAAAGCAACCGCATTATGAAAGTCGTCCCGCTATGGGTCACTTGCATATAAGGTCCAGAACTCGTTCTACTTGTAAAAACTATGATGGTAAATAAAGTATATATCGTAAGATGTAACAATTTACACACAACCAATATAGAGTCTTTTATGGAAGTACATTTTTATAAACATGGTAGGCTTGACGCTGAATTCGCTGTGTAAATAATGTGACAAGCTGTCGCTTGATTGTGCTGAGTAGAAATGACTGTGATGCTTTGATAACACCTTTCAAGTGCGATCTGTCATTTGGCAACAGTGGGTCTTAAACAGACGTGTATTGATCTTGCCTACAGTACAAATCAATGAGCGAAACTACATTAGCACCCATACTCTGTCTCCGATGACCGCTCCTTCCACTGTATTGAGCTATTTGCACTGCCCCTTACACTCTGGAGCCCAACTAATCGAAAATAACCAGCCTTTCAGCTGGGTTTTGTACAATGACCTTTATTTCATTTTCAACGTCCCATTTGCGCCACGATATGAAATAGTCAATTGACAGAGAACGAGTCGATCAAACCAGAAGGTACAAATTGTAAAGAAAGAATTAATTTAATCTATAGCAATTATTTCTGCCAGCAATATCTTCCTGAAAACTTATGTAATAGACGATTTCTGTAATATCTCAAAAATAACTCCAAAGATATTATCATCAACACAATTAATACTTATTTCATGAGCATCAACAATTAGCTGAGAGACGCGGAGAGAGGGAGATAGAGATAGAGAGAGAGAAAGACAGAGAAGGAGAGGTGGGGGTGCATGGAAGAGGAGAGTGGGGTAGAGAACAGTGGAGAGGGAGGTAGAGAAAAGGAGAGAGGGGAGGTAGAGAAAGCGAGAGAGGAAGGCAAAGAAGGGGAGATAGGAATGCAGGGAAGGGGTGAGATAGAAATAGAAAAAGGGAGAACGAGAGGAAGGGAAGAAGAGAGAAAGGCAAGGAAGTGGTTGGGGTAGTGTTAAATGATCGATCTTTTGACACAGGTTGGCGGTTTATTTCCATGGTGTGACAACCTGACTGATAACTTATAGTGTGGATCAGCCAGTTATACATAGCAATATTGCAAAAAACCTCCTTAATTCAGTTGATGCAATATATTTGTTTGTCTTTTATGTGCTTTCATTGCAATCACAATCTATTTGCACATGTAAAACAAGAACAAAAAGTTACACAATGAAACTCATCAGCTGGAAGTGTTCATCAACAGAGATGGTGATCGTAAATGATAAGCAATTGACTAACTGATAAGTACCTTATGAAACGAACAACGCCGTGTATTAGACCATCTGAGACCGCTTAACTGCACCAATATTTTCCCTTGATTAATTTGCTGCCTAAATGTAGGGCATATGAACCTAGGATCATATCTTGGAAAGAAAAACACCCCATTGTCGTTATATGTCTAGTAGCACTCCGTTACCCCTCCTCACTTTATCTCTCCCACCCTCTCTCCTACATCAAATAAAGATACGTGATGTTCTAATACCCCTGGGAATAACTGAGAAGATTTTTCGTCTTTTTCAGGTTCTAATGGGTCAAATATCTGCACTCACGATCTTTAAATATCAATTACTTCCCACGTTTTGTGCTGAGCTGATATCAGTCATTTTAAAGGGCCAACACGTTTGCAACCAACCGAGAAGACACTTGAGACGATACCACCAAAAACAAAAACGTCTAGCAAACTAAATCATCACATCCATATATTTTGACAACTCAATATTTATTGCTACTGATAAACCATAAACTATTATGATCAAATTCTATCATTAAAAGAGTGATCAATCATCATAGAATGTGATAGTCAGAAACACTTAATCATAACGTACATGCTATTTTAACTCTTATCTCAATTGTTGAAGTCCTTGCTCAACAAACATCACCATATTACCAATCGTTTCATTTTACAAGATATTTTTCTGCCTCTGTACTATTTCTTGAATCGTTACATCAAACGACGTTAATTATGCTTACTATAATAACTAGCAAAAGCCTCATGTCTGGTTATCATATTTGTTCATTATCTGGGTAAATGTAATGTTATTGCCCTCTCGTCTCGGTGGCTAGAACATATCCTTACTGTCAATCTAGCGGGCACATTCGCAAAATGCGTTGAATAACGTTAACGTATTTTCTGACAAGATCATGCACATTAAATTGTGTCATGGCTCCAAAGTGTGACTGATTTACGTAAGTGTGAGTCCAAAGGTGGTCGGCTAATGCATCAGGGCCTGGTACGTTATTGGCTAAACGTCCAGGTAGTTCTCGGCACACCTTCATATGCATTGGATGGCGGTTCTTGGTGGTTTAGCATATCTGTCTAATTTTGTTGGCTATCATTGGATCAAATGTCGGTGTTACCCATTTAGGCTGAAGCACGTGTACATCATGCGCCGGATCCGTCAATCCTTTCTGCTGCCTTGTGCGGTTATACATGTTGTACACTAATGTCTCATAGAATGGCCCGGCAACATGGACAAATCTTCGTTTATGTGCGCTATCAGGTAGACTCGTCACCATTGACTGCATAAATGGATGGAATGGTCTACATGCAAGATAGGCATTCAGCAAATTTGGATGGTCAGTATTATTGTACATGAGTACACTGTGTTCGTAAGTCTCTTGTGTCAGTACGCAAGGATGTGAATCTAGCAAATTTTCGTGAGACTTCAATGCTACGATATCTAAATCAGCATAGCAGCTCCAAATAAGTGCAAGACGAAATTTCGCATGCTGTCCGCACGGTAGATGCTATTCGGATATGCGTTATACATATCAAAGTACTCTTTGGGGTAGCACCTGCCGATCAAAAGCTTAATATCGTCATCTGTCAAAAACCAATATTCCCATTCAGGGTGCATGGTTATCCAAGACTGGATATTGGGCTTGAACATAGCAGGTATTTGTTCATCTTTCCATGTCTGATGAATGAAATGGGGTATATGCAAATCGGCCTCAGTGACATCACTTCCAGGACTGATATTTAAAGGCATAAGTTGATTGACGAACATAAAAGGTTGATCAGCTGTAGTGACTAATCCTACATCGTCGGTGTTCGCGTGCCACGTAGATTGACTGGAAACAATTTTACGAGTTCCAGGAATTGTGCCGGCAGTAGGAGTAGGCGTTTGTATCGTACTCACTGGCCAAGGAGCAGGATTAGAATCAACATTGACAGTCTGATGCTTTGGGATGGCAATGTGAGTTGCCGTCTGCTTGGTATCTACTCGCCACGTAGGATGATTAGAATTCAATTTGACATGTCGAAGCTTTGAGCCTGCAGTTGCGTCGGCACGTTTCTGTACTTGCTGACACCTGATAAAGCCATATATCCTATGAGTACGACGTTGACGATAATCACGCTGTAAATAGCCCTGGCTTTCTTTTTTGGCATCCTCACGACTGTCTCACTTTGCATGCGCCAAATGAACCCGATATAGGTTGATGGTCGGTTGTGATGCAATCGCCATAGTGCAACACGAGGAGATCAATTCATTCGATCTTTAATTGCATTGACTCCTGTTTAGATTGGTGATACTTCACGTTGTTGAGTTTAACCACGACTCGTCTTGACACCAGAATCAATAAAGCACTAACTGGCTATAACAGTGAAGGCAACAGATGTTCTGCATACACATAAAAACAACCGCATTATGAAAATCGTCCCACTATGGGTCACTTGCATATAAGGTCCAGAACTCTTCTACTTGTAAAAACTATGATGGTAAATAAAGTATATATCGTAAGATGTAACAATTTACACACAACCAATATAGAGTTTTTCACGGAAGTACCTTTTTATCAACATGGTAGGCTTGACGCTGAATTCTCTGTGTAAATGAAATGAAATAATGTGACATGGTGTCGCTTGATTGTGCTGAGAAGAAATGATTGTGATGCTTTGATAACACTTGTCATGTGCGATCTCTCATTTGGCAAACAGCGGGTCTTAAACAGACGTGTATTGATCTTGCCTACAGTACAAATCAATAAGCGAAACTACATTAGCACCCATCCGCTCCTTTTACTGTATCGAGCTATTTGCACTGCCCCTTACACTCTGGAGCCCAACTCATCGAAAATATCCAGCCTTTCAGCTGGGTGTTGTACTGTGACCTTTATTTCATTTTTAACGTCCCATTTGCGCCACGATATGATATAGTCAATTGACAGAGAGCGTGTCGATCAAACCAGAAGGTACAAATTGCAAAGAAAGAATTAAACCAATCTACAGCAATTATTTCTGTCAACATTATCTTTCTGAAAACTAATGCAATAGACGATTTCGGTAATATCTCAAAAATAACTTCAAAGATATTATCATCAACACAATTAATACTTATTTCATGAGCATCAACAATTAGCTGGTATTGATAAACACATTACCATCATACACATCAGCCACAATCACTTCACGGTCGCTCTGAAGATCCCAGTGTGACGCTGACATTACAACGATGTCACATCTTACAAGCCGAACCGCACCTACTCTCAATACATTATGGTCCAAGCGAGATTGCGGATGAGTATGGACATCTTCTAGCACAGACGTTCTAGTGACAGCCAGCCGGCAGTTAATTGCCGACTATGTCATCCAGCTGTAATGTAGTCGTGCCCAGGCACCACTGTCGTATTAGTCGCAGTAACCTTGGTAATCTGCAGCATCTCAATCTAACAGCATCACGAAATATTTATGTTTTTTGAATATTACCTAGCAATATAAGAAAATAAAGTAAATATTTAACCTGTTAATAATTCCCTCTTTTTATGCTGAGCTGATACCAGTCATTTTAAAGGGCCATCACGTTTGCAACCAACCGAGAAGACCCTTGAGGCGAAACCACCAAAAGCAAAAACGACTAGCAAACTATCACATCACATCCATACAGCTGTGTATGCATCAATACATTTTTTCAATTCAAGATTTATTGCTACTGACAAACCATGAATTATTATGATCAAATTCTATCATTAAGAGAGTGATCAATCATCATAGAATGTGATAGTCAGAAACACTTAATCATAACGTACATGCTATTTTAACTCGATTGTTGAAGTCCTTGCTCAACAAACATCACCATATTACCAATCGTTTCATTTTACAAGATATGTTTCTGCCCCCGTACTATTTCTTGAATTGTTACATCAAACGACGTTAATTATGCTTACTATAACAACTAGCAAAAGCCTCATGCGTAAATGGTTATGCAAGCGTTGTAAGTCATTAGTGGAGACATACAAGAACTCACTACCTCTCTTAGTGGACAATCTGCGTCTCTCTCTCTCTCGGACAAGAAAGAAGTTAGGATACAAGACGTGTTTTCGGCACTTGGTCGGGCAGTAGCGAGGCTGACATATATGGATTATGTATATGTCCTATCGTCAATAGATTCTGTCCTGTGCTCCATGGAAACCTCGTCCTTGCCACGTGCGCCTTCTCGTCACTTTCCTGAAGCTGTGCTATAGAGTGATTGATAATAATTCAGTTCCGAGGAATTGGTCCATTACGGCGAATTATCTACAATGGCGTTTATTTTTGTAAGCGCAGTTCTATCATGGGGGCCGAGATATTTATGGAAACTATTGTTCACGCATCGGTCTAATACGTTTTTTTATGTCTCGGACGTGTGGAGTTAATTATCATCTATGTATCTTTACACGAGCAGCACACAACAAATCAACCGCATAAACCCAGGAACCAAAACTAAGTTCATTTGTCAGTGTAAGATGTAATATGTGGGAATTAGTTAGCGGATCCTCCGCTAAAGTTTTAGGCTGATTACCATAGCGACTGAATCTGTGATGTGGACGGATAAAGGGCAGATTGCCAGCCAATAAAGAGCTATCACCAATCATTCTGCGTCTCTTGCTCCTTGTATTGTCAATATTTAACTCTTAAGTCTTATAACAGAGTTAAAACATGACAGCCGTGACAGCAAATTAATATGGGAAAGCTTCCCAGGAGATGTGTATGAATTTAATTGTCGTTTAGGGCATTACCTTTTTGTGAGGTAGCAGGGAAATAAAGGAGGTAATGCGTTAAAACGTCCAGGAACCCGCTAAGCAACTATATCAGAACCTACACCGCCAATACTGCTCTCTCTAATCCACCGCACACAGGACTGCTGTGGTAATGTATTATTGTTATTGTAATAACATGATAATATCTTGACTTCAATGGATATACAAGCATCATTGTAGAATATAGTCATTGATATGCAATTATAAGATATCTTCAGCTAATTTGTGCTTGCTGTTATGTAGTTGACTGTTATGAGCAGCAAATGCGCCTTTTCATCAACATTCATACTATTGTTGTCAGGTTTTTCTCGGGCGTCAACAAATACTACCCGTATACGCGGTTATAGTAGTGAAATTGAGAAACAGTTGCTTGATTTTCACTACCTCCCGTGGCCTTGCGTGTTTTCCCTTTTGTTCCTATCGAAAATATTTTGATGTTATCTATTTCTAAAACAATCTAAATTGATGAAAAAGTTGCAGACACCTTTTCGATGGTCTTGAATGGCATTATGAGATATGGATAATGTTAGAGTATATATACCAGTTATGTTTGGATAAACACAATCCTTTATACGTGTGACGTGTGTGAAATAAGGAAATCTAACATGAAACGCCAATATGCAGCAACATAGAGCAATCTTTATAGGTAATAGGTGACATTTATGTCATCTTGTTAACATCGGTTACTGGAAAACATTTTTAATCGACAATATTTGACATCATAGTATGAAACATCGCTTACACGGAATATTTACTTCCACAACAACCTTTTGTTTTTGCACTACCCATCTTTTTTACCGACATTTATGTCAATTAGCGCTACGTCATTTGCTTACCTGAAACATTTTAGATGAGGTTATTGTCATATATTGATTATCCATATCGAATTTACCCTCCCTTTATGCGGAACACATGTATCTGCCAAACATCTGCTGTCAAATTTGATTCACTGCTTCACCAAGGCAGGAATCGATAAATGTTATCAGTGTTACACACTGTATACCAGTAAGATTTTTTGTTCTTCTTAAAAACATCTATGGCTTCACTTTGCCATGACTCAAAATATTAGGTATCATAGCAGCCAGAGACCATGTTTATCATCCTTAGTATTCACACTTGTGCCATAGATTCACGACGAGGATCAAATATCCATCAATCATCAATTCACCACAGAGCTATGCGACATGGGAAACATCGTTTAATTATAGTTGCACACCTGCTGACAGTACGATAAACAGACCAAAGTGCAAGCATGACCGAATAAAGCTAATTATGATGAATGGCTAACATAATCAAATTCATTCATCATCAGAGGCTAAGATAACGCATCCGGCATATAATCAAGTTCTACAGCAATACAAAAAATTGTTACCACCGCACAATAGCTATCATATTCATTAAAAATATTTCCAGCTTATTGCTTTTGTGCGCTGCCAAATGTACTAGTCGACGCAGTTTCAAGCACATTCCGGAGAGACAAACAAGGTTTTTGCTGTGACAAAGACATCAATATATCATTATCGCAATGCGCAAATCATATCTCAAAGATATATATATATATATATATATATATATATATATATATATATATATATATATATATAGATATATATATATAGATATAGATATATATATATATATATATATATATATATATATATAGTTTATTTATATCATTAAATATATATATATAAATAAAATATAGATATATATAAATATTTATATATATATATATATATATATATATATATATATATATATATATATATATATATATATATATATATTATATATATGTATATATATATGGAAGACTGTGAGGCCACCCACCCTTGTCTCATTAATCAATTCCTGGAATCATAGTGCTGAAAAGAGTGCTTGAGTCCTGCAATTTGACCCAGCAATTTCCAGTGAATACGGCCTGAGACCTATTGAGCCCATGATATTGTTCACCAACTGCTTTTGCTACAGATATCAATTAACATGACATGCCAATCCTGTACAAAATTGCACGAGGCTGAACGTTTGAATTCTCTGTTTACTGTTGAATGAAAATGCCAGAATTGTACCTAAAGGCTACTTTGTTATGCTTTTGTTAGTCAAAGTACGGTACAAATACTCGTATTTGAGCATGAATGATCTACGAGTAAGCTTCTTCAATGCTATGAATAATCGGTGTGCATTACGTTATCTGCTGTAGAAACAAAATATTTGGCTAATTGTATTATTAACATCGCACTAATATTATATATCGTATCATGATATCAACAAATTGGTAGAGATCAAATACACGGTGTTTATTTTACGTATGGAATAGTTAAAATACGTAAGTGAAACCCGCAGCACATTATAGTTACGTCTCTAGCCTCGCACGCTGAGCAATTATACAACACATTGTAATCATTGAGAGCTTGATGTGTATCTGCGCCTCTCGTTATAGACACACCTACATTTTGTGTCTATCTGAGTAAGGCGATCATGTGGTGTCCATGCCTCAGTATGAATGATCCACTCAGTAATACAAACCACAAAAGGAATTGCCAGAAGCAGCTAAGCATGTAATTGTTTGTAACGTTAAGTTGATAACCAGATACTGACAAGGTTTCTCTACTCCGCGATCGTCGAGCTTAGTTTACTATTATAAAGGCACCGACTGTTCATCCTAATGAACAAGACAAGTACGTTTTAAGAAAATACATACAAGGGTAACCAATTACAATTTTGCATTTTCGCCAAGAATTTCGCTGGAACAAAATGAACTGACATTATGGTTGCTTATAGGTACAAAAGACAGATGCTGCAGTAACATATATTTGCATTTAGTGCATTGAGTTTCATGCTTCGCTGGTATAATAGTTTCACGAGTTGTAGCATCACATGCCAACAATATCGCATATATGTTCCATGCAAGGATGCGATTTTTTTCAATATTTTATTTTCAAGCTGTAAGAGCAATTTTATATTATTAAACAATGTTTCTACGCACTCGGTAACCAGCCGTGCTTAAAAGGCATTTATCTTTTTTATGTAATTCAAGTTGAGTTGTAAAGTAGGAGGACAAACTTCAGGGACAGAACCATTAAAATACTTCAGTCTTTAATGATATCGTGAAGTTTTGACAGGATGATATTATTAACACTTTGGCTTATTACTGCAATCGATGCGCAATCCAGCCATGAAATTCAAATAGGCACCGAATGGCGAACGGTTTGTACCTCGATGTGCACAATTCTAATTGATAACATGACTAGCTTCTAAAGCAGATATGTTGACGACACCTTATCTCAGAATCTCTCAGTATGTTAAGATATCCGTGTTACGAATCTGTTGATTGAGTTGAACAATTAACAAAGTTATTGCTGATATTGGTGTCCGTAAAATGTCCCATTGCAAAACGGACATGTGTTACTTATGTATGATACTGCTGCTATGCATCACCTCCTCAACAGCTTGCTTTCTTGTGTGATGAATATGCACTAATTATGAAGGTGATGAGAACATGCCTTCATGAATAAGTGCTCCACATTTTCGCGAATAGCCATGGTGAATGTCATAATATTACATAATGCAATCCACAGTTCAAGTGTAAAGTGGATAGCACATCATAAACATAGCTTGACGTGTGTCGCCAAACGAGCAATGGGAGAATTTTTTATTCATCTATGAAATATTATATTGTACTGAGTAAGGTTTTCGCATTTCACATTTTGGGTGATCTCTGTTACTGTAGTCCATTAGTCAATGCATACATATTGACGGAATCCGTGAACCACGAGATAAATTCATTAAATTAAGTGGCTTATTGCATACATTATATTCACACCAGTCGGTTCGTCAGTCACGAATGCTTGAACTAATTGGATACAACCATTATATTGGACACTCATCGAGCCTTCAGTTCTGCACGATGTGGTGAATGCAACTAACGATGTTTTAATTCGTAAACTTCAAATTACCTTGATATGGTTGTTCCTAATGAGGTTGATATTTTATGTTCAATTGTCAGGGCTATTAACAAATGACCCTCGTTTCCCATGTAAATGGGCATGAGTGCTCTCTGGATGTCACACAAGTTCACGAGTTCTGTTCATATATAGCATATAAGTTCTATAAACTCACGCACCTTATGATGACAGCTGGAGTGATCATCGATATTTTATTGTGACGTAGTAACATCGTTCCCGATTGTCTTAGCGATGTGATAATGAAGTATGTTTTGTCGTCACATTATCAGAATCTGTTCATAAAAGTTAAGAACCATCTTTCACGCCAAATGTCTATTCATGTCGTACATTAGTTCGTGAAAAGAAATATTTTCCTCGTTGGATGGTGCTTTGGGTGATTCGATTATCAGAAAGAAGTGGACCGGTGGGTGTTATTTGCACGTCCGATTTAACTTACATCATTAGACTGATAACCGTTCACAACGCCATCTTCTAAACGGTTACTCAATCACGGTTTCCCTTTACCCCTACCGTGACCTGATACTATCCCTGCCGTGGCCTCACCAAAATCTTGCAACCTTTGTCCCCGCTGTTACTTCACACTAAACACAGCGAGGACGACATATTCCAGCCTATCTCGTTTTTGACTGTGACCTCGAGCTTAATTCCGTCTTGAACCTGCGCACGGTGAGCCAACATGATCCCCATCGTGACCGCATCCGCAATCCCCACTGTGACCCAATTCAACATTCGCCATAATCCCCTGTTAGTCCTCGCCATAATCTCTTCCTAATATCAGCTGTGACTGAATGAAATAGTTTTAAAACAAATTTGATTGCAGTCCGATAACTAATGCACTTTAATAATTTCGAGATCACAAGCCCCGAAATGGCTGGATGAAGACCTTGCAAACAACATGGCACAACAACATATTTCCTGAATAGAGTTGTATATGGAACACTTTACATTTTCATAGACACAAACGTTTGGGAGATAACGCGGGACATACGGGCAGACGCAATTTCTCAGAAATGTATTGCATTTCTCACTGATGCTAAAAGAGATACATAAAGTCAGCGAATGACGGCAGTGCTCTGAATGCTACCAGGTGTTGGAATAGATCATAGAGCGTGGTCTGCATTCGAAACATGACCGGTGAGTAAACGACATTTGGTTTCTTAAGAATGCTTGCTAGTTGGGAGAAATGCGCTTCGTCATTGGAGCAGTAGACTCCATTGTGTTTTCGAGTGTGGCGTGTGTTATAACATTAAACGATGCGAGTGGAAGTTTCAAATGCGAACAACTATCAAATGTATATGATGGTGAGACACGTGCAACATTGATACATCATTATGGTTATTCGACCCGTTTTCAAGATGAAATATTTTGTCTGTACAATTGGTTCGATAACGCCAAGCAAATGATCTTTTGAACGGTTTTCGATTATGTCCAGGTTTCTGGGACCAATGATCGTCATTCTCTTTTAATAGAATGTCAAACTGAAAATAATAAGAGCTGTCATATGTAGTATAGTTAAGTCATAGTCGAACAAAAGTGATATTCAATTGCTAATAGTCCGTTGCTGTTAGCGAGGACAGAATGTGGTGGCAATTGATGAGAGGATTAATAGTTCATTTGTCAGGCTTATCCAGCGTCCATATTGAGAACAATCACTCCTTGATTATTTCGTGAAACAATTCCAAAAGCTGCTCAAAGTGAATGAATATTAAATTTCCTTGGATTGTCCCTTCATTTCAGTTTACTGTATTCGTTCTAAATGCTAAATTGAAACAGCTGCTTCTCTATCACCAGAAGACAACCCAGTCTTGGTGTTAATAGAGTGACGACTGTTTCATCGTAACGACGAATGTAATATATTACTTAAAATGAAGTGATCACAATCCAGTCAAACCTTTTTAGCTGGTCGACAATCAAGACTGTGAATCTTTAGATATAATCACAAAAAAAAATTATTGTTAACTCTTCACAAGTCTGCATCGCATATCACTAATTTCATTCAATATTTCTGCAGCAAACACGTTGTATGTATCAAATTGTGTAAAGGTGATGTTGTTAGCATCATTCGGTTCTTTGTAAGCATCCACTTCTTTTCGACCACGGCGTCTCATTAAAAATTATTACTTTAAATGATTCTCGTGTGTCTATTTTTGTTCAAAAATTATTAATTGTTGGCCAAAATCGATATATGCCGTGGGTCTGGTGTCATCTCGAATATAGGAGTCAGTGCAACACACATAGAAACCCAGGTGTTCTGTACACTACTGAGTGGGTGACAAGTCACCACAAAGCATTCCTGACATAATCGCTTCTCTAATGTGGTATGTTTACCCTTACCCAAAAAGAATACATACTGCGTGCATTCCCCAGAGTCAGAGAACCAAGTAGGCGGAACAATAATGCAATAATATGGATATGCGTTAATGCCTCAATCATAATTGAGAGGCAATCGGCATTGATTATTGCTTACGGTCGGAGTATGTCAGAGATGCGTTATGAGTGAAGTTGGCATTTTTACAGAGAACCAATAAGGCCGTTGATCCAGCTGTTGTACATGGCCACACGATTATACACTGAGGGGAAGATTTCGCAATTAGGCCAGCCACGTGATGTCACACCAGCAACCATAAATTTGCCATCCTCTATACAGCTCATTGGTCCGCCAGAATCGCCCCGTCCGAAACATAGGCAATTAATGAGCAACGTAGAATGACGATAAGTTGCACAATCTAATCAGAATCTGACTTAAAAAACTCATATCATTGCAGTTATTGTTCATAGCGAAATGCACAAGTGGTACCACATTTGAAAGTCATAATAGGAGACATACAACAGACAACCTACTCTTTTTCTTCTGCAATCTGTGTCTTTGATTGACTGGAGAATTCGGACGAGAGAGAAGTTAGGATACAAGACGTATTTTGGCACTTGGTGGTACGATAGCGAGACGAATATACACGGGTTATGTATATGTTTTAACTCCATTTTATCATGAGATTCTCGTACACCATAGAAACTTTGTCCATGCCACGTGCGCCCCCAATTAACCATCATAACGCTGTGAGAATAATTGATAAAAAATTAATTCTGAAAACTGCCTCACTGTTTTGGAATGGGTCCATTACAATGAACGTTCTGCATGGGTTTGTTCTTCCAACACTTTGTTCTTTCTTCAGTCTGCCGCCTTGATTTGGAGAAATTAATAAATGCGACCGTGTATGATTTTGCGGGCTGTTCGCTTAGTGTTCGAAACATGATTGAGGGAGAAGCACAGCCAAACATTATAACCGCAGTCAATGTTTGTGCTTGGTTTAATAGTGCGGCAAACAAGTGCCTGGAGTAACCTTTTGCAGACGTTTGGTGAAATGCATTGCAATTGTCGTTGTTTGATCGTAACAAAGCGCCTTTGGCAATATCTGCCTGACACGCTAAGCAGAGGTCGGAATGTAAAGTATAGCGACTCCACTATTGTCGATACAAAAATGACGTCAATGACGTAATCAAATCTAAATCCAACAAGTGACACATGACAAAAATATATCGGCGTACAAGAGACCATAGACCCTTGTTTCGCTGGAATACACAGCTATCGCATGTAAATTTGGTCAATACAATGCTTTTAGTCTGGTGTTAGCTGAGCATTTGGTAGTCATATTAAAACTGTATGTTGTAAAGGTGTACCATTGGGAGCAGTTACTCGGGCATTTCACTTCACAGTTCTCCTATAAACGGATATCAACATTGTGTATCAACATTGAGTGCAATGCATTCAATACGCGCATGATACTCGCACCAACCTTATATTTAACGTGGTGCAGAACTAGGCGGATGGTTCAAGCGACAATTTGAAAAGAATTAAGACTGAGTTCAACTGGTGAATATTATATTGGGCCATCAAAAACTTCCCATGGATAATTCATTGGCGATCGCAGCATACATATCTAGACGTGCTCTATGCATATGCATGATGATAACAAAGTTGTACAATGTACTAGAAATTAGTGCAGCATCTTATCACTTAACATTGTAGTAGGGCAACGAATCTAAACTAGCGATACTTGTGTATGTATAGCATATGCATATAATGCGTTCAACATGGTCTAGCTATCTAGTATGTTCTCAGCGTATCCGACATCTGCTGACAAACTTTTGACACTGTCACC
Source organism: Urechis unicinctus (assembly GCA_034190875.2). Lineage (NCBI taxonomy): Eukaryota > Metazoa > Annelida > Polychaeta > Xenopneusta > Urechidae > Urechis > Urechis unicinctus. Next base: position 18,537,795 of record CM067352.1, on the reverse strand, counting down.
GCCACCTGAACACAGCGCTAATAACTTGTTCAAGCCTCCATCTACAAGTATGCAATTTACTCTCCGGAACAATTCGTGCATCGGGCAGGCTGTCAGAGTTGTCGTTTGAACAACTTTTGGTGGCCGAATTTGTGCTTGGTCAAACGAGGATTGTCACGTCAGGCTTTCCACCAGCTGAAATACACACTCGTCCCCCACATTTAACGGAACAAAATGGTAATTGCGATCTCTTTCCAGTGGCCCGTCGTACGATCCTTGTATGGTAACATATCGATTAGGGTCGGACTCGCTCATCTCATTGAAAGACGAAATACTTTGGGCATCACATTAGCTATCACTTCGGAACCCCGCTAATTTTCTGGCCTCAAACTGAATGTGCTATCAGTGGTAATGACGGCTCTTTACGGGGACAGAAGTGCAAATTCAAACTCATCGGCAGAGAATGTGTGAAGGCTGAATTCGAAGACCAGCACAAGCACAATGCGTAAAGACGTCGATACCCCTATAGCTCCAGCAATGAATAAAAAAAAACCTGTTCTGGTTATCACAACCGCCAACAGACAGCTTCAAGGGAGTGTACCGTGTTATTACAACACGGTAATAACACGGTACACTCCCTTGAAGCTGTCTGTTGGCGGTTGTGATAACCAGAACAGGGGTTTATTGTTTGCATGCACATTGTACCCCTCTTGCTATGTGGCCCCCAACCCCAACCACTACGATAGATCTCAGTTATAATATCAACACACACTGGCAATCCGCAAAGATACCAGTTAATGTCGCTTACATGTGGATGCGTGGTGTGCACTATAGAATGATTTCCGTTATACGGACATAACCTTATGTGATTTACTTCCGTGTGGATTCCCTGTGTATTCCATTGGCTCCAAACCACTCAACATGCCCATAATAAACCTTCGCTTCAGCTATTTGATACGCCACACACGTCGACATTTGTACCACAACTGAAAGTGCGAAGGACGCAATGATCGGACCTTTTTAGTGCAACCCATTATCTTCTGTTTAAACGGTGTCTCCTCTCACACTTTAGAAAGAAGTGGTTTGGCAGACCGCTGTGGTGTTGTAGACTTGAGCTGTTTGACTAAGCGCTCTGTAAATGATGGAATACCAAGAGACTAGTTCTGAAATAACGACTTTCATCTCACATACCCCAAAGTAGATGACTTAATACGACAGGTTCACTTACATGGTAAATGTTGTATGCTCTTCAGGGGCTGCTAACAATAGCTAATTGACCCAGCGGACATTTGAACTGCAGGCGGTTTTTACGGAGACTACACTTTATAACTATAACCTACCTTTTCGTAAATCGATCTGCTGTGTTTGATTGCCAGCGAACGTCGTCTGCAGTCGCCTTTCTCTACAACACTTGACACGGCTTGAGATTAATTAACTATCAGAGAGATTTTGGTTGGTGTCATTATGCAAGCAAAGCTGCTGATGCTGATCAATTGTGTTGATTGTAGGTGCTTCAGGACTACAACTTAACTTGGATAACCCCCCTATAACCATCGTGTACTTTTTAGGCCTCGAGATTGGTCTCACTAACAAAATGCAAGCTGCTAAGCAAACGCCTCTGTTCGTTCATTACAGTCACTGCTATGTGTCTTGATTCATCTAGTAAATGTAATTCGATCGCCATATTGTGCCTACTAGACATTTATTGGTGGCACGTATTTATTGAGCAATGCAATTCTTGCTCAGTGATACAAGATCCTCACGGGCCACAACTGTATGCAGTACTATCGTCGCACAGCCTTTAACCAGATGTGGGGCTTACTCGGAGGATGATTCAATTGCATTCAGCTACAAATATATGTTCTCAATCGGGAATTAGATATCAAAGCTCTAGAATGTTTGGGTTCGATAAATTACGCGTAAGTTTGCCTATATATCAATATATGTTTACATATATATTTGCATATATATTCATATATGTACGTATATAAACATATCAGTAAATATTAACATGTACATATGCAAACTTACTGATCTATATGCATATATATACATATATATATATATACATTTATACATAAACGTATATATATATTTACATATATATATATATATATATATTTATATATATATATATATACATATATATATATATATATATATATATATATATATATTTATATATACGTACATATACATGTTCACATATATACATATTGATATAGATTGACATGTACATATCAAAATATCGACATACAGATATATATATATACATATATATATATATATATATATATATATATATATATATATATATATATGCATATGAATACTTATGTTGAACATATATATACAGTTATATATATATAAATATATATATATATGTACATATATATATATATATATTTATATATATATGTGTTTATATGTATATATGTATAAAAATAAAATTCAGGATATACAGGTCATATCGGAGTCATAATGCAATAATAATGTCATACGCCTTCCCTAAATAAGGAATACGATATCCGATGAAATATTACATATGTAATATGAACCGTCGTGAGCATTAGGATTTCTTTTTTGAACTAAATTCTCTTTGGAAACTGTTATCTGTGTTCAGGAGCTTCCCAGAGCGCGCTAGGAGGAATGATCGTAGTCGTTATCAGCTAGAAAACTTCTTCTGAGAACCTATCTCCCCTCTCCTGGATCTTGATGTACCCAAAACTACTCCCTGAGCACTTCAGATTTCTTAGTTTGCGCTGAACAAAAGCTGCATGCTGATGTCATGTGTCTAGTAATATGCTTATCAGTATGCTGTGATAAGGGCAATAGACAAGCAACGATTTGTTTCACAGGAATTCCAATTTTATGCTCTTGAGTGTTTTTTTTATCCATTGCAGTCGTGGTATATAGGCATGCGAATGTATGATGTCTAGATATCAAATTAAGCTGATGGATACAAATAACGAACAAGCTGTGATAAGGACAATAGACCAGCAACTATTTATTTCACAGGAATCCCAATTCTCGTTTTTAACCACTGGATTATTGGAAGTAATCTTACAAGTAACTGAGAGATTTCAATGGGTTAGAAAGCTTAAGAATTCCAGGATGAGATCAACACTGATGTCATCCTCGGCTTTAATAACATGTCTAGTGGCAACATCATAAAACCCGCAAGCTCTTCCTCATTTTTAGGTTTGTAGTAGAATGTGAGCAGAAGATCACAGTAGTTGTTACGGCAGTGTCTGACCTCCTCTGCCTCCGCAACGCTCTCCGGACAGTCGCTCATGCTATTGAGGGGCGCGGAATGGGGGTCGTGTCACGTCAGCTATGTTTGCAGCGTCGTCACAGCCGTTATCTTTTTGACCCCAGTGGTATTGACCGTATTGTTTTGCGAGTTTCACGCCTCTCCAGGGCGTGGCAACATTTCCGTCGCCGAGGGTATTCGCAATGGTCTCTGAATGCGCACACTCCAGTATGTATAGGCATAGGCGGAGGGCCAATTCAATTTGGAGTCGGGTTTGCCCAATAGCAACAATAGTTCACGTAGTGGACCATGCCATGGCCACGTAACGCCAGGATAGAGGTCAATCAAACGGCTCAAGGGGAGCTTAGCATTAAATCGAGACTAAGCAGCACTTGGCAGATGATAAAATTAAGGCAATCTGTCTATGATGTGCCGATCTGAAAGATCTATTCACATATCATAAATGCAAATAACGTGATCCAGCTTTTACATCGAGGGGTTTGCAACACTGACATATGCGAGCAGCCCACTTCCAAGGTCCGTTTTCGGCATGTATATTGTATTTAATAAACCGTATATGTTACGAAAACATACCCTACAGGTTACAAGAAGGCAACAGTGTCATGAGTTGTTTTGTAAGCTAGCAGCCGCATCATAACCTTAGTGTGAGCAGGATTTGCAGCCCCGTAGATGAAAGAATCTCTGAATAGAAACCCGTTGACTTACAGCCACCTACTGTTGCCCGTTTTTTATAACTATGCCAGGAGTTACTGCTTCTGCTATCTTGTCAAACAAAGGAGTAATTATGGTAGGTTAATCATACTCAGCTATAGGCGAGTAATTCCCCATCAAGTGAAGTTCTAATTATGCCAAAGAAGTAATTGTTTCTGTTATCTTGTCAAACACAGGAGAACATATGGTGGTTTAATCAAACTTAACTAAAGGCTGGAAATTGCCCATCAAGCGAAGTCTTTTATTACATAGCATTTGATATCCAGATACGAAAGTCGGGGCAGCTCTATCGATCAATTGTTCCATTCTTCCATCTAATTACCAAATTCCGTAATTTATTTGCTGAATATTGTGAAGGTCTGCATATGATGAATTGGAATCAAGCACCAAACTCTTTAGCCACATGTTTTTTATGACTTCTTGTCTGTAGTTAGCCGATATAACCAATACAGTCAATATAACCAATACAGTCACGGTAAAAATGTACTAGGCAATGCCGTCTAAAATTATCAAGACGCCAATGGCATGGTTGTCGGCTACTCATAATATGGAATCGTTATTGGCTGGTGGCGATGATTAGGCAAACAATTATTGTCATGACTTTTGATAACTGTCACAACAACGAATACTAACGGCATATCCCTTTATACGCACAATGTATAACCTAACAAAATTCATTCATCGCCTTTTTGCATTTTATCCAATTGGTTTCTGACAATGATCACATCGGACCAGTCGCGTTTATTAGACAAAACCAAAAAAACAAGATGGCAATTTGATTCCGACGGTCGAGCAAATCGGATCAAAACGTGATCATTTATGATTTTTTGTGAATTACAGACTCCTTTTTCCCAATAAAGCAACACAGACAAAACGTATGTTACTACGTGCTGAACATCAAGGTTAAAAATGCATTATAGCAGAACATATTTAAGGAACTCATGAGGTAATTTTTGTCTGATTATTTCAGTCTCATGAATCTTGAATGTTACTTTTGATTGTGTGATGATTCATTGATCACAGGTAAGGAACGAATCACAAATAACACAACTGATATGGGCTAACGAATTGATGATATCACGTTAATGGTATAACGTACTCGTGTTGGCATGTAATTGTCTTACAAGGAATAAGTTCCCTCTATTGGCTGCGGATCTTTATTTCAAAGGCTGCGAGATCAGCAAAATGTTGCATCCGTTTCTCAATGATTATCAAATACAATAAATCATTACTACCGGAGAGAAGGGAAAAGGAGATGCTTGAAAGAAAAGCATCACGCGTAACATTGCCTTCATCAATAACAGCGACTTCAATTCGCCGTTGCATTATGTGATCAAATCAAATGGTTTAAAATACACGGCATTCGATTTAATCTAAAGTGGGTGCTAATTGCGCTAATCCTTCATTTATTAATATATTGGCTCTACATATTTCTCGTGAAGTAGACTATGATAGAGGTGTTCCTTTATATATGCACGTACTGACCCACATTGTCCTGCAATCATCTAACGACTGCTATACTCATTTGCTCTTTTACACAGTAATGGTGACTCTATGGCTGTTCTATCTACGCGCTCTGGGTCATAAATGCGTCGCAACATCATAAACGAGCATGGGTCTATATATTCGCTAGTTATTAGCATTATGAATACAGCACAAGGTCTTGGATGTGTCATTCCCATAAATAAGTGAATGTATCTTATGCAATTGCTTCGCGTGTTGGTGGTATAGTTGCAGATATTAAGCTTCATGTGGCAGCATATTGTGTCCAGAGACAATTTTCGTCAAAAGGTCAACGTGTCTAGTTTAGTGCTCACAGAAAACAATTAGAGAACAGTACAGCAGTCTAAACTAAAACGCTTAAACGTCAAGACAGCGAATCGTGTCTGCAGTTTGTTGTGTTGGTCATTTGCATTGTGCACACATGCAAAATTATGAGCCATGCATGGAATGCTTCCTTTGGTACTTCCCCTTTACGGACCTGCAGTTAGTGCGCCGTCTGCTGCATAAAACGCGGATTTAATAAGTCCAGAGTTTGAACAGGGTTAACGTTAACAGAATGCGAATATTCAAAGAATGGGATAATAATTTAATTCATTAGTATAAATGTAACACAACAGAAGCATATATTATTGCATACAGCTGTCGCTTGTCAGTTAATGAGTTTACAAATGATTACTGCGTTTTGTTAAGGACAACCGTTATAGCATATAATCCCCAGGCAAACACGAGAAAAAACGAAAAGTCAGCTATGCACGATGTTATCATTGCAATCCGAGGACAGTGTACATTTCTTGTGCAAGAAAAATATTTTGAGGCACGTCTTGATAATTATTAATTGAGACCAGAAATCGGTTAATGGGCAACAGCGGGAGGTAATGAAGGTAAACGAAGTGAGTGGGAGTTTCAAATGCGAACAACTGTCACATATATATGATGGTGAGACACGTGCAACATTGATACATCATTATGGTTATTCGAACCGTTATCAAGTTGAAATTTGTTGTCTGTACAATTGGTTCGAATACGCTAAGCAAATGATCTTTTAAACGGTTTTCGATTATGTCCAGGTTCTCTCGACTAATGATCGTTATTCTCGGTTAATAGACTGTCACACTGAAAATAATAAGAACTGTGACATGTAGCATAGTTAAATCATAGTCGAACAAAAGTGATAATCAATTGCTACTAGTCCGTTGCTGTTAGCGAGGACAGAATGTGGTGGCAATTGATGAAAGGATTAATAGTTCATTTGTCAGGCTTATCCAGCGTCCCTATTGTGAACAATCACTCCTTGATTATTTCGTGAAACAATTCCAAAAGCTGCTCAAAGTGAATGAATATAAAATTTCTTTGGAGTGCTCCTTCATTTCAGATTACTGTATTCGTTCTGAATGCTTAATAGAAGCAGCTGCTTCTTTTTCACCAGAAGACAGCACAGCCTTTGTGGACATTGAGTGACGACTGTTTCATCGTAACGGCGAAAGTGATATATTGCTTGAAATTAACTGATTATAATTCAATCCAACCATCCTAGCTGGTCGAAATCGACAATCAAGATATTCATTATCATCTAAATATCATTACAATATCGATAAAACATATCATCATCTGGTGAATCTTTATATATTTGCAATCGATTAATGTAAGTTGTTAATAGCAATTTGAAATCCCTTTTACTTACAGTATGGCATGAAGCCCAATAACTTGTTAAATGCCAAGCATTGTAGGTGTACTAGCAATATATTCTGTGGTGTCTACACGAAGCAGCGTATGGTGGTAAAGGAAGAGTTCTCTTTAGGAATACATGAGTGAGTGGAATTTTCACCAAGCACTTAAATAAACACAAAGGAATTAAGTTTTGAATGATCACAAGTCTGTGTCTCGTATCACTAAAACGGTTCAATATTTCTGCAGCAAACACGCTGTAGGTATCAAAAGGTTTAACGGTGATGCTGCCAGCATCATTCGGTCCTGTGTAAGCATCCACTTTTTCTCTACCGCGGCGTCTCATTACAAGATTACATTCAACTGTACTCTTGTTTCTATTTATGTTCATAGATTATTGATTATTGTCCACCATCGATATATGCCGTAGGTTAGGTGTCATCTAGAGAATAAGAGTCAGTGCAACATACATGGTCGCAAAGCAACAGATATAAATCGTGCATGTTGCTGACAAATTACTAGCTTGCGTATCAGGGAAAACAGACGGATGATTGATCAGAGGAGCTGCACAGGCATTTACGACATAGCAAGCTCATCTAGGGAGCGGTCTGGCTCAAGAAATGGTTTCATCAAAGAGACAGATAACATTAAGTACCCCTTCCTAATGCCCCCGATTGAGCGCTATATACGCGGCCGTTATGTTTATAAGCAGCTTTGAACCGTTGACACTAGAAGTATTTCCAGCCCGACCAAGTCCAGCGTGAGCATTTCAGTCATGTCGAGACATTAAAATGATGTTATATTGCAACTGTGAGCTAATGTTGCATAGAGAGACCTATTTTGTTATACACTGAATGAATACTATCAAGTAGCCGGAACTAACAAGACAATGCCATGTGTACGAAACCGATGGCGGATCATCCTCAGACCTATTTGACATTTCATTTCAATACTGCGTGCTATCTGTACAAAAGCACGTTACATTTTGCCAGAATAATTGCTTTGGAATGATTGCGTATCAAGTCAGTCGAACAACCATTAATGGACTGTGAGCAGGGATACAACATTGTGCCTGGTCTGTAGTACAATAACCAAAGGTCACACAGAAAAGTGTCAAATGTTGCCGCTGATCAATCACTTCCTTCTGGGTACGGGATTTGTTGAAGTAGAACCCATAACACATAGTTACTTAACACGTATGCATTACATATAGTATGCTTTTTCTGAAAATAAGATGAAGGGAAACACTGAGGTTTTAGGCTAATTATCCCAGCGACTGACTCTGTGACGTTGACAGATGAAGAGCAGATTGCCAGTCCATAAAGTGCTATTTACATTCTTCCTGTGTATTTTCCTCATTATTTGGGCTTTGTATGGTCAACAGTTAATTCCTAAGTCTTACAACAAAGTTAAATAATGTCTGTCGAAACAGCATAGCATTGCGAAAGCTTTCCAGTATGAATCGAATTGAAATTAGAGCGTTGCTTTCTTGTGACGTAATAAAACAATTTCTCTGGAGTGACGAGAGAGATAATGTCCAGGAATCAGTGAAGCAGCCCGATCAGAACCTACGCTGCTGATACGAATCTCTCTGCAGCATAGCACTCAGAAGTGCAGTGTATTATTTGCGATGTTAATGAAAAAACATGATAATATCTTGACCTATATTGCTATATGAAAATCATTTTACAATATTTCAATAATGAAATATCAACTGTATTCAAGTTGACTGAACATGTTTTTGAAGAATGACAAGGAATAAAAAGCACAATGTGTGACCAGCAAATACGTAATTAAACATTCTTACTGTTTTGTGACGTTTATAATTTTCTCGGGACTAAGCTCATTCCTTTCAAATTTACAATAAATGCTAACACTGTCCTGGTTTGACTCCCTCAGTGACGCCACGTGTGACACAAGTAAAATAATCGTTTAGTGAATTTTCATGACTGTCCAGACTATCAATAATTTAGGTAATTTCATTAGTTATCAAAAGTTGTGGTAGATTCTACATGTGTTTCCTAGTGGTATGTATGAATTGTATTATCGTGAGCGCTGTGATTACGAGTTTCTAATTTGACACCCACGCCGTATATAATTCACACGAAATAATACGTTGAGCCGTCCGAGAATCCGCACTATCAAAGCCTCAATTGACGGTCCCGGTTTTGTGCAAAGGAGAATAGTGCAAAGGGCGTTATCAAGCTGATTGTAATAAAGCCACACCTATTGAGAAACCCCTCCTAACGCTCCTCAGCGTCACGGTTCTAAACAATTCTTCGGAATTGCTATTCTTGAGCAGCGCTCTCTTTAGGTTGCGAAATAGGTGTCTATGCCAGCATTAACCCTTGATATCCAGTTCGTGCAACTGCAGCTCTGTCCAAATCCGTCCTTAATTTGTAATATTACCAGCGCAATATAATGTAAGGTAAGCACAATCAAATCTCTATGCAAAGGATATGTTTAGTCCGTTAATTTATACACAACCCTTGGCAAGCTCTTAAACTTCGACCAGCCCCAACGGGTGGCGTAGGCAATTTATAGATCTATAATAGTGGGAATATTAATTAGCACGATACAGCGACTAGCTAATTATTGAGACGATAATACTCACACATAGGTATATCTCATCATTGCACTTAGCACAGGCACAACGAGGGTAGAGTCAGTGTTTAAATGCGGAAATGATGAATTATGCATCGCGTGTTTATTGATTGTTTTAACCGATCTAAACTGATGTCAATAACAAAACTAAAACTCAATCGTTTCAAATATGCATTACACTGTTTCCAGACAACCAAAATGTCAACGAGTCTACGACTCATCGTTAAGTTACTGGAGACAACATGTGTTGGCGATTTGTTCTATGTTGTGATAATTCTTTTGTCTAGCATAGCCGTAAAATACCCATTGATAATTAGTATGATTATTACTGTCGGTCAAAGAATTAAGGTTGCCTTTGCAAGTGACACTTTTAGCATTTTCAAAATCTATTATGGTTATTTTCCAATTGCTATAGGATCATGGTCAATTGTTTTTCTATATTTTGTCCGTCATTTTAACAATCAACTTTGCAAATGAAATCCGCAACATACTTTTAAATTGTATAATACTGCGTCCCAACGGATCGAGGAAGACCATCTCCTGTATGATTTAGTATGATACGATTTCAGCAAAATGCTACATATGTCCATCGATTATCATGGAGCATAATAATGAGATATAACATGTCATGTAGTCAGTTGCCAAATAGATTTTTGCAAAAAGTGTGTGATATCGCCGAGAAAGCACAACGCAACACAACTTGTAATCACGTTATTACACGGTATCTCGGATCGAATAAATCATGTTCAGCAATATGCTAAAACGAGTCTCGTTAGTATTTAGTATCCCATCATCTGACGTTACTTGCATAAAAGAAATAATTACTGATAAATATTTATGGTATAATCAATTTTATATTTGAATACGGTAGCTGATATGCAGCACCGGTTGCTTACAATTAGTAATTCGACATGCAAACTATGAGGCACAGCTCACTAGTCGCTGAGTCCAGCTTGCTAATTACGAATGCATTATTTAGCCGGTTCGATGAGGCTCAAAGAATAGGTAAATCCCGGGGATGTGCGAGGTTCGAATATGCCACGCCACGCCAATTTCTAGCCCTTCAGTACTGCACTGTTTTTACGTTATGAGTGCCGCATTTGCGTTAGCAAATCAATCACCTCGCCTAATTGATCCACAATAACGTCATTTGACGGATGACTGCGCTAGCTGAGTATCATGTTGAATGGGTCCACCACGTGCCACGTTTGCTCTATAAATGCATTTGTTCTTCCTACACTGTTGTTCTTTCTTCACCATGCTGCCTTGATTTGGTGAAATTGATAAATGCAGCATAAGTTCCTTGTAACTAACTCAGCCAAGACATAATCAACCTCTATATCTTTTTACATTGTCAAAATGAAGTGATTATATCTCTAGCTTATTCATCATTGATCAAATCATGAAAACTGAATTACCAAAGTAAATTATAATATATGAATGTAAAAGGAGGTCAAATGATAACGGAGTTACGAGATGCTACCATCACTCGTAACTAACAATAACACCGACAATATTTCTATTACACATAGCCCTACTTGTTAGCGAATAGAAACCCGAAATCTCACAGTTGTGATATCACAAACCGCTTTGTGTTCCTTTTTAAATGCGCGATTACAAATAGCGATGTTATCTTCACTTTTATTTTGCACGATGCGCAATTGAAAAACAAAGGTAGACTATAAAGTTGTAACTTTAGGAGATTTTATCAATGAAACCTTACTGACCGTATTATCTTGTTCGTATCCGTCCCTGCAACCGTGTATATTTTTGCGGGCTGTCCGCATAGCCTTCAAAACATGATTAAGAGGGAGTAACACTACGGAACATTATAATCGCAGTCAATCTTTGTGGTTGGTTTAATAGTGCGGCTAACAAGTGCCTGGAGTAACCTTTTGCGACGCTTGGCGAAATGTATTGCAATTGTCGTTGTTTGACCGTAGCAAAGGGTCATTGGCAATATCTGCCTGACACGTTAAGTAGAGCGACTTCACTATTGTCGATACAAGAATAACGTCAATGACGTATTCAAATCCAAATCAAACAAGCGACACATGACAGATATATATCGGCGTACAAGTGACAACAGGCCGTTGGCTCGCGGGAATACAGAGCTGTCGCATGCACTTTTGGTCAATGCAATGCTTTTAGTCTGGTGTTAGCTGAGTATATGGTAGTCGTAATCAAACTGTATGTTGTAAAGGTATACCATAGAGAGCAGTTATTCGGTTACTTAACTTCACAGCTCTCCTATAAACGGATATCAACATTGTGTATCAACACTGAGTGCATTGCATTCAATTCGCACCAAATTTATATTCAGCGTGGGGCAGAACTAGGCGGATGGTTCACTCGACAATTGTAAAAGAATTAGGATTGGGGTGAAAAATACGTACAATCTTACCTGAACCAAATTGTGTTAAGAATCCCGCTAAACAACACTGGTCAATATTATATTGCGCCATTAGAAACAACCCATGGTTGTGAAAGCTCGCCAGGAAAAGATCAACTAAATCACCTTCTCAACACAATTAATTTATTGGGTCCATTAATACACGATCCCCGACCAAACATTTTGGCTATTGCATTGATAGCTACTCGGTTATATTTTGCCTACATACCTAATAAACATAAAACAATTCTCCACATTGGTTCGCCAAAGGCTTGTTTTTTATAAGCTAATGCTGGTTGTTAAACCACAGACATAATGGCAAGTTATGACATTAATGGCAAGTTGACACTAACATAATGCCAACTGTATGATGCGTTGATGAATTAGGCAAATTACCAATCATACTTAGCAAACAGTTGTCTCATAACAAAGCATATTCAAGCTGGCCATAACATGCTTGACCCTTCTAATGCAGCGTTCGACAATTGTCTGCAAGTTAACAATCCTTTGGTAAACATCCTTTGTGAGAAGTACGGCGCTGTCAGGACTATATATATACGATTGAATTGCCAGATGGTGACTAGGGGCAAGGTGCGTAATTACATGGGACAAGTGTAATGGGAAGCATTTAAATCAGCATACTCAGATTAGATTAGAGGGGGAGGGCATATAAGCCGCCTCCAGTATTGCTACATCAGCAAGAGTATAGCCGACAGATGCTAGGGACGGAAACACTCGTTTGCAAAGACAAGTGAACTGCGCGACGACTCCATGAGGGAGGGAACTGCTGAGCTCTGTCTATGTTGATCATCAATAGGAAACTGATCACTATAATGCCCGAAAGATTAATGTTACCCTGATTAGATTGTGAGTGAGCAGCCATGCACCACGTAAGCCGATAAGCGGCTTTAGAATAAATAACTTATGCAGCTATCACGATGTTGAGCCTGGTAGTATCCACCCTTTGACATTGTCGGGGCTCGCTTGTTGATTGATCAATAAGCTTTATAATAATGCGGTTAGTGTTACCGATAAAATTGCTCATAATTCCGACACGATCGCATACCTTGACAGGAGACATGCTCTAGTGTGCATATTTGAAATGTGAGATGACTATTATGATGTAACCCAACTTGGCATCTACTCTACCTGGTATTTTGGATGGGTAATTCATTGGAGAACGCAGCATACATATTAGTACGTGCTCTCTGCATATGCATGATGATAACAAAGTTGTACAGTGTAATCATTATGTACTAGAAAATAGAGCAACAGCGTATAACTTCACATTGTAGCAGCGCAACAAATCTAAATGATTCTTGTGTATGTATAGCATATGCATATCATGCGTTAAACATGGCTTAGCTATCTAGTATGTTCTCAGCGTGTCCGACATCTGCTGAAAAACTTTTCGCCCCGTCACCGCCACCTGAACACAGCGCTAATAACTTGTTCAAGCCTCCATCTACAAGTATGCAATTAACTCTCTGGAACAATTCGTGCATCGGGCAGGCTGACAGAGTTGTCGTTTGAACAACCTTTGGTGACCGACTTTGTGCCTCGTAAAACGAGGATTGTCACGTCAGGCTTGCCACCAGCTGAAATACACACTCGTCTCCTACATTTAACGGGATAAAATGGTAATGGCGATTCCCTTCCAGTGGCCCGCCGAACGAGCCTTGTATGGAAACACATCGGTTGGGGTCGGACTCGCTCATCTCATTGAAAGACGAAATAATGTGTGCACCACATTTGCTATCACTTCGGAACCCCGTTTATCATTGAACCACAAACTGAATGAGCTACCAGTGGTAATAACGTCTGTTTACGGGGACAGAAGTGCAAATTTAAACACATCGGCAGAGAATGTGTGAAGACTGGATTCGTAGACCAGCACAAGGACAATACGTAAAGACGTAGATACCCCTATAGCTCCAACAATGAATAAAAAAACACCCCCTATTCTGGTTATCACAACCACCAACAGAGAGCTTCAAGGGAGTGTACCGTATTATTACTAAACTTTAAATGCTCCATGTGCCCCTCTCGCCTTGTGGCCCCAAACACCACCCACTATAATAGGTTTTAAATATAGGATCAACACTCACCTCACAATTCAAGCTAATTTTTAATTCGCAAAGATACCAGTTAATTATCGCTTACATGTTGATGCATTGTGTGCACTATTGAATGATTATCGTTGTAAGGTCATCGCCTCATGTGATTTGCCTCGTTGAGGATTCCCTGTGAATTACACTTGCTCCAAACGACCCAACGTGCCCATAATAAACCTACGCTTAAGCTATTTACTACGCCAAACACGTCGAAATCTATACCACCACTGAAATTGCGAAGGGTGCAATGATCAGACCTTTTTAGTGCAACCCATTATCTTCTGTTTTAACGGTGTCTCCTCTCATACTTTAGAAAAAAGTGGTTTGGTAGACCGCCGTGGTGTAGTCGACTTGAGTTATTTGAGTAAACGCTCTGTTAATGATGGCATAGCAAGAGACTAGTACTTAAAAAAAGACTTGCATCTCACATACCTCACAGTAGATCACTTAATACAACAGGTACACTTACATGGTAAAGGCTGTATGCGCTTTAAATGTCACCTATCAATGGGCTACTAACAATTGTTAATTGACCCCGAACCTTTTATCTGCAGGCGTATTTTTACGGGGACTATACTTTATAACTAAAACCTTTTTTTTCGTAATTCGATCTGCTGTGTTTGATTGCCAGTGAACGTCGTCTGCAATCGCCTTTCTCTACAAAACTTTACACGGCTTGAGATTAATTAACTATCTGGATGATTTTGGTTGGTGCTATTATGCAAGCGAAGCTGCTGACGCTGATATATTTTGTTGATATATATTAACATGTACATATCCATATATCGATATACAGTTATATATATATAAATATATAATATATATATATATATATAGATATATATAATATATATATAAGTATATATTTATACATATTTATATATATATATATATATATATATATATATATATATATATAGTATATGGATATATATATATAGATATATTTATATACATATATGATATATATATATATGTATGTGAATATATATATATATATATATCATATATATATATATATATAAACATATATATCTATATATATCTATATATCTCTCTCTAATATATATATATATATATATCTATATATATATATATATATATATATATGTCTATATATATATTTATGTAATGTTTAGCGTCATGAGCATTAGGATTTCTTTTTTTTAACTATCTTCTCTTTGGAAACCGTTATCTGTGTTCAGGAGCTTCCCAGAGGGCGCTAGGAATGATCGGGGTCGTTATCTGCTAGAAAAATCATTCTGAGAACCTTTCTCCCCTCTCCTGGATCTTGATGTACCCAAAACTACTCCCTGGGCACTTCAGATTTCCTAGTTTGCGCTGAACAAAAGCGTTGTATGCTGATGTCATGTGCATAGTAATATGCTTATCAGTATGCTGTGATAAGGGCATTAGACAAGCAACGATTTGTTTCACAGGAATTCCAATTTTATGCTCTTGAGTGTCATTTTTATCCATTGCAGCAAGATCATCCTCGTTTTAAGGTTTGTAGTAGAATGTGAGCAGAGGATCACAGTGGTTGTTACGGCAGTGTCTGACCGCCGCCGCCTCAGCATTCCTCCTCGGACGGTCGCTCGTGCTATTTCACGCCTCTCAAGAGCGTGGCAACATTTCCGTCGCCGAGGGAATTTGCCATGGTATGTGAATACGCACACGCCCCTATGTGTATGCATAGGCGGAGGGCCAATTCAAAGTGGAGTCGGGTTTGCCCAATAGCTTCTTAAAATGTAATTAAACAACAGCAATAGTTCACGTAATGGTCCGTGCCATGGCCACGTAACGCCAGCTCAAATATACGCCCATCTTGTTTTTGTATGCAGGTCGTTTGCGTAGTCAATAAAGATTTACAAGTTAACCACACAACCAATAACGCATTTCCTGATAGCATGGTGTACCACCCTCGGTTTCTCGGAAAAAAGGCTAACGATCTATGCTACGTTCCGTGGGGCATTACACAGTGCCCGGGGACACCACATCCATAAATTGAAGTTTCGATACATTTGCCGCAACATTCACTTGTAAGGATAGAGCTCAATCAAACGGCTCAAGGAGGTGCTTAGCAATAAATCGAGACTAAGCAGCAATTGGCAGATGATAACAACAAGGCAAACTGTCTATGATGTGCCGATCTGAACGAGTTATTCTCATGTCATGAATGCAAATAACGTGATCCAGCTGTAGCATTGATTGGTGTGCAACACTGACATATACGAGCAGCCCATTTCCAAGGCCCGTTTTCGGCCTTCATTTTGTATTAAATAAGCCGTATATGTTGCGTAAACATGCCATACAGGTTACAAGAAGGCAACAGTGTCATGCGTTGTTTTGTAGGCTAGCAGCCTCATCATATCCTTAGTGTGAGCAGGATTTGCAGCCCTGTAGATGAAAAGAATCTCTGAATAGAAACCCGTTGCTTCACAGTCACCTACTGTTACCCATTCTTTTCTAATTATGCCAAAAGAGTTACTGCTACTACTATCTTGTCAAACACAGGAGAAGTTATGGCGGGTTAATCATACTCAGCTATATGCGGGTAATTTCCCACCAAGCGAAATTTTAATTATGCCAAAGGAGTTATTGTCTCTGCTATCTTGTCAAACACAGGAGAACATATGGTGGTTTAATCAAACTGAACTATTGGCTAGTAATTGCCCATCAAGCGATTTTTTATTACTTATGCATATGATATCCAGATACAAAAGTCGGGGCAGCTCTATGGATCAGTTGTTTTATTCTTCCATCGAAATACCCAAATTCCGTATTTATGAGCCATGCATGGAATACTTCCTTTGGTACTTTCCCTTTACGGACCTGCAGTCAGTTCGCACTCGCTGCATAAAAAGCGGATTTATAGAGGCCAGAGTTCGAAATAGTTTAACGTAAATACGGATATTCGAAAAGTAGGATAATAATTTAACTCATTTGTATAAATGTTACACAACAGCAGCATATATTATTGCATACAGCAATCGCTTGTCAGTTAATGAGTTTACAAATGATAACTGCGTTTTGTTAAGGACAACCGTAATAGCATATAATCTCCAGGCAAACACGAGAACAAAAGTAATTTCAGCTATGCACGATGTTATCTTTGCAATCCGAGGGCAGTATACATTTCTTGTGCAAAACAAATTTTTGTGGCACGTTTTGATAATAATTAATTGCTACCAGTAATCGGTTCATGGGTAACAGCAGAAGGTAATGAAGACTTGTCATATTGAGCTTGAAAACATCCTGATGATGACGGGCAATTGGAACTTACCAAGCATGAAATATGATCTGTTCGCTATTGATACAGTGAGATTTATGGTGGCACAAGATGCTTAAGATGAAATAACATCGTCTATCAAATCAGTGTCATATGGAAAAAAACTTAGTGCCCGCCATCTAAAAGAAAATACTGTACAAACTGTACAAATCATTTAATCTCGATGACAGGGTGCTTATGGACCATACGGTACTTTTTCACTGTGTCAGCGATATGTCATCAAGGGCGCAGCTGTTCACTTATGACGCCAGTACATTTTACTTATTTCAATAACGTCTGCTATATCTTATGGCATGGACGTTGGACATCATGAATGCTTAGGTAGGTTTTTCAGATACGCTCATATGTAAGCCATGCAAACATTACTACACTTGGAACTAACTTCACTAAAATCATTCGATATCACAAAGCAAAAACCGGGAGCGAAAGACTTAAATGTTGCATCGCTGCAAGTAACAACCTATGGCAGGGTAATATCGCTTGAATTAATGTTCGAGCACTATTGGAAACAAGCAATATATGTAAATGTTTCCCTTGCCGTTCACAGCAAGCAATTACAATATTAATATATGTATTTATATATGAATATATATAAATATATTTATATAAATATATATATAATTATTTTTATATATATATATACATATATTTATATATATATATATATATATTTATATATATATATATTTATATATATATATATTATATGTCAATATATATATATGCATAAATATATATACATATGTATATTTATATATACATGTATATTGATATATATATAAGCATATATAAATATATGTATATATATGTATATATATATATATATATATATATATATATATATATATATATACATATATATATATATATATTGATATAGACATATATGCGTTTGTGTTAGCGTGTGTGTATGTCTGCCACAGTTACCATTTAATTTGTTAGCTTACTTTAAGCGAAGAAACTGAGGACGCTCGATCCCATCATGTGCCACGTTCAGTGTTTTAAAGTGGTACATCGGTGCCCAATATGCGCCATATAAGAAGCATTGTGCATCCAGGCACAGAGACATTGGCTTAGGGTTACATTCAAGTCAGACGATCACCTACGTGATCTAATGTACCCGCAAATTGGTTGCCTTTTAGCTCAGATCGGGTTTATTTACTTTTTATTCACTGACAACACAATGCATGTATCAACATGGTCTTTAATGCGAGGCTTTTAAATTACTCAGGCTCTTAATGAATGAGCTTCGCTAGAATTATACGCTTATTCGAAACTTGTCATTCTTTCTGCTGTTGTTGAGTTTTGTTCTAGGCCTAATGTGCTTATCCGGTCGTTTTTAATATACGAACTCATGTACGTGATACAGCTATAGTGACGTTAACTTGCGTAGTAATTGGTGGTATAGTGGCTCATATGTATATGAATAGATTTTTTTTGAATTTGCTGTCAAACAAGATTCATCGATTTGCACAGACGACCAGACATTTCATGTATATTAACACGGATAGGATCGCTTGGACAAAACTCTTAGGCAATACAAAGAATGATGGCCAAATTATTCCACAGTCGCATCTTAACATGCAGCAACTTCATCAGCTTCAAAATAGCTCAGCGGTAGACTACCCATGAGTTATTCTTCTCGGGAAGCAGTAGGTGTGGAATGAATGGCATATGGAAATTAAGGACAATTGCTGAAAAGGCGGGACGAATAATACATGTTCCGAGGCAATGTCTGGAGAGGTTGCGCGACAAGACAATCGTAACTTGGGTAGGTGGTGTCGCCTATCAATAAAGCTTCTCTAAACACTCTAATGTTGGGCTTCAAATTGTGTTGTTTAACTGGCCAATTACTATGGCATTACTACGTCAGAGGCGAACGTTGCTGCTTATGTCCGTATTTGCGTTCAATGCTTGACAATAGGTTCGAAAATACAATCATTGTGCATTAATCGATATCACTAGAGCGACGTAGATCCTGTAACCCAATTTAGTATTCTCCATCAGGATGGCTCTCTTATTCTAAGTTGCCTGAACGACTCTCCGACCACCAGGCCGTCTATTCTCCGACGGACATGAGTGAGTCTTAATCAACGCCGCGGAGGTGTTTCCTGTGTAACAGCAACAATGCAATGTTTCACAACAATGTGCATTGTCTGTCAATTAAAGTCCAATTAACATGCGTGAATATTTGCAACCAGAATCAACAATATTTCTAATAGATATAGATTGATTGCTTGGGTGGATAGGGGGCTACGTTGCTTGTGCATGACAGGGCGCATTGGATAGGATATCTTAAGACGCTGCCGGGTCACCAATCCATCGTACAATATATCAAAACAGACTTGTATACATTAGCGCATGATTCCCTTTAACATATTTATCCAAGAATCTACTCATCGAGGGTTCAGTCTATTCAATCTAAACAAATATCCATCTACATATTCATTCTACTCGAGTAATGAAAGCATCAATCATACGATCAATTATTACTTTCAAGAAACAGTGCCTGCATGCATTCAGCGTAAGTGGTGATGAAAACGCTGTTATATATATATATATATAAATACATATACACACAGATATATATAATTATATATATATATATATATATATATACATATATAGATATATATATATATATGAGAGAGTATATATATA
>CM067352.1:18505103-18515103 GCA_034190875.2 Urechis unicinctus | reverse complement strand
AATATAAATATATAAATGTTATACTGGTGTTTGTGTTATTAATTGCACTCGATGAATCTGTGGTATAATTACACAAGTTGGTAATGTGATTTGCTTATTGTCGAATTCATGTCGCGCTTCTATGGTCATTAGATAACGACTCGTGTCAAACGATTTGATAAATTAGTCATTGTGAGTGATTTTATTTTCTATATCTGAATTATAGAATTACCAGGTATATGTCATTTATTTATTTATTTATTTTTGTTACGCGTGTGTGTTTTAGTGTTGACGGGAGACGAAGATATTTTACATACAGCCATGGACGCGTATGAAATCGAACATGCCAATTGAGAATTGAGAATTGAGGAATGACGGAAATCTTTATATTGACAGATTATCGATGATTATGTCGACAGAAGCTGTCTTGCCTGCTATACGGACTCATACGCGATTTGGAAGCCTGCAAACTGTTTACAATTATAGTTTATCTGAAGATGTGCCCAACCTCAACCAGTATATATTTGAGGAATGCGATTCAGCCTTTAAAATCAACGGGAGTTATGGATTCTTATTACGTCACAAAGAAACAGACGAATTCCGCTATTTTCACTCGTCACCTCTACGGAATAACGACGATTTTGACAGGGCTATGCGTGAAATAACACAAACAGACTTGATCTACGCCCAGAATCAACGACCTGACTCGAGTGTGGAGGCAGTAACAAATTTGACCCGTCTTTGTGAACCCAATCGAAGATCACGTGATCGGCTACCCACCACCTGTTATACCGGATCACCTGAAAACAAACAGAGCCATCAACTTGTTAGACCAAAAGAAAAGTAAGTGGCTATTAACTTACCGGAAGGCCGGTGCATACACACGCTTTATTGGGCTAAATGAAGTCAAGGTTCAGAGAGTGACCACGTGCGCGTATAAACGACCATGGAAGTCGTAAACCCTGGGGGAGGTAAGCTGAGACAGGAAAAGGGTGCGCGAGGAATGCGAACGGAGAGAGCGCCAGAGGGGGGGTTAAACACCAGAGAGGAAGAGGCTAATTACTTGCTATTAAAGACTAATAGGACGATAATGAGGTGTTATATATCTCACCTGATGAATCTGTGGTATAATTACACAGTTGAGTGATGTGATTTACTGATCGTCGAATTTACGATGCGCTTCTATGATCATTAGGTAACGGTTCGTGTCAAACGATTTGAGTCATTGTGAGTTGCGGCCCCATAGCGATAAAGACTAGTGTATATCATTGTCAACCCTGGGTGTCGGTCGAGCGTGACCCTCAGTTATCGAACAATCTCTGGGGGTGTTTCTATCATTTGACATTGGTACATGAAGGTACTGACATACTCATATTATAACTGTAACAGCTGTACCGCGGATCCAGCTGGTTACATATTATGGTACACATCAATATTAACGAAAGCGATTATCGGAAGGAAACACGCAAACATCAGGAGATATATGTGTTCTTCATCAAACTCTTACGTAATTTCAACTTGGAGTGGCGGGGTCACTCTCCTATGGAGCAGAGATATGATATTCTACTTACACATGACCAACCCACACACATTGCCTTCACTCCTCGCAATTTACAGACACACGTGCATTTTCCCCCAGTTTTTAAACTATTACGCCAATAAGCTGATATATAAATAACTTTGAAATATCGACGATTGAAATAATTATTCACGTAGCATTTTCTTTTGCAATTATTTTGTCGTAACTTACGATATGTGTTTAAGTCATGATTTACTCCTGCATATTCTTTCTTAGCACACTTAGTCATAATCATATTTTTTATTATACCTGCCTGTCATAATATAATTTTATATCTCATATCCAGTACTAATTACCTCCACTTTGTATTCTTCTGCGTATTGAACATTGAATAATAGTTAATCACATGTCTCATCAATGTCATTAGTAATCACATATTATAACCTTTTATCAATACCATATATTCTTAAACTTTTTGTTCTTTATACTTACCTCCTCATGTTTCCATGTAAGTTGTACTTGACAATGACATTGTTAGTATTATACCATCCCATATCAACTTGTATGTTAAGAAACTATCTTATTAGTTTTATACCCTTTGACTTGATTCTTGACTCCTTCACAAAAACTACATATTTTTCCAGTTTGTACATATTTACTCCATTAAAATGATAAATACATAACTTTCGAAAGGCGACGATTGAAATAATTATTCACGTAGCATTTTTCTTTTGCAATATTTTTGTCAACTTACGATATGTCATTTAAGTCATGATTTAATTCCTGCATATTCTTTCTGTAAGGCCACCCTAATTCATAATCATGTTTTCTATTAAAGGAAATGTAACTAACCCAACAAATATTATATTGAATATAATAGTCTTTGTTTATTCACTATTTTCAGACAGCCATTTTTTTTATTAAGTATTATGACCCTCAACATTATATAACTAAGTACTGAATAGCGAGACTTGACGATCACACCTGATTTCATTGATGTCTTTGTTGAAGAGATTAATAACTCGATCTTTGATCAATACCATGATTCTTGAAAATTTCTATTCTTTGTTTGGCATACCTCCTCTGTGTTCCATGAAGTAGTACTTAACAGTTTGAAGCAAACTGGTAACAATTCTTATTTTGACTTTATGTTTGCACGTGAATTAAAATTAATACCATGGATTATTCAGTTCACAAAATTACATGAAAATTACAGGAGTTTGTCATAATATTTACTGAATAAATTTTAATTCGAAGGAAGAGTTTTGTAACTCTCTGTCCATGGAATTTAGCTTGCTTGTGAATGTAATTGTCAGAATTTAGGGTGGAGTTATGGGGTTACAAATAGCGGTTGGTGGGTTTTTTTGAAAATAGTTTTCATCTGAAATTATTTGTCAGAACAATAATTATGGTACACATATATAGACACCATGTTGTTTCCACTGATCCCAAAACATCGAAATTTTGTACATGGAAGTATCCAGATCCCCTGAACAAAACTATTTCCAACCTGGAATAGGAAGACTTGACAACGAGTATAACCACCTGATTTAATACAAACAGTTTGAGAGTGTAGTAGATTAACTAACTCGATCTTTGAACGGATCAAGGTGATTTTGAAGGAGTATTCGTTTTAATTTGGATACATCGTGGTATAGACGTTGACTCTGTCAGTTGTAAGTATTTAACAGTTTGTATGCAAACAACCCATATAAACCATTTTGACCTAGCGTGAGTGCAAGAAAGCTTAATATCATTCTCTTGAACAGGTTTGAAAATCAGGAGACTTATTCTTAGAGATTAAAACAAAAAGATAATAATTTGTTTTGTTTGTAGGAAGAAGATGAAGATTTAGTTGCTTGTGAATGTAAGTGTCAGAATAGATATAAATAAATGTTATAAATAGCGGTGTGGGTTGTGTTTACTTGATTTATTAATCGGACTTGACAAATCTGTGGTATAATTACACAATGTATTTGTTTATTGTCGAATTCACGACGCGCTTCTATCGTAATTAGATAACGTCTGAAATAAACGATTTGATAAAACAATCCTTGTGAGCTGCGGGGTGAAAGTGCTTAAGATTGTTCAAGCGTTTGTCAAAAACATCGAAATTTTGAGTACATGGAAGTATCCACATCCGGTGACAAAAATTATTTCCAACCTGAATAAGTTTGATACGATGGGTTATCAAATTTTAATACAAAAACAGTTTGAGAGTGTAGACAATGCCACTCGACCCCTATTAACCGGATCAAGTGATTATGAAGGAGATTCGTTTTTAAACAGATTACATCGTGGTATACAACAGTATAACTTTTGTATATGTTGAAGTATATATTTCTAACTAATTAACGAGACTTCCACACCTGACTTAGCGTAGTGCAACAAAACAAGATTCTCTTGAACAGGTTTTCTCTTTCTAATCTCTAGAGATTAACGCTTGATAATAATTTCTTTTGTTTGCTAAGGGGACGCAACTCACAATGACTAATTTATTAAATCGTTTTGTGTTATGTTAAACGTTATCTAATTTACGATAGAAGCGCTTGTGAATTACACAATAAGTAATTTGCTTATTGTGTAATTCACCAGAGATTCGTTCTATCGTATTAATAACACAAACAACAGTATATAACATTTGGTGACAAACGATTTGAACTAATTAATCGAGACTTCCATCCTCGGGGTAAAACAAAACTTAAGATTACTCAAGCGTTTTGTCTCTAAGATTTACGCTTGAGTAATCTTAAGCACTTTCACTAAGGGGACGCAACTCACAATGATTAATTTATCAAATCGTTTGACACGAAACGTTATCTAATTACGATAGAAGCGCTTCGTGAATTCGACAATAAGTAAAATCACACATTACCAACTTGTGTAATTATACCAGAGATTCGTCAAGTCCGATTAATAACACAAACAACAGTATAACATTTATTGACATATATTTCTAACTAATTAACGAGACTTCCATCCTCTTCGTACAAACAAAACAAATTATTATCTTTTTGTTTTAATCTCTAAGATTTACGCTTGAGTAATCTTCATCGCTAAGGGGACGCAACTCGCAATGACTAATTTATCAAATCGTTTGACATGAAACGTTATCTAATTACGATAGAAGCGCTTCGTGAATTCGACAATAAGTAAATCACATTACCAACTTGTGTAATTATACCAGAGATTCGTCAAGTCCGATTAATAACACAAACAACAGTATAACATTTATTGACATATATTTCTAACTAATTAACGAGACTTTCATCCTCTTCGTACAAACAAAACAAATTATTATCTTTTTGTTTTAATCTCTAAGATTTACGCTTGAGTAATCTTCATCGCTAAGGGGACGCAACTCACAATGACTAATTTATCAAATCGTTTGACACGAAACGTTATCTAATTACGATAGAAGCGCTTCGTGAATTCGACAATAAGTAAATCACATTACCAACTTGTGTAATTATACCAGAGATTCGTCAAGTCCGATTAATAACACTAACAACAGTATAGCATTTATTCACATATATTTCTAACTAATTAACGAGACTTCCATCCCCTGCGTACAAACAAAACAAATTATTATCTTTTTGTTTTAATCTCTAAGAGTAAGAAAAAAACAAAAACAAAAAAACCCTGTTCACCATCTCGTGTTTATATCTACAACACCCCTAAAATGTTAACCGGCCGTTGACATGAGGTATTACTTAACTATCAAGTCATTGACAGAAGACGAAAGTCAATGAGTAAAAGGGTTCTTTTGTCGCGTTTTCGCGCAAAGTTCAGCAAAATGATCGTGTAATTTCTGAGGAGATTGGGAAATCGACCGACAATGATATACGCTTGAGTAATCTTAAGCACTTTCACCCCGCAGCTCACAAGGATTAATTTATCAAATCGTTTGACACCAGACGTTATCTAATTACGATAGAAGCGCGTCGTGAATTCGACAATAAGCAAATCACATTACCAACTTGTGTAATTATACCACAGATTTGTCAAGTCCGATTAATAAATAACACAAACACCGGTATAACATTTATTTATATCTATTTCTAACTTATTAACGAGTCTTCATCTTCTTCCTACAAACAAAACAAATTATTATCTTTTTGTT
Source organism: Urechis unicinctus (assembly GCA_034190875.2). NCBI lineage: Eukaryota > Metazoa > Annelida > Polychaeta > Xenopneusta > Urechidae > Urechis > Urechis unicinctus. Next base: position 18,509,482 of record CM067352.1, on the reverse strand, counting down.
TTAATCTCTAAGAATAAGAAAGAGAGAAACCTGTTCAAGAGAATCTTAAGCTTTCTTGCACTCACGCTAGGTCAGGTGTGGTTTAATGGGTTGTCTGCATACAAAGAAATATATACTTACAACATATACAAAAGTCAACGAATCTATACCACGATGTATCCTGTTTAAAACGAATACTCCTTCAAAATCACCTTGATCCGGTTAGTAGGGGTCGAGTGGCATCTACTACACTCTCAAACTGTTTGTATTATATTTGTTATACCCATTGTTCTTCCTTATTCAGGTTGGAAATAGTTTTTGTCACCGGATGTGGATACTTCCATGTACAAAATTTCGATGTTTTGGGATCAGTGGAAACAACATGGTGTCTATATATGTGTTCCATAATTATTGTTCTGACAAATAATTTCAGATGAAAACTATTTTCAAATAAACCCACCAACCGCTATTTGTAACCCATAACTCCACCCTAAACTCTGACAATTACATTCACAAGCAAGCTAAATTCCAAATGAGAGTTACAAAACTCTTCCTTCGAATTAAAATTTATTCAGTATATTATGACAAGTCTCCTGTAATTTTCATTCGTCAGTAACTGTATACCGCCATGATATTAATTTTCATTCACGTGCAAACTAAAGTCAAAATAAGAATATGTTACCAGTTTGCTTCAAACTGTTAAATACTATTTCACTGACAGAGGCCGTATGCCAAACAAATGAATAGAAATTTCTCAACATCATTAACCCGTTCAAAGATCGAGTTATTAATCTCTTCAACAAAGTTTCAATAAAATCAGGTGAAAACTCGTCGTCAAGTCTCGCTATCCAGTACTTAGTTATAGTAATGTTGAGGGTCATAATATCTTAATAAAAAAAAAAATGGCTGTCTGAATATAGTGAATAAAACAAAGACTATTATATTCACATATAATATTTGTTGGGTTAGTTACATTTTCCTTTTTCTTGTGGAACATGTTTAATTAGGGTGGCCTTACAGAAACCGTATCTCCAATTACAGAAAAATTAAATGACCATTAGATTATGACAATTAATAAAAAAACAACAACATCATGGACAGACAAATCCAATCGTCGCCATTCGAAAGTTATGTATTTATCATTTTAATGGAGTAAATATGTACAAACTGGAAAAATATGTAATTTTGTGAAGGAGTCAAGAATCAAGTCAAAGGGTATAAAACTAATAAGATAGTTTCTTAACATACAAGTTGATATGGGATGGTATAATACTAACAATGTCATTGTCAAGTACAACTTACATGGAAACATGAGGAGGTAAGTATAAAAGAACAAAAAGTTTAAGAATATATGGTATTGATAAAAGGTTATAATATGTGATTACTAATGACATTGATGAGACATGTGATTAACTGTTATTCAGTGTTCAATACGCAGAAGAATACAAAGTGGAGGTAATTAGTACTGGATATGAGATATAAAATTATATTATGACAGGCAGGTATAATAGAAAATATGATTATGACTAAGTGGGCTAAGAAAGAATATGCAGGAGTAAATCATGACTTAAACACATATCGTAAGTTACGACAAAATAATTGCAAAAGAAAATGCTACGTGAATAATTATTTCAATCGTCGCCTTTCGAAAGTTATGTATTTATCATTTTAATGGAGTAAATATGTACAAACTGGAAAAATATGTAGTTTTTGTGAAGGAGTCAAGAATCAAGTCAAAGGGTATAAAACTAATAAGATAGTTTCTTAACATACAAGTTGATATGGGATGGTATAATACTAACAATGTCATTGTCAAGTACAACTTACATGGAAACATGAGGAAAGTATAAAGAACAAAAAGTTTAAGAATATATGGTATTGATAAAAGGTTATAATATGTGATTACTAATGACATTGATGAGACATGTGATTAACTATTATTCAATGTTCAATACGCAGAAGAATACAAAGTGGAGGTAATTAGTACTGGATATGAGATATAAAATTATATTATGACAGGCAGGTATAATAAAAAATATGATTATGACTAAGTGTGCTAAGAAAGAATATGCAGGAGTAAATCATGACTTAAACACATATCGTAAGTTACGACAAAATAATTGCAAAAGAAAATGCTACGTGAATAATTATTTCAATCGTCGATATTTCAAAGTTATTTATATATCAGCTTATTGGCGTAATAGTTTAAAAACTGGGGGAAAATGCACGTGTGTCTGTATATTGCGAGGAGTGAAGGCAATGTGTGTGGGTTGGTCAGGTGTAAGTAGAATATCATATCTCTGCTCCATAGGAGAGTGACCCCGCCACTCCAAGTTGAAATCACGTAAGAGTTTGATGAAGAACACATATATCTCCTGATGTTTGCGTGTTTTTCTTCCGATAATCGCTTTCGTTAATATTGATGTGTACCATAATATGTAACCAGCTGGATCCGCGGTACAGCTGTTACAGTTATAATATGAGTATGTCAGTACCTTCATGTACCAATGTCAAATGAATAGAAACACCCCCAGAGATTGTTCGATAACTGAGGGTCACGCTCGACCGACACCCAGGGTTGACAATGATATACACTAGTCTTTATCGCTATGGGGCCGCAACTCACAATGACTCAAATCGTTTGACACAAACCGTTACCTAATGATCATAGAAGCGCGTCGTGAATTCGACGATCAGTAAATCACATCACTCAACTGTGTAATTATACCACAGATTCATCAGGTGAGATATATAACACCTCATTATCGTCCTATTTAGTCTTTAATAGCAAGTAATTAGCCTCTTCCTCTCTGGTGTTTAACCCCCCCTCTGGCGCTCTCTCCGTTCGCATTCCTCGCGCACCCTTTTCCTGTCTCAGCTTACCTCCCCCAGGGTTTACGACTTCCATGGTCGTTTATACGCGCACGTGGTCACTCTCTGAACCTTGACTTCATTTAGCCCAATAAAGCGTGTGTATGCACCGGCCTTCCGGTAAGTTAATAGCCACTTACTTTTCTTTTGGTCTAACAAGTTGATGGCTCTGTTTGTTTTCAGGTGATCCGGTATAACAGGTGGTGGGTAGCCGATCACGTGATCTTCGATTGGGTTCACAAAGACGGTCAAATTTGTTACTGCCTCCACACTCGAGTCAGGTCGTTGATTCTGGGCGTAGATCAAGTCTGTTTGTGTTATTTCACGCATAGCCCTGTCAAAATCGTCGTTATTCCGTAGAGGTGACGAGTGAAAATAGCGGAATTCGTCTGTTTCTTTGTGACGTAATAAGAATCCATAACTCCCGTTGATTTTAAAGGCTGAATCGCATTCCTCAAATATACACTGGTTGAGGTTGGGCACGTCTTCAGATAAACTATAATTGTAAACAGTTTGCAGGCTTCCAAATCGCGTATGAGTCCGTATAGCAGGCAAGACAGCTTCTGTCGACATAATCATCGATAATCTGTCAATATAAAGATTTCCGTCATTCCTCAGTTCTCAATTCTCAATTGGCATGTTCGATTTCATACGCGTCCATGGCTGTATGTAAAATATCTTCGTCTCCCGTCAACACTAAAACACACACGCGTAACAAAAATAAATAAATAAATAAATGACGTATACCTGGTAATTCTATAATTCAGATATAGAAAATAAAATCACTCACAATGACTAATTTATCAAATCGTTTGACACGAGTCGTTATCTAATGACCATAGAAGCGCGACATGAATTCGACAATAAGCAAATCACATTACCAACTTGTGTAATTATACCACAGATTAATCGAGTGCAATTAATAACACAAACACCAGTATAACATTTATATATATTTAATTTTAAAAATATTTAAATTTTAACTATTTTCTTCTATCTTCATCCTACAAACAAAAACAAATTATTTTTGTTTTAATCTCTAAGAATAAACCAAAATAAAATTCCAGAGAATCTTAATCATTTGCGGTACTCACTGTTTTGTAAAAGATGTTTGGGTTCCCTGCATACAAAGAAATATAGACTTACAACAGATACAAAAAAGTCAACGAATATATACTATGATATAGCGTGTTTTAAGCGAATACTCACAGTATAGGATAGCCTGTTATGAGAGACCCGCCCTTCGTGATGACTTTAACCCACTTAATGGGTGCCGATATATATCCAGGATACGCCCCTGTGACTCCAACTATATTGTCAAAATGCTTATAACAAACGTTTTTATGGTATCCAAAATGTTCCTCTTTATCTGGATTTTCCACTGTTTCATTCACTAAACCAGAATAGTTGGATTCGTAAAATCTTGACTTTGTCAGGTCCGATGTTAAATAATGATTGGCGTAAATGTGCTCCATTGTTGCTAGTTGAAATATTCCAGATGAAAACTATTTGGAAGTAAAGTTACATCC
>CM067352.1:18490103-18500103 GCA_034190875.2 Urechis unicinctus | reverse complement strand
CCTTTTCAAAGTGTGCGTGCATCCTCAAGCTGCAGTACTGCAACATATTGTTTCGGTTTTGATTGACGCTTCTGAATATTCACCAGAGTTACAACTTACTAAAATGCCGTTATTGCATTTAAATTGAAGTCAATAGATTGTCATGTAATATACAGACGCATTCCTGTAACAAAATATAAAATGACTAGGTTAGAAAACCGTACTTTATCAGCCCAGTTCACCATAATATTTGCTTGAGAGCTAGCAAGTTCATACGTGTATATGTCGATGAAAAGGAAGATCTGAGGAGGGACAGGAGGGACAATACTGAGTGAGGCAACTCACCCTTGTCACATCGATCAATATTGTAAAGTTCTAGGGTCATAGTACTGAAAAGAGCGCTTGAGTCCTGGAATTTGAACCAGCGATTTCCAGTGTGAATACGGCCTAAGGCTATTGAGCCCACGATATTGTTCGACAACCGCTTTAGCTACAGAAATCGAAAAACATCACATGTCAATCCGGAATCGAAATTGCACAACGCCGTGCGTTTGGAATCTCGGTTAACTATAGACTGACAAAACCAGAATTGTACCTAAAGGCTACTTTGGTACTTGAATGCATTTGTCAAGTAGGGAAAAATAGGAAAAACGATAGTGCATTAATTGTATGGATATGCTTTGGTCAGTTGCAGTACGGTAAAAAATACTCTTATTTGAGCATGAATTATCAACGAGTACACTTCCTCAATGCTATGAATAATCGGTGTGCACCACGTCATCTGCTGTAGACGCAAAGTATGTAGCTATTTTTATTATTAACATTGCATTAATATTATATTACGTATCATGATATCAACAAATTAGTTTAGATCAAATGTACGGTGCTTCATTTATGTATAGAATAGCAAAGTAACAACACGTAAGTGAAACCAGCAGCACATGGGAGTTACGTCCTCGGTTTCTTATGCTGAACAGTTATACAACAGTGTCAACGCTTTTTGATCATTCATAGCTTTATGCGAATAACATATCTGCGCCTCGCGTTATAGGCAAACCTACATTTTGTGTCTACCTGCGTATGGCGAGTTGTGTCCATGCCTCTGTATGAATGATCCTCGCAGCAATAAATACCACAAAACTAACTGCCAGAAGTTTCTATTCATGTAATCGATTGCTCTGTAAAAGTGATAACCAGAAACAGACAAGATTTCTTTATTCTCCTATCGTTGGTCTTAGTAGATACAGTCCACAAATATAAAAGCGACCGAGTCACTGACTAACCACCTTTCTTTAATTCACTACTGCTGACATGATCATGAATTTTGTTAAATGAGGTATAGTTTAAAATGAATTTTATTATTGCAATTTGTTTGACAGACTATCGGGTTGTATTGCACATATTTAAAACTGTCGCTGCAGATATAATACAGGTTTGTAACCGAAAGCGCTCAAAAAAGTTAGCAATTTTATACCTTTTGTTTGTTGGTGCTCTTTGCTGGTTCTCAGCGTCTCCACTATGTTATTCTTATCATGACAATCATCCTAAACACCCGCGTTTCTAAGGTGAAAACGTATTCGTAAAACGTACGATTGCACAAATGAATATATCTATGAGTAGAGGTTTCGGTGTCACTTTCTTATGCAGTCACAATGCATGGCTGTGATAATAGCGTCTTCATAATTAGCTCGGATAATTCCGCTTTTGACAAAAATCATTGCGTATTACACCTTACAGACCAGTTATGATTTTAAGATCGTTTTGTCTTGTTGTTTACTGCAAGTTAAAAAGGCGGTTGTTTTACTGTTGACAGGATATAATTTGGCGAATTGGATTCTGCTCCAATTAACTGTGTCCATTGTCTCAATATTTCTACATTGTCCGTACAACTTCGTATAGGAGCATTAATTGCTGCATTGGATAAGTAATGACTTACCGAATGTAAAAATAAATCCTTCCGCTAGCATTTCTCTGTGTGTTAAGATTTTCCGAATAGTTGATTGAGTTGAACAATTAACTAAACAAGTGTTTATACCAGTGTACGTATAATGTCCCATTGCCAAACTTATATGTGTTACTTATGCATGAGATCAGCTTCTATGCATAATACGCACATCTCACCGTCAAATTATCGTCATTATTAATGCCAGAACACATTGCTAACAGAAGCGATTATTTCTGTTAATATTCCTAATTTCAGCTAATGTCAGCTACATTTATTGCGAGTCAATAAGTCTACTAATATGTGGGAAGCCGACAACTGTTAACTTGCAAATTCAAGTTGCATGAGAGATGCCGTAGAAGAAATTTAAACATATTCTGGGAACAGATGCCGTAGGGAAAGGGAGAGAGAGAGAGACATAGAAGGGGAAATGGGGATGCAGGGAAGGGGAGATAGGGCGATGGACAAGGAGAGATCAGGAGGCAGAGAAGCGGAGAGAGGGAGGTAGAGAAAGAGAGAGAGGACGACAGAGAAAGAGAGGTGGGGATGCATGGAAGAGAAGAGTGGGGTAGAGAACAGTGAAGAGGGAGGTAGAGAAAAGGAGAGAGGAAGTCAGAGAAAGCGAGAGAGGAAGGCAAAGAAGGGTAGATAGGGATGCAGGGAAGGGGTGAGATGGAGATAGAAAAAGGGAGAATGAGAGGTAGGGAAGAAGAGAGAAAGGCAAGGAAGTGGATGGGGGTAGTGTTAAATGATCGATCTTTTGACACACAGGTTGGCGGTTTATTTCCATGGTGTGACAACCTGACTGATAACTTATAGTGTGGATCAGCCAGTTATACATAGCAATATTGCAGAAAACCTCTTTGATTCAGTTGATACAATATATCTGTTTGTCTTTTATGTGCTTTCTTTGAAATCACAATCTATTTGCACATGTAAAACAAGAACAAAAATTTAAACAATGAAACTCATCAGCTGGATGCGTACATCATCAGAGATGGTGATCGTAAATGATAAGCAATTGACTAACTGATAAGTACCTTATGAAACGAACAAAGACAGTGTATTAGACAATCTGAGACCGCTTAACTGCACCAATATTTTCCCTTGATTAATTTGCTGCCTAAATGTAGGGCAGATGAACCTAGGATCGAATCTTGGAAGGAAAAAAAACCCATTGTCGTTATATGGCTATTAACACTCCCTTACCACTCCTCACTTTATCTCTCCCACCTTCTCTACTCTTCTTTTTCAGGTTCTAATGTGTCGAATCTCTGCACTCACGATTTTTAAATATCAATTACTTCCCACGTTTTGTACTGAGCTGATATCAGTCTTTTTAAAGGGCCAACACGTTTGCAACCAACCGAGAAGACACTTGAGGCGAAACCATCAAAAACAAAAACGTCTAGCAAACTAAATCATCACATCCATACATTTTGACAATTCAATATTTTTTGCTACTGATAAACCATAAACTATTATGATCAAATTCTATCAAAAAAGAGTGATCAATCATCATAGAATGTGGTCAGAAACACTTAATTATAACGTACATGCTATTTTAACTCTTATCTCAATTGTTGAAGTCCTTGCTCAACAAACATCACCATATTACCAATCGTTTCATTTTACAAGATATGTTTCTGCCTCTGTACTATTTCTTGAATCGTTACATCAAACGACATTAATTATGCTTACTATAATAACTAGCAAAAGCCTCATGTCTGGTTATCATATGTGTTCATTATCTGGGCAAATGTAATGTAATTGCCCTCTCGCCTCGGTGGCTAAAACATATCCCTAATGTCTATCTAGTGGGCACATTCGCAAAATGCGTTGAGTAACGTTAACGTATTTTCTGACAAGATCATGCACATTAAATTGTGTCATGGCTCCAAAGTGTGACTGCTTTACGTAAGTGTGAGTCCAAAGGTGGTCGGCTAATGCATCAGGGCCTGGTACGTTATTGGCTAAACGTCCAGGTAGCTCTCGGCACACCTTCATATGCATTGGATGGCGGTTCTTTGTGGTTTTGCATATCTGTCTAATTTTGTTGGCTATCATTGGATCAAATGTCGGTGTTACCCATTTAGGCTGAAGCACGTGTACATCATGCGCCGGATCCGTCAATCCTTTCTGCTGCCTTGTGCGGTTATACATGTTGTACACTGATGTCTCATAGAATGGCCCGGCAACATGGAGAAAACTTCGTTTATGTGCGCTATCAGGTAGACTCGTCACCATTGACTGCATAAATGGATGGAATGGTCTACATGCAAGATAGGCATTCAGCAAATTTGGATGGTCATTATTATTGTACATGAGTACACTGTGTTCGTATGTCTCTTGTGTCAGTACGCAAGGATGTGAATCTAGCAAATTTTCGTGAGATTTCAATGCTACGATATCTAAATCAGCATAGACACCTCCAAACAAGTACAAGACGAAATATCGCATGCTGTCTGCACGGTATATGATCTTCGGGTACGCGTTATACATATCAAAGTACTCTTTGGGTAGCATCTGTCGATCAAAAGCTGAATATCGTCATCTGTCCAAAACCAATATTCCCATTCAGGGTGCATGGTTATCCAAGACTGGATATTGGGCTTGAAAATAACAGGTATTCGTTCATTTTTCCATGTCTGATGAATGAAATGGGGTATATGCAAATCGGCTTCAGTGAAATCACTTCCAGGACTGATATTTAAAGGCATAGGTTGATTGACGAACATAAAAGGTTGATCAGTTGTAGCGACTAATCCTACATCGTCGGTGTTCGCATGCCACGTAGATTGACTGGAAACAATTTTACGAGTTCCAGGAATTGTGCCGGCAGTGGGAGTAGGCGTTTGTGTCGTACTCACTGGCCAAGGAGGAGGATTAGAATAAACATTGACCGTCTGATGCTTTGGGATGGCAATGTGAGCTGCCGTCTGCTTGGTATCTACTCGCCACGTAGGATGATTAGATTTCAATTTGACATGTCGAAGCTTTGAGCCTGCAGTTGCCGTCTGCACGTTTCTGTACTTGTTGACACCTGATAAAGCCATATATCCTATGAGTACGACGTTGACGATAATCACGCTGTAAATAGCCATGGCTTTCTTTTTGGGCATCTTCACGACTGTCTCACTTTGCATGCGCCAAATGAACCCGATATAGGTTGATGGTCGGTTGTGATGCAATCGCCCTGGTGCAACACGAGGAGATCAATTCATTCGATCTTTAATTGCATTGACACCTGTTTAGATTGGTGATACTTCACGTTTATGAGTTTAACCACGACTCGTCTTGACACCAGAATCAATAAAGCACTAACTGGCTGTAGCAGTGAAGGCAACAGATGTTCTGCATACACATAAAAACAACAGAATTATGAAAATCGTCCCGCTATGGGTCACTTGCATATAAGGTCCAGAACTCGTTCTACTTGCAAAAACTATGATGGTAAATAAAGTATACATCGTAAGATGTAACAATTTACACACAACCAATATAGAGTTTTTCACGGAAGTACATTTTTATCAACATGGTAGGCTTGACGCTGAATTCTCTGTGTAAATGAAATAAAATAATAATGTGACATGGTGTCGCTTGATTGTGCTGAGTAGAAATGATTGTGATGCTTTGATAACACTTTTCATGTGCGATCTCTCATTTGGCAACAGCGGGTCTTAAACGGACGTGTATTGATCTTGCCTACAGTACAAATCAATAAGCGAAACTACATTAGCACCCATCCGCTCCTTTTACTGTATCGAGCTATTTGCGCTGCCCCTTACACTCTGGAGCCCAACTCATCGAAAATATCCAGCCTTTCAGCTGGGTGTTGTACTGTGACCTTTATTTCATTTTTAACGTCCCATTTGCGCCACGATATGAAATAGTCAATTGACAGAGAGCGTGTCGATCAAACCAGAAGGTACAAATTGTAAAGAAAGAATTAAACCAATCTACAGCAATTATTTCTGCCAACATTATCTTTCTGAAAACTAATGCAATAGACGATTTCGGTAATATCTCAAAAATAACTTCAAAGATATTATCATCAACACAATTAATACTTATTTCATGAGCATCAACAATAAGCTGGTATTGATAAAACACATTACCATCATACACATCAGCCACAATCACTTCACGGTCGCTCTGAAGCTCCCAGTGTGACACTGACATTACAACGATGTCACATCTTACAAGCCGAACCGCACCTACTCTCAATACATTATGGTCCAAGCGAGATTGCGGATGAGTATGGACATCTTCTAGCACAGACGTTCTAGTGACAGCCAGCCGGCAGTTAATTGCCGAATATGTCATCCAGCTGTAATGTAGTCGTGCCCAGGCACCAGTGTCGTATTAGTCGCAGTAACCTTGGTAATCTGCAGCATCTCAATCTAACAGCATCACGAAATATTTATGTTTTTTTAATATTACCGTGCAATATAAGAAAATAAAGTAAATATTTAACCTGTTAGAAATGAAGTTATTGATACTGTCAGAACGTAGTTATAATAAATAATTCCCTCTTTTTATGCTGAGCTGATACCAGTCATTTTAAAGGGCCATCACGTTTGCAACCAACCGAGAAGACACTTGAGGCGAAACCACCAAAAGCAAAAACGACTAGCAAACTATAACATCACATCCATACAGCTGTGTATGCATCAATACGTTGTGTCAATTCAAGATTTATTGCTACTGACAAACCATGAATTATTATGATCAAATTCTATCATTAAGAGAGTGATCAATCATTATAGAACGTGATAGTCAGACACAATCTTAATCATAACGTACATGCTATTTTAACTCTTATCTCAATTGTTGAAGTCCATGCTCAACAAACATCGCCATTTAACTAATCGTTTCATTTTACAAGATATGTTTCTGCCCCCGTACTATTTCTTGAATTGTTACATCAAACGACGTTAATTATGCTTACTATAACAACTAGCAAAAGCCTCATGCGTAAATGGTTATGCAAGCTTTGTAAGTCATTAGAGGAGACATACAAGAACTCACTACCTCTCTTAGTGGACAATCTGCGTCTCTCTCTCGGATAAGAAAGAAGTAAGGATAAAAGACGTGTTTTCGGCACTTGGTCGGGCAATAGCGAGGCTGACATATATGAATTATGTATATGTCCTTTCGTCAATAGATTCTGTCCTGCGCTCCATGGAAACCTCGTCCTTGCCACGTGCGCCTTCTCGTCACTTTCCTGAAGCTGTGCTATAGAGTGATTGATAATAATTCAGTCCCAAGGAATTGGTCCAATAAGGTGAATTATCTACAATGGCGATTATTTTTGTAAGCGCAGTTCTATCATGGGGGCCGAGATATTTATGGAAACTATTGTCCACGCATCGGTCTAATACGTTTTTTTTATGTCTCGGGCGTGTGGAGTTAATTATCATCTATGTATCTTTACACGAGCAGCACACAACAAATCAACCGCATAAACCCAGGAACCAAAACTAAGTTCATTTGTCAGTGTAAGATATAATATGTAGGAATTAGTTAGCGGATCCTCCGCTAAAGTTTTAGGCTGATTACCATAGCGACTGAATCTGTGATGTGGACGGACAAAGGGCAGATTGCCAGCCAATAAAGAGCTATCACCAATCATTCTGCGTCTCTTGCTCCTTGTATTGTCAATATTTAACTCTTAAGTCTTACAACAGAGTTAAAACATGACAACCGTAACAGAAAATTAATCTGTGGAAGCTTCCCAGGAGATGTGTATAAATTTAATTGTCGTTTAGGGCATTACCTTTTTGTGAGGTAGCAGGGAAATAACGGAGGTAATGCGTTAAAACCCGCTAAACAACTAAATGAGAACCTACACTGCCAATGCTACTATCTCTAATCCACCGCACACAGAACTGCGGTGGTAACGTATTATTGTAATTGCAATAACATGATAATATCGTGACTTCAATGGATATACATACATCATTGTAGAACATAGTCATTGATATGCAATTAAAAGATATCTTCAGCTAATTTGTGCTTGCTGTTATGTAGTTGACAGTTATGAGCAGCAAATGCGCCTTTTCATCAACATTCATACTATTGTTGTCAGGTTTTTCTCGGGCGTCAATAAATACTACCCGTATATGCGGTTATAGTAGAGAAATTGAGAAACAGTTGCTTGATTTTCACTACCTCCCGTGGCCTTGCGTGTTTTCCCTTTTGTTCCTATCGAAAATATTTTGATGTAATCTATTTCTAAAACAATCTAAATTGATGAAAAAGTTGCGGACACCTTTTCGATGGTCTTGAATGGCATTATTAGATATAAATAATGTAAGAGTATATATACCAGCTATGTTTGGATAAACACAATCCTTTATACGTGTGACGTGTGTGAAATAAGCAAATCTAACATGAAACGCCAATTTGCAGCAACATATAGCAACCTTAATAGGTAATAGGTGACATTTATGTCATCTAATAAACATCAGTTACTGGAAAACATTTTATATTGACAATATTTGACATCATAGTATGAAACATCGCTTAGACGGAATATTTACTTCCACGACAACCTTTTGTTTTTGCACTACCTATCTTTTTTACCGACATTTATGTCACTTACCGCTACGTCATTTGCTTATCTGAAACATTTTAGATGAGGTTTTGTCATATATCGATTATTCCTACCGAATTTACCCTCCCTTTTTGCGGAACACATGTATCTGCCACACATCTGCTGTCAAATTTGATTCACTGCTTCACCAAGGTAGGAATCGATGAATGTTATCAGTATTACACACTGTATACCAGTAAGATCATTACTACCATATGCTTGGTTCAAATAAGAAACATCCATAGCTTCACTTGGCAATGACTCAAGATGAATGCGAGCAGGGACCCTTTTGTGAGATAAATGTTAGGTTTCATAGCAGCCAGCGACCAATTTTAATATCCTTAGTATTCACACATGTGCCATAGATTCAAGACGAGGATAAAATATCCATCGATCAGCAATTGACCACAGAGCTATGCGACAGACCACAGAGCAAGCATGACCAAATAAAGCTAATTATGATGTATAGCTAACTTAAATCAAATTCATTCATCAGAGGCCAAGATACGCATCCGGAATATAATCAAGTGAACGTGATCTGTTCTACAGCAATACAATAAATTGTTACCACCGCACAATAGCTATCATATTGATTGAAAATCTTTCCTGTTTATTTCCTTTCCATATATACATATCTCAAAGATATATATACATACATATTTAAATTTATATATATATATATAGATATATGTATATATATATATATATATATATATATATATATATATATATATATATATGTATATATACGGCTTTAGGCTAGTAATTTCCCACCAGGTGCGATCCTGCTCCCTCTTGCGTCTATGTTATTTCATTTTCTACAAGTAGCACTTCTAATACAATGTGTGAAATATGTGCTGACTTTGATAGTTGCTTACGGTAAGTACGTTAATAGTTTATCTAACTCGCCTTTAAATTTTGTATTTTATTATAATTTCTTATTTTGTAATACTATTTGCGCCACGTTATCTGTTATCTTTTCCCCCTACATTCTCTCCCTCTTCGCTACATTTGGCCGGTTTCATCGGCTGACCTTCCTGGCCATTTTCTTTTTTAGCTATTCTTACATAATCATGTATCTATTACTGTTGCTCTGATTTGCTTTCTCGTACATAAAGCAATGGATAAATTCTGTTTGCATCCAATTGTTTACCTGTTATTGCAATCACATAATTATGATATATTATTTGTTTGTACTTCCTGTTTATCATTTTTGTTGATACTGTGGCGATAAATAATATTTTGTGGGCATTCGCAAAGAGGTCTTCTACTACTGGACATTTGCTGACAAGAGTGGGGAAGCTGCACCTCACTTTTGTAAGGATACAGCGGGTTGATTTGCAAGTCAGGCAACTATTGCGTTTAAACATAGCCTAGAGTGTTCGGGAGTTGCAATGATAAGGTTGCTGCTCGTGATCAACAGCGAATATATATATATATGTATATATATATATATGTATATATATATATATATATGTATA
>CM067352.1:18460103-18487603 GCA_034190875.2 Urechis unicinctus | reverse complement strand
TATCGACTTTGGTGGCAGTAACGGAGAGCTGGTATTATGGAAGAGATAACATATACTCTACGAGATAAGCCTGGGAATGTAGGGTTAACGTTTGAATTACACAAATCCCGCGTGCCTCTGACGGTATATTGGCAACCAGCATTCATTATTACAGTCTACGGGCATACAGGGTGCTTTGCAAAAATTAAGTTGTGCAAAGACATAAAGGAGGATTAACCAAGCCTCACCGGTATCCTCATATGTTACCGTTGTTATAACATGCCAATATAAAAGTGACCAACGACACCAGTACATTCATAATATTACATTTGTTTTTGAGATCAGCCTCATCATATTCTCAATGTGACCAGGATTTGCAGCTCGGTAGATGACAAAAATCTCCAAATAGATACCCGTTGCCAAATCAGTTACTGCCAGTGCTATCTTGTCAAACACAGGAGTAATTACAGTGGTTTAATCATACTCAGTGATATGTAAATAATTTCCCACCACGTGAAGTTCCAATTGTGCCGCAAGAGTTATTGCGTCTGCTATCTTGTCAAACACAGGAGAACATATGGTGGTTTAATCATACGCGGCTTTAGGCGAGTAATTTCCCACCAGGTGCGATCCTGCTCCCTCTTCCTTTATTTTCTTTCCATCATAACTATATCGTCTAACGGATAGGATGATTAAGCGGTGTATTTTATTACTTATGCATATGATACCCTGATACGGGATGCGAGACAGCTCTATGGATCAAATTCCATTATTCTATCGAAATACCCAATTTCATAGTTATATAATGATTATTGTGACAGTCTGTATACGATTAATTGAAATCAAATATCAAATTCTTTGCCTTGTGCCTACTTGTCCGTAGCAAGCCGATACAGAGGCCTTTCATTCCCTGCATACCGCTGTCAATAAAGTAAATTCAGCAAATAAGTGTGTTGCATAGAATGCATAATTGATTAAAAATTGCAATGTGATTGGCAGTTACTAGGGAGTGCTTCTGACGTGCTATTAGCTCAGCCAAAGTTAAATGCCTAACACTTTATCTGCAAGTTTCCTGCAACTAATTGTCTGCTCTGAGCCGATCTATTTTTTAGATTGTACCGTTGTCTTAGTGATATATGCTGGAAGTATGAGAGTTGGGCTGAGAACCTAAAGAACTAAAAATAAATATACGATTTGCCGTTGGACGGTTTGGCCAGTTTCTCTCGCTTGCTAATCCCCAAAATTGATTGATAAGCTTGTTGCACAACACAGAACGCAACTTAGACTCACCTAACTACCACCCTTCTGTGCAACTGTCCGCGTTAATATTACAGTTACAACAGTACATTATGATATCAACGTAGCATAACAGGTGGCATATAGATAAATATATATATAAATATATATATATATATATATATATATATATATATATATATATATATATATATATATATATATATATATATGTGTAAATGAATGTATTAACATACACACACATATATATATTTTGATATATATGCATATACATAAATGCATGCACGAAAGCATACCCACACACACGTTTATATATATATATATATATATATATATATATATATATATATATATATATATATATATATATATATATATATGTTCATATAAATATATATTCATATATATATATATATAGTTATATATAAATGTGTATTTATATGTATATATATATATATATATATATATATATGTATGTACACATATATATATATATATATATATATATATATTTATTATATCTATAAACATTTATAGAGAGAGAGATATTAAGATATACACATATATAAATATATTTATATGTATATATATATATAAATATACATAAATATATATATATATATATATATATATATATATATATATATATATATATATATATATATAAAAGCAAACATATACATATTCATATATTCAAATTTACTTAAATATATATGTACATATAAGCGTGTGTGTGAGCGTGCGCGTATGTCAGCCAACATCAACATTAAATTTTTAAACCTACCTTAAGCGGCGAAACTGCGTACGCTCGATCCCATCATCTGTTTTGATCAGGATGTTAATGGGGTAAATAGGCGCATACTTTGCGCCATAAAGGGAGTATTGTGCATCCAGGCACTAAGTCCTTAACTTTTGTGTTACATTCAAGTCAGATGATCATCTGCGTGGTCTTATTTAACCGTAAAAGGGCTGCATTTAGCCAAGACTGCGTTTATTTGCTTTTTACTTACACAGGGCACAATGCTGGCATCAACTTTGTATTTAGTGCGAGGCTTTGAAAGTTCTGCAGGTACTTTGCAAATAAGCAGGGAAAGAATTGTACATTTTTTTGAAAATTTATATCCTTTCTGCTACTGTGGAGTTGTGTTGAGGCCAAATGCAATTATGCGGTCGAACTCATGTATGTGATGCTACAATAGTGCCGTTTCATTAGCATAGTAATTAATGGTATAGTGGTCCTTGTGCATATCAATTGACTAGTTATTAATTTGCTGTAAAACAAGACTCATCCATTCTCAGAGACGTCCAGGCATATCATGTGTGTCAACACGGGTAGTATCGCTTGACCATAACTCAACGGCAATACCAAGATTGACGGACGAATTACTCCTCTGTCACATATTAACATACAGCTACTTCATCAACTCCACAAGAGCTCAGCAATTGACTGCTTCTGAGTTAATCCTCTCCGAAAGTAGAAGGCGGATATATATATAGAGAGATATATATAGAGAGATATATATATCTCCGAATATACATATGTAGAGATATTTATATTTTAATATATATATATAGGTGGATATTAGATAGGAGATAGTGGATATAGAGAGATATAGATGGATATATAGATATGCAAAGACATATATAGAGAAGAGATATCTATATAGAGAGGAGCTCTCTCTATAGTATAGAGATAGATATATAGAGAGAGATTGAGATAGTTAGATAGATATAGATATATATATATATATATATATATATATATATATATTATATATATATATATATATATATATTATATAGTATATATATATATATATATGTTATATATATATATATATCTATCTCGTATCTATATATATATATTATATATTATATATATCTCTATGTATATAATTATATATATCTATATATACATTCCTATAATCTATAGATCTCTATATATTATTATGCTCTATATATATCTATATGCAATATACAGATCTATATATCTTCTCTAGAGATAGAGATATATATATATATCTATAGATCTCCCTATAGATATATCTCTCTCTCTCTCTAGAGAGATCTCTCTCTCTCTCCTCTTTCTATATCTATATATATCTCTCTATCTCTCTCTCTCTCTCTCTATATATATCTATCTCTCTATCTCTCTCTAACTATGCTGCGGAATGAATATCGTTCATATTGTAAACTTCATCGATATTTATAGCGGGGAGATTGCCGCTTTAACTAAAAATGTATTATTTTCCAACAAAATTTGCTTGATAATGTTGGAACATGAAAAGCAATGGAGGAAGTAACTGAGTAGTAATCGACAACTACTTTCATTGTGAGTGACAGATGTTATACTCCGGGATATTCCTGGGCGACATGTCAGCATGCATCATCTAAGCAGTTTTGCACATCTGATCAATAAATAATGCGACCATTCTTTTACTCTGCATAATGGTGCGCTCATAACAATTGAGTGCTTTCTACAGGGAGGGGAGAAAGTGGGCGTGTGAATCTCTCCTTGCTTCTTGATTCGGATCAGCATATCAGTCGACATGTGATGTTAATAGTGTCCTAAACTGGTTTAGTTTTGCTGGTTGCTTAACTCCAATTCAACCATTGTTGATCTTCTTTACAGATATTTGATAATGGTGTACCTTACACAATCAAAGTATATTTCCGAGACGGAGATCAATACAACCAAATGTAAAAGGAAGTTTCATTAGAGGGGAATATGGTTTGAATGACCGGATAAATCTTTGACCACCAAGGGTGTGAGTGGGTTAACGAGGGCACGAGTGATGGATGAGTGAAAAATAAAGTGAATTTAGGCGATGAAAAATGGTTACGGTAGTCTATTTCAGCTATCTTATTTTCCTCAGTTCAATTCTATAAGTATCACTGACCGTTGCAGGTATTCAAATAGATTGATTTTGCCTAGGAAAAAAGGAATCTTGCTAAGCTGATTTGGAGATGCGATCAGATTTATGGATGCGTGAATGGGTGTATGATATTATGGGATCAATTCAATAAATGTCTGAGGGTAATTCATAATTGAGTAGGAAATTAATGAATGCACAAGACAGCCAAATGGATAATATGCGCAGAATGGTCCATTGGTAAGTGTAAGGACAAGTGACTATGCCTTAGCTTCTCATTCCAAGTGGTAATATTCCGATAAGATGGTGTCAAATATATCTCACTTGCAGACATCGCTGCCGCGTCAAGGATATAACAGCTAGCGTGCATATTTGTCTAACATTTATAGAAGTCATTGATCATCAAACCGAACGGCCATTGGATAGTATCCGATGTTTATTACAGGAGGTTAGTGCGGAGTTGATTCTTGGATTCAGCACAGCTGTGTATAGTTGCTTTGACACCCCATCCTGGTCGTCAGCATGCGCGCCTACACAGAAGCAACCACGTTCACATCATTATGAATGTATGATATGTTACCTCGAATACTAGCTTTTATCACTCCGCTCTGTCGCTTCCTTTTCCTGGCGCCTAGCACATTTTTTATGAACCTGTTAATCGAGATACGCATCAGAGTGTGTCATAATGGTTTCTCTTTGCACGCTATTAAAGACAAAATTAGAGCCACATCATTCATTTCACAGCAGCTGTAAAAGAGTTTGCCACTAGTGGCGTTATTGGAGATGGATGGTTATTATTAGAACATAGGGAAACAATGTATAAACAGATGTTGAGAATCTGGAGCAGCAGACCAGTTTGTTTGTTGCTGTAGTCGTGTTGATGTTTGATTTCGGTCCAACTCACCAAGATCTTCGGCCGGAGGCATATCATTAGGCTTGGACTCTTCAATCAACAGTTCCGTTGGGTGTATAAATATGCAAATGTTTGAGTGAATAAAGGCATATATGCTGGTGAGATTGTTTTATGAAATAGCACTTCACATACTGAATGAAGGAAGTTGGTGATGCCGCCTCTCTAAGATTACATCTGATAGTGCCAGATATCCGCTGGATATGCGTTTATTTCACCACAATCTCTTTGTCAAGTTTCCCCAGAAGATGGCTTTTGTCTTAGAAATCAATCGTTCAGGAGGGGCAAAACAGAGTTAGGCAACCCACTCTTGCCTCATTGATCAACATTGTAAAGTCTTGGGGTCATAGTGCTCTTACGAGTGCAGGGGTCCTTCAATTTATACCAGCAATTTCCAGTGAATACGGCCTAAGGCATATTGAGGCCATGACATTATTAACCAACTGCTTTTGCTACAGCTATCGTATAACATAACATTGCAATCCGGAATCGAAATTACACGACGAGGATGTTTTGAATTCTCTGTTTACTGTTGATTGACAAAGCCAGAATTGTACCTAAAGGCTACTTTGGTAGTTATATGCATTCGTCAAATAGAGTTAAATAGGGAAAAAAAATGAAATATATGAATTTTAGGGATATGCTTTTGTCAATCAAAGTGCGATAAAAAAATGCTTTTATATGAGCATGAATTATCTACGAGTAAGCTTCCTCAGTGCTATGATTAATCAGTGTGCACTATATTATCTGCTGTAGAAACAAAGTATGTGGCTATTTTATTTATTAACATCGCACTAATATTATATATCTAATCATGATATCAACAAATGTGTTGAGATCAAATTCACGGTGTGTTCTTTTATGTATGGAATTGCCTAGTTTAAATACGCAAGTGAAACCAGCAGCGCATGGTAGTTACGTCTCCAGTTCCTCACGATGAAAGAATCTGGCTAAAGTAAGACTCACTGCTTGGCTTATCGATTATATACTACGCGCAGACGGACTTAACATGACAGTTCCCCGCATTGACTGTGAAAAGACATAGACATTGATAAAATTAATCACAAGTTGATTCTAACTTATTAAGCGTGACGCATTGACAACTGCATAATGTGTCGAGAAGGAAGCTGCAATGTCAAATAGAGACGAGGTATCGTCGAAAAACATTACGTTCGAGAAACATAGTCTCTTTACAATGTATGGTCCAGGTGACCACAAACAAGCGTTTGCATAAAGTAGGTAAGAAACTCGTTGTTCATGGCAAGTATAATAATTTGAATATCCTTCCATGCGAAGCACCTAAGGAAACCATAGTCAGGGACTGGTCACATTGAGACTAGTTACATTGCGATTCAGACAATAAGGAAGCTACGGTCAGCAGGTACGGCTACTGACCATCGATGCTTAAAATACGAGCATCTCGTGTTCATTTTAATTAAATTAAGTCTCTCTTTAGTTGCATTAATATGTCAATACTACCACGAAAGCAACTGTCATTTTTGAAAAACATATAAGGTTGTGATCTACGTTTTTGTTTCTGTCGCCGATTAAGGACAATAAGTGTGGCTAAAATAGAACGAAATAACCTCGTAGTTTTAGTATCAATCTTAATTGCTGAACTGTAATGACCCTCATAATTAAGTATATGAACAGAAAGGCTTTCATCCTGTCACACAGGGACACAATATAAACCCAAGTAACGACAATGAATATACCGAGCATTTTATGTTCGAGTTGAGGTCACTTCAGTACCTCTTAACTGCCACTTTGGTGTCATCTTATATTGTTAACTCGGCAGCTATCGCAACCAGACGAAGACATCTTGAACTTTTCTCTGGGATCACCGTGCGTGATATTGTGGAGCTGAAAAATGGTGTGTCAGGTTTCGTTAAGAGGTATTTCACTGATACTTTAAGGCAGATAAAAATTATTTTGCACTAAATCCATTAATACGAAAATAAAATCAGTGAGATCGAGATGCAAATAATTCCAGCAAGAGCGAGGAAATTGTTCATCACGATAAAGAGGACACTTCAATCGATCTACAATACAGGCAGATCAATAAATATGCTTGTCAATGTAGATTGCCTGGGTAGCACTTGGAGAGTAATTATTCCATCATCTGGTTCTGCTCGTGCTCACCAGCGCATTATATCTCACCTTTGGCATCGTTTATCAAACTGTTTCACAAGATCCAATCCAACAATCACTAATTCCACTTACTATTGATCAACAGTCACTGAATTTGCTTATGAGATGCTGACCGACTGGGCAGGTGCTTTCTCCCCATCAGACGCCGGCGATATGTGTACCTCGCTACTATTATTTGATCATTGCAAATGCAAATACAACTACTATAATATCAGTCGGTGAAATGGCCTCGGATGGTGTTTTCAGTAGATCTCACTTATTGTGCATTAATTAGTATCTAACAATAAAACACGGTGATATGTAGCTTTCCACTGATAACTTTTATTCGTCATATGCTAGCATCATCCTCACTCTATGCTTCAACAAAACCATTAGACTCTGTCGGCCCAGCTCAGTTGGTTATGTGCGCGTAATACCGACAATCGCTGCATTCTTGTAGACCCGTCTTAACTTACGTAGCGCAAGAATGCACTGCGCAATTGGTACCACATATGTGTTAAGCACGCTTTGTAAGTCATAAGAGGAGACATATAAAAGCCAACTACATCTTTTTTGACTAAATGCGTCTCTGATTGACTGGAAGATGCGGACGATCGCGAGGCTAATATACATGGGTTATGTATATGTCTTAGCTTCATTTCATGATATTCTGTCTCGTACTCCATGAAAAACTTGTCCTTGCCACGTGCGCCTCCCATTCACCATCATAAAGCTGTAAGAATAATGGACAAAGAGTTAGTTCTGAGAACTGCATCACTGTTTTGGATTGGGTCCATTAGAGCGAATGATCTACATAAGCGGTTATTTATGCCTATGCATAGGTCTAATATGTGTTTATATGTGACTGGCATAGGCAATGAATTATCCCCCGTGTATATATAGACAATTTGTTTTAATCTTTACGATACCTCAGTTTATTGTCTGTGTGCGAGCGTAAAGTGTATTCATCCTGGACCAAATCATTTTCAACATCAGAAAACAAAAACAGTAACATGAATGCTCAACGGCTTGGTAGTTATAAATCTGCTAATACCGAATGCATGACTATCTTACCTGGCGTGTTGTAGCTTTATAAAAAAATTACATCATCTATCCTCAGAGATAAAGGCTAAAAGGAGCAATATTACATTTCACGCAGCCCAAAGCATGTTTAGTAGCCTGTATTTTGTTGAATACATGCGCTTCAGATTGTTCGGCTAATTGGTAGTCAAATTCCATGGTCTAATAATTTAACATATGCACTTCGTACATGTTTGCCCTTCACCGCCTTATTCGGTTTAGTTATGTTCCTTAGTATCAACTGGTATCTGTTTTATTTTATCAATAATCTGGGACGCGATGCAAAATGAACAAATCGTCAATGTCGGGGTTTGCTGACCATTTACTAGCTTACGCATCAGGGACAATAGACTGATGATCGATCAGAGGAGCTAGATAGTCGTTTCCATCAAAGCTTCACAGCATTTAGGCATTTACGACATAGCAATTTCATCTACGAAAGGGTTCTTGTTCAAGAAATGGTATCATCAAAGATGGCAAATAATATTAAGTACCCCTCCTTAATGCCCCGATTGGGCGCTATCTACTGTTGATAAGGGCCGTGATAGTTATCAAGGGTTTGGACCCGTTGAAACTAGAAGTATTTCCAGCTAGCCCTAGTCCAACGATTTCGAATGACACCCGTTAGCGTGGGCATTTCAAACATATCGAGACATTAAAGATATTTTACTTAGTAACTGTGAGTTAATGCAGCATAGGGAGATCTGGTTTTATAATACACGGAATGAATACCATCAAGTGACCGGAACTAACAAGACAAGGCCATGTGATCAGACCTATTTGAAACATCATTTCAATACTGCGTGCTATATCTGCAAAAGCACGCTTCATTTTGTCACAACAACTGCGTTGGAATGATTGCGTTACAGTTCGAGCATATGATGATATAATGGCACGCTACTAATCACTAATGCACTGTGGGCAAGGTTGTAACAGTGTGCTTCGTCTCCAGCAGATTGCCAACCCATAAAGTGCTATCTACAATCTTCCTGTGTATTGTCCACAGTTAAATCCTCAGTCTTACAACAACTTTTCAAAAAATGACAGTCGAAACCGCATAGTATTCAGCAAACGCGTACCAGCCGAGGTGTATGAATTGAATTAAAGTTTAGAGCGCGGCTTTTTTGTGACGTAACAGAGAAATAAAGCAATTCCTTTAGAGTGACGAGGGAGATAATGCTTAGAAATGGCAAGGATGTGGGAAGCAGCTAGATCAGAACCAACGCTGCTTATATTAATCTCTCTACAGGTTTGCACACAGAAGTGCGGTGTATTATTTGCGATGTTAACGAAATAACATGATAATATCTTGACCCATATAGCAATAAGAAAATCATTTTACAATATTTTCAATGATTTACAATTATGAAATATCAACTGTATTCTAGTTGACTGAACATGTTTTTGAAGAATGAAAAGGAATAAAAAGCACAATCTATGAGCAGCAAATAAGTAATTTCATAAACATTCTTACTATTGTAGTTAAGTTCATATCTTTCTCGGGACTAAGCTCATTCCTTTCCAATTTACAATTAATGCCGAAACTGTCCTGGTTTGACTACCTCAGCGACACTACTTGAGACACAAGTAAAATAATCGTTATGTGAAAATTCATGACTGTCCAGACTATCGATAATTTATGAAATTTCATTGTTCATTCTACATGTGTGCCCTTGTCTAGTGGCAGGTATGAATTGTATTATCGTGCGCGCTATGATTACGTGTTTCTAATTTGACACCCACGTCGGATATAATTCAAATGTAATAATGCGTTGAGCCGTCCGGGAATCCGCGCTATGAATCCCTTTATTGACGGTCCCGGTTTTGTACAATTGGGAATATTGCAAGGGGTGTCATCAGGCTGATTGTAATAAATCCACACCCATTGAGTAACCCCTCCTAACGCCCCGTCCAAATCCGTCCGTAATTTGTTTTATTGCAAGCATAATATAATGTAAGGTAAGCACAATTAAATCACTACACAAAGGATATGTTTAGTCCGTCAATTCATACACAACCCGTGGCAAGCTCTTAAACTTCGACCAGACACTTATTCACGGCAACTGCAGCCCCTACGGATGGCGTAGGCCACCCGCAGACTAGCTTATTATTGCGACGATAATACTCACACATAGGTTTATCTCATCCTTGCACTTAGCACAGGCACAACGACAGCAAAGTCAGTGTTTCAATGCGGAAATGATGAAATATGCACCTCGTGATTATTGGTTGTTTTAACCGACCTAAACTGATGTCAACAACCAAATTAAAACATTCTCGGGAATTATGGTGCGTGCTATTGTTGCGCTCAATAATATTTCGTGGGCATTTCCCAAAAGGTCTTCAACTAATTGATTTTCGCTGACAAGAGTGCGGAAGCTGCACCTCACTATTGAAAGGATACATCGATTAATGTGCAAGACAGGCAGATACAAACTATCGCGTCAAAGCATATACCCTGGAGTGTTCTGGAATTGCAATGATTACGTTTCTGCTTGTGATCAACACATTGCATATCGCTTATGGCAACGTATATCAAATGCTTTTACTGTCATTAATTCCATTGACTATTCACTCCATATCCCTAAATGGGTAACTGTCAGACCAATCAGATATTTCCTCATCAGAAGCTGAGTAATTGTGTCTGTAGCTACCACTACTTTATGACGGTTGATTATTGCAAATGCAAATACAACTACTCCAATGTTAGTGAATCGTGGTAATGGCCTCGGTTGGGGTCTTCAATCAATCACTTTTGTTCGGCAGAAAATGCATCTTACAATATTCACGCCGTATGCATCTTACCACTGATTCGTTTTCACACGGTGTCTTACTGAACATCGATGCGCCATCTTACCTATTAGATAGAGCTGTTTGGGTGACAAGGTACGTGTAACCCGCAGCCATATACACTATATTAATGGATTTCGGCCAATTGTCAATCATAGTATATCATCTAATGGTAGTACTTTTGCATATGTTTGACACCCGTTTATGTTCACATCACATCACGAAAAGAGACCACGTACATGTTTGCTCTTTATCGAGGTTCCAAGATTCTTTATGGGTTGTATGAACCAGAATGGGTTTATTGCCGCTGCACGAAGAACCGCTTGCATAGTGCGAAGCACATTGTATATCCTGTTAATCACGAAAACACATTTGCTCTCACGACAATATTGTCCCTATGCCTTCGCCAATTGTTTGAAGTGTAATATGTAGCGTCATGAGCGTTTGGATTTCAATTGAACGGTCTTACTTCTCTTGGAAATAGTTATCTGTGTTCAGGTCCTTCCAAGAGGGCTCTAGGAGGAATTGTTAGAGTTGTTATCAGATAGAAAACTTATTCTGAGAACATTTCTCCACTCACATGGATCTTGATGTACCCAAAAGTATTCCCTAAGCACTTAAGATTTCTTAGTTTGCGCTGAAACAAAGCTGCATGCTGGAGTAATATACGTTTCAGTATCAAGCACAAACGAGAGTCAAATACTTCTCCCAGCCGACGCCATAGAAATAAACAGATTATAAGAAACCAGATTATGAGATTGCTCCATTTATATATATATATATATATATATATATATATATATATATATATATATAGATAGATATATATATAGAGAGATATATATATATAGATATATAGAGATATATATATATATATATATATATATATATATATATATATATATATATATACATAAGCATATATATATATATATTATATATATATATATACATATTTATATATATTCATATATATACATATATACATATATATATATATATTAATATAAACATTTATAAATATATATATAAGCATATATATATACATAAGCATATACAATATATATTTATATATATTTTTATACATATTTATATATATTCATATATATATATATAACTATGTATATGCATATATAAATGCATGAATATATATATATGTTTATATATATATATATATATATATATATATAATATATATATATATATATATATATATATATATATATATATATATATATATATATATATATATATATATATATATATATATATATATATATATATAAGAATAGAAGAATAGACAAGTACAAGCTGCATACGACAAAATCATCGCTTGATGTTAGTCCACACGGTAGACTACATTATTGATTATATGTCACCGGCACCAACTCATTCTATAGCTAACAAGCATGCCATCATATGAACTTCAGCATTTAGAGCTTCATAGGTCAAATACCTTGCGATAATTGTCTGTATTGTTTTTCGGAGACGCGATTAAAGAGATATAAATCGCCAATGTGAATGGTTGATGACGTTATAACTATTTTATGCACCACGTGCAATAACGTGGGTGATTGATTAGGGCCACTTAAAAAGGTGAAAGAAACCAATTCACCAGGCAGACAAGATAAGCTTAAATCCCCCGCCCCTGCAGACCTATATTGAGCCTGATAATAAGAGAGGCAACATCTAAAAATAGGACAGAATCTAATATGCGGCCTACACACTGTAGATGGTAGGCGTGTTTTTTGTGATGGGTATAGAGGCGTTTGCGACCGATGATAATTTAGCGTACACCAATACTATGCTCTTGAATGGCATTTTTATCTATTACTATCGTTGTCTATAGGCATACGAATGTTTGATGTCTAGATATCAAATTATACTGATGGACTGTTTGACTGATATTTCAGTAGAGAACACCAAAAAGGAACATTACATCAGCACACATGTCCCTTACGCCAGCGTAGGTAATAGGCGTACGTATGTAGACAATTCTCAGATGTTTGATTATGTCATCACCTGATGGTGAACGGGTATATACCAGTTATTTCTTGATAAACACATTCTTTAATACATGTAACATATGTCAACTAAACGATTTTCTAAATTGCAGCAACAAGTAGCCACCTTTGATGATAATGTGTAGTATTTAGCAGACCTGGGATACAGGTAAAAAGATAGATAGATGCCGGCATTGTATGAACCTTGCACGGAAGAATTCTTTGGCTGCCTTTACAATGACAGTGGCAACATATCTGTTATGTTTCGATTTGCCACAGCATGAACTTATAAGGACAGAGCTAACTCAAACGCCTCCAGGGGACGCTAAAGTTGCTAGTCATTCGCAGCTGCTTTTGTGCTCGCACTAAAACGAAACGAAGAAGCAATTGGCGGATGATAACAACAAGGCAATTTGTCTATTGTGTGCCGACGTGAATGAGTGTGCGTCACTGACATATGCGAACAGACCTTTTCCAAGGCCCCGTTTTTGGCATGAATATTGCATTAAATAAACCGTATATGTTATCTAAATATGCCATACAGGACATAAAAAGGCAACAGTCTCATTAATGGTGTTTTACGCTAGAGTAGTCAAATATTAAAGTACATTCGCTATAGGCATAGTAGCAAACATTTTAAACATGGCTGTGTATTTGGGAAACATTTGTCTGCACGAATCCACATAGATTAATAAGTATCGACCTTTTCGGCTTCTTTCAATGTATGCTTGCCGAAGTGATGTCCCGTGCAAATAATACTCATGCAAGACATGCAATCAAGTCCAATGCAGCGACAATTTGACAGCATATATATATCGTATATAGATTATATATACATTTATATATATATATATATATATATATATATATATATATATATATGTATATATATGTATATATATAAATATATATATATATTTATATACATATATATTCATATATATATATGTGTACTTATATATAAATATATATATATATGAATATATATATATATATATATATATATATATATATATATATATATATATTATATATATGCATATATATATACATATACATATATATATCATTATATATATATATATATATATATAGACATATATATATATATCGATATATATATATGTATATATATATATATGTTTATGTATGCATATGTATATATACATATATTTATATATATATAAGTATGTACATATATATGCATATAAACATATGTATGCATTCATATAGTCCAAAATGTTATATTTTCTTCCACCAAACCCGCTTCCCAGCTCTATAAGAGGTTGCGTCAAGGCAATGGACCATTAATTTTGTCACCACCATACTGTTCCAAATACGACCCTGGTAAAAGATAACGCCCATCATCAGGAAAAGAGCACTAAGGTCATGCGAATATTGTGAGCATGGTATTGCCTTTGGTGGCTGTAACGGAGAGCTTTGATTATTGGGGATATATCATGTACTATATAAGAAGAACTCGTGAATGTAGGGCTCACGTTTAAATTACACAAATCCCGCGTGCATCGGACGGTATATTGGAAACCCACGTGCATTATTGTTGTCTACTAGCATGCAGAGTGCTTTGTAAAATTTAATACACGTATTTATTGCACGAAATACTGTGTGAGGTACAGATTGTGCAAAGATGTGCAAAGACTAACCAAGCCGTACCGTTATCCTCATATATTACTGTTGTTATAATATGCCAATGTAAAAGTGACCAACAGCACCAATACATTCATGACATTACATTTGTTTTTGAGAGCAGCCTCATCATATCCTCAACGTGATCGTGATTTAACAGCACCGTAGATGAAAAGAATCTCCGAATAAAACCCCGTTGCTTCACGGACACCAAACCATATCCTACTGTTAACCGTTGATTTCGAATTAAGCCAAAAGAATTACTGCCACTGCTATCTTGTCAAACCCAGAAGTAATTATGGGGGTTCAGTCATATTCAGCCATAGGCGAGTAATTTCCCACCAAGAAAAGTTCTAATTATGCCAAAGGAGTTAATGACATTGCTATCTTGTCATACACAGGAGTACACGTGGTGGTTTAATCATACTCAGCTATAGGCGAGTAATTTCACGTCAAGTGAAGTTCTTTGACACTACGATCCTGCTCCCTCTTCTCGGTTTGCCTTTCCCACTATATCGTCCAACGGATGGGATAATAAAGCGATGTATTGTATTATTTATGCATATAATATCCAGATACGAGAGTCAGGGCAGCTCTATGGATCAATAATTCCATTCTTCCATCGAAATACCCCAATTCCGCTGTGTTATTGTATAAGATAAATTGAAATCAAGCAACAAACTCTATAGCCACACGTATCTTGTGTCTTCTTTTCTGTAGTGCGCAGATATAGAGGGTTTTCATTCTCTGCATACCGCTGTCTATGCAGTAAATTCAGCAAATAAGTGTGTTGCATTGAATGCTTAATGGATTAACAATAAAAATGCGATTGACAGATGCTAGAATCTGCAATTGACTTGCTGTTCTCCCAGCCAAAACTAAATACCAAACCCTTTATATACAACTTTCCTGTGACTAATCGTCTGTGCTAAGCCGATAAATATTTTCGTGTAAGTATGATAGTTGGGTTGAGAAACTAATGAACTAACAATACATATACGATTTGCCGTTGAATTATTTTGCCAGTGTCTCTCGCTTGTTAGTGTGCCAAAATTTATTGACGAGCTTGTTGCACAATACAGAACGCAACGTACATCCACTTAACTACCACGTTTCTGTGCAACTTGGCCGCGTTAATATTACTGTGATAACAGTACATTATAAATTCAAGGTAACATAACAGGGAATACAAGATGCAATTCTAAGGGCACATATCTTTCAGATATCTTTGAAGGGAAAATGCACTATGTGTCTTTATTTCCTCAAATCAATGTTAATTTCAGCTGGATTCAATTCACCATATCATAGCACATTGCATATATTGGCATATAGCCCTGTTTCGTTGCGTACGGTAAATTCAGAAAAAAAGCTCTTAATCACCTCTTTGCACATTGCCGCGTATCTTATCAAAGCATTTGTGTCAGATTGTCAATTTCCAATGTAATTAGGCAACCAAGTAAAGAATTTGGGTATCAACGTGCCAGAACATGGGGACCGGTTGATGTCGAGTAGGCAATTCCTTCTAGTTTTCATTGCCATACAATATAGCCAACAGTCACAGTAACAAAAGTACAAGTAAATGCTGTCTAAAGTAATCAATAAATCAATGGCATGGTGGTGGCTACTCATAATACGGCATCATTATAGGCTTGTGGCGATGATTGTGCGAGCCAACATTGAAACGACGAAGCCACGTTCGATAACTGTCAAAACATCCATCCATGCATATTTGTCTAACATTAATATATGTCATCGATCATTAAAAAGAACGGCCATTGGCTAGTATCAGTTGTTTTGTACATGACATGTATTTTACACTGCAACATACACGATATAATTCCAACATAAATACCAATATGTCGTCATCTCTGTCTATTGCGTTCATGTTGCACACGAAACGAAACATACATAGGAGTGAACACATTATAATTCTAATATCACTATCAATCATTCAATTCCGCTAATGTTGCGCCAAATAGCTGTTGTAGGGCGCTTAACGACCCAAAGACGTCCACATTGTCGCATTATATACATTCATGACGTAAGCGTATTAATGTCTTCAAACATTCATTTTAGAGTTTAAAGTTTAGAACGGTTGTTCTCGCCAAATGTCCCTTAATATCGTGCGAAAAGATATATTGTCCCAGTTCGATGGTGATTTTGGTGAACCGAGAATAAGATAGAAGTGGACACAAGCGCCAGATATGCTCGTCCGATTTAACTTACATCAGTAGACTGAAGCTGTAAGGTACCACGTATTGCTGTTCACAACGCCATATACCAAACGGTTATTTAATTATGGTTTCCCTTTATCCCTACCATGACCCAATATAATCCCTGCCGTGACCTAACCAAAATCCCCCGATTAACCAATCTATATCCCCACTGTTACTTCACACTTATCCCAGCGACGACGACATATTCTAGCCTGGATTCAGCTCGTTCTCGACCGTGACCTCGAGCTTTATTCCGCCATGAACCTACTCACTTCACCTGCCCATGGTGAGCTTACACGATCACCATCTTGACCGCATCCGCAATCCCCGCTGTGACACAATTCAACGTTTGCCACAATCCCCTGTTAATCCTCGCCTGGATCTCCTCCTAATATCAGCTGAGATTGAATGAAATTGTTCTCAAACAACTGTGATAATTACTGCACTTTGATAGCAGTCCGGTAATTGCTGCACTTATAAATTCGAGATCAGAGACCTCGGGAGTGGCTTGACAACGACCATGCAAACTACCTTGCATAGCAATGCATTACCTGAACAAGGTTATACAGACACAATTCCTCAGAAATGTATTGCAATACTCACTGACGCTAAACGAAATATATTGAGTCAGCGAATGAGGGCAGTGCTCTGAATTGATTAGATAGCTATCAGGTGTTGGAATAGATCATAGAGCGTGGTCTGCATTTGAAACATGACCGGTGAATAAACGACATTTGGATTCCTACGAATGCTTGCTATACGGGAGAAGTGCGCTTAGTCATAGGAGCAGTAGACTCCCTTGTGTCTTCGAGTGTGGCGTGTGTTATAACATTAAACGAAGTGAGTGGGAGTTTCAAATGCGAACAACTATCAAATGTATATGATGGAGAGACACGTGCAACATTGATACATCATTATGGTTATTCGACCCGTTTTCAAGATGAAATTTGTTGTCTGTACAATTGGTTCGATAACGCCAAGCAAATGATCTTTTAAACAGTTTTCGATTATTTACAGGTTATTGATCGTCATTCTCTGTTAATAGACTGTCAAACTGAAAATAATAAGAGCTGTGATATGTAGTATAGTTAAGTAATAGTCGAACAAAAATGATATTCAATTGCCACTAGTCCGTTGCTGTTAGCGAGGACAGAATGTAGCGACAATTGATGAGAGGATTAATAGTTCATTTGTCAGGCTAATACAGCTTACCTATTGTGAACAATCACTCCTTGATTATTTAGTGGAACAATTCCAAATGTTGCTCAAAGTGAATGGATATAAAATTTCCTTGGATTGTTCCTTCATTTTAGTTAACTGTATTCATTCTAAATGCTAAATTGAAGCAGCTGCTACCCTTCACCAGAAGACAGCACAGCCGTGGTGTAAATTGAGTGACGACTGTTTCATCGTAACGACGAATGCAATATATCACTTGAAATGAGCTAATCGCAATCCAATCCAACCATTTTAGCTGGTCGAAATCGACAATCAAGATATTCATTATCAATCTACGTATCACAAAACTATCTATAAAACATCATCATAAGGTGAATCTTTATATATCTGCGATCGATTAATGTAAGTTGTTAATAGCTACCACGCAATTTGAAATCCCTTTTCCTTACAGTATGGCATGGAGCACAGTAAATCATTCCCTTCAAGCACATGCATCGTAGGTATAGTAGCGATATATTCTGTGGTGTCTACACGAAGCAGCGCATGGTGGTCAAGGACGAATTCTCATGTAGGTATCAAGAGGTGTAACGGTGATGCTGCCAATATCATTCGCTCCCTTGTATGCATTCACTACTTCTCGACCACGGCGTCGCATTACATGATTCCTTCAATGGTACTCGCGTTTCTATTTTTGTTCATCGATTATTAATTGTTGTCTGTCTTCGATATATGCCATAGGTCAGTTGTCATCTCGAGCATAGGAGTCAGTGCAACACACATAGAAACTCAGGTGTTCTGTGTTATACAGAGTAGGTGATTAGTCACCACATCGCCTTCCTGATATAAGCTCTTCTCTGATGTGGTATTTTTACCCTCACTTAAAAAGAATAAATACGCAGTGTACATTCCCGAGCCAGAGAACCAAATAGGCGGTACAACAACGAAATGCAGTAGTATGGATATGCGTTAATACCCCAATCAGAACTATGTGCTTTGCTGTTGACATGGTAATATTCAATCAAAAATAGCTGGGCTATTGGGAGACAATCGGCATTTATTATCGCTTACAGTCGCGGGACATGAGTGATGCATTATGAGTGAAGTTGATATGTTTACAGGGTACCAATAAGGCTGTTGATCCAGCTGTTGTACATGGCCACACGCGTATACACTGATGGGGAAGATTTCACAATCGGGCCAGCCACGTGATGTCACACCAGCAACCACAAATTTGCCATCCTCCATACAGCTCATTGGTCCGCCAGAATCGCCCTGTCCGAGACAAAAGCGATTAATGAGCGACTGATGTTGTCGCGTTCACAATCTAATAAGTATCTCATTTAAACAAACTTCATTTCAATGTGTGCATAGCATTGCAGTAATTGTTCAATGAGAAATGCATGTTGTGGTTAACTCTGACTAAATAGGTGCACTACCTAGAATATGTTTGCTTAATCTAAGCATTGCTCACCTGGCAAGCACTCAGGAAACCGTCGTCATCACCGACACAGATATGGACTGGGAGAATGGGGTGGACAAGACCTATAATGGGAGCCTGTTCCCAGCGGGCACTGCACTCTTGGTTGGTGAATACGGGAATGTTGAGCTCCTTCAGTACTGGGCTGGATCCCTCAGCATCCCAGGCTACAGTTGAAAATAAGCATAAGTATGAATGCTTAATTACGAACGTTTGGTGTGGCTTGCGTAATGCCCAATGGACCACGTCCGCCTATTCACAATAAGAGTACCGCTTTCTAATACCACGGCTCTCTTTCTGCAGCTAATAATTTTCCTGCAAATATCACAAGGACTGGCAACTTACATGTACGTCCCCAACCTGTGATCCAGCATTCGGAAGAACCAGCGAAATCATTGTTTCCAGATGGAAGGTCGACAACGGCGATATTTGGGTTAGATAAGTCAGCATCCTCGACTAATTTGATGAGGGCAATATCGGCTGGCAGTCCTGGTTCCAAGACAGAGAACTCTGGGTGCTGTGAGTGACCACATCTCAACGGTTGAACGCTTCATATTGTTGGTTACGTCATTTGAATTGCATTAAGTACATATAAAATAATGTTACGCATGATGATATTTGCTTGGCATTGATTAGCTGAAATATGCAATAAAGCTAGTATTTGTGTTCATTTCGTTGACTGAAACCAACAAGTTTGTCAATGTGGTTCACGTACAAGAGCCCATGTCTCAATCTTGATGACTTGTTCTGCGTCACTGGATCCTGGTGCCACGTTGAAGGCTCCTGCGAGGATCTCGTAGTCTTCGGGATATCTGCAGACCCACAATATCAGATCTCTTGGAAAAAACAAGTGTAATTTGTCCATAGATATATACGACTGCAACCAGGCGTTACGTAAGAATTGCACGGTTAAACCGAGTGATTCGTGGTTAGAGGGTCAATCATGCATGCCGCGTAACACACCACCTAAAACCCATCGATTTGTACTCACGCTTCGTCAGCAAACATTAGACAATGCGCCGCGCAAAGAACGTAGCGGGGATGAATCAGCACTGCACCGCAGGTGTGGCGGAAACCGCCCATATCATCTGTCACCTGCAGAGACAACTGCCATGGCCACCTGCCCTTGGCGGAGTCTTCACCGCCTACAATGAACGGTGTGCTGTGACGCCGGCGCTGCTGCTGCGGCTTCGCTACAGCTTGAACAAGCGAGACATACAGTGTCTTCGGTAAGATACAATCACTAAGGGGGTGGGTGGTGGTGGTAATTGCTTTTTGTAGAGATCGATATTATTCTGCGCAATGTTCAAGAGTATGTTTGGAGAGAAAGAGAGATATTGAATAATTCGGACTTACCGATGCTGGCACAGAGTAGGAGAATCACCGCGCACTTCATGGTTGTGTTTGATCAGAACATCTACAACGCATCTTATATACTTAACACCTTATACCACTATCTGCTTCTTCCAACCAATTCCTACTGTGTGGTTACGCAACATTCCACAATGTATGTTACTGACGAGGGAACCTAGACAGATGTTAAGGCTGAGGCCAACCAGCTCACCTGAGAGTAAATTGATTGCACGCGTGAAAGTGTTTCTTATCAGCGCTTTATCAAATGGGTGCTAGAATGTTGCCATCGTAATAGTGTGGCTGTAAAGGCGATAAAATATGCCGTGAATTGTTTGCTGCAAATTCGTGTGCTTTACTGATAAGCTAGAATGCAGTAAATTCTGGTAAGTGGACCTGTATCTAAGTTGTGGTGATCAAAGCGAATTGTTCATTGATTACTAAATGTAACTTCAGGTGGGGTTTAGAATTCTAGTGATATATGTAACATACTGAGCATTGAATATGAGTTGAAAAGCTTCTCCGTGGGGAATAGAAATCGTGTAAAATGCTATCGGGAGACTTATTATTTGCTATACACGGCAGTATATGCTGACAGGCTCTGCGGACTTATAGACCCATCCATTACAATGTTAGTAGCTCCCGTTAAACCAATGAGCCATATACTTCGCCATGTAACATTATCTGTCCTATTAAAGCAGCCCTTTTGACCAATCTGAAAGGTTCAAAGTACGTCATAGATCAAGATGACGACAGCTGAACTCACAAAACGAGATATACTGTGGTATCATAGCGGTCACTTGCTGCATTCGGATATATAACAGGCTTTGTTGTGAACATCCTGGGTACTGAGTATAATGGAATGTATGGCCGAATAAGCTTTGGCGCAACTGAATTAGGAATAGAGTACATTGAGAGCTTATGGCGTGGATCCGTAGCTGTCACCTCAAGGTCGAGAACACAATCAAGGTTGGTCTAGGATTTCTGCAAAAAGTCTGATAATTGGGTTACAAAATGTAAATACTCTCTTCCGCTCGCTGATAACTGCCCATATTATAAAAAATATCATGCTTGCGTTATCGTTACAGCACAAATTAATTGAAAAACAAAAGTAAATCATATTATTAGAAACAAACAAGTTGCCACATGAGAAACATTCGAATTACGGCTGATATATTGAATGCTACACGCTATAGGCTTTGAAATTCTGATTGCCTCTTTGATGTGTGATGAGGTGCCGGCTTGCATGCGATGATTGTGACATAATGGCACTGATGTCAGCGCTAATCACATCGCCCAGTGAGGCTAGTGCTTTGCGGTCAGATATAGCTGTGCATTATGTAATCAGTAACATCGTAAGTGCCCTGGGGTAAAACTTGCCATAATTGATAAGGATGGTTGAACAATTTATCGCATCGTCCCAACGGCGCAAGTGGAAGAGTGTATAAATTCAAGAGCAGCGTTTCACTGGTCGTCTTTTCGAATGCATTATATTATCAATGCGACCATGAACCAGAAACCGCTTGACATTAATAGGTGAGAGGGTGGATCAGACTATCGCAAATCTAGTGACAAGTATCAGGTTTCTGTCACTGGTACAATAAAGCAGGTAGGCAAACTTCTCATCCAGATATTAAGTTTAGTGTCATTTTACTCCAAATCTCATGCGCAGTTGAGGCCCAAAAAACCACTCATACCTGTTTCGACACTTTCATCGTTATCGTGAATATGACCACGACAATAATTGCAAAACAACAGTTAGCATATTAAGATGCCAGTCTTTTGATGTTTGGTTCAACTGCTGCACTAGGGTACGTCATATGCAGACATAACTTGGGTCAAATTACATTCACTACGTGAATTTATGTTGTAACATCCGTTGGTCTTCATGTTTTATGTCCCAACAGCAACTGAAAGTTTTGCAATTTATCTGATAATAAATATCGCATTCAATATATTCCAATATTTCTTTCAGTAGCATAAACTACTGATGCA
This sequence comes from Urechis unicinctus, assembly GCA_034190875.2. Taxonomy (NCBI): domain Eukaryota; kingdom Metazoa; phylum Annelida; class Polychaeta; order Xenopneusta; family Urechidae; genus Urechis; species Urechis unicinctus. The sequence goes on along the minus strand of CM067352.1, from coordinate 18,464,717 downwards.
TACAGCATCGTTAAACAGACGACCTATTTTAATGATACAGTCGGATGGGATTCCAGATGATTACATTGATGGGCCAATATCCCCATCAAAGGATTTACCGATCTGGAAGGGAATTGAGTTATAATCGGGGCAAAATAGAGATAGATAATGTCGAATACGTTTCTGTTACTTGCAGCACTTCTTATTCGTATTTGTGAGTGGATGTCCAATTTTATTTAGTGAGAGTCTACGAGACCCCTCAAATGTTATCCTATTTCAGTGAAAATACCATCCGATATAATCGAACACGAACAGCCGGTAACGAGTATCGAATAAGAGCATCGCATTAAAGAACAAATAAATTTGATGCCATTCAAGTCTTTGTAGCGTAATGCTGAGCTATTAACCAATATTGGTATGCGCTGTAATCGAGCTATTAACTAATATTTATATGCGTAATCACCGAGCTATTAGCCAATATTGATATGCGCTGTAATCGAGCTATTAACTTATATTGATATGCGTAATCACCGCGCTATTAACCATTATTGATATGCGCTGTCATCGAGCTATAAACTGAATATTGATACCCGTAATCATCGAGCTATTACCCAATATAGATATTCGTTATCACCGAGCTATTAGCCGATATTAATATGCGCTATTACCGAGCTATTAGCCAATATTTACATGCGTTATCACCGAGTTATTAGCCAATACTAATATGCGTTATCATCGAGCTATTAGCCAATCTTCATATTGGTTATCAACGAGCTTGTCAATTTTAATATCACCACCCCGTGCCGTTCACTCTACAATACTAGTTTTCAGCCCGTGAACAAGGGCATCATATGAACAATATACCAGAGAGAGCTATCAATGACTCACTAAATATATACCATCATTTACCAACTAGTTTAACTTGAAGTGTAAAGGTCAAATTAAAAATTAATCCAAACTTGATTCAACCCATCATGAACAACTGAGGTAAAGTTGCCTTTGAGAGAGTGATATAACCAAATAGCACCGGAGCAAATGCAGAGAACGCTTGCGAATGGCCTGCCAATGGTAACGACAGAATAGCTGACAAGACTTCTTCGGGATAATTCCTTTGGCATACTTATATGTAAGCCATCTCGCAGACCATAATACGTTTTAATGTACGTTATGATAGCATATCGAATAATATAAGACACGATGTGTACTAACCTGACCTAAAGAAATCTTCAAAAATGAGCGAAGCATACTGCCTACTCAACTGGAGAAACATTCCCCTACGATGCTCCTTTTCATTCATTACGGATGAAAGCTATATATCCAGATACAACAAGTTTTAAGTATTAACCATGTCATGCCACATAGCGTGGAGCCAACACAACTCTTGTGTTCCTCTAATTATTCCCTATTCATCAGAATACAGATGGATCATCGACCAAAACTGCCACCAGTTCCCGTGGAATAGTGTTCTGTTGTGTTGTGTTTGATCAACCGGTACGCGGTTTGATCCCAAGGTGTGAAAACGTGACTGGTTCCTCGTGTCGGAGGGTCACGTTAAATGGAGGTCTTATGTCTGACAGGGGGAACTCCAAAACGGATGGTATTTTGCTTGACCTTTATCCATACGCGTAAGAAGCACGGCCTGGCGTGGGCAAAGGATTTGTAACGAGTTGGCGCTGGCAAGTGATTGTAGCTATCCGCTCATCTCATTATTCTCATTCATCCTCGTCGCGATATTGATATGTATTTGAAAGTGACTTCGCACCCTTATAATGCATTTAGATAGAAATGCCCGTGTTCATATGTATCTTAAGATCCCTTTCATTTTCTATTAAAAGTGTTAATTAAGTAATGAGGAGATTACATGTCACATATGAACTTAATCTATCCTATAAGATGTGATAATCAACATCATCTGTCTCTCTAAATTCATTTTCATCACCATCGTCGTCCGCTCGGACGGTAAGGCATATCAACTTTGGCAGGTATTGATGTAAAAGGGAAGAGTAATGGATCGATAGGGCAATATACGAAAATGTATCTTCGTAGTTCAATGCTATAATATCTCGATATTTAATCAACGGTTTCTATTTGTAATTGGTCACAACAGGGCGAAGATTCTATTTCGATTGGCAGCTATCATATTTATTTATTTATTTATTGGCAGACGTTAGCTTTATAGTTTAAATATTGGCTGTCATTATCGCTTCACATATTTTATCTTGAAAGTACGACAAACTTTTTTTAGCTCTTGATAGCATGACAAACTGTTATTAGCTCTGTCATTCAATATTACCACATGCCAACCAGCCGCCCAACAGGGATTGAGTAAATGTTATTGTTTAACCCATCTAGCTCCATGCTTCATAAATGGGATCAAAGAGATGAGGATTACAAGTCTCCCCTTTGGGGCTTCAACGGAGAGATGTATTAGGATGCCTGGCGCAATTTCTGCAATTAGATTAATATACATTGCACGCAATATTTCATTTATATATTTACCTGATTTGGATCAAACAATACCTATCACTGGATGCTGTATGTTGTCCTTCTTCAACGGCCACAAAACTAACTACTCTCTTTGAAGTGACAATTTATGTCGATGGTGAATCAATTATGCAGCAGTAACCGCAAAACGTCTTGAATTGGTGATGAAAATGTATCTCTAGTAGCAAATGTCTCTCGCCGACGCCTACAGCAGATGATAAACGAAATATCAGACGGAAGTTATTTCACATTTTTTGTTCTCTAACGTTCCACCAAACAAATATATTTCCCCACGTAGTCCGGATATTGCATCCTAGAGGTTCAGCCGAATACTAGGCCAGTGCTATTTGTTACTCTGACACCGACACATAATTATTAAATTGTGTGGCATGAATTGTCACTGTATTAAAACCACTGGCTGCCTTAGTCAAGCCTACCTGACGGAGTCCGCAATATGTACTTCCGCATTCAACCATTATAGGTATGTCGAACAGCTGGCAGTGGTAGGGCGATCAATCCGCGATGGTATTATAACGAATGGCGTACATGGGGATATGTGTCTAGCGGTAATGGAACATGGTGCCGGTATATCGGGCAAATATGGTCACGTCCTTAGTGAAGGATTTTCACAGTATTAATTGTTCGGAGTAATGTTGTTCATTACCCGGAAGCACCGCATAATCTGCACATGACAGCATTTGATACAGCCTCAAAATTGGTGCGTTACAATGTATATTAGATCTGATATTGTAACATATCAATTTCCCCAGTGGTCATCTCGCAAACGGCATTATCTTCAGCACTGAACATATTTCCAAAATTCCGAACCAAATATCTACGAGATGTAACATCATAATACTTATGGAGTTGATTATATCGTTAGAACCGAATACACATTAAACACACAGTGGTATGAACAGTGAAGCCAATCTGCGTTCTGATTGATTTAACAGCAACGACTTCAACAGGATTATGCAGTAGCACCTTCACAAGATTTCTTACCCTATTCCTAAGAAACCTGTTCGCTATGACGAATCGCACTCAAAGCTTGTCAATCAAGACCACAAGACATGTCAAGGGGCTTTGCTACAGTTTGCATACGACTCAGAGGCACTAAATACTTAATCCGTAGCTCCTGGCGACACTAGGTTCATGTTGCAATCCATCATCCACAAAACTCCTGCCGTGATACGTATGAAAACATCCCTTGTTTGTCATGTTGTATTTTCAGGGCAGCGTTTTGTGTACTAAAATGCTTTTAATCTGTTTGTGCTGTGCATACCAATGTTCACATGGTATCCGCCATATCAGGCTATAGTAACCAAACAGTTATTTTAAAGGAAGCACAACGGCGTTATATAGATGGTATATAGCCCGAAGATTGCCACATGGGCGACACCAAAATATTCACTGATATATTTACTTTTTGTTGCAATTCATTGATTGCTATTTTAAGTTATGAAAATAAGAACGCCTAAATTAATCGCACGACATGAAACACTTGAAGCACCTATAAGTTCGACAAATTCGCGTTGGACAAATTCGCGTATAGGAACATTGATAACATTGTTTTACTTATTTGAAACTCCAATTCACAGTTCATAATGTGTTGCACACTCATTGATCAAATATCATGTTGGATACTGGAATTCAGAAGAGCAGCTAGCATGCATAACAGAAGTACACGACTATTGGCAACTCTCGCATGTATTCAATCGCACGATATCAGCCGTGTCAATCAACCAACCTTTGCCTAAGAACAATTGTCAGAGGTAAAGCGTTTGTGGTCATTGCTATCACACATAACCAGATTGCGTAGCGCATACCATCATCGTGCTTCCCCCAAAATATGTATTTGCAAGCAAATGTATGTGTCGGTTGCAGAGGCCGATTAACTTAATTACGTATTTTGCCCTTTGTGGTCTGGCATTTTAGAACGAGTTGAACGCAAACCTCGTATATATCACAACAACGACTTCGTTATTAGATATACAAACACAATAACAGCGCAAATAACGCAGGGAAATATTTAAAGCACGACTGAGTATGCTGAATGCAGGTAAGGATAGGCATGCCAGTAATAGCAGCATCGACGGTATTCATATATGATTATGTATTCCCTCTTGGTAACACACACGCTTCCAAGTCAGA
>CM067352.1:18448376-18452605 GCA_034190875.2 Urechis unicinctus | reverse complement strand
CGGGACCGTCAATTGAGGCTTTGATAGTGCGGATTCTCGGACGGCTCAACGTATTATTTCGTGTGAATTATATACGGCGTGGGTGTCAAATTAGAAACTCGTAATCACAGCGCTCACGATAATACAATTCATACATACCACTAGGAAACACATGTAGAATCTACCACAACTTTTGATAACTAATGAAATTACATAAACTAACGATTATTTTACTTGTGTCACAAGTGGCGTCACTGAGGGAGTCAAACCAGGGCAGTGTTAGCATTTATTGTAAATTTGAAAGGAATGAGCTTAGTCCCGAGAAAATTATAAACGTAACTACAACAGTAAGAATGTTTAATTACGTATTTGCTGGTCACACATTGTGCTTTTTATTCCTTGCCATTCTTCAAAAACATGTTCAGTCAACTTGAATACAGTTGATATTTCATTATTGCATATCATTGAAATATTGTAAAATGATTTTCATATAGTAATATAGGTCAAGATATTATCATGTTTTTTCATTAACATCGCAAATAATACACTGCACTTCTGAGTGCTTTGCTGCAGAGAGATTCGTATCAGCAGCGTAGGTTCTGATCGGGCTGCTTCACTGATTCCTGGACATTTTCACGCCTTATCTCTCTCGTCACTCCAGAGAAATTGTTTTATTACGTCACAAGAAAGCAACGCTCTAATTTCAATTCGATTCATACTGGAAAGCTTTCGCAGAATGCTATGCTGTTTCGACAGACATTATTTAACTTTGTTGTAAGACTAAGGAATTAACTGATGACCATACAAGGCCCAAATAATGAGGAAAATACACAGGAAGAATGTAGATAGCACTTTATGGACTGGCAATCTGCTCTTCATCTGTCAACGTCACAGAGTCAGTCGCTGGGATAATTAGCCTAAAACCTCAGTGTTTCCCTTCATCTTATTTTCAGAAAAAGCATACTATATGTAATGCATACGTGTTAAGTAACTATGTGTTATGGGTTCTACTTCAACAAATCCCGTACCCAGAAGGAAGTGATTGATCAGCGGCAACATTTGACACTTTTCTGTGTGACCTTTGGTTATAGTACTACAGACCAGGCAAAATGTTTTATCACTGCTCACAGTCCATTAATGGTTTTTGACTGTCGGTTATGCTTGACTTGATACGCAATCATTCCAAAGCAATTATTCTGGCAAAATGTAACGTGCTTTTGTACAGATAGCACGCAGTATTGAAATGAACATCATTTTAATGTCTCGACATTATTGAAATGCTCACGCTGGACTGGGTCGGGCTGGAAATACTTCTAGTGTCAACGGTTCAAAGCTGCTTATAAAACTAACGGCCGCGTATATAGCGCTCAATCAGGGGCATTAGGAAGGGGTACTTAATGTTATCTGTCTCTTTGATAAAACCATTTCTTGAGCCAGACCGCTCCCTAGATGAGCTTGCTATGACGTAAATGCCTGAAGGCTGTGTAGCTATATTGGAAACGTCTGTGCAGCTCCTCTGATCGATCATCCTTCTGTTTTCCCTGATATGCAAGCTAGTAATTTGTCAGAAACTCCCACATACACGATTTTTATCTGTTGCTTTGCGTCCATGTATGTTGCACTGACTCTTATTCTCTAGATGGCACCTAACCTACGGCATATATCGATGGTGGACAACAATTAATAATCTATGAACATAAATAGAAACAAGAGTACAGTTGAATGTAATCTTGTAATGAGATGCCGCGGTCGAGAAAAAGTGGATGCTTACACAGGACCGAATGATGCTGGCAGCATCAGCGTTAAACCTTTTGATACCTACAGCGTGTTTGCTGCAGAAATATTGAACCGTTTTAGTGATACAGGACACAGACTTGTGATCATTCAAAACTTAATTCCTTTGTGTTTTTTTAACTGCTTGGTGTAAATTCCACTCACTCATGTATTCCTAAAGAGAACTCTTCCTTTACCACCATACGCTGCTTCGTGTAGACACCACAGAATATATTGCTAGTATACCTACGATGCTTGGCATTTAACAAGTTATTGGGCTTCATGCCATACTGTAAGGAAAAGGGATTTCAAATTGCGACGTAGTTATTAACAACTTACATTAATCGATCGCAAATATCTAAAGATTCACCAGATGATGATATGCTTTATCGATATTGTAATGATATATAGATGATAATGAATATCTCGATTGTCGATTTCGACCAGCTAGGATGGTTGGATTGGATTGTAACCAGTTAATTTCAAGCAATACGCCATTACGATGAAACAGTCGTCACTCAATGTTCACCACGGCTGTGCTGTCTTCTGGTGAAAGAGAAGCAGCTGCTTCTATTTAGCATTTAGAACGAATACAGTAAACTGAAATGATGGAACAATCCAAAGAAATTTTATATTCATTCACTTTGAGCAGCTTGAGGAATTGTTTCACGAAATAATCAAGGAGTGATTGTTCACAATAAGTAAGCTGGAAAAGCCTGACAAATGAACTATTAATCCTCTCATCAATTGTCGCTACATTCTGTCCTCGCTAACAGCACAGGGCGAGTAGCGATTGAATATCATTTTTGTTCGATTATGATTTAACTATACTACATATGACAACTCTTATTATTTTCAGTGTGACATTCTATCAACGAGAATAACGATCATTAGTCGAGAGAACCTGGACATAATCGAAAACCGTTTAATAGATCATTTGCTTGTCCTTATCGAACCAATTGTACAGAAAACAAATTTCAACTTGATAACGGTTCGAATAACCATAATGATGTATCAATGTTGCACGTGTCTCGCCATCATAAACATGTGACAGTTGTTCGCATTTGAAACACTTCGTTTAATGTTATAACACACGCCACACTCGAGGACAAAAGGGATTCTACTGCTCCTATGGCAAAGCGCATTTCTCGCAACTAGCAAGCATTCGTAAGAATCCAAATGTCGTTTATTCGCATGTCATGTTTCGAATGCACACCACGCTCCATGATTGTTCTCTGATTGTTCTGCGTGAGCATATTAAACTAGACACGTCGAGCAATTTACAAAACACTTGCGAAGACAATAGGTTTACGCTCACCACCAAAGTCACAGTCAATAGCTGGAAAGCCCATAGTGAACTTACATCTGATGTCCGATAAATGAGGCTGTTACATCGCGACGGAGAGAGAACAATGTGAGGTTGATTGGATTGGAAGTACCAGCCATACAAACTATTTTCTTCATTCAAGTGTCTACGGATTATTGAGTGCAATGTCGCTAATGACCTTTTGAAGCAAATTACACAATGTGCTGCCATATGTATCTGCAATTATACCACTAGCACGCGAATCAATTTCATAAGATACGTTCACTTATTTATAAAAATGACACATCCAAGACCTTGTGCTTTATTCATAATGCGAATAACTAGCGAATATATAGACCCACGCTCGTTTATGATGTTGCGACGCATTTATGACTCAGAGCGCGTAGACAGAACAGCCATAGAGGCACCATTACCGTGTGAAAGAGCAAATGAGTATAGCAGTCGTCAGACGATTGCTGGACAAACTGAGCCGGTACGTTCATAGATAAAGGTACGGACAACAACTCTATCGTAGTCTACTTCACGAGGAATATGTATGGCCAATATATGAATAAATGAAGGATAAGCGCAATTAGCACCCACTATAATTGGAAAGCACATGTGTCGATTTGTTCTTAGACTAAATCGAATGCCCGGTATTTGTAATCCATTTTGTTTGATCACATAATGCAACGGCGAATTGAAATCGCTGTTATTGATGAACGCAATGAGACGCGTGAGGCTTTTCATTCAAACAACTCCCTTTTCCTCTTTCCCCGGCAGAAATTGTATTTGAAATTGTATTTGATAATGATTTATTGTATTTGATAATCACGGATGCAACATTGTGCTGATCTCTTTGCCTTTAAAATCAAGAAGATCCCCAGCCAATAGAGGGAACTATCCCTTGTAAGACAATTGCATACCAACACGAGTACGTTAAACAACCATGAACGTGTTATCAAATCGTGAGCCCATGTCAGTGCAGTAATTTGTGATTCGTTCCTTACCTTTGATCAATGAATCATCACACAATCAAAAGTAACATTCAAGATTTATGTGACTAAAATAATCCGACAAAACTTACCTCATGAGTTCCTTAAATATGTTCTGCTATAATGCATTGACAACCTTGATGTTCAGCACATAGTACCATACGTATTTTCTGCGT
>CM067352.1:18410876-18443376 GCA_034190875.2 Urechis unicinctus | reverse complement strand
GTGTGAGAGGAGACACCGTTAAAACAGAAGATAATGGGTTGCACTAAAAAGTTCCGATCCTTGCGTCCTTCGCACTTTCAGTTGTGGTACAGATGTCGCCGTGTGTGGCGTATCAAATAGCTGAAGCGAAGGTTTATTATGGGCACGTTGTGTGGTTTGGAGCCAATGGAATACACAGGGAATCCACACCGAAGTAAATCACATAAGGTTATGTCCGTATAACGGTAATCATTCTATAGTGCACACCACGCATCCACATGTAAGCGACAATTAACTGGTATCTTTGCGGATTGCCAGTGAGTGTTGATGTTATATCCGAGATCTATCGTAGTGGTTGGGGTTGGGGGCCACATAGCAAGAGGGGTACAATGTGCATGCAAAAAATAAACCCCTGTTATCACAACCGCCAGCAGACAGCTTCAAGGGAGTGTACCGTGTTATTACCGTGTTGTAATAACACGGTACACTCCATTGAAGCTGTCTATTGGCGGTTGTGATAACTAGAACAGGGGTTTTTTTTTATTCATTATTGGAGCTATAGGGGTATCGACGTTTTTACTTATTGTGCTTGTGCTGGTCTTCGAATCCAGCCTTCACACATTCTCTGCCGATGAGTTTGAATTTGCACTTCTGTCCCCGTAAACAGCCGTCATTACCACTGATAGCACATTCAGTTTGAGGCCCGACAATTAGCTGTGTTCCGAAGTGATAGCTAATGTGATGCACAAAGTATTTCGTCTTTCAATGAGATGAGCGAGTTCGACCCTAATCGATGTGTTACCATACAATGATCGTACGGCGGGCCACTGGATAGAAATCGCAATTACCATTTTGTTCCGTTAAATGTGGGGGACGAGTGTGTATTTCAGCTGGTGGAAAGCCTGACGTGACAATCCTCATTTAACCAAGCACAAATTCGGCCACCTAAGGTTGTTCAAACGACAACTCTGACAGCCTGCCCGATGGACGAATTGTTCCGGAGATTAAATTGCATACCTGTAGATGGAGGCTTGAACAAGTTATTAGCGCATTGTTCAGGTTGCGGTGACAGTGTCAAAAGTTTGTCAGCAGATATCGGATACGCTGAGAACATACTAGATAGCTAGACCATGTTAAACGCATTATATGCATATGCTATACATACACAAGTATTGCTAGTTTAGATTTGTTGCCCTGCTACAATGTTAAGTGATAAGATATTGCACTAGTTTCTAGTACATTGTATAACTTTGTTATCATCATGCATATGCAGAGAGCACGTCTAATTATGTATGCTGCGATCGCCAATGAATTATCCATGCCAGGTAGAGCAGATGCTAAGTTGGTTAACATCATAATAGTCTTCTCACATTCCAAATATGCACGCTGGAGCATTTCTCCTATTAAGGTATGATATCTTGTTGGAATTGTTTGCTATTTTATTGGTAACACTTACCGCATCAATCATCAAGCGAACCCCTACAATGTCAAGGGGATGATACAACCATGCACAATATCGAGATAGCTGCGCTAGTTATTAATTCTACAGCCGTTTATCGGCTTACGTGGTGCAAAGCTGCTCGCTCCGAATGTAATAAGGGTACCATTAATCCTTCGGGCTTTATAGTAATCAGTTGCCTGTTGATCAGCAACATAGATAGAGCCGTTCCCTTCGTTACAGACTCGTGGCGCAGTTCACTTGTCTTTGTCATGGGAAGTTTTTGATGGCCCAATATAATATTCACCAGTTGAACCATTCGCCTAGTTCTGCACCACGCTGAATATAAGGTTGGTGCGAATTGAATGCAATGCACTCAATGTTGATACACAATATCGATATCCGTTTATATGAGAACTGTGAAGTGAAATGCCCAATAACTGCTCCCTATGGTACACCTTTACAACATACAGTTTTATTACGACTACCAAATGCTCAGCTAACACCAGACTAAAAGCATTGTATTGACCAAATGTACATGCGATAGCTGTGTATTCCCGCGAAACAAGGGTCTGTGGTCTCTTGTACGCCGATATATTTTTGTCATGTGTTACTTGTTGGATTTAGATTTGATTACATCATTGACGTCATTTTTGTATCGACAGTAGTGGAGTCGCTATACTTTACATTCCGACCTCTGCTTAGCGTGTCAGGCAGATATTGCCTAAGGGGCTTTGTTACGGTCAAACAACGACAATTGCAATACATTTCACCAAACGTCTGCAAAAGGTTACTCCAGACACTTGTTTGCCGCACTATTAAACCAAGCACAAAGATTGACTGCGGTTATAATGTTTGGCAGTGCTTCTCCCTCAATCATGTTTCGAACACTAAGCGAACAGCCCGCAAAATCATACACGGTCGTATTTATTAATTTCTCAAAATCAAGGCGGCAGAGTGAAGAAAGAACAAAGTGTTGGAAGAACACACCCATGCAGAACGTTCCTTGTAATAGACCCATTCCAAAACAGTGAGGCAATTTTCAGAATTAACTATTTGTCAATTATTCTCACAGCTTTATGATGGTTAATGGGGGCGCACGTGGCAGGGACGAAGTTTCTATGATGTACGAGAATCTCATGATGAAATGGAGTTAAAACATATACATAACCCATGTATATTAGTCTCGCTATCGTACCACCAAGTGCCAAAACACGTCTTGTATCCTAACTTCTCTCTCGTCCGAACTCTCCAGTCAATCAACGACACAGATTGCAGAAGAAAAAGAGTAAGTTGTCAGTTGTATGTCTCCTATTATGACTTTCAAAGCGTGCGGAGCACAAATGTGGTACCACTTATGCTGTAAATTCCTGCCCTACATAATTTAAGACGGATGAACAAGAAAGCAGCAATGTTTACAACAACATGCATTTCGCTATGAACAATAACTGCAATGATATGTGCATATTCAAATGAAGTTTTTAAGTCAGATTCTGATTAGATTGTGCAACTTATCGTCATTCTACGTTGCTCATTAGTTGCCTTTGTCTCGGACAGGGCGAATCTGGCGGACCAATGAGCTGTATAGAGGATGGCAAATTGATGGTTGCTGGTGTGACATGGCTGGCCCGAATGCGAAATCTTCCCCTCAGTGTATAATCGTGTGGCCATGTACAACAGCTGGATCAACGGCCTTATTGGTTCTCTGTAAAAATGCCAACCTCACTCATAACGCATCTCTGACATACTCCGACCGTAAGCAATAATCAATGCCGATTGCCTCTCAATTATGATTGAGGCATTAACGCATATCCATATTATTGCATTTCGTTGTTGTTCCGCCTACTTGGTTCTCTGGCTCTGGGGAATGCATGCTGTATGTATTCTTTTTGGGTAAGGGTAAACATACCACATCAGAGAAGCGATTATGTCAGGAATGCTTTGTGGTGACTTGTCACCCACTCAGTAGTGTACAGAACACCTGGGTTTCTATGTGTGTTGCACTGACTCCTATGTTCGAGATGACACCAGACCCACGGCATATATCGATTTTGGCCAACAATTAATAATCTATGAACAAAAATAGAAACACGAGTATCGTTTAAAGTAATAATTTTTAATAAGACGCCGTGGTCGAAAAGTAGTGGATGCTTACAAAGAACCGAATGATGCTAATAACATCACCTTTACACAATGTGATACATACAGCGTGTTTGCTGCAGAAAAATTGAACGATATTAGTGATACGGGAAGCAGACTTGTGAAGAGTTAACATTAATTGTTTTCGTGATTATGTATTGTCGACCAGCTAAAATGGTTTGACTGGATTGTGATCACTTCATTTTAAGTAATATATTACATTCGTCGTTACGATGAAACAGTCGTCACTCTATTAACACCAAGACTAGGCTGTCTTCTGGTGATAGAGAAGCAGCTGTTTCAATTTAGCATTTACAACGAATAGAGTAAACTGAAATGAAGGGACAATCCAAGGAAATTTAATATTCATTCACTTTGAGCAGTTTTTGGAATTGTTTCACGAAATAATCAAGGAGTGATTGTTCACAATAGGGACGCTGGATAAGCCTGACAAATGAACTATTAATCCTCTCATCAATTGTCACCACATTCTGTCCTCGCTAACAGCAACGGACTAGTAGCAATTGAATATCACTTTTGTTCGACTACGACTTAACTATACTACATATGACAGCTCTTATTGTTTTCAGTTTGACATTCTATTAAAAGAGAATGACGATCATTAGTCCCAAGAACCTGGACATAATCGAAAACCGTTCACAAGATCATTTGCTTGGCTTATCGAACCAATTGCACAGACAAAATATTTCATCTTGAAAACGGGTCGAATAACCTTAATGATGTATCAATGTTGCACATGTCTCACCATCTTATACATTTGATAGTTGTTCGCATTTGAAACTTCCACTCCCATCGTTTAATGTTATTACACACGCCACACTCGAAAACACAATGGAGTCTACTGCTCCAATGACGAAGCGCATTTCTCCCATCTAGCAAGCATTCTTAAGAAACCAAATGTCGTTTATTCACCGGACATGTTTCGAATGCAGACCACGCTCTATGATCTATTCCAACACCTGGTAGCTATCTCATTCAGAGCACTGCCGTCATTCGCTGACTTTATGTATCTCTTTTAGCATCAGTGAGTAATGCAATACATTTCTGAGGAATTGCGTCTGCCCGTATGTCCCGCGTTATCTCCCAAACGTTTGTGTCTATGAAAATGTAAAGTGTTCCATATACAACTCTATTCAGGAAATATGTTGTTGTGCCATGTTGTTTGCAAGGTCGTTATCCAGCCACTTCAGGGCTTGTGATCTCGAAATTATTAAAGTGCATTAGTTATCGGACTGCAATCAAATTTGTTTTAAAACTATTTCATTCAGTCTCAACTGATAGTAGGAAGAGATTAAGGCGAGGACTAACAGGGAATTATGGCGAATGTTGAATTGGGTCAAGCGGGGATTGCGGGAGCGGTCACAATGGGGATCATGTCGGCTCACCGTGCGCAGGTTCAAGACGGAATTAAGCTCGAGGTCACCGTCAAAAACGAGATAGGCTGGAATATGTCGTCCTCGCTGTGTTTAGTGTGAAGTAACAGCAGGGACAATGGTTGCAAGATTTTGGTGAGGCCACGGCGGGGATAGTATCAGGTCACGGCAGGGGTAAAGGGAAACCGTGGTTGAGTAACCGTTTGGAAGATGGCGTTGTGAACGGTTATACTTGGTACATTAAAGCATCAGTCTACTGATGTAAGTTAAATCGGACGTGCAAATAAGATGCACCGGTCCACTTCTTTCTGATAATCGAATCACCCAAAGCACCATCCAACGAGGAAAATATTTCTTTTCACGAACTAATGTACGACATGAAGAGACATTTTGCGTGAAAGATGGTTCTTAACTTTAACAATAAAATTAATATTTCAAGACATTAATACGCTTACGTCTAGAAAGGATAGAATGCGTCGATGTGGGCTCTCTGGGGTCGTTAGGCGCCCAACAACAGCCCTTTTGCGCAATATTACGACAAAGATTAGCAAAATTGAATGATTGATAGTGATATGAGAATAATAATGTGTTTATTCCCATGTATGTTTTATTTCGTGTGCAACATAAACGCATTAGACAGAGAAGAAGGGGAATTGGTAGTTTCGTTGGAGTTATACCGTGTATCGTGACATCTAAAATACATGTCGTGTATACAACCCCCATTGTCGGCTTTAATAGCGTGCAAAGAGAAACCATTATGACTCACTCTGATGCGTATCTCGATTAACAGGTTCATAAAAAATGTGCTAGGTGCCAGGAGGAAAAGGAAGCGACAGAGCGGAGTGATAAAAGCTGGTATTCGAGGTAACATATTATACATTCATAATGATGTGAACCTGGTTGCTCCTGTGTAGGCGCGCATGCTGACGACCAGGATGGGGTGTCAAAGCAACTATACACAGCTGTGCTGAATCCAAGAATCAACTCCGCACTAACCTCCTGTAATAAACATCGGATACTATCCAATGGCCGTTCGGTTTGATGATCAATGACTTCTATAAATGTTAGACAAATATGCACGCTAGCTGTTATATCCTTGACGCGGCAGCGATGTCTGCAAGAGAGATATATTTGACACCATCTTATCGGAATATTACCACTTGGAATGAGAAGCTAAGGCATAGTCACTTGTCCTCACACTTACCAATGGACCATTCTACGCATATTATCCATTTGGCTGTCTTATGCATTCATTAATTTCCTACTCCATTATGAATTACCCTCAGACATTTATTGACTTGCTCCCATAATATCATACACCCATTCACTCATCCATAAATATGATCGCATCTCCAAATCAGCTTAGCAAGATTCCTTTTTCCTAGGCAAAATCAATCTATTTGAACACCTGCAACGGTCAGTGATACTTATAGAAATGAACTGAGGAAAATAAGATAACTGAAATAGATTACCTTAGCCATTTGTCATCGCCTAAATTCACTTTATTTTTCACTCATCCATCACTCGTACCTTCGTTCACCCACTCACACCCTTGGTGGTCAAAGATTTATCCGGTCATTCAAACCATATTCCTCTCTAACGAATCTTCCTTTTACATTTGGGTGTAGTGATCTCCGTCTCGGAAATATACTTTGATGGTGTAAGGTACACCAATATCAAATATATGTGAAGTAGATCAACAATGGTTAAATTGTGGTTAAGCAACCAGCAAAACTAAACCGGTTTGGGACACTATTAACATCACATGTCGACTGCCATGCTGATCCGAAACAAGAAGCAATGAGAGATTCACACGCCCATTCTCTCTCCTCCCTGTAAAAAGCACTCAATTGTTATGAGTGCACCATTATGCGGAGTAAAAGAATGGTCGCATTATTTATTGATCAGATGTGCAAAACTGCCCTTCCAGTCTTTCGTATTGCTTAGATGATGCATGCTGACATGTCGCCTAGGAATATCACGGAGTATAACATCTGTCACTCACAATGAAAGCAGTTGTCGATTACTACTCAATTACATCCTCCATTGCTTTTCATGTTCCAACATTATCAAGCAAATTTTGTTGAACTTTGTACAGACAAAGATAGGAAATAATACATTTTTATTTAAATCGGCAATCTCACCGTTATAAATATCGATGAAGTTTACCATATGAACGATATTCATTCCCCAGCATTGTTGATCAATAGTTAACACAGACGTGAATATATTTATATAGATATATATAGAGATATATAGATAGAGAGATAGAGATAGAGAGAGATATATAGGAGAGATATATAGATATATATACATATATATATATAGATATATATATATATATATATATATGAGAATGTATATGTATAATATATATACATATATATAAATAAAAATATATACATGTATATATTTGTGTGTATATCTATGATATATATGTATATATGTATATAATATATCTATATATATATATATATATATATATATATCTATATATATATATCTATCTATCTATATATATATATATATATATATATATATATATATATATATATATATATATATATATATATATATATATATGTATATCCGCCTTCTACTTCCGGAGAGGAATAACTCAGAAGCAGTCAATTGCTGAGCTTTTGTAGAGTTGATGAAGTAGCTGTATGTTAATATGTGACTGAGGAATAATTCGTCCATCATTCTTGGTATTGCCGTTGAGTTACGGTCAAGCGATACTATCCGTGTAGACACATATGATATGCCTGGACTTCTCTGAGAATGGATGAGTCTTGTTTTACAGCAAATTAATAACTAGTCGATTGATATGCACAAGGACCACTATACCATCAATTACTAAACTAATGAAACGGCACTATTGTAGTATCACATACATGAGTTCGACTGCATAATTGCATTACGCCTCAACACAAATCCACACTAGCAGAAAGGATATAAATTTTCGAAAAAATGTACAATTCTTGCCCTGATTATTGATAAAGAACCTGCAGAACTTTCAAAGCCTCGCACTAAAGACAAAGTTGATGCCAGCATTGTGCCCTGTGTGAATAAAAATCAAATAAACGCAGCCTTGGCTAAATGCAGCCCTTTTACGGTTAAATTAGACCATGCAGATGTTCATCTGACTTGAATGTAACACAAAGCTAAGGTCTTAGTGTCTGGATGCACAATACTCCCTTATGGCGCAAAGTATGCGCCTATTTACCCAATCACACCCTGATTGAAACAGATGATGGGATCGAGCGTCCGAAGTTTCGCCGCTTAAGGTAGGTTTACAAATTCAATGTTGATGATGGTGGCCGACATGCATGCACGCTCACACACACGAATATATGTACACATATATTTAAGTAAATTTGAGTATATGAATATGTATATGTCTGTTTATATATATATATATATATATAGAGATATATATATATATAGATATATATACATACATACATATATAGATATATATATATATATATATATATATACATATAAATATGTTTATATATGTGTATATCTTAATATCTCCCACTCTCTATATATAGGTAATCTATATAGTAAATATATATAGATATATATATATATATATCTATATCTATAGAGATCTCCTAGAAAGAGAGATATATATATAGATATATAGATAGATACATATAGATACATACATATATATAACTAAAAGAGATATATCTCTATATATATAAAAACATATATATATATATTCTCTATATATAGATATATATATCTCTCTCTATATATATTCCTATATATATATATATATATATATATATATATATATATATATATATAAACGTGTGTTTGGGGTATGCTTTCGTGCATACATTTATGTATATGTATTAATATCAAAAATATATATGTGTGTGTAATGTTAATACATTCTTGTACACATATATATTTATACAACACATAAATATATATATATATATCTATGTATATATATATATAAATATATACATATATAGATATTTGTATAGATATAAAAACTTATCTATATATATATTTATAGAGTGATATATTTCCCTCTATATACATATCTAATAAATATATCTATAGATATCTATATCTCTATATATATATATATATATCTCTATATCTCTATATATATATATGCTATCTACCTTGAATTCATACCCTATGAATGTATATGTACGGTTGCCTCGAATATGCCCACCTGCGGACTAGTTGCATTCATAATGATTGTAACTGTATTAGGTGAGTCAGAAGGATGGTAGTTAGGTGAGTCTAAGTTGCGTTCTGTATTGTGCAACGTGCTTATCAATCAATTTTGGGGACTAGCAAGCGAGAGAAACTGGCAAAACCATCCAACGGCAAATCGTATATTTATTTTTAGTTCATTAGGTTCTCAGCCCAACTCTCATACTTACAGCATATATCTCTAAGACAACGGTACAATCCAAAAAATAGATCGGCTCAGAGCAGACAATTAGTTGCAGGAAACTTGCAGATAAAGTGTTAGGTATTTAACTTTGGCTGAGCTAATAGCACGTCAGAAGCACTTCCTAGTAACTGCCAATCACATTGTAATTTTTAATCAATTATGCATTCTATGCAACACACTTATTTGCTGAATTTACTTTATTGACAGCGGTATGCAGGGAATGAAAGGCCTCTGTATTGGCTTGCTACGGACAAGTAGGCACAATGCAAAGAATTTGATATTTGATTTCAATTAATCGTATACAGACTGTCACAATACTCATTATATAACTATGAAATTGGGTATTTCGATAGAATAATGGAATTTGATCCATAGAGCTGTCTCGTATCTCGTATCAGGATATCATATGCATAAGTAATAAAATACACTGCTTAATCATCCTATCCGTTTGACGATATAGTTATGCTGGAAAGAAAATAAAGGAAGAGGGAGCAGGATCGCACCTGGTGGGAATTGACTCGCCTAAAGCCGCGTATGATTAAACCACCATATGTTCTCCTGTGTTTGACAAGATAGCAGACGCAATAACTCTTGTGGCATAATTGGAACTTAACGTGGTGGGAAATTATTTGCATATCACTGAGTATGATTAAACCACTGTAATTACTCCTGTGTTTGACAAGATAGCAGTGGCAGTAACTGATTTGGCAACGGGTATCTATTCGGAGATTTTTTTCATCTACCGAGCTGCAAATCCTGGTCACATTGAGAATATGATGAGGCTGATCTCAAAAACAAATGTAATAGTATGAATGTACTGATGTCGTTGGTCACTTTTATATTGGCATGTTATAACAACGGTAACATATGAAGATACCGGTGAGGCTTGGTTAATCCTCCTTTATGTCTTTGCATAACTTAATTTTTGCAAAACACCCTGTATGCCTGTAGACTGTAATAATGAATGCTGGTTGCCAATATACCGTCAGAGGCACGCGGGATTTGTGTAATTCAAACGTTAACCCTACATTCCGGGGCTTATCTCGTAGAGTATATGTTATCTCTTCCATAATCCCAGCTCTCCGTTACTGCCACCAAAGTCGATACTATGCTTACAATATTCGAATGACCTTAGTGTTCTTTTCCTTAGGATGGGAAATAAAATGCGTATTCTTTTACCGAGGTCGCGTATGGTACAGTGTGGTGGTGACAACATTATTGGTCCATTGCGTTGACACCACCTCTCATACAGCTAGAAAGCGGCTTTGCGGATGGTAATCTAACATTTTGGTCTTTTCACAGCTCTGGTCATTGATATTGCTGGGTACATTATTATCGACGTGAAAGAGCGCCAGGTATATATATCGAGTCATGTATATATATCAGCGACTAGAGGGCTTCGCTTTCAAAGGATACAAAGGGATATAGACCCACAGGCACCTCGGCACCTCTGCGGCATCGGAAGAATATGTACATACATATATATATCTATCCATATATAAGAATATGTACATACATATGTATGTACACATATGTTTATATATATATATATATATATATATATATATAAATATATATATATATATATATACATATATATATATATATATACATATATATACATACATATATATATGTATATACATGTACTCATTTATATATATAGATATATACATGTATAAATATATATATATATACATATATGAATGTATATATACATACATGTATGAATATGTATATATATGTAATAACATGAGCGGCTATCCGAAGAGGATTGAGATGGCAGAGGAGGTCAGACACCGCCGCAACACCTACTTGGATCCTCCGCTCGCATTCTACTACTTGCCTTAAAATAATGATGATCTTGCGGTTTTATGATGATGCCACTAGTCCTGTTATTAAAGCCGAGGATGATATCAGTGTTGATCTGTTCTGGTATTCTTAAGCTTTCACACAAAATGCAATCTTTCAGTTACTTGTGTGATATCTTCCAATAATCCAGTGGTTAAAACGAGAATTAGGATTGCTGGTCTATTGCCCTTATCACAGCTCGTTCATTATTTGTAACGCGCCAGTGCTATCTGTAACAATAGTTTGGCTTGACGGCAGGTCTCTGTACATATAATAGAAATGCACCGCTACGGGCATCATGCGATGCTATAGCGATCCTGGCAGCCTTATATACACATCAGCTTTCTAAATGCGACCAAGACATTCGACAGATTAAATAAATGGCTGATCTTTCATAGCTCATCAAACGTAGAACGCCAGTCGACGTTTTACTTCATCAAATGGCGTTTGGCAAGATTGCATTTAATCCCTTAAAATATTTCGACAATGTTCTGTCAAATGTGTTGTTGAAATCTCGCGCTTGTTGTTTTATCAATGTTTTTGGTAACAACCAGTCATTAATGAGGATGATCTGGTCAATGTCTACATAAGCTAATTTATCGTTGTTAATAATTAAGAACAAAGCATGGCAAAATGATTAAACCATCCAAATATGTTGTTACGATGTCCCAATCAAAGAACCGCAAGCTTTTTTGTCCCTGAGTATCACTGAATGGTAGACAATTGCGGTATGTTTAAAGGGGCAAATATCAAATCAGTAATGTCAATGTAAATCTCAATGATGTTGATAACACGGATACAAGTTCCAAAAACAGCCGTATGCGGTGTTCACCGTACAGGATGCTTTCATACTACGGTACCTTAACAAACAGAGGGTTGTCTACAAAAACATTCAGCCTTTGACCTATGCAAACGAGACACTGCCAGTGTGTTCGCCTAAAACGTATCTCTGGATTTCAAAATTATCATGTGTCACGAAAATGAGAGTAGCCTTTGTACACTATGGTGCTGCTTCAAGCGCACTGGTGTCATAATTTATAAATGTCATGTTGACATAATACGTACATATCTGGGGTATGTAGAATATGTATATATATATATATGCATATATAAATGCATATATATATGCATATAAATATATATATACATAAATATATATATATAAGTATTTATGTGTGTGTGTGCGTGCGTGTATATATGCGCGTGTATATATGTGTGTATATACATATATATGTATATATAGTTAAATTTACAAATATGTTTATATATATAAATATATATATATATATTTATATATGTATATATATGTATATATATGTATATATATATATACATATATATATATACATATATATATATACATATATATATATATATATATTCGCTGTTGATCACGAGCAGCAACCTTATCATTGCAACTCCCGAACACTCTAGGCTATGTTTAAACGCAATAGTTTTTATCTGCCTGACTTGCAAATCAACCCGCTGTATCCTTACAAAAGTGAGGTGCAGCTTCCCCACTCTTGTCAGCAAATGTCCAGTAGTAGAAGACCTCTTTGCGAATGCCCACAAAATATTATTTATCGCCACAATATCAACAAAAATGATAAACAGGAAGTACAAACAAATAATATATCATAATTATGTGATTGCAATAACAGGTAAACAATTGGATGCAAACAGAATTTATCCATTGCTTTATGTACGAGAAAGCAAATCAGAGCAACAGTAATAGATACATGATTATGTAAGAATAGCTAAAAAAGAAAATGGCCAGGAAGGTCAGCCGATGAAACCGGCCAAATGTAGCGAAGAGGGAGAGAATGTAGGGGGAAAAGATAACAGATAACGTGGCGCAAATAGTATTACAAAATAAGAAATTATAATAAAATACAAAATTTAAAGGCGAGTTAGATAAACTATTAACGTACTTACCGTAAGCAACTATCAAAGTCAGCACATATTTCACACATTGTATTAGAAGTGCTACTTGTAGAAAATGAAATAACATAGACGCAAGAGGGAGCAGGATCGCACCTGGTGGGAAATTACTAGCCTAAAGCCGTATATATATATATATATATATATATGTATATATATAAATATATATAACAATATATATATACATATATATAAATATAAATATATATGTATATATATATACATATATATATATATGTATATATATTTTTTATATATATATATACATATATCTATATATATATATATATAAATTTAAATATGTATGTATATATATCTTTGAGATATGTATATATGGAAAGGAAATAAACAGGAAAGATTTTCAATCAATATGATAGCTATTGTGCGGTGGTAACAATTTATTGTATTGCTGTAGAACAGATCACGTTCACTTGATTATATTCCGGATGCGTTATCTTGGCCTCTGATGAATGAATTTGATTAAGTTAGCTATACATCATAATTAGCTTTATTTGGTCATGCTTGCTCTGTGGTCTGTCGCATAGCTCTGTGGTCAATTGCTGATCGATGGATATTTTATCCTCGTCTTGAATCTTTGGCACATGTGTGAATACTAAGGATATTAAAATTGGTCGCTGGCTGCTATGAAACCTAACATTTATCTCACAAAGGGTCCCTGCTCGCATTCATCTTGAGTCATTGCCAAGTGAAGCTATGGATGTTTCTTATTTGAACCAAGCATATGGTAGTAATGATCTTACTGGTATACAGTGTGTAATACTGATAACATTCATCGATTCCTACCTTGGTGAAGCAGTGAATCAAATTTGACAGCAGATGTGTGGCAGATACATGTGTTCCGCAAAAAGTGACGGTAAATTCGATAGGGATAATCGATATATGACAATAACCTCATCTAAAACGTGGCTGTCGGTAAAAAGGATAGGTAGTGCAAAAAAAAAGTTTGTTGTGGAAGTCAATAAAATGTTTCCAAGTAAGCAATGTTAACTAGATGACATAAATGTCACCTATTACCAATAAAGGTGGCTATATGTTGCTGCAAATTGGCGTGCCAAATAACTATGTGTTATGGCTCCTAGTGCCACATACTCCGTAACTTTTCACGCGTTTATTTTGTGACCTTCATCAATAGGGCTAGACACCAAGCAGCAGGTTACAACTCTGCGTTCACTCTGCTTGAACCTTAAATTAAGATAACAAACCAGCAATATAAGATCCCGTGGACAATCCTGTTAGGTGATATATTAGCGAGGAATACTGGCGTTAGGACAAAGGTGTGTTCGTTAACAACTTTAGGAAGTCTAATTCTATTTTAACAACTCCATCGGTGGATTGCAAAGACTAGTAAATATGAAGGTACATCACTAACCCTACTGCATTTGATTTTAACAGATTTGTAATTCTCAAGTGGTTGAGCATTCATGCTAGCGTATACTTTTTTCTGCTGTTTACAGTGATTCGGCCCGGGATGAATAATGTTCACGCTCTTACACAGACAAATATCAGTTTTTGTACTCGGATTTATGAGGTTGCTTTGTTGTGTGCTGCTCGTCTATAAATACACAGATGATGATTCACGGCCCACGACAGACACACATAAACACATATTAGCCCTATGCGTGGACAATAGTTTCAATAAATATATATGCCCCCATATGAGAACTCCGCTTACATAAATCATCGAAATGGACCAATTCCTCAAAATTGAATTGTTATCAATCACTCTATCGCACAGTTTCAGGATGGTGAAGAGAAGGCGCACGTGGCAAGGACGAGGTTATCATGGTGCACAGGATCGAATCTAATGTTGAAATGGAGCAAAGACATATACATAATCCTTATATGTTAGCCTCGCTATTCTCCGACCAAGTGCCGAAGTGTCCTGTATCCAAACTCCTTTCTTGTCCGAGCTCTCCAGTCAAAGAGAGACGCAGATTTGCCACTAAGAGAGGTTTTGAGCGCTTGTATGTCTCATCTAATGACTTACAAAGCGTGCTTAACCACTTAGGCAGTAATTTCATGCGCTACTTAATTTATGACGGGTCCACCAGAAAACAGCGATTGCCGGTATTACGAGCTCGAAACCATCTACACATATTCGCGGTATTTAATGGTATCGTCCAGGCATACAGTGACGGTCACGGTAGCACATAACGAAAGAGTAGCATAATTCTTTTATCCACAGCATCGGATATGACGGAATACAAGGTGACAATCACTGAGATATCGTGTGCAAAGTTATCAGGGGAAAAATAATAATGTCAGCTTAAACATATTAGTGAAAGACCACTTAGCAAAACCCGACACAACAATTTTAAGCGCCACAATATTACGCAAGGTGATCCCCGAGAGAAGTTCAATATGTCTTAGCCTGATTGCAATGGCTGTCTAGTTAACGATATAAGATGACACCAAAGACGCGGCAGAGAGAACCTAAAGTGACTTAAACTCTAGCACAAAATGCTCGGTATATTTAACCTCGTTACTGCGGCTTATATTGTGCTCCTGTGTGGCTGGATAAAAGCTTTTCTGATTATATACTTGATTAAGAGAGACATAGCAGTTTAGCATTTTTAGATCAATGCTAAAACTACAATAGTTTTGTTTTTCTATTTCAGCCACGCACATTGTCCTTTATTGGCGACAGACCCGAAAATCTTGTATGTATGGGAGAATGAGTGTTCCCACTGCAGTAGTATTGCCATATTGCTTATAAATGCAACTCAACAGAGGTTCAGTTAAGTTCTGAGAAACCCTTAATGCCAATATTTTAAGCATCGAAGGTAAGTAGCTGACTTCAGCTTCATACTTGCCTTACCAGATGTTAGACTTTATATATGCCACCATTTACATAACTCTGTCCAAGGTATTTTGTTTTATTGTCTGGATTACAATCGGACAATCTTCCATCTGACCAGTCCCTGTATGACTATGGTTTTGCTGGGGCATGGTGCATGCACGGATATTCCAATTTCAGACCTCTACTTCAATAGCATATAGGATCTTGCCATGAACAAGAATCGAAGCGATGTTCTTTTCTACTTTCTGCAAACGGTCTTTAACGCGGACAATCATTGCAATGATTACAGTGCAATGAAGTCGCACCAACTTGAAATAGTGGAAATACCAGGGGGCCTATCCGAAACTCAACTTCTACAGCAGATAACGTAGTGCACACCGATTATTCATAGCATTGAGGAAGCTGACTCGTAGATAATTCATGTTCAAATAAGAGTATTTGTACCGTATTTTGACTGACAAAAGCATAACAAAGTAGCCTTTAGGTACAATTCTGGCATTTTCATTCAACAGTAAACAGAGAATTCAAACGTTCAGCGTCGTGCAATTTAGTACAGGATTGGCATGTCATGTTTTTTTATATCTGTAGCAAAAGCAGTTGGAGAACAATATCATGGGCTCAATAGGCCTTGAGGCCGTATTCACGTGAAATTGCGGGGTCGAAATGCTGGACTCAAGCACTCTTTTCAGCACTATGATTCCAGGACTTTATAAAATTGATCAATGAGACAAGGGCGGGTGGCCTCACAGTCTTCCATATATATATACATATATATACACATATATATATATATATAGATATCTATTTATTTATATATATATATTTTTATATAATATACATATATATATATATATATATAGATATATATATATATATATACATACATATATATATATATATATATATATATATATTATATATATATATATATATATATATATATATATATATATATATATATATATATATATCTTTGAGATATGATTTACGCAATGCGACAATGATATATTGATGTCTTTGTCACAGCAAAAAACTTGTTTGTCCCTGCGGAATGTGTTTGAAACCGCGGCGACTAGTACATTTGCATAGCATGTACGTTATGACTAGTACATTTGGCAGCGCACAAAGGCAATAAGCTGGAAAGATTTCCAATGAATATGATAGCTATTGTGCGGTGGTAACAATTTATTGTATTGCTGTAGAACAGGTCACTTTCACTTGATAATATGCCGGATGCGTTATCTTAGCCTCTGATGAATGAATTTGATTATGTTAGCCATTCATCATAATAAGTTTTATTCGGTCTTGCTTGCTCTACTATATTAATTTGGTCTGTTTATCGTACTGTCATCAGGTGTGCAACTATAATCAAACGATGTTTCCCATGCTGCATAGCTCTGTGGTGAATTGATGATTGATGGATATTTGATCCTCGTCGTGAATCTATGCCACATGTGTGAATACTAAGGATGATAAACATGGTCTCTGGCTGCTATGATACCTAATATTTTGATTCATTGCCAAGTGAAGCCATAGATGTTTCTAAGTTGAACAAAACATATGTTAGTTATGATCTTACTGGTATACAGTGTGTAATACTGATAACATTTATCGATTCCTACCTTGGTGAAGCAGTGAATCAAATTTGACAGCAGATGTTTGGCAGATACATGTGTTCCGCAAAAAGGGACGGTAAATTCGGTAGGAATAATCGATATATGACAAAACCTCATCTAAAATGTTTCAGATAAGCAAATGACGTAGCGGTAAGTGACATAAATGTCGGTAAAAAAGATAGGTAGTGCAAAAACAAAAGGTTGTCGTGGAAGTAAATATTCCGTCTAAGCGATGATTCATACTATGATGTCAAATATTGTCAATATAAAATGTTTTCCAGTAACTGATGTTTATTAGATGACATAAATGTCACCTATTACCTATTAAGGTTGCTATATGTTGCTGCAAATTGGCGTTTCATGTTAGATTTGCTTATTTCACACACGTCACACGTATAAAGGATTGTGTTTATCCAAACATAGCTGGTATATATACTCTTACATTATTTATATCTAATAATGCCATTCAAGACCATCGAAAAGGTGTCCGCAACTTTTTCATCAATTTAGATTGTTTTAGAAATAGATTACATCAAAATATTTTCGATAGGAACAAAAGGGAAAACACGCAAGGCCACGGGAGGTAGTGAAAATCAAGCAACTGTTTCTCAATTTCTCTACTATAACCGCATATACGGGTAGTATTTATTGACGCCCGAGAAAAACCTGACAACAATAGTATGAATGTTGATGAAAAGGCGCATTTGCTGCTCATAACTGTCAACTACATAACAGCAAGCACAAATTAGCTGAAGATATCTTTTAATTGCATATCAATGACTATGTTCTACAATGATGTATGTAAATCCATTGAAGTCACGATATTATCATGTTATTGCAATTACAATAATACGTTACCACCGCAGTTCTGTGTGCGGTGGATTAGAGATAGTAGCATTGGCAGTGTAGGTTCTCATTTAGTTGTTTAGCGGGTTTTAACGCATTACCTCCGTTATTTCCCTGCTACCTCACAAAAAGGTAATGCCCTAAACGACAATTAAATTTATACACATCTCCTGGGAAGCTTCCCCAGATTAATTTTCTGTTACGGCTGTCATGTTTTAACTCTGTTGTAAGACTTAAGAGTTAAATATTGACAATACAAGGAGCAAGAGACGCAGAATGATTGGTGATAGCTCTTTATTGGCTGGCAATCTGCCCTTTGTCCGTCCACATCACAGATTCAGTCGCTATGGTAATCAGCCTAAAACTTTAGCGGAGGATCCGCTAACTAATTCCTACATATTATATCTTACACTGACAAATGAACTTAGTTTTGGTTCCTGGGTTTATGCGTTGATTTGTTGTGTGTGTGCTGCTCGTGTAAAGATACATAGATGATAATTAACTCCACACGTCCGAGACATAAAAAAAACGTATTAGACCGATGCGTGGACAATAGTTTCCATAAATATCTCGGCCCCCATGATAGAACTGCGCTTACAAAAATAATCGCCATTGTAGATAATTCACCTTATTGGACCAATTCCTTGGGACTGAATTATTATCAATCACTCTATAGCACAGCTTCAGGAAAGTGACGAGAAGGCGCACGGGGCAAGGACGAGGTTTCCATGGAGCGCAGGACAGAATCTATTGACGAAAGGACATATACATAATTCATATATGTCAGCCTCGCTATTGCCCGACCAAGTGCCGAAAACACGTCTTTTATCCTTACTTCTTTCTTATCCGAGAGAGAGACGCAGATTGTCCACTAAGAGAGGTAGTGAGTTCTTGTATGTCTCCTCTAATGACTTACAAAGCTTGCATAACCATTTACGCATGAGGCTTTTGCTAGTTGTTATAGCAAGCATAATTAACGTCGTTTGATGTAACAATTCAAGAAATAGTACGGGGGCAGAAACATATCTTGTAAAATGAAACTATTAGTTAAATGGCGATGTTTGTTGAGCATGGACTTCAACAATTGCGATAAGAGTTAAAATAGCATGTACGTTATGATTAAGATTGTGTCTGACTATCACGTTCTATAATGATTGATCACTCTCTTAATGATAGAATTTGATCATAATAATTCATGGTTTGTCAGTAGCAATAAATCTTGAATTGACACAACGTATTGATGCATACACAGCTGTATGGATGTGATGTTATAGTTTGCTAGTCGTTTTTGCTTTTGGTGGTTTCGCCTCAAGTGTCTTCTCGGTTGGTTGCAAACGTGATGGCCCTTTAAAATGACTGGTATCAGCTCAGCATAAAAAGAGGGAATTATTTATTATAACTACGTTCTGACAGTATCAATAACTTCATTTCTAACAGGTTAAATATTTACTTTATTTTCTTATATTGCACGGTAATATTAAAAAAACATAAATATTTCGTGATGCTGTTAGATTGAGATGCTGCAGATTACCAAGGTTACTGCGACTAATACGACACTGGTGCTGGGCACGACTACATTACAGCTGGATGACATATTCGGCAATTAACTGCCGGCTGGCTGTCACTAGAACGTCTGTGCTAGAAGATGTCCATACTCATCCGCAATCTCGCTTGGACCATAATGTATTGAGAGTAGGTGCGGTTCGGCTTGTAAGATGTGACATCGTTGTAATGTCAGCGTCACACTGGGAGCTTCAGAGCGACCGTGAAGTGATTGTGGCTGATGTGTATGATGGTAATGTGTTTTATCAATACCAGCTAATTGTTGATGCTCATGAAATAAGTATTAATTGTGTTGATGATAATATCTTTGAAGTTATTTTTGAGATATTACCGAAATCGTCTATTGCGTTAGTTTTCAGAAAGATAATGTTGGCAGAAATAATTGCTGTAGATTGGTTTAATTCTTTCTTTACAATTTGTACCTTCTGGTTTGATCGACACGCTCTCTGTCAATTGACTATTTCATATCGTGGCGCAAATGGGACGTTAAAAATGAAATAAAGGTCACAGTACAGCACCCAGCTGAAAGGCTGGATATTTTCGATGAGTTGGGCTCCAGAGTGTAAGGGGCAGTGCAAATAGCTCGATACAGTAAAAGGAGCGGTCATCGGAGACGGAGGATGGGTGCTAATGTAGTTTCGCTCATTGATTTGTACTGTAGGCAAGATCAATACACGTCTGTTTAAGAACCACTGTTGCCAAATGACAGATCGCACATGAAAAGTGTTATCAAAGCATCACAATCATTTCTACTCAGCACAATCAAGCGACACCATGTCACATTAATTCATTTCATTTACACAGCGAATTCAGCGTCAAGCCTACCATGTTTATAAAAATGTACTTCCGTGAAAAACTCTATATTGGTTGTGTGTAAATTGTTACATCTTACGATGTATACTTTATTTACCATCATAGTTTTTACAGGAAGAACGAGTTCTGGACCTTATATGCAAGTGACCCATAGCGGGACGATTTTCACAATGCGGTTGTTTTTATGTGTATGCAGAACATCTGTTGCCTTCACTGCTATAGCCAGTTAGTGCTTTATTGATTCTGGTGTCAAGACGAGTCGTGGTTAAACTCATAAACGTGAAGTATCACCAATCTAAACAGGTGTCAATGCAATTAAAGATCGAATGAATTGATCTCCTCGTGTTGCACTATGGCGATTGCATCACAACCGACCATCAACCTATATCGGGTTCATTTGGCGCATGCAAAGTGAGACAGTCGTGAAGATGCCCAAAAAGAAAGCCATGGCTATTTACAGCGTGATTATCGTCAACGTCGTACTCATAGGATATATGGCTTTATCAGGTGTCAACAAGTACAGAAACGTGCAGACGGCAACTGCAGGCTCAAAGCTTCGACATGTCAAATTGAAATCTAATCATCCTACGTGGCGAGTAGATACCAAGCAGACGGCAGCTCACATTGCCATCCCAAAGCATCAGACTGTCAATGTTGATTCTAATCCTCCTCCTTGGCCAGTGAGTACGACACAAACGCCTACTCCCACTGCCGGCACAATTCCTGGAACTCGTAAAATTGTTTCCAGTCAATCTACGTGGCATGCGAACACCGACGATGTAGGATTAGTCACTACAACTGATCAACCTTTTATGTTCGTCAATCAACCTATGCCTTTAAATATCAGTCCTGGAAGTGATTTCACTGAAGCCGATTTGCATATACCCCATTTCATTCATCAGACATGGAAAAATGAACGAATACCTGTTATTTTCAAGCCCAATATCCAGTCTTGGATAACCATGCACCCTGAATGGGAATATTGGTTTTGGACAGATGACGATATTCAGCTTTTGATCGACAGATGCTACCCCAAAGAGTACTTTGATATGTATAACGCGTACCCGAAGATCATATACCGTGCAGACAGCATGCGATATTTCGTCTTGTACTTGTTTGGAGGTGTCTATGCTGATTTAGATATCGTAGCATTGAAATCTCACGAAAATTTGCTAGATTCACATCCTTGCGTACTGACACAAGAGACATACGAACACAGTGTACTCATGTACAATAATAATGACCATCCAAATTTGCTGAATGCCTATCTTGCATGCAGACCGTTCCATCCATTTATGCAGTCAATGGTGACGAGTCTACCTGATAGCGCACATAAACGAAGTTTTCTCCATGTTGCCGGGCCATTCTATGAGACATCAGTGTACAACATGTATAACCGCACAAGGCAGCAGAAAGGATTGACGGATCCGGCGCATGATGTACACGTGCTTCAGCCTAAATGGGTAACACCGACATTTGATCCAATGATAGCAAACAAAATTAGACAGATATGCAAAACCACAAAGAACCGCCATCCAATGCATATGAAGGTGTGCCGAGAGCTACCTGGACGTTTAGCCAATAACGTACCAGGCCCTGATGCATTAGCCGACCACCTTTGGACTCACACTTACGTAAAGCAGTCACACTTTGGAGCCATGACACAATTTAATGTGCATGATCTTGTCAGAAAATACGTTAACGTTACTCAACGCATTTTGCGAATGTGCCCACTAGATAGACATTAAGGATATGTTTTAGCCACCGAGGCGAGAGGGCAATTACATTACATTTGCCCAGATAATGAACACATATGATAAACAGACATGAGGCTTTTGATAGTTATTATAGTAAGCATAATTAATGTCGTTTGATGTAACGATTCAAGAAATAGTACAGAGGCAGAAACATATCTTGTAAAATGAAACGATTGGTAATATGGTGATGTTTGTTGAGCAAGGACTTCAACAATTGAGATAAGAGTTAAAATAGCATGTACGTTATGATTAAGTGTTTCTGACCACATTCTATGATGATTGATCACTCTTTTTTGATAGAATTTGATCATAATAGTTTATGGTTTATCAGTAGCAAAAAATATTGAATTGTCAAAATGTATGGATGTGATGATTTAGTTTGCTAGACGTTTTTGTTTTTGATGGTTTCGCCTCAAGTGTCTTCTCGGTTGGTTGCAAACGTGTTGGCCCTTTAAAAAGACTGATATCAGCTCAGTACAAAACGTGGGAAGTAATTGATATTTAAAAATCGTGAGTGCAGAGATTCGACACATTAGAACCTGAAAAAGAAGAGTAGAGAAGGTGGGAGAGTTAAAGTGAGGAGTGGTAAGGGAGTGTTAATAGCCATATAACGACAATGGGTTTTTTTCCTTCCAAGATTCGATCCTAGGTTCATCAGCCCTACATTTAGGCAGCAAATTAATCAAGGGAATATATTGGTGCAGTTAAGCGGTCCCAGATTGTCTTATACACTGTCTTTGTTCGTTTCATAAGGTACTTATCAGTTAGTCAATTGCTTATCATTTACGATCACCATCTCTGATGATGTACGCATCCAGCTGATGAGTTTCATTGTTTAACTTTTTGTTCTTGTTTTACATGTGCAAATAGATTGTGATTTCAAAGAAAGCACATAAAAGACAAACAGATATATTGTATCAACTGAATCAAAGAGGTTTTCTGCAATTTTGCTATGTATAACTGGCTGATCCACACTAGAAGTTATCAGTCAGGTTGTCACACCATGGAAATAAACCGCCAAAAGGTCGATCATTTAACACTACCCCCATCCACTTCCTTGCCTTTCTCTCTTCTTCCCTACCTCTCATTCTCCCTTTTTCTATCTCCATCTCACCCCTTCCCTGCATCCCTATCTACCCTTCTTTGCCTTCCTCTCTCGCTTTCTCTAACTTCCTCTCTCCTTTTCTCTACCTCCCTCTTCACTGTTCTCTACCCCACTCTTCTCTTCCATGCATCCCCACCTCTCTTTCTCTGTCGTCCTCTCTCTTTTTCTCTACCTCCCTCTCTCCGCTTCTCCGCTTCTCTGCCTCCTGATCTCTCCTTGTCCATCGCCCTATGTCCCCTTCCCTGCATCCCCATTTCCCCTTCTATGTCTTTCTCTCTCTCCCTTTCCCTACGGCATCTGTTCCCAGAATATGTTTAAATTTCTTCTACGGCATCTCTCATGCAACTTGAAATTGCAAGTTAACAGTTGTCGGCTTCCCACATATTAGTAGACTTATTGACTCGCAATAAATGTAGCTGACATTAGCTGAAATTAGTAATATTAACAGAAATAATCGCTTCTGTTAGCAATGTGTTCTGGCATTACCAATGACGATAATTTGACGGTGAGATGTGCGTATTATGTATAGAAGCTGATCTCATGCATAAGTAACACATATCAGTTTGGCAATGGGACATTATACGTACACTGGTATAAGCGCTTGCTTAGTTAATTGTTCAACTCAATCAACGATTCGGAAAATCTTAACACACAGAGAAATGCTAGCAGAAGGATTTATTTTTACATTCGGTAAGTCATTACTTATCCAATGCAGCAATTAATACTCCAATACGAAGTTGTACGGACAATGTAGACATATTGAGACAATCGACACAGTTAATTGGAGCAGAATCCAATTCGCCAAATTATATCCTGTCAACAGTAAAACAACCGCCTTTTTAACTTGCAGTAAACAACAAGACAAAACGATCTAAAATCATAACTGGTCTGTAATGTGTAATACGCAATGATTTTTGTCAAAAGCGGAATTATCCGAGCTAGTTATGAAGACGCTATTATCACAGCCATGCATTGTGACTGCATAAGAAAGTGACACCGAAACCTCTACTCGTAGATATATTCATTTGTGCAATCGTACGTTTTACGAATACGTTTTCACCTTAGAAACGCGGGTGTTTAGGATGATTGTCATGATAAGAATAACATAGTGGAGACGCTGAGAACCAGCAAAGAGCACCAACAAACAAAAGGTATAAAATTGCTAACTTTTTTGAGCGCTTTCGGTTACAAACCTATATTATATCTGCAGCGACAGTTTTAAATATGTGCAATACAAACCGATAGTCCGTCAAACAAACTGCAATAATAAAATTCATTTTAAACTATACCTCATTTAACAAAATTCATGATCATGTCAGCAGTAGTGAATTAAAGAAAGGTGGTTAGTCAGTGACTCGGTTGCTTTTATATTTGTGGAATGTATCTACTAAGACCAACGATAGGAGAATAAAGAAATCTTGTCCGTTTCTGGTTATCACTTTTACAGAGCAATCGATTACATGAATAGAAACTTCTGGCAGTTAGTTTTGTGGTATTTATTGCTGCGAGGATCATTCATACAGAGGCATGGACACAACTCACGCAGATAGACACAAAATGTAGGTTTGCCTATAACGCGAGGCGCAGATATGTTATTCGCATAAAGCTATGAATGATCAAAAAGCGTTGACACTGTTGTATAACTGTTCAGCATAAGAAACCGAGGACGTAACTCCCATGTGCTGCTGGTTTCACTTACGTGTTGTTACTTTGCTATTTTATACATAAATGAAGCACCGTACATTTGATCTCAACTAATTTGTTGATATCATGATACGTAATATAATATTAATGCAATGTTAATAATAAAAATAGCTACATACTTTGCGTCTACAGCAGATGACGTGGTGCACACCGATTATTCATAGCATTGAGGAAGTGTACTCGTTGATAATTCATGCTCAAATAAGAGTATTTTTTACCGTACTGCAACTGACCAAACCATATCCATACAATTAATGCACTATCGTTTTTTCCTATTTTTCTCTACTTGACAAATGCATTCAAGTACCAAAGTAGCCTTTAGGTACAATTCTGGTTTTGTCAGTCTATAGTTAACCGAGATTCCAAACGCACGGCGTTGTGCAATTTCGATTCCGGATTGACATGTGATGTTTTTCGATTTCTGTAGCTAAAGCGGTTGTCGAACAATATCGTGGGCTCAATAGCCTTAGGCCGTATTCACTGGAAATTGCTGGTTCAAATTCCCGGACTCAAGCGCTCTTTTCAGTACTATGACCCTAGGACTTTACAATATTGATCGATGTGACAAGGGTGAGTTGCCTCACTCAGTATTGTCCCTCCTGTCCCTCCTCAGATCTTCCTTTTCATCGACATATACACGTATGAACTTGCTAGCTCTCAAGCAAATATTATGGTGAACTGGGCTGATAAAGTACGGTTTTCTAACCTAGTCATTTTATATTTTGTTACAGGAATGCGTCTGTATATTACATGACAATCTATTGACTTCAATTTAAATGCAATAACGGCATTTTAGTAAGTTGTAACTCTGGTGAATATTCATAAGCGTCAAACAAAACCGAAACAATATGTTGCAGTACTGCAGCTCGAGGATGCACGCACACTTTGAAAAGGATTATTCCAAAGTCAGCTTTATCAATTATTTTTTTTCATTAAAAGGCTAATTTCCTCACAGTGTTTATTTTGATGTCATTTGTTTGTTCATTATTTTGGTTTAAGTGCTTGAATTGTATTCGTCGGACAGATCAATAAAATGGATTGTGTTACTTATATAAAGTGTTGGTTATCGTGTGGGCAGTGATTATTTCATGAAAACGTAAGGATGCTTCAGTATGTGAAGTGCTATTTCACAAATAAATCTCACCAGCATATATGCCTTTATTCACTCAAACATTTGCATATCTTTACACCCAACGGAACTGAAATACGCTTCTGTGTTAGTTGAGTACACTAAACGTTAAACGAACTGAACACAACCGAATATAAATGAAATTAGCTAAACAGTGAATCTAGGAATAAATGGTTACTGCCACTGTTACCGATCTAAAATTCCTTTTTTGGAATCTTTTCTACTGTTGTACAGCTTCAATTCAAGCAGCACGATTTGTGAGTTGCAACGATTTGAACCGAAATAGAACATCAGCGTGACTACAGCAACGAACGTATCGGTCTGCTGCTACAGATTTTCAACATCTGTTCATACATTTCCAATAACGCCGCTTGTAGCCACTCTTTTACAGCTGCTGTGAAATGAGTGATGTGGCTCTTATTTTGTCCGCAACCTGACCCCCGAGCTGCCGTTTGATGTGCTGTGATGCGATTAGCTCAATTCCTGTCCGTGTCTATAAGATTTCCCGCTCTATTGCGGCTATTTAGTCTGAGCACAAAAAGAAGCGAAAACTGTGCTCACTAGAGCCTCTTTTCATACCTGCAGCATTTTCCCTTGAACATGAATCAAAGGTGTATCATATCATCTCTCATTGTTTAATAAATATTCATATATATGGAAAGAGTACAGCACACGACGCTACATGCTCCCCTGAAAGGCAACATTGTCAAAGCAATGCCCAGGAAATCGCATCGACATCTAGTAGTATGTAATGCAGCATTGAATTCTAGTTATTGTACTACACTTCTTAGCGAATATTGTCGGGGATCGATTTGCGTGTGGCTAAAGGATGCAAATACGCAATGATTTACAATCACCGCACGGCAGCATATGATGGCAGGCATCGTTGTTTATTCATCACCGTCTGCGCCCGCTAATGGGTCAATTACCTAATACAAATCAGTCAGCTGTTGGACAAGTGGTCGTCCATTATTTAGGTAATTACTTGTTTGTGACGACAATGGTCATTAGGTTTACTTTGGTTCAAAGCTAGTAACACTCACAGAGGCCATATAACTGTCATCCTTGAGCATATGAAAATAATTGAAGCACCCAATGAAGGAAAAAACCTCCATTGTATATTATTTATCTACAACCTGCCGCTCATTATTCCTTCGTCGTCTTTTATGAGCAATGGTGAACCCCAAGGTTCCCAAATTAGATGTGCGTTTTCTACATTACATTACACCATTAACATTCCAACACTCATTAAAATCCACATTGCGTGAATATATGTATATATATATATATATATATATATATATATATATATATATATATATATATATATATATATATATATATATATATATATATATATATATATATATATTTATATATATATATATATATATATATTATATATATATATAAACATATATATACATATATATATGTATATATATGCATATATATATGCATATTCATATATATAAAAATGAATATATGTATTATATATATATAAAAATATATATACATATATAATTATATATATATATGTATATGCATATTGTATGTACATATATATATATATATATGCATATATACATATGTATATATATATTTATGTATATATATACATATTTATATATACATATATATATATATATATATATATATATATATATATATATTATATATATATATATATATATATATATATATATATATATATATATATATATATATATATATATATACGCAGATATGAGTCTCATATTATAGTATGCCTCTCTTTTAGTGCTGGCCTTTGCGGTTACCTCTAAGTCTTTTAGGACAGTGGATTAAGGCTTATCTTCTGCAGATTAATGGAATTCCTGAGCTGAAAATGTGGCTAAAAAAAGCCCGCGTTATTGTATATGGGACATATAATACGTATGGGTCATCAAGCCCACCCATTGCGATTATATCTTTTCAATAGCGGGTCTGACGACTAATTAAGAGCAGGAAGATGGTGGTATTTGCACCTTTACGCCATAAGCGCTACTATTCGTCTCGGCCTATGCCTGTTAACTGTTGCCTACTCTTAAAATGCGTTGTTGTCAGTGATATAAGATCCATATCAGAATCTTCTGTTTTGCAAAATCTTAAACGCATGTCTTTGTGATGTACAGCTTGAATATGGTCAGTCTGGTCCCTCTTGCACTGTACACCCGTAGTAATATCGCAATTGTTTATTCAAGGTGGCAAACATACACACATATCACGTATATATATAGATATATATATAGAGATAGATATATATAGAGATAGAGAGAGAGAGAGAGAGAGATAGAGATATAGATAGAGAGATATAGATAGATATATATATATATAGAGAGAGAGAGATATAGAGATATATCTATATATATCTCTATATATATATATGTTTATATATATACATATATAAAAATATATATGTATTTATATCTACATATGTATATATCTCTTTTATATATCTATATCTCTCTTTCTATATATCTATACTTATATATATATTTATATATATATACATAATTATATATATATATACCTATATATATATGTACATATATATTCCTGTATAAATGTTTACCTTTTATATATGTTTATATTCAAAGTTATATAACCATATATATATCCATGCATTGTAATATTGGCATTTATATTCATGGATGCATAAATATATACATATATTTATATATATATTTATATATTTATATATATATATAATCATATATATATTTATGCATATATATATATATATATGCATATATATGTATACGTATTTATATGCATATATATATGCATATATAAAATACATATATATATATAAACATATATGTATATATATATATATCTACATACATATATATATATATATATATATAAATAAATATATATACATACATATATTACCCATATATTAATCTATACATGTAAACATTTACTTAGTGGCTCTGCTCCATCATCAGTTCTATGGTCCCGATGCGTAAACTGCTTAATAGTATGTGAACGCGAAACATTTGTATTTGTTGCATTGCATCCCGGATGTTGAACAAAATAAACAAATTGGGAGGTATATTGTTTGGTATTTAATCTATCAATGTCCAAAAAACCTGTTTTACCCATCATAATTTTTATAGCGTTTATTTTCCTTTTTTTTTCCTGCTGTTTACTGTGATTCGGCCCGTAATGAGTTAGGTTTACTTTTTTGCACAGACAAAGATCCCTCAGGCGAATATGGTGCAATGATTTTATTTAGTATTGGTACCAGAGTTTTTGCGGTTGCATTGTTTTGTGCTGCTCGTCTAAATACACACAGGTGATGATTCACTGCGCACGTCAGACGCATATAAACACATATTAAACCTGTACGTGGACGATGTTTTCCATAAATATATCAGCCTCCACAATAGAACATCGCTTACATAAATAATCGCTATTGCAGTTCATTCACTTGAATGGACCAATTCCTCACGACTGAATTGTTATTAATCACAGCACAGCTTCAAGATGGTGACGAGAAGGCGCACGTGGCAAGAACGAGGTTTCCATGGTTCACAGGACAGACTCTAATGACGAAATGGAGCAAGATGATATACATAATCCATATATGTCAGCCTCGCTATTGTCCGACCAAGTGCCGAAAACACATCTTGTCTTGTATCTAAACTCCTCTCTTGTCCGAACTCTCAAGTCAAATGATACGCAGATTGTCGACTAAGTGAGGTAGTGAGCTCTTACTTGTCTCCTCTGATGACTTACATAGCGTGCTTAACCACTTACGCAGTAATTATTTGCGCTGCTTAATTTTTGACGGGTCAACCAGAAAACAGCGATTGCCGTTATTACGAGCTCGAAACAATCTACACTTGGCCGACATGGTCTCGGTATGTAATGGTTTCTTTGATGCATAGGGTGACGGCGATGATAGCACATGAAGAATAAGAAGCATCGTTCTTTTAACCTCATCATCGGATATGACGGAAAACAAGGTGACAGTAACTGAGATAGGGTGTGCAAAAATATCAATGGAAAACTACATACACCGTAAATATTGCAAGATGCAATTTAGGCAGAATAAAGGAGAACGACTGAAAACACCATTTGAGGCCTTTCCAACGATTGATATTGTAGTATTTGTATTTGCATCTGCAATTATCAAATAATAGGAGCTATGTACATATATAGTCGCCCTCTGATGGAGAGAAAACTCTTGTTCGTTCGATCAGCACCTCATAAGTATATGGAGTGACTATTAATGAATTATCTTGGATCTCGTGAGAGTATTTGATGAAC
Organism: Urechis unicinctus; assembly: GCA_034190875.2. Taxonomy (NCBI): domain Eukaryota; kingdom Metazoa; phylum Annelida; class Polychaeta; order Xenopneusta; family Urechidae; genus Urechis; species Urechis unicinctus. The sequence continues at coordinate 18,412,552 of CM067352.1, read as the reverse complement.
GCTGCCAAATGTGAGATATAATGCGCTGTTTAGCACAAGCAGAATCAGATGATGTAATCATTAATATCCCAGATCTACCAAGGCAATATATTGATAAGCAAATTTATTTATCGATCGATGTATCCTCGCAAATGTGATGAGCAGCTCTCTCGCTCGTGTTCGAAATTAATATTCGTTTTTCATCTTCAATTTCGGCTATTTTTGTATTATTGAATTCCATGTAAAGGGGAAAATGATAATGTCAGCTTCAACATATTAGTGAAAGACATCTTATCAAAACCCGACACAACATTTTGAAGCGCTACAATATAACACACGGTTGTCCGAGAGAGCAGTTCAATATGTCTTAGTCTGATTTTGATAGCTTTAAAGTTAACAATATAAGATGACAATTTCGTGTGCACCATAAACGCAATAGACAGAGAAGAAAACAGATTGGTACTTATGTAGGAATTATACCTTAAATGTTGCCTTGTAATATACATGTCTTGTAGAAAACAACTGATACTAGCTAATGGCCGTTCTGTTTAATGATCGATGACATCTATTAATGTTAGACAAATATGCACGCTAGCTGTTATATCCTTGATGCAGCAGCGTTGTCTTCAAGTGATTTATATTCGACGCCATATAAACAGAATATTACAACTAGAATTGAGAAGTTAAGGCATATTGAGTCTGCCAGGCATATTTGTCCTTACAATCGACCAATTTCCGCATATTATCCTTTTATCTGTCCTGTCCAATCATTCATTTTCTACCCAATTGTGAATTACACTCCGACGTTCATTGAATTGTTCCCATAATATCATACACCCATTCACTAATCCATAAATCCGATCGCATCCCGGGATCAGCTTAGCGAGATTCCTCTAATCCTTGGCAAAATCAATCTATTTGAACACTTGTAACAGTCAGTTCTACGGATAGAATTTAACGGAGGCAAATCAAGTAACTGATAGACTACCTCACCCATTCGTCCTCGCCTAAATTCACTTTATCTCTCATCCATCACTCATGCTCTCGTTCATCCAATGACATCCTTCATGGTTAAAGATTCATCCGACCATTCACACCATATCCCTTTCTAATGAATCTTCCTTTACATTAGAGTTTATCAAAATCTGCCTCGGAAATATACGTTGATGGTATAAGGTAAACAAACATCAAATATCTTTGAAGTCGATCAAAAATGGTTGAATTGGAGTTAAGCAAACTGGAAAACGAAACAAGTTTTGGACACCTTCTTAACATCACATGTCGACTGATATACTGTTGCGGAACAGGAAGCAAGGAAAGCTTCACACGCTCACTCTCTTCCCAGCCCTGCGAATAGCACTCAATTGTTATGAGCACACTATTATGCAGAGTAACAAATTGGTCGCATTATTTATTGATCACATGCGCAAAACTGCTTTTCCAGCCTTTAGTATTGCCTAAATGATGAATGATGACATGTCGCCCAGGAACATCACGCAATATAATATATGTGATTCATAACGAAAGCGGTTGTCAATTTCTTTTCAGTGACGACCTCCATTGCTTTTTATGTTCTATCATTATACAGCAAATTTACTTGAATTTTCTTAGAGAAAAGGATATATAAAGATATATATATATATATATTATATATATATATATATATATATATATATATATATATATATATACATATA
>CM067352.1:18273376-18405876 GCA_034190875.2 Urechis unicinctus | reverse complement strand
ATTCGAACAGCTTTATGGTAGTGAATGGGTGGCGCACGTGGCAGGGACGAAGTTTCCATGAGGTACGAGACGGTATCTCATGATGGAGCTGAGACATATATATCATAACCAATGTATGTAAGCCTTGCTATTGTCCCCCCAAGTTGTGAATACACGTCTTGTATCCAATCTCCTCTCTCGTCCGCACTCTCCAGTTAACGAGAGACACAGATTGTCGAACAAAGAGGTAGTTGGCTTTTGTATGTATCCTCTTATGACTTACAAATCGTGCTTAACACATATGTGGTATAACCTGCGCAGTACATTCTTGCACTACTTAAGGCGGGTCTACAAAAAAATAGCGATGGCCAATATTACTGGCTCAAAACCAACTAAACTGGGCCGACATAGTCGCTGTACCTAATGGTTTTTTTGTTAAAGCATACAGTGACGGTCATGCTAGCATATGACGAAGAAAAAGCATAATTCATTGACCTACAGCATCGAACATGACGGAAAAAAGGTGACTTTCACTGTGTGCCAAGTTATCAGCGGAAAGCTACATACACCGTAAATATTGTAAGATGCAATTAATGATTTATAATGGAGATCAATTGAAAGCACCATCCGATACCATTCCACCCATTGATATTGTAGTATTCGTATTTGCATTTGTAATAATCAAATAATATAGTCTCAGTAGCGAGGTACACATATCGTTGGCCTCTGATGGAGAGAAAGCTCCTGTTCGGTCGATCAGCATCCAATAAGTATATAGATAGATTGTTAATGAATGGTCAGGGGAATGAGTGATTTTGGGTTTGGATCTTGTGAAAGTATTTGATGAACCCTGCAAAAGGTGAGATACATTGCGCTGTTGAGCACGAGCAGAATCATATTATGTTATCATTACTATCCCAGAGCTACCAGGGCAATATATATTCACAAGCACAGATATTTATCTGCCTGTCTCGTACATCAATCGATGTATCCTCGCAAACGTGATGGACAGCCACCTTGCTTGTGCTGGAAATATTTGTATCTCGTCCTCACTGGTGGTATTTTCGTAATAATGGATTGAATGTGAAGGGAAAGATGATAATGTCTGCCTTAACATAATAGTGAAAGACCTCTGAGCTAAACCCGACACCACATTTTGGTTTAGCACCACAATATTACGCACGGTGACCCCGAGAGAAGTTCAAAATGTCTTAGTCTGATTGCGATAGCTGTTGAGTTAACGAAAGATGGCACCAAAGTCGCAGTATAGAAACACTGAAGTGACCTTAACTCGTTAGATAGGCTAATATTTTGTTCCTGTGTGGCTGATTACATACTTGATTAAGAGGGACATTGCAGTTTAGCACGTAAGAATGATACTAAAGCTACCAGGTTATTTCTTTCTATTTTAGTCACACTCATTGTCCTTCATCGGCAAAGGACACGAACGCGTTGATCACCAACCTTGTATGTATTGGGAAATGACTGTTGCCATTGCGGTAGTATTGCCATATTGCTTATGAATGCAACTGAACAGAGGCTCAGTTAAGTTCTGATGAGCACTTGATGCCTGTATTTTAAGCATCGAAGACCAGTTGCCGCATTTGCTGACTATAGCTTCATACTTTGCTCAGCAGACGTTAGACTTTATATTTGCCACCATTTACATAACTCTGTCCAAGATATTTTATTGTATTGTCTGGATCTCAGTCTAACTAGCTTCCATATAACCAGTCCCTGTATTGCTATGTTATCACTGGTGCTTCGCATGCATGGATATTCCATTTTTATATTTCTACAGCGATATCACATAGGATCTTGCCGTGAACAAATATTGAAAAATTTTTTTCTTATCTTTATTCTGCAAACGGTCGTTAACCCGAACAAAAGTTTCAATTATTATAGTGCAATGAAGCCGTACCAGCATCAATTCGAGGAAATAACAAGGGACATATAAGAAACTCAGCTAAGTGTCTGCTCTTAGTTTGGCATGCTTGATATAGCTGCTTCAACAAAGTGCTTTAAGTTGATAATTTTTGCCCTCTTTGAAACGTCAAAGTCTGGCTACAAAAATCGATGGAGATGAGTTTTACGTTATACTCATGACTTTATACGTGCTTCTACTTTATAAGCACACCCTGGGATCGTCTGCCGTACGTCAAGATTCACCAGAGAAGATATACATGCGAATCGTTCTTTATCGCTCGGTTATTATCTCTTCAGATGTCTGGGAAATCCGCGAACAAAATGACATTTCCGAAATGAACTCTGTGAGTGTTTGACGTTGCCGATTAAGGGTGATCACAAATAAATTCAGAAACGACACATATCCTAAGTTCACGTGCTTGATGCTTTTGAAGGGTACAATGTACCGCTGTATTCGTGGCTTGGGGGTATCAGGTTGATTTCTTAACTTATCGCCACACTTCCCATTCGGTGTTCGAATCCACAATAGACTCAACAGTATGTATATTTTTTTATGCATCGATGATCACACTTCAGCTCCATTACTGTTAAACGGGATCTTGAGTCGTGTTATTAAAGATACGTTCTAGATTGCATTATGTACACATATTATATACTCAATTTAGATTTCCCCTGCTCCAATAGGTCATAATACAATGCTAACCCCTTTTCTAGTACAAAATGATGACATTGTATATCTTTATTATCATCATGCATATTCACACAACAATTTCAAATATGTCTGGTAGTGCAGATTCCAAAATTAATAACTACGAAATAGTCATGTTACATTTACAATATGCACACTAAAGCAAGTCGTGGTTAGGTATATAATTGTGGGGAATGTTATGGGTAACACAAAAAGTTTGGTTTTTACACTGTTTAATATGTCAACAACAGAATCCCTGAAATATCAAAAAGCGCATACAACCAGTAACTATATTATGATAGCTGGACATATCATCAATAATGAAGCCGCTTATCGGTTAGTTCGTATCCTAATTATTCACGCTCTCACTCATCCTATGGTTTTGTATTTAAGTATACTTGTCTCATTTGATTGCTGAAGTACTCGTGAATAGCCGAACTTCCGTTTCCTAGGTTGTTGAAACATCCAGACATAAGCATTAACATGTTAACGCGTACACAAATTCCAAAGACACCCTTCAAACACACGCTAAGAAATTATTCATTAATTCATCGACCCATGTGAAGAGAGTACCTTAATCAACCACCAGAACGCCTTGGCTATCGGGCAATCTTGCATGGCTGTTCGCGAATATTTGTGATCAGCGATGTTGATGATCCTAAATATGTGGATTCTTAACCCCACACTACGATATTGATTTAGTCATTGACGCCCTTGAGGTTATTGTACTCAATGAAAAGCGATTTACATGATACTCAACTTTGCAGCTCATCGTCGTAGGAATCGTCTGGTGAAAAGTTTTGTGCTGAAAAATGGATAATCGTAAAAATCAACAACTAGAACTCTCCATGTAATTTCGAGTGAACACAGTTACTGAAAGGAGGTTATCATTATGTTTATGTTAGAATGTGAGGCAAAAAACATGATTAATAGTCGTAAGAACAAGACAGCAGGCAACATAATTTGCATGGAGCTGCAAAAACATATGAAGCATTGCTTTCTTTTACTCAAAACCTATTGTTTCAGTGGCTATACCACATAGGCCGGACGATGCAATGATTTGTATTTAATACCATGGACATTATATTTAATTCACACCATCTTTATATGCATTCGTTCCCTTAAGCCCATACGTTGTTAGTAATTATAATTTAAAAGTTCAAGCATAGACATGGCTGTTCTAGTATTTCTCATTAAAATTAACAGATGGTAATTTGGTGCAAAATACATACAGACATTTCGTGTCAATTAATTATATCGGAAATTGCCTGGCGATCATAAAACAGCTTTGCCTTATATAATAGCAGATCACTTGCCGTAATGAACATGCCCCATCAAAGCACTTAATTCCCCGAACAGCACTATGTCTGTCGTCTTTCATTCAATGACCAGCGGAAAGATCCCCAGGGGGAGGCACACGTGGCTAGGCCGATGCTCTCTTAGGAAATAAACAGAGGCTCGCGATCAGGTGAAGCTAAACCGTATGCCAATTTCAGTATATTTGCTTCGCTAGGCGCACAAGTAATTCAAATCCATTGAACTAATTTTATGACCAACATAAATGATGACGACAAATGAATTAATATGTGTTACTACATGTACAGAATAATCTTCTATTGCTGTAAAGTGTTGTAATCCCCAAGGCCTAAACAACGATTATGTGATTCGTCGAAAAATGCTATCATGCATTGTTGCTAATTATGGAGTTGCTTAGAGCTCGAATGTATTTCCTTGTGGCTCGCAAAGCATGCTGGGCCTAAATTAGACCAGTAAGCAGTTGATAAGTGTGATTATTGCCTGTAACATTTAGTTTTAGAGTCAGTGGACCAATAATATGTTGCCTTTAGGACTCACTTAGAAATCAATTAAGTTTACCTCTATTACTTGCTTTGATGCAAACAAAAAGTCTCACTGTACTGAGACGATAATTCAGTGGCATAAAAATGAGGTTGTCATTCGGAGCTTTATGAGCAGATAATGATAATGTGATGACAAAACATACTTCATTATTGCACCGCTAAGACGATTGGGAACGATGATATCAATAGACAATAACATATCGATGATCACTCCAGCTGTCATCATACGGTGCGAGAGCTTATAGATAGTTTTCACGTATGAACTATGAAATATGAACCAACTAGTGCATTTGTAGGACACCCAGAATGCACTCATGGGCTTTTACATGGGAAACGAGGGTCACTTGTTAATAACACTAACAACTGAACATGAGATATCTACTTCATGACGAACAACCATATCAAGGTAATTTGCAGTTTGCGAATTTAAACATCGTTAGTTGCATTGACTATATCGTGAAGATCTGAAGGCTCGATAAATATCCAATACAATGGTTGTATCAATTATGTTCAAGCATTCATATATGACGAAGAGACTGGTATGAATATAAGGTGTGCAATTAGCCACTCAATTTAATGAATTTATCTCACAGTTGATGGATTCGCTTTCGATTTTCTGTACTATTGCATACATTACATCTGAAGTCATTACCGCGAAAGCATGTCCTCAAATGATATGCGGCAGTGTGAAATAGTAGTAATGGATATGCTATTAATAATAAGTCAATTAATTCATAAACTACATGTTCTCATCACCTCCATAATTAGTTCATGCACATCACACAAATTAGCAAGCTGTCGGAGTAATGAATGTATGATATATAGCAGCTGATCTCATACATAAGTAACACATGTCTGTTTGGCAGTGGGACATTATACGGACACCAGCATCATCAATGGCTTTGTTAGTTGTTCAACTAAGTCAACGGATATTGGGAAAATCTAAAGAAAGTGAGAAATTGTGAGATAATATCTCGTCAATAAGAAAGAAGCTAGTCATGTTATCAAGTCGAATAGTACAGATCGAGGTACAAATCGTTCGCCAATCGGTGCCTATTGCATATCCATGGCACGTTTGCGCATTGATTGCAGTAATAAGCCAAAGTTGAAACTAGGAGAAAAATATCAAATATAAAGTGTTAATAATATCGTCCTTAGGACGCCCTGTGCCCGTAAAAACTTCACGATATCATTAAAGCCTGGAGTATTTTAATGGCTTTGTCCCTGAGAATTGACATTTCCACTTTACAACTCAAACTCATTCGGATAAATGCACGGCTGGTTACTGAGTGCGTAGAATCAATGTTTATTAATATCAAAGCATCTTCATCTTAACAACTTGAAACTAAAGCTTTGGAGATAAATCGCATCCCTGAATGGAATGCATATGAGATATTGTTGACACGTTAGGCTAAAACTCGCGAAGCTTTTAAACCCGCGACAAGCATGAAACACTATACACTTAATGTAGATATATGATACTGCAACCATTATATTAGTTAATTTTGTTCCTGCGAAACTCTTTGCGAAAATGCAATTTTTTTACATGTTAACCTTATATGTATTTTCCTTAAACTTTACAGTCGCTCTCATATGGCAATGCAAATAACCATATAAATTTACGATAAAACGACCTTTATATGAGCCACTAAAATGATTTTAACGGAGACTGCGTTTGATCGGCTACTTGACCATGATAGTTTATATAATGTACCCAACTAAAGAACTGTAATTGATGTATAAAGATAAATTGTGAAACATACCTCAAAACCATTGGCGGTTGTTTCGCTATGGGTGATCCACTCATAATCCTCACAGAATTATGCTAGCGAAATGAATTGTTTGCATCAATATTTTTCAAATGCCGCAATCAATACTCCAATACGGTGTTGTACCTACAAGGAAGACGTAATGGCTTTATTGATCGTTGAGGCAATGGACTCGGTTAATCCGCCTTATTAGATCCTGTCAGTATATTGGTTTGAAAAGCTATTGATGCGATACACACACACAGATGGAATAAAGAGGCATCTTGCCGTCCATGCGTTGTATAATTTCAGCGACGACACTGTACATCGATTGCGCTAGTAAGCCAAAGGTGACACGCTATAAAACAAATACGTTCTTATATAGTCACCTGCATGTCGATAGCGTTTGACACAGCGAGCCTTATCCATCTAAGTTCTGTAAATACTGTCATTTCACCGTGTAAAAATGGTAGTAAAAACTTCACCGAAGACAATGTGACATGATCAGGCGCTCCTCAAATCTAAACGTCAGCTAAGGATTACTAGCAGTAAAACAAACGCCTTGTTTACTTGCAATAATATGTGACGCACGTTTTAGTCTTCACAATCCATAAAAAGATACCATCTAGAAATCGCAACAAGTCTGCAAGGTGTAAGAAACAATTATTTCAAAGGGGGATGATCAATCATAACTGTCAAAAGCTGAATTCTCCGAGCTAATTATGACAACGCTCGCTCTCACAGCCATTTACTTTGCCTCTTTGGCCCATTTTGCCTGCATATGAAGGTGACACCGAAAACTCAAGGCATAGATATATTCATGTGTCCAATCGTACGTTTTACGAATACGTTTTCACATTGAAGACGCTGGTGTTTGGGTTGATTGTCATGATAAGAATAACATAGTACTAACACCAAGCACCAGCAAAGTGCATGAGCATACAAAAGACAAAACAACCCGGTACTCTTCAAACCAAAAGCAACAAACAAAAATTTACGATATAACTCTTCTTATCAATTTTAAGAACATATCAGCAATAGTTAATTAACAATTGGTTGTTAGTCTGCGACTCTGTTGTACAGGGTAACGTAATTGTCTTATTCATTTGGATGAGCCGTCGGTTTATATTTGTAAAGTAAGCTCGACGATAGCGAAGTAAAGAAACCTGGTCTGTATCTGGTTATCAATTTAACGTTAAAAACAATAAAATGCTTAGCTGCTTCTCGCAATTTGTTTTGTGGTATGTATTACTAATAGGATCATTCATACAGAAACATGGACACCACCTGATTGCCATACGCAGATAGACACAAAATGTAGGTGTGCCTATAATGCGAGGCGCAGATACATAATTCATATCAAGCGCTGAATGATTAAAATGTGTTGTAAAACTGCTCAGCGTGCGATACTAGAGACGTAACTACTATGTGCTGCGGGTTTCACTTACGTAGTTTAACTATTCCATACATAAAAGAAACAGCGTGCATTTGATATCAACAAATACTATGTTTCTACAACAGATAACGTAGTCCACACCAATTATTCATAGCATTGAAAAAGCTTACTCGTGGATAATTCATGCTCATATATGAGTATTTGTACCGTTCTTTGACTAACAAAAGCATATCCCTTCAATTTATTCATTTCCATTTTTCCCCATTTTATTTTACTTGACAAATGCATTTAAGTAGCCTTTAAGTACAATTCTGGCTTTTTCATACAACAGTAAACAGATAATTCAAACGTTCGGCGTCGTGCAATTTTGTACAGGATTGGCATGTCATGTTATTTGATATCAGTAGCAAAAGCAGTTGGTGAACAATATCATGGTTTCAATAGGACTTAAGCCGTATTCACTGGAAATCGATGGGTAAAATTGCATGCCTCAAGCACTCTTTTCAGCACTATGATTCCAGGACTTGATCAAATTGATCAATGAGACATGGGTGGGTTGCCTCACTCTGTTTTGTCCCTTCTGAGTGATTGATTTCTAGACAAAGGCCATCTTCAGGGGAAGCTTGACAATTACCATAGAGATGGTGGTGAAATAAACCCAAACCCAGCGGTTAGCAGATGCAGTCTTAGAGAGGCTGGGATCACCAACTTGCTTTAAGCGTTCTAGGTGCCATAATCGTATATTGTTTTCTAAGCCGTAGCAAGATAGAACCGAGACATTGCATTAGGGGTCTGTTTTCAGCACTTCTACTTTGTCATCGACAAATACACATGTGAACTTGCTAGCTCTCAAGCTAATATTATGGTGAAATGGACTGTTTAAGTACGGTTATCTAACAGAGACATTTTATATTGTGATACAGGAACGCGTATTTATATAGCATCAAAATCCATGGACCTCCATTGAAATACAATAACGGCATTTTAGTAAATTGTAACTCTGATGAAACGGAGAATATTCATTAGCGACAATCAAAGCCTAAACAATATGTTGCAATATCGCAGCTTGTGGCTGCACACACACTTTCAAGAGCTCTGTCAATCATTGCTGTCATGAAACGAGAACTATTCTTCATGAAGATAATCTCCTCACAGTGTTTGTCTTGAAATCATGTCATTTGTTTGTACATCATTGTGCATGAATTGTATTTGACAGATCAATAAAATGGCTGGTGTTACTTACATGAGTTGTTGGTTATCGTGTGGGCAGTGATTATTACATGTAAACGTAATCATGCTGCAGTATGTGAAGTGCTATTTCATACATAAATCTCACAAGCATATGTGCCTTTATTCACCCAAACATTTGCATATTTATACACCTACTGAACTGAAATACGCTTCTGTATTATATGAGTACACTAAACGTTAAATCAACTGATAACAAACGAATGAAGTAGCTACACAGTGAATCTAAGAATAAATGGTTACTGCAACTGTTACCGATCTAAAATGCCTATTTTGGATACATCACTACTGTTGTACCACTTCAATTCAAGCGGCTCGATTTGTGATTTGCAACGATTTGCAAATTTGATCACGCAAGATTACTCACTAAATACTTATCCAACCTGCCTAAGTTCCTGTCAATAACCTAATAACAAATATTCGTTTCGGCACCTTGTTGATTGAAATGTCCAAGTCTAATGATATGCTTCCGGCTGAAGATCTCGGTGAGTTGGACCGAAATAGAACATCAACTTGACTACAGCAACAAACATACCGGTCTGCTGCTCCAGATTCTCAACATCTATTCATTCATTGCTTTACAATTTTTAGTGATAAACATCCATATCCGTTAACGCCGCTTGTGGCCACTCTTCTGCTACTGCCGTGAAATGAGTGATGCGGCTCTAATTTGGTCTGCAACCTGACCTCCAAACTGCCGTTTGATGTGCTGTGATGCGATTAGCTTAATTCCTGCACGTGTCTATTATATTCCCCGCTCTAGTGCAACTAATTATTCTGATCACAATCAGAAGCTTAAACTGTGCATGCTAGATGTGGATGCACGTGCTGATTTTCATACCTGGAGCATTTTCCGTAAACATGAATCAGTGCTGTATCTATTTAATAGATCTTCATATAAATGGTAAGAGCACAGCACACGACGCTACATGCTCCTCCGGAAGGTAACATTGTCAAAGCAATGCCCAGAAAATCGCATTAACCTCTAGTAGTGTGTGATACAGCGTGGAATTGTAGCTTTGGTAATACAATTCGTTGCGCATATTGTCGGGGACCGATTCGCGTGTGTCTAACGGGTTTTTATTCGCAATAATTTACAATTGTCGCACGACAGCATATGATTGCAGGCATCGTTGCATATTCTTCACCGTCTGCGCCCGCTAATGGGTCAATTACTTAATACAAAACAATTTAATCCAGCCAGCTGTTGGACAAGTGGTCGTCGATTATTTGGGTTATTACTTCTATGTGACGACAGTGGTCATAAAGTTTACCTTGGTTCTAAGGTAGCAACACTCACATAGGCCATATAACTGTCATCGTTGAGCATATGAAAATACTTTAAGCACACAATGTGGATAAAGCCTCCATTGAATATTATTTATTTACAACCTGCCGCTTATTAGGCATCCAACTCTTCCTTATTCCTTCGTTGTCTTCTATGAGTAATGGTAGACTCCAAGGTTAACATATTAGATCCACATTTTACCATTCGCATTCCAACACTCTCTACAATCCACATGGCATGAGCTGACAAAATTTGTGTCTTAGTTTTTTCTATCGTACCGAATATGCAAGTCTTAATATCTAAATAAGGTATTTTCATAAAGCATTCTGTTACAAAAACTTAACATGAGGAGCAGCGAGTCATATGTCAATGCTTAATGCGTAGAGCTTTGATTAACGTCTCATTTTAGATGCAATGTTTTCTTTTGGGAAAAAGGGTGTTACATCGAGTATTCGATTTGTTTTCGAACTAGGCTGCTGCTTCCACCGACAGTAGAGCATAAATTGGCTTTATAAAGTTGTTGCAAATCATGACACAATTAAATGTGATTTTGGCAGCCATTTTGCAAACGTGTCATTCAAAATGTGGTTATGATTTGGTCCGTCTCTTAAACTGCTGGTCAGCTAGATTCGCGTATCGTTTGTTAAATCTTCTTTATGATCACAACTTGAAAGACCATACTACTTCATCATGAGCACGTTTGTGCCACTATAAATACCGCGGTGTCATTGTAGCACCGAACATCTGTCGCTGATAAATAAGTATCAAGACAATTTAAAGCTTGCATACGTAATTCACTCTGCCCACGGAATACAATCATCTAACTGTACACGGCGGCCATATTTGCCTTCTCATAATGACGATGGCTGGGTATACTTTTACGATTATTATCAACAAAGCACAACAAAAAAGATAAACTCATTCACTTGTATGTGACTGTGATATATGATAAGATACGCTTCTGTTATTTGGCATTTAAAGTAACGAATTACTCTTTTCGTATCCGTATTATGTTAATATTGGACCTATTTAAACACTGGTGTACGCATATACGCGTCTCGTGCAGCAGAATGCAGATCATTAAAGGAAGCGTTACATGCATGGTACGCAATTTTGCATGTGTGAACAATGACTAACTCGGCCAGAATGCCTAACGCGCTATACTGTCTGCACGGTTTAGCGTTTCAGATTGGACTGATGTCCTGCTTTCGTATTGATCTGCGTGAATACACTAAATTGCACATGTCGAACAATATATACTCCACACACACACACACACACACACACACACACACACACACACACACACACACACACACACACACACACACACACACACACACACACACACACACACACACACACACACACATATATATATATATATATATATATATATAAATATATCTATATATATATATATATCTTTGAGATATGATTTGCGCACTGCGATAATTATATAGTGATGTCTTTATCAGAGTTAAAACCTTGTTTTTCCCCGCGGAATTTGTTTGAAATTGCGACGACTAGTACATCGGGCAGCGCACAAAGGAAATAAGCTTGAAAGATGTTCAATATATATGATAGCTTTTGTGCGGTGGTAGCAATTTATTGCATTGCAGTATAATAGATTCACTTCATTATATGCCGGATGCGTTATCTTAGCCTCTGATGAATAAATTTGATTATGTTGGCAATAATTCGATATGGATTATCGATATATGACATTAACCTCGTATATAAAACGCTTCAAGTCAGCAAATAAAGCAGCGATAATTGGCAAAAGCACCTGAAAGGTAGTGCCTTTATCGGCTTACGTGGTGCATGGCTGCTCGCTCCCAATCTAATCAGGTTACCATAAATCCTCCGGGCATTATATGGATCAGTTTCCTGTCGATTATCAACATAGTAAGAGACGAGCAGTTCCCTTCCTCACGGAGTCGTCGTGCAGTTCACTTCACTTTGTTAACGAGTGTTTCCGTCCCTAGCAGCTCTCGTCTGAGGTAGCAATATCGGGCGCGACTAATATGCTTCCCCCCCCCCCAACACTTTTATCTAATCTGAGGAGAAAGTCTGCAGATTCAAATGTTTCCCATTACACTTGTCCCATGTGATTGCGCAATTATTAGTGAACAGCACTGCCTCCATTTTGTGGGGTTGTTGAAAAACCCACGCATACACATTCATATGCTGACGCATAAATCAATTCCAGCACACCCCTACAACACATATAAATAACTTATTCATTATTGTGATTGATCCATGTGGTGAACGAACGTTATATTAAATCGGTCATTTGGACAATGCAAAAATATATTATGTCTTGGCTGAGATAATTAGAAACATAGAACATAGGTGAGGAAATATCAGCTGTGGAGATTGCCAACTATTGAGTGTTGACTTTGTTTGTGTTACACAATTAAGCCCTAATACGATTCAACACAAATATCTGACAATATTGGAAATATCTGGCAATCACCGAGACTTGTTCAAGGAACTTCTGCTGCCTTTATTAATTTCTCAAAATCAAGGCGGGAGTGAAGAAAGAACAAAAGTGTTGGAAGAACAAAAGCAGTTAAAGAGCACAAGTGGCACGAATGGTACTCAGCTAGCACAGTCATCCGTCATTGTAAATATATTAGGCGAGGTTATGGATTTGGTAACGCAAATGCCGCACTTATACTGTGAAGACAGTGCAGTACTGAAGGGATCGAAATTGGCTGTAATTTGTTGCGTGGCATAATTTAAGGCTTTATTCTGATAAACATTTCCAATTAGGAAGAATTGAACATCGCACATCCCCGGAATTTGCCTATTCTTTGAGCCTCATCGAAGCGGCTAATTAATGCATTCGTAATTAGCGAGCTGCTCTCAGTAACTAGTTAGCTGTGCCTCATGGTCTGCATGTCGAATTACTAATGGTACGCAACCGGTGCTGCGTATCAGCTACCGTATTCAAATTTAACATTGCTTATTCCAGAAGCTCGGTGGGTATAACTATTATGCAAATAACGTCAGATGATTGGATGCTTAATACCAACGACACTCGTTTGAGTATATTGCTGAGTCAGCAATATACTCAAACGAGTGTCGTCAGTGACTATGATTTTATTCCATCCTCGATACCGTGTCATAATGCGATTAGAATTTGTTTTGCGTTGTGCTTTCTCGACGATATCGCACACTGTCTGCAAAAATATATTGAGCAGCTGACTACATGATATGTTGTATCTCATTACCGGGATCCATGTTAAACGATGGACAGAAGTAGTATTTTGCTGAAATCTTATTCTACTAAATCATTGAGGGGATGGGCTTCAGGGATTAGTTTTGCCCGGCAGCTGAATTTACGATAGGCATCGCCACGGTATGTGGAATTTCGAAGTTATTGAGTCATGAATCAAGACCTCGGTCCGTTGGGACGCTCAGTATTATACAAATTAGAAATGGATTGCGGATTTCATTTGCAAATATGATTGACAAAATGACGGACAAAATGTAGTTTGACCATGCTTCTATAGCAATTGGCAAACATCCATAATAGATTTGGAAAATGCTAAAAGTGTCACTTGCAAAGGCAACTGTAATTATTTTT
The DNA here is from genome assembly GCA_034190875.2 of Urechis unicinctus. Taxonomy (NCBI): domain Eukaryota; kingdom Metazoa; phylum Annelida; class Polychaeta; order Xenopneusta; family Urechidae; genus Urechis; species Urechis unicinctus. Next base: position 18,392,149 of record CM067352.1, on the reverse strand, counting down.
GATAATCAATGGGAATTTTACGGCTTTGTGGAGACAACAGAATTGTCACAACATAGAACAAAACGACGCGCGTCTTAGACGCGTTGACATATTTGTTGTCCGGATACAGACTTTAAGAAATATTATTTTAAATCGATCATGTTTGGCAAATATTGCTTATGTACCCATTTACCAGGAAACAGCCTTGAATGATATTTGTGTAATATCTGTTTGAAACAATTGAGTTTTAATTTTGTTGTTGAAATCAGTTTAGGTAGGTTAAAACAATCAATAATCACACGATGCATAATTAATTATTTCCTCATTTTAATCCTTTCGTTGCGATCGTTGTGCGTGTGCTAAACGCAATGATAAGATAAACCCAAATGTGAGTGTTTTTGCCTCAGTAAATAGCTAATCGCTTTATCGTGCCAATTAATATTCCCAATATCATAAATGCATAAATTGCCTACGCCACCCGTAGTGGCTGCAGCTGCCGTGAATAAGTGTCTGGTCGGAGTTAAAGAGCTTGCCACGGGGTCTGTATGAAGTAACGGACTAAACACTACCTTTGTGTAGAGATTTAATTGTGCTTACCCTACGTTATATTTCGCTTGCAATAAAACAAATTACGGACGGACTTGCATGAACTGGATATCAATGCTTCCTGCTGGCATAGACATCAATTTAAATCGCTACTATAATAGAACGCCGCTCGAGAATAGCAATTCCGAATAAGTGTATAGATCTGTGACGCCGAGGAGCGTTAGGAAGTTTTTCTCAATGGATGTGGATTTGTTACATTCAGCCTGATGACACCCCTTGCAATATTCCCAATTGTACGAAACCGGGACCGTCAATTGAGGCATTGATAGTTGGTGTTCTCGGATGGCTCATCGTATTATTTCATTTGAATTATATCCGGAATGGTTTTCAAATTAGAAACACGTAATCACAGCGCTCTCGATAGGAAAATCCACACACAACTCTGGACCAGGGCACTTAATGACACATGAAGAATCTACCACAGCTTTTGATGACCAATGAAATTACCTATATTATCGATGTTCTGAATTGTCACGAATTTTCACAAAATGATTATTTTACTATTGTTTCTCATTTCCTCGACAATAAGCGTTTTTATGTTGGTTGCCCGAGAATAATATGAACGTAACTGCAATAGTATGAATGTTTATGAAATTCCGTATTTGCTGCTTTGAAATTATGCTTTGTCATTCTTCAAACACATGTTCAGTTAACTAGAATGCAGAATTCATAATTGTATATCATTGAAAACATTGAAAAATTATTTTCATATATTGATTTAGATCAAGGTATTATCATGTTATATCATTAACAGGACAAATACTTACCAACGCAGTTCTGTGTGTGTGATGCAATAGAGAGCGTTGTATCAGCCGCGTATGTTCTGATGTAGTTGCGTCACGGATACCCGGACTTGCATTATCTCACTCGTCACTCTTGAGGAATTGTTTTATTTCCCAGCTACGTTACACAGAGACTCTGAACCTCATTAGAATTCACACACCTCGGCTGGGAAGCTTTTGCAGAATACTTCTGTTTCGACTGCTATCTTTTAACGTTATATAAAATGTTGGTCATACAAGGTCCAAGTGATGAGCAGAATACATAGGAATATTGTTAATAACACTTAATTGGCTGGCAATCTACTCTTCATATGTCAACGTCTCAGAGTCAGCCGCCGTGATAATCAGCGTTAAACATCGGGGTTTCTTCATCTTATTTCCAAAGCAGCTCGCTATATATAATGAATACCTGCCAAGTAACTATGTTATGGCTTCTAGTACAACACATTCCGAACATGAAGGAATTGATAACATCAGCGGCAATATTTGACATTTACTGCCTGACTTTTGGCAATAGTCCTAAAGACCAAGCACAGCGTTATAACAGTCCATTAATGGTTTGAAGACTGCCCGTCATGTTATCATATGCTCGAACTGCAACGCAATCATTCCAACGCAGCTAGTCTGGCAAAATGTAACGTGCTTTCGAAGAGATAGCACGCAGTAGTGAAATGATATTTCAAATAGGTCTGGCAGTTAATCGTCAACTGTTTCTTATACATGACATTGTCTTGTTAGATCCGGTTACATGATGGTATTCATTCCGTGTATTATAAAGCTAGGTTTCTCTATGCTGCATTAATTCATAGTTACTAAGTCAAATCACTTTAATGTCTCGAGATGATTGAAATGGTCAATCTTACGAGTGTCATTCGAAATCTTTGGACTAGGACCGGCTGGATCCTTCGGATGTCAACGGCTTCAGACTCCTGATAACTATCACGGTCCTTATCAACAGTAGACAGCGTTCAATCAGGGCATTAGGGAGGGGTACTTAATGTTATCTGCCGTCTTTGATGATACCATTTCTTGATCAAGAATCCTTCCCCAGATGAACTTGCTATGTGATAAATCCCTGAAGGCTTTATCGTGAACAACTGTCTAGCTCCTCTCCTCTGCTGCGCCTGATGCGTAGCTAGTAATTGGTCAGCAAACCCCGATAATGACTATATTTATCTCTTGCATCGCGTCTTAGATTCGAGATAACATAAAACAGATACCATTTGATACTAGGGAACATAATTAACCCCAGTACGGCGGTAAAGGGCAAACATATAGGAAGTGCGTGTTTAACATTATCAGACGATGGAATATGATTACATTCTCAGTATGATGTATTCCACAACCAGCTACAAAAGATGATTTGTGCTGCTGGAAATGTAATATTGCACCTTTACAGCTTTAACTCATACTTTAGTAGATGCATAATGTTTTATAAAGCTGCATCACGCCTGCTAAGTTACTCATGTATTAGGTAGTAGCAGATTTATAACAACCGAGTAGTTGAGCATTTATCTTACCGTTATTTGTTGTCTGATGTTTAAAATGATTATGTCTAGGATAAATGGGCTATACGCTCGCACACAGACGAATGAAGTATCTAAAGAATAAAACAAAATGCGTGCATTTCTTCAGGGGAATCGGGTTTTACTTCTAGGCTTTATGAGGTTGCTTTGTTGTGTGCTTGTCCGTCTATAAATACCCGGGTGAAGGGTCACCGCCTATGCCAGTCGCATATAAACACATAATAAACCTATACGTATACATAAATAACCGCTATTGTAGATAATTTGCGGTGATGGACCCAATCCAAAACAGTGAGGCAGTTCTCAGAACTAACTCTTTGTCCATTATTCTTACAGCTTTATGATGGTGACTGGGAGGCGCACGTGGCTGGGACAAATTGTTCATGGTGTACGAGACAGAATATCATGAAATGGAGCTAAGACATATACATAACCCATGTATATTAGCCTCGCGATCGTCCGCACCTTCCAGTCAATCAGAGACGCAGGTTGTCAAAAAAGAAGTAGTTGGTTTTAAATGTCTCCTCTTATGACTAACAAAGCGTGCTTAACACATATGTGGTACCAATTGCGCAGTGCATTCTTGCGCTACGTAAGTTAAGACGGGTCTACAAGAATACAGCGATTGTCGGTATAACGCGCACATAACCAACTGAGCTGGGCCGACAGATTCTAATGGTTTTGTTGAAGCATACAGTGACGATTATGCTAGCATATGACGAATAAATAGTTATCAGTGGAAAGCTACATATCACCGTGTATTATTGTAAGATACTAATTAATGCACAATAATTGAGATCGACCGGAAACACCATCCGAGGCCATTCCACCGACTGATATTATAGTAGTTGTATTTGCCTTATAGTAGTTGTATTTGCAATGATCAAATAATAGTAGCGAGGTACACATATCGCCGGCGTCTGATGGGGAGAAAACACCTGCCCAGTCGGTCAGCATCTTATAAGCAAATTCAGTGACTGTTGATCAATAGTAAGTGGAATTAGCGATTGCTGGGTTGGATCTTGTGAAACAATTTGATAAACGATGCCAAAGGTGAGATATAATGCGCTGGTGAACACGAGCAGAACCAGATGATGGAATCATTACTCTCCAAGTGCTACCCAGGCAATCTACATTGACAAGCATATTTATTGATCTGCCTGTATTGTACATCGATTGATGTATCCTGTGTGGCTGGATGAAAGCCTTTCCGATCATATACTTAATTATGAAGGTCATTGCAGTTTCGCAATTAAGATTGAAATTCAAACTAGAAGGTAATTTTAGCCACACACATTGTCCTTAATCGGCGACAGACGCAAAATCGTTGATCAACAACCTTGTATGTATTGGAAAATGACTGTTGCCATCGCGGTAATATTGACATATTAATGCATCTGAATAGAGGCTTGTGTTTATGTTTTACATATGTTAACATGAGATTCAACGTAGCTGTATGCTGAAATGGTTTACGCTCCGACTAGTACAAGTGCACTGAAGCGCTGCATTCGTTCTCTCAGGTCAATGGGTTGCAAGTAATTATCATGCATGCTTTTGTTTGATTTTAGATTTTAAGCATAGAAGTGGCTGCTCTTTTATTGCACATTTAAACATAGCAGATGGGAATTGGTGCACAAAGCACCGATTGTTCACACAAACACACTTTTCGTGGTGAATAGCCTGGCGAGCATGAAACAGCATCGCCTAGTATAATATCAGACCACTGATTTCCCCAAACAGCACTAGGTCTATCGTCTATCATTCAACGACCAGCAGAACGATCCCCAGAGGGAGGCACACGTAGCCAAGACGATAATGTTAGTAAATCACTCAGAGGATTGCGTTCAAGTGAAGCTAAACGATATGCCTAATTCGGTATATTCGTCTGGCTAGTCACACCAGTAAATCAAATCCATTGGACTGATTTCATGACCCACATCAATGATGATGACAAACGAAGTATACCATTATCAATTTGTGTTACTATTTGTACAGAATAAACTTCTACTGCAGTTAGGCGTTTTAATTCCCATGCTTCCACTAGGATAGGGAAAATCGTCTTAAATTGCTGTTATGCACATTCCCTTATTAGGGGGTTGCTGAGATCTCGAACGTATTTTCTATTGGCTCGCAAAGCATATTGGGCTCATATTGGATCTGTAAGCGGTGGATAAGTGTAATGCTCGCCTGAATCAGTTAGTTATTTAGTCAGTGAACCGATCATATGTTGCATTGAGTGTCCCCTAAGTTTGACGCAAATACCTTCTCTGATGCCCCCAAAAAATCTCACTGTATTGAGACGATATTACCGTGGCATAAAAATGAGGTCGTCATTGGGAGCTTTTATGAGCAGATTATGATAATGTGAGGGCAAAACAACCTCATCATCACATCGCTAAGATGATACTATGTGACAATAAATATCGATGATCACTGAAGCTGTTATAATAAGGTGCGTGAGCTTATATATAGTCTTTGCGAACCCATATGCAATGTATGAACAAAACTCGCGCACTGGACCTCCATAATGCACTCATGCGCATTTACATGGGAAACGAGGGTTCATTTGTTAATAACCGTGCAACTGAACATAAAATATCAACCTCATTAAGAACAACCGTTTCAAGGTAATTTGACTTTTGCGAATTTAAACATCGTCAGTTTCATTGACTACATCGTGCAGAACTGAAGGATCGATTAGAATCCAATACAATAGCTGTATCAGATATGTTCAAGCATTCGTGCCCGACGAAGCGACTGGTAAGAACATAAGGTTAGCAATTGAGCAACTCGATTTGATTAATTTATCACGCGGTTGATGGATTTCCTCTTAGTGCCTCTGTGTTATTGCAGGGGTTATATCTGAAGTTGTAACCGCAAACGCATGTCCCAAAAGATTTGCGACAGCGTGAAATAGTAACGGATATTCTATTAATAATAAATCAATTATTATCCATCGTCGGGCGATACGAAAACAGTGTATTGTTGTCAAAACCGATGTTCGGCATTGATTTTTATCCTTTTCAAGTACGCAAGATATATATTATTATGACGGATATATATATAAATATATATATACACTTTAACTGTGTATCGCATTGAATTATGTTACGACATTTATGATGGCTCTTCGCGAGAAAGTGGAGCACTAATTCATAAACGGCATGTTCTCATCGCCTCCTTAATGAGTTCATGCTCATCACACAAGCTAGCAAGCTCTCGGGGAGATGTACTTACATAGCAGTCTCATTCATAAGTAACACGTGTCAGTTTTTCAGTAGGACATTATACGTACACCAATATAGGCGCTGGCTTTCTTAATTGTTCAACTCAATGAACGGATTCGGGAAATCTTAACCCACTAATCGACCTTGAAATAAGGTGTCGTAAACATCAGTGCTTTAGAAGCTAGTTATGTTATCAAGTCAAACAATACATAATTTCATCCTTAGAACGCCACGTGACTGTTGAAAGTTTACGGTGTCCTTAAACCCTAAAGAGTATTTTGACAGTTTTGTCCCTGAGAATTGACCTTCAATTCAACCTCAAACGGAAAACATAAACAATAAATGCCTTTTAAACACGGCGTTGAAACAATGCTTATTGATAACAAACTATACTTGAAATTGTTGGGAAGTGACGCTACAATTAGTTATGCTATTAAACCCGCGACAAGCTTGAGACTCTATGCACTAAATGCAGATATATGGCACGGCAACACCTGTGTTTTGTAGCTATATTTAAACATTATTATAGTTCATTTTGATTCTAGCGGGTTGGGAATAAAATGTCAGGCGGCTAAACACTATTGGTAGGAATTAATTGTCTCTTTAAACGAACGAGTCTTATATTGAATGAAAAATGAAGATAAACAAGCTTACATACAGAGACGAGGCTATTGCAGTGCGGCGAGAATTAAGCAGGCTTGCAATTATACATAACGTCTCTAATTGGGCAGGTAATGAATATGGAATAACCAACTCGCGCCCCGCCACAGCATTCATGTAATGTGCAAGCCTGCAGCAATGAATATCACTGGATGTAATTATACCGACCACATGACGCTACAATTGTATTGTATTCGCTCGATTTGTATCCAATTGTGGCCGTATTTTCACGGATATCCACATATCACGTCTAAAACTTTTTTTTCTTCTAAGGGTCGAATTAAGTGGCTTGGTGTTTGTCTTTATAATCATACGTCGGTAATCCCCAACAGTCGGACGAGACGTCCTACGCAATAAGACCAACTGCTTGCCTTAATGTAAATATCATTACATACATTAACGTAAATTGATATATTTACTTGTGCTCAAAACTGAAAAGAGTAACTTGGCGCAAACGCTCAAAACCAGCAGCGTGCATGAACATACAAAAAGTATAGAATTGGTAATTTTTGGGGAAGCTTTTGGTTGCAAACGCATTTTATATTTGTAGCGTGCGCTACAAATATGTGCAAAACTACCCGATAAACCTTCAAACAAATTGCAACCAAAATCATTTAAAACTATACCAAATGTGATCAATATCAAGCACATGTCAGCAATTGTGAATAAGCAATTGGTTGTCAGTCAGTGACTTCATTGTAAAGGGTAACGTAATTGTCGTGTTCATTTGGGTGAGGCGTCTGTGGCTTTTATATGGATTTGTAGAGTGTATCTAATACGCTCAGCGAAAGCAGAGTGAGGATACCTTGTCTATTTCTGATTATCACTTTAACGTAGAAAACGATTACAAGCTTAGCTGCTTCGAGCAATCTGTGTAGTGTTTTACCGAGAGGATCATTTACACAGAGGCACGCCTTATGCCGAGGTTTGTCAAAAACGCGAGACGCTTATACTTAATTCACATGATCAAAATGCGTTGACGCTGTTGTATAACCGCTCAGTGTGAGGTACTGGAGACGTATCTTCCATTTACTGTTGGTTTTTACTCACGTATTTTAACTATGCTATTTTATACATAAAAGCAGCAACAAAATGTGTTGATACCATGATAGGTATAATAATATTAGTGCAATGTTAATAATAGAAATAGCCACATATTTTGTGTCTGCAGCAGATGACACAGTGCACACCGATTATTCACGGCATGGAGGAAGCATACTCGTACATCAATCATTCTCATATAGTAAGAGTTTTGTTTACCGTTCTCTGACTGACATAAACATGACCCTACAATTTCTTTATTCCGTTTTGTTTTTCATATTTTACTTTGCTTGACGAATGCAGGTACGAAACTAGCCGTTATGTACCATTCTTGCTTTGTCAGGCAAAAGTAAACAGAAAATTTAAAGGTCCGGCGTCGTGCACTTTCGATTCCGGATTGGCATATTTGATTTCTGTAGCAAAGACAGTAGGTGAAGAATAACACGAACTCAGTAGCCCTTTGGCCGTATTCACCGGAAATCGCTGGTTCAAATTGCTGGACTCTAGCACTCCTACCAGCACTATGGCACAAGGGCTTTATAATAATGATCAATGAGACATAGGTGAGTTACCTCAGTCATGTCTGCCTCTCTTGATTAATTGATTTCTTAGACTAAAGCCATCTTCTGGAGTAGCTTGGCAAGTAATAGAGGGCTGGTTGTTGAATAAACACATACTCAATGGTCTTATCAGGTGTTATCTTAGAGAGATTCGGGTAACCAACTCGTTTCATGCGTTATTGGTGCCAATTTCGGATATTGATGTCTACGCCCTGGCAAGTTAGAATCGAGTTACGGAATTGCCCAATGCATTTTCAAATTGGGGTGACTATTTTCATCGACATATAAACGTGTGAACTTGCTAGCTCTTAAGCTTATATTATAGTAACTTGACTAATAAAGTAGGAGGCATGCAGCGATTTTCAAACTGTGCCATTTTATTTTGTGATTAAGGAACCCGTCTGTATAAAACAATAAATACCTGACAGTCAATTTCGCAGTGAACAGATGTTGAATTTGCTAGAAAGTGATGATATAAACTATAATCTAGCTTACACGGGGAAATGTTCATCACATAGATAATTTAAGCTATAGACACATGCTTTTAATGGCTATGAATAGAGGAGCATTGCTTATCTAACACTGAAATATTGTCGGTTTTTATCAAATGCCGCTTTCTCAACACGTTTCTGCCACAGTGGCAAACGCCATTCACGACATTTGCTCTGATCCTAAATTCAGTATAGCAGCTTGTCATCACAATTTATCGTTACATATATGTTGCACATATGATCAAAATCCAGTTAAATTCAATAACTGCATTTTTATAAATTGTAACTCTGGTTAAACGGACAATAATTATAAACGACAATAAAAGTTCAAGCAATATGTTGCAGTATCACAGCTTGTAGCTGCACGCACACATTGAAAAGGATTATCCCAAAGTCAGCTCTATCAATCATTTCTGTCATGAAACCAGAACTATTCTTGATTAAGTAATTCTCCTCACAGTGGTAGTCTTGATATCATGTCATTTAATTCTACATCATTCTGATTTGAGTGCATGAATTGTAATTGATGGACAGATCAATGAAATCGATGGTGTTACTTAGATTAGGTGTTGGTAATCGTGTGGGCAGTGACTAGTTCATGCAAACGTAAATATGCTTCAGTGTGTGAAGTGCTATTTTATAACAAACTCTAACCAGCAATCATACTATTATGTATCCAAAGATTTGCATACGAACAACGATTGGGCGGCTTCTGTATTAGATGCGTAGACTGAACGTTAAATCAGCCAAGCAAAAACGATTTTTGATATAATTAACTGAACAATGGATCTACGAGTGAATGGTTACTGCAACTGCTACCGATCAAAAATGCTTATTTTGGAGTCATCACCCCAGTTGTACCACTTCAAATCAAGCGGCTTCATTTGGGTAGCGCAACGATATGCGAATTTGATCACACAGGATCGTTTACGGAATTCTTACAGATCCTGCCTGTGTTCTTGTCAATCACTAATACCAAATATACGCTTTGACAACATGTCGAATGAAGTGTCCGAGCCCATTGACTTACCTCCGGCAGAGGATCTCAGTGAGTTAGACCGACATAGAACCTCAAAGGGATTGCAGCAACACACATTCCAGTTTGATGCTTCAGATGCTCAACATCTATTGCAACATTGCTAAATTATTTTCTAATGATAGCCATCAATTCTTCAACAGCTGCTGTAAGATAAGCGATGTGGCACCAATTTGAACTGCAACCTCATCCCCGAACTGCCGTTTGTTGTGCTGTCAGTTGTGCAGAGTGTCTGTTGGATTCTGTGCGACTCATTATTACATTGTCTAACTGACTGCTAAGATTCATATATATGGTGATGAGTAAGGCACACTGTACAATTGTCGCGCGACATCATATGATTACAGGTGTCCAAGCAGATGTATTGGTCGCCCTCTTATGTTAAAAAACAGTTTGACGGTAATTACTACGCAGTATTCGTGCACTGGCATACTCTAGGAATTCAAAAAGTTTGAAAGGCTAGACAATTTACGCCGCAAACCATGATGAGATTGTCACGATAATAGAAGCATATAACTACACTCGCTAGATATGTAATATCACGTGCTGCGTTTCATGTGTAGATACCTGCAGCATATGTTTCCCGTATACATGAATCAATGCTGTATCACAGTATACATCTTGATATATATATGTATATCTATATCTAATATAATATATATTCATATCACTCATACTATATATATAAACATGATGAGTAAAATCACTCTACGGCAGAAATTATACTACGTTCTGCAAATGTAATATCCCAATTCCGCGCCCCTCAATAGCGACGACATCCCGGAAATGCGATTACAGGTCAGACACGGCCGCAGCAACAACTCTTCTCACCTTCTACTGCAAACCTTAAAACGAGTGCCCTTGCTGGATGAGGTTGCCACTAGACATGATTTTAAAGCCGAGGTTGACATCGTTGTGAATTAAGCTTTACTAGCGCATTGTATTCGTGCAGTCTGGCATTCATCTATGGAAGTGACAAAAAGTTTTAAAAGGCGGACTATCTATGTTTACTGTCGCAAATGGCTACGTAAAGCGGATTGATCGTTGCTTATAACAAAGAACACAGAATGGCAAAATCCAATTGCTATTTCGCAAGCGCCGATGATATTATAATCGATATGTGATATAATCTATTGATTATCCTGATATTATCTTACTGTGTCAGCGGTATATATATATATATCTATATATATATATATAATATAATATATATATATATTATCTATATCGATAATATATATCTTTATATATAATATATATATATATATATATATATATATATCTATATATATATCATTATAATATATATATCGATCATTTATATGAATATATGATGAAAATGGTCCATCTGAAAATGTTACTCTCTATCTGCAATGAAATCTATAAACATTTATCTCTCAGGAGTGTCCTCGCTCGGAATCATTCATCGTGATCAACTCATTTGATTTACAGGAATATTTGTAAAATCATCTTACCCGCATATAGAGTGGTACCCTGATGTTCTGATCGATGATTCATGATCCAATCCGAAGTAGTGAATCATAAAATGCATATTGGAAAGCAGTTGTTTGGCGGACATATATTCCACAAGATGAACGGTCGCATTCAATGGCACGTATCGATTTTGACTATTGCAAACATACACAAAATGTTTTAAGATCAGCCAATGAAGTTGCGATATTGATACAAAGGACTGGTTGTCAGCAATAAGGTCATCAGGTGAGTAAGATAATTTATTGTGGGAATATCTTTTGGCTGTCAAGTAGCCGAAGATTCTTCCGAGCAAGTGTCATGCAATGCCATCAAATATTGATCTATATACAATTTTTACTTGTATCGCAGGTTTGCTAAATGCTAGACATTATCTCAAGGAAAAAGTGGCTATCTGTTGCTGCAATTTGGCATAACATGCCGGAATATATATTATATATGATCTTATATATATAGAGTGTAACCCTATATATACTATATTAATACAATATAATAGTATATCATATAATAAATATATATTGGTCATATTATAGATACATATATATATATTGAATGTATTGCATTATATATGAATACTATGGATACACAAAATATCGCTATATGAAACCTAACATATATATCAAGGATATCGCATGTATCGTAGAGTCATTGATATTGTGGGAATATCAAGATATACGAATATATACCCGCATATAGAGTGTATGCCCTATATATATGATCTCATACAATATGATCCCAGGTTTGCTAAATGCTATATTGGTCAGCATATATACATATATTCCCAATATATACGGTTTATATATGCAGTATCCGATGATATATTGCCCCATACATATAATGTATTTTAATATATATATATATATATATACCAAGGACTGGTGTCAGTATATATATTTATATACATTATCTGGCTGTATTATATAGCCGATGTACATTATATATGTAATGCAATATATCTATATATTATATTTATATGTACAGGTTTGCTAAATATATATATTTATATAATATGTATGTATAGTATATATATATATATATATATATATAAATATATATATATATATATATATATATATATTATATATATATATATATATATATATATATATATATATATGTATACATATATATATATATATATATTGACATATATATACACATATATATATAATATATAAATATATATATATATATATATATATATACTATATATATATATATATTTATCCTTATATAGGTATATATATATATATATGTATATATACTTATATATAAGCGTACGTACGTTATATATAATTATGTAACATATATATATATATATATTTATCTAAATATACATTATATATGCATTAAATATGCTGCATAAATATACAGGCATAGATTTACGATCTTTAGTTAAGAATGCTCATATATTGCGAGTATATATATATACATATATAAATATATATACACATGAATGTATATTTTATATATATATATATATATATATATATATATAGATATATATATATATATATATATCTATATATATACTATATTATCTAATATATTCATGCATTAAATTGCTATAAATATACAGGTATAGATTTACGATCTTTAGTTAAGAATGCTTTTGCACACACGCGCGTACACATGAATGTATATTTATAAATATATTATATATATATATATATATATAATATATATTTTTATATTTATATCCCCTAAATATTTATATAATATAAATAGACGCCCAGACGCCCTACCCGGCTACTTCTTCCAATCCTTGTGATACGCCTCAGCAATTTCAAGTAGCCCACAAGCGGCCCCAGTAGCACCCAACACTGTGGCAATGGAAATATCAACTACTGTAGACATTACACCTGCACCGCTTATGCCAAGACACATACCAACAGCAACTAAAGCAGCGTCTACTGCGTCCACTGAGTTTACTGCACGCCTATATTCTTTGTACATGGCAAAATACTTTTCAATTTCTTTCTCCATGTATTGTTTCTTGAGGGTTATCTCATTCAACCGATAGGAGTGCCCTGGATTCACATCAGGCGGCTGCAGGGGAATGTTTTTGGTTGTTGGTTAATACTGCCGTTGGATACATAAGTCTATATGTCAACTTCAATTTGGAGTGATACTACTGTACAAGTCGCCCCTCTGTTTGGAGTGGCTTTATAAAAGTTAATAACGCTATTACAACAGCCTTCTGGTTAGCAGGCTTACTTTATTCTTGCAGTTTGAGTTGTCCCATTTATAACCGGAAACACTGCTATATCACCAGTATCAGCGCCCACACCAGACAAGAACCCCATACGAATGATCTTACCTTTAGATAACATGGTATATCCACAGCTTAAGTCTAGTGAGTCTCGACCCCCATCACCAAACGACCACTAATATCCTGTGCGAAGGGCCCCACTTGCTTGTGTCCAAATAGTAATGAGGTGCTTCGTTTGCGAGTTTACGTGTAGTGCATCAACATACTTTTTATTAACAGCATCGTTAGGTGATATTGGGTCTGTCAACTGAACGATTTTATTCTCTCTCATTTCAAGATCTCCAGTCATAGTATCACCAGAGTGTGCCGTTTTTTGCCTTGGTCCATAAATACTCGCTTTTATTGACATCTTGTAAATTGAAGAATACAGGGAAGTCCTGATTGTCCAATAGACGTCTCTTATTATCCCTTATCAGAACCTTTAACTCATTCACAGCGCCGACAGTAACACGTTTTGACACAGGATTAGCGATATTTGTGGTTATAATATCACCAAAAGAGCCCTTATGGCCCACAACTTCAAGAAGCGTAGTGGGCGCACCATCAAGCATGTTGTGCGTGGCACTGACTTAATCGAGGTGGACATAAAGTGGGTTAAAGACGCTTAAGTTGACGGGCCAACGGGCATTGTAAAGACCTGAAGGAATCCATTCTCCTTATCAAGACCCACCATTTTTAACACACCGTTGCCATATTGAAAAGCCCAATCATCAGGAATTGAGAGGGCGATAGCATTATACTCCAAAGTAAGCCCTAAAGCTGTCAATACATCCGGCAGAGGTTTGAAGTTCCAGAGGCCAGGGGGCAAAACGACACCTTCTTCTTTTCCTGTAGAAATTTAGACTTTGGTTTCTTCCGGGGATCCCACCTGATCTTCTGTTAACCCAGCAGGCATTTCAGTAATAGCCCATGGTGAACTAGTCGTACTTGACGTATCTAAAGTTTCATCAATCAGGTTAGTCTCCTCATCATTAATGATGCTAGTCTCATTCCTCTCCCGTCCAAAACCCCCTCCTCCTCTGCGGTGTCAAATGCTGGGTTACTACTGTCCATGTTACTATGTTAAAGATATAAGTGCAATTAAGAATTCAACATGTCGAGTACTTACGGACGCCAACTAAACCCACACCGCCGGATACGCGAACCCCTCGGGGTAAAGGGCGTGCGACAGTCTGTAGTTATTATAAACAATCCAAGCACTATTGACTAGAACAAACAACTACTGGTACGCTTCCCCATCTAGGCGCAGAAGACGTGATTGTTCCAGGAACAGCACGGCTGGCCTTTACAATCACGACCTCTGCTGAAAATGACAATCATGACAGAGGTCATGACAGCAATGTGCACCACCGTTACCACGACTTGTTGCGGACTGCACAGGAGAGACAAGGCATCCAGTACCAGGGCATTGACACATCAGATGACAAAAACACAACTAAGATACGAATGGGGGCAGGAGACAAGGATGAAACCGAGGAAGAGGACAAGGCCGTAGCCGATGTGTATGGTAGGAGGTTCTACACTCCGCTTGACCGTGAACACCTCGAGAGCCACATTCCATTCTACCAGAGCGCTTGTTGTTGTTTGTTGTTTATTCAAATTAGAGTGGATTTGGCAGCTTTGGTCATGTACCACTATAAATGTTTTTCGTTGTGCTTTTTATCACTATAGAAGAAAAAAAAACGCCACCTGGGTATAAGAAAAGTAACGACAGCGAAAACGCAGAAATGAAATTAGTTTTTGGAGGATGTGTAGCTATTTTAAAATAAAACGGGAGAAAATGAAATGAGGTGTACCTAACTTGATTGTGCAAATGTGTAAAATAAGGAGATTTCTCACATTGGAGGGCACAAATAGTCCTACAGTGCCTATGTCCTTATAAGGACATAGGGGTTCCTAGAGAGTATAGAAATAGTGAGGGATAGAAAAAAAAATTAAAGAATAAGTGCACAGAGTATGTTAAGAGTTATGTGTTTGATAGCCTTTATGAGTGGGAAGGAACATTATTTAGGGATACAACGTTGTGTGTTATGAATGTAAGCGATTGTTTGTTTTATTGTTTCTTTTTTATAGAGATCTTGGCTATCGCTTTTATATTTGTGTAATTTTAATTTATTGATTAGTGGGATGCAGTGGTTGTGGAACTTGGAACAGGTAATGAAAAAGTGATGAGTGGTTTCAGGTATGTGACAGGTGTGACCGTTTGGATTAGTGTGTTGTAATTGGTTATGTTTAGCTTTGTAATATTGAAGGGTCATCTAATGCTATGGAAGTTAGGATTTTAGTAGATGTTGATGTCAAAGATAATGGGTTTATAGTTTACAATGGGTTTTAGTATTTGGCGGGTAGAGGTGGTTTTATTCCACTCTTCTAGCCAAGTTTGTAGTATAAATTTACTTATCAAAGAAGTGTTTAAATCTATTGAAATATCTTGAGTACAAATATTTGAATGAGAACTTTTGGCTTCTGCATCTTCAATTTCGTTTTCCTGTTATTCCACAATGAGCTGGTATCCAAATTAAACACGTATGGGAATTTTGAAAGGCAAGAAGAGTGGAGAGGTATTTCATTTCTTGTATAAATGGGTTAATAGTTTTTGCTTGAAGGGCAGTAATGACTGAAAGGGAGTCGGAGAGAATGATAGGATTGGGAATTTTGGATTGGAGAGATATGTGTAAGGCATCAATGATTGCTGTTGCTTCTGCTATAAAGATGGAAATATATAGTTGCATGCGTTAAGATGTTTTGAATTTATGAGATGGTTTTGCGATTGCAAATGATGTACTTATATTGTTTTTTGAGCTGTCGGTGTATATATGTGTAGAGTTAGAGGGTAATTTATCAATAAGTTGTAGTGCAATGGATTTATTGTAAGATGGATAGCCTTTAATAACTTTATTCGCAATGTCTGTGTTGAGAAGTGGGTTAACCAGGTGCAAGGAGGGAATGGGTATGTTTTTAATGGGGATACGTGTGGGTGAGATTGGATGTATGGGAATGTTGATCTACTGGTATTTTTATGTTTTCGATCGATTTGATTGTGTGGAGTTTCATGAAAAATGTTGTGAGTTGGGAGATTAAACGTATTATCTCTGGTTTGGTATTTAAGAGTGGCTTTTAAAAGTTGAAGGGGTATAGGGGGGAAGCCGGTGGATACCTGGAGATAGCTGATACGTGTAGAGCGGCGATGTGTTTTAGTGTTGGCTCTGAGAGCGGCTGACTGTGCAGTTTCTAGTTTGTGAATGTTGTTTTAGATGCAGTGAATATGGCTGGGGCTCCATAGAGAATGTGTTGAAGTGAGTGCGATGAGTGTATTTTGCAAGATATATGTTTGTTTGCACCCCAGGAAGTGCCACTAATATATCTGATGAGGTAAGTGATTTTATGGCAATTAGTTATCGTGTGTGGGGTAAGTCCTTTATCTTAAATAACTTTTTGGATTGGTTATGGATGGGTTAGTTTTTGATGAAGAAAGTAGGGGTTCTGTGTTTTATATTGGTTCCAAAATGTATGGCTTTAGATTTTGAAGCAGAAAAGGTAATGCCCCATTTAGAAGCCCAATTTTGAAATTTGTTTAAATGATTTTGTTAATTTAGTTGAAAGTTTAACAATAGACCAGATGGCTATGTCGTCTGCATAAATGGATGAGGAAGAAGGAGTTCGATATCATTAATGCAAATATTAAAAAGGGTTGCAGAAAGTACACTGCCCTGGGGTACGCCATTATCAGTGGAACGGGAGGGTGAATGGGTATTGTTTGCTTTAACTTGTATTGATCTATTGTTGATAAAATTGTGTATCCAATTAAAGCCAATCCTGTATTACCAAGTTTTTGTGCTTTTATTTCTATAGCGGGTCTATTTAACATATCAAAGGCTTTAGTAATGTCTAGAAAGATTGCATGAGTTTTGTTTTTCGTTAAAAATTGCAGAATATTGTCAGTAGTATTGTGATGAGGTCGAAAAGCTGTTAGATTAGGGTTATAGAGATTATTATGTTTTAAGTGCCATGTGATTCTGTTGTTTAAAATGGTTTCAAATATTTTGGAGGCAACTGAGGTTAAGCAAATGGGACGATATGAGGTTGGGGTGTGGGGGTTCTGATTAGACTTAAGTATGGGGACAAAGATAGAGGAATTCCAGGAGGGAGGGGTTATGGATTATTGCAAGAGTTGGTTAAAAAAAATTAGGAGTACCTTTAGGCAGTGTGTTGGAAGGTGATTGAAAAAGAAGTATGTGAGTAGATCTTTGCCTGGGGGTTTTTTTGGGGATTTGTTGACAGCATCAGTGAGTTCTGTTAAGGAAAGGGGTTCGTTGATTGGTGAATTTAGATTTGTTTCCATGGGTTCTGAATTTATGGGGTTGAAATCTGTAGGGCGATTGTTTATTTTGAACTGATTTCTTTTTCTGCAAAATAAGAGACTAAAGTGTCGGATATTTGTTGATTATTTTCTGTATAAAGGTTATTGTTGGGGTTTTGGATTGGTGGAATATTGGTTTTAGGTTAATTTCCTTTGAGGATATTGACAGTTTTTGCACAGTTCTTTTAAATTTGGTTTGTTTAGGAAGGAGCATTTATTTTGCCAAAAGAATAGCTTTGCTTGTTTAAGTGTGTATTTGACTTTTGCTGTGAGTCTTTTTAGTTGAATTTGTTTTCTAAAGTTTTATTATGATAGTATGGCTTTGTTTCTTTCTTTGATTATGAGGGATTTTAGTTGTTTACGGTGATTATTATTTAGAGGAATGGCTTGTTTAGCTATTTGAATGAGTTTATCATAGTAATTATCGTAAGAGGTAAGGGGGTTTGAAGAAATGATTTGATCATTGATGGTTTGCTTGCAGAGTTTTTGAAACAAGGGCCAATCAGCTGGTAATGTCATTATCTTGTATTATTTTACAAAGAGCATTTCCTTTAGTATTTGAACTTTGCGGTGCCAAAAGGGATGATAGGCATTAAAATCCCCAGCTATTATGTTTATGGGAAGGTTAACTATTGGCTGATATTGTTTTGGGTCTATAGTGTTGGACTTGTCATACACATTTGAGATGTGATATATTTGATTAAAAATGTTGCTTTCAATTACTTGGTGCTCGATTTCAGATTCTGTGTTTATTATTTCATATGGGATGTTTATTTACAAGTATAGCTAGGCCTCCATGATAACCTGATGTTTTGTCTTTCCTTGTTCTTTAGATTGAAAGTCTTAAAGGTTGATCTGGTTGGGAATGGGAAGGGAAAGTTAATAGGGGGAAATGATGAGCAGAGATAATATAAATAAGTTGGCCATGGAATTATAAGGAATTTGACCAAGGGAAATGATTTTTATGTTTAGACTGAAGATGGTTGATTGAGGTATTTAGAGATTTGGCTGGTTACAGTATAATGATAGTTAATAGTATGAGTTAGGGTTTGTACCGGAATGGCGACTTTGAGAAGTTCATATGCGATTGCCATAAAGGTTTTCGCTTTGGTATCAGATGAGAGGTGAAAAGAGAGGATGGCGGTATAGAGGTAATCAAAATCTGACAGTTTGGTGGCAGAGGAGGGTTGTGGCGTTACATTTGGTCTTTGGGTGGCAGAAGGCGTGGGAGTGGATTGATGTTTTGGAGGAGTAGGAGAGGGAGAGGGTTTGGGAAGGTTTTGGGGAGGCTTTGCGGTTTTGGGGGGACACGGTATTGCAGACGAAGCAGGTTTAGCTAAATGAGTTTGAGGGGGGGGAGAGATTGCGTTTTGGGGTAGGAGGTGGGAGGAAGGATATTGGTATAAGGGGATGAGGGGGACCTATGGGTGGACGGAGGGGGGGGGGTGATGTTGGGGGAACAAGAGAGGCCGCCTGAGCGTACGTAACATTTTCAGTTGTTTTTAATTTGATTGATTGTCTTGGCTTTGCTATATGTTTTGCAACCTTTACAAGCAGCGATGTGTTGACCCCCGCAGTTTGGACATTTTTTGGTGGTGGCTTTACATTGTTAATACTGATGGCGGTCACCACAGTTAGGGCAGGTGGTATTATTTGGGCGGTATGTAGCTGTGTGTTCATTACTGTTGCACTTAAAGCATCTTGTGGGTTTAGGGTTGTAGTCTTTCACATTATGGGAGGAGTAGCCAATTTGGTCTTTTGAGGGGAGGTAGGGGGAGGAAAAAGTTTATTCGATGGATTCTGTGGGGTTTATTTTGCCAAGGCGCCTAACTGCGGTGACTTGATATAGTGAAAGTGTCAGTAACAATTCCTGCTCTGAAATGTCCACTGTGATTCCATGTATTATACCTTTGTTTTCTGTTTTTTTGGTCGGAACTAATTTGTAATGATGGGTATTTTTCCTAGGTGTTGTACATTTTGGAGTTGTGAAGCTTGGCTTTTAGAAATAGGGTGATTGAAGATCCTGTTTTTTGTATTGAAAAGTCAGGTCCAATAAGGGAGGTAATTTCTTTTTGGACGACTATAGGGATGATTTTGGTGATGTTTATCGGAGTGCTGTAGATATTGACTTTTGCAGTTTGTTGTTTGATATTGGTTTCGTTGTTAGTTGGAGAGGTACTGGAAGAATGATGTTTTCGTTTTCGTTTAGGTGAGTGATCTGTGGGACATTCTTCCGAAGAGTAACCATCCATTGATACATATAGAAGAATGGTGAGTGTTGTGTGGGGAAGAGGTGACTGTGGGGATATCTGCCTGAGGTTCTAGGTTGTTTATAGAGAGAGGGCTTTCCATGTTTGTATTTGGTGAGGGAACGATACGAGAAATGACTAAGTAATGATGATAAAAGTAGTAATATAGTGAGAGAACATAAATGTTATGATGATGAAGAATAACTCAAAAGTGAAGAGAAAATAAAGAGAAATAAGGGTGCAAGAAAAAATAAAAAGTCTTAGCTGTTCGCCGTTCTTATTCCGTCAGCGAGTGTCACAGGGTGGACAGAGTCCTGTCCTTCTCTTGATTAGTCACCAGTAGATATATTTAGTGAGAAATAATAATAGTGAACGAAGTTAAATTCACTGAAAGTCCAAGATAATATAGCCTATGTACAAGTTGAGAGTTCAAGATGGCGAAAATAACGAATTCGATTTTGGCGCGAAAAGTAGAAATGTACACATCCTCCAAACACGTCCGTTGTTTTCGACGTCTGAGAATCCCCAGAGCACGCTTAATGACAGACTGGAATATGAGCTCACGTTCAACGACTACAACCGCGTAATTCACGCAACAGGCGACACCTACGCCAGCTACAAAATTGATGGCATCTCGCTGGAGTATGACATGTTTACCCAACAAGAATTGGCCCGTATGATACGCACCCCGTACACAGGTCGGCTCTCAATTCTATATGACCGTGTGCTTCGTCACAGAAAGCATGTGTACAATAAAAGAGATACACAGTGGAACATCAATCTGAACGTGCCTGCTCGCAGCATGAAGGGTATCCTACTGCTCTTTGAAGACCCCCAGTCGTTCTACAACCCAAAGATTACGAAGGTCGAGGTGACCATTGAGGGCATCCCCAACCAACTCTATGCCCAGGGCAGGCGTAGCTACCAGCAGTGGGTTGAGGTGAAGATGGCTTTTGCAGCAACGAGTAAACGAGACCCCAGTGTAGCAATAGCAGTAAAAGACTTGTCATTGTCGGACGTTTCCCTAGGAGAGTACCTAACCAGTAAGTATGCTCTGTGGCTCGACTTTAGGCTGCGTGGTAGTGGCAGGGCCGTGGATAATGCGTCTGAAGGTATCACCATTCAGATCACCAAACAAATCACAGGCGGCCGGCGCATTGAACGTCCATATGTTTATTGTTAAGGATTCCTATCTTGCTACCTGAAGGTAGGTGTAATAGGGCAGGGGATTCAAGACTTTCTTGTCTCTCGGTTGAATTGACTTCTTGTGGGCCTATTAAATCACTCGCGTTGTTGTATATTGGAAATAAAATAGCTATAGGTCATCAAGTCGACACTTTGGCGATTTATATCCCTTTTAATCACGTCTCTGATGAACAATATAGAACACTACGCGGTTGAGGAAATTGCCCTATAAAGCGATTGCTCATATAGATATATATATATATAGATATAGATATATATATATATATATATATATATAGAGATATATATATATATATATATATATAGATATATCTATAGAGAGAGAGATATATATATATATATATATATATAGATAAAATCTCTATCTATATATATATTATATATCAGGTAGAGATATTATCTATATAGTCTCTCTCTATCTATAGAGAGGAGAGGAGATGAGAGAAAAATATATAGATTCTATATCTCTTCTATCTCTAAGAAGAGTCTCTCTCTCTCCCTCTCTCTATCTCTCCCTCTATATAGAGATCTCTCTCTAATATAGAGATCTCTCTATATCTCTCTCTAGATCTAGATCTCTCTCTCTCTCTCTCTCTCTCTCTCTCTCTCTCTCTCTATCCTCTCTCTCTCTATAGTATCTCTATATATATCTCTCTCTCTCTATATATATTTCGAACCGCCAACCTTTCGTAGATTGGGTCCACGAACGGATATACCAGTACGTCCACATAAAGTCAGCGCACATTTTCTTTCGAAAAAGTTGGAAACATTTTGCTTTGACCAGTCGAATATGATAGTCTATTCTCAGTAACGTACAAAGATAATCTTTCACGACCGATTTCTTTGAATTTTGAATATTATAGCGAAATAAAATTTTGGCAACTAACCATTCGTTGACATAACCCGCAAAACCTCAATATCTTCAATACAGTCATGTATACTTCGATCTAAATAACCGAAATAATGTTTAATCATGTGTGTTGGTAATGTTTATTTGAAAAATTAAAATATCGCGAAAATGCTACCAATAGGTTATAATGATCGCATTTACATCAAATATTATTTTTTTTAATCTATGATAATTAAAATGATTTAAAAATTTCGGGATTCCGCAAATTTTCAACAAATATATATGGGGCACGAAAGGTTGGATTTATGCGTATAAATTAGCGTCTTGACCTTTCGTGTACGACCTTTCGAGGACCAAAAGTATATACCCGGAATAAAAGCTGGCAAAGAATTTTTATTCGCATATGCCGAATAAATAACTAATAATTGATGATAGCAAAATTGAACTATTCAAATTTGCACACGAATGGTTGGAGGCAACGAATGGTTGAAATCGTCACTATATATGTATATATATATATATATATATATATATATATATATATATATATATATATATATATATATATATATATATATATATATATATATATATATATATATATATATATATATCTATATATGTATATACATATATATATATATATTTTTTATATATATATGTGTGTGTGTGTACATTCCTACAATGATAATTATATCGGCATCTATATAATTATACATGCAAATAGCCGAAGTTTCAGATTGATTTCGTATGTTTCCGTATGGTTTTGTGCTTTAAGAATGAGTAATTATTTGCAATTGCTAACATACTGGCTAATTAACCCCGAATGGAGCAATACGATGAGTTAGCAGTGTAACACAGGATTCGCACGTCTATTGAACTACCCGATATACGACGTGCTTCCCAATTACAATCGGTGGTGTTGTCGTAAAACATCCTAATATTGAAGACCAACGGAGGGAAAATCCTGTAACAATATGACATGTGTTATTGAGATGTTTATGTACTCTGTGATAGTGACGATACTGAACCCTCTGGTTAGATCTTCTAAGAGTGAGGGATAAAAAAAACACAACAATATAATGGCTTATGATTCTCTCTTGGGATTTTGTTTCGTATGCATCAAAGACAAAACCCAACACTTCGTCGTAGCATTTTACTTATTTTTCTAGATATTTATCGGATATATTTGCTGCGATATAAAAAAACGATTCACTCCAAGTATTTGGTTTGTCTGTCTTTGACGCAATCACACTAAAAACTAAAGTTCGAGGGGGTCGTGCTGATTTATATATTCGTCTGATGACTACATCTGCCATGTCATTAAGGGACTATGATTTATAAAAAAACTCGTTACAAAAACCAGGACATCTTTCGAAATATAGCCACTACAATGGCACAAATAACAGAGAGCCATAAATAAAGCTAGACTAAGCATAATGAATGCAGCAAATAATTGGTTTTCCCGTGTGATTACCGTTGCGCTCTTGGAATAGTCTAAGTCAAAAGATAAAACAGCAGCACTTGTGCCGCCAACTTTCTTTGTATTTTTATGCAGTGGGGAAAGTGTTCCATTCCCGTTAGCTTTCCATAATAAAAAGTAATTATCTATGCATATGACTTTAGCATACAGCTTGCTGGCAATGCAAACTTAGGATCTGAAGTGCACTTGTAAAAGTCGGGGGTCGTGATTCATGAACGGAGAGTAATATTCTCTCAGTGTGTTTTCTAGCCAGTAACGACTCAGCTCATTCTCCCCAGCACCGTCGGAGAAGCACTTGAACGCTGATAACGATAAATAAATATATATACATATATATATATATATATATATATATATATATATATATATATATATATATATATATACATATATATATATATATATATGTATATATATATGTATATATATATATTTATATATATATATATATACATATACATTTATGCACTCATGCATGTATATTTAAACGTATAATTATATATTTAAATATACATGTATATTTATATATATATATGTATATTTATATATATCTACATATAGGTGTATATGTATGTACAAATGTATATGTACATATATTTCATATGAACTCGTATATATACGCATCTACATATATATATATATATATATATATATATATATATATATATATATATATATATATATATATATATATATATATAGATATATATATATATATATATATATATATATATATATATATATATATATATATATATATATATATATATATATATATATATATGTATGAGTGTGTGTGTGTGTATGTGTTCTTGGTGCGACATGGCGAGATACCAGTGCTGGTAACGTCAAACCTTAGATCGGTGATTACCTTCGAAGCTTGATGTCGGCAAAGTTGCAATAACTACATTCATTATCATACGGTAGTGCATCCCAGCCGATAATAATGATGTCATTTGGATGAAATCACTGACCGACAATTTCTGCAAGCAACATTTTCCGTCAAATAAATTTGCAGTTAGTTCGTCTCTGCTTGACAATGCTCGCAATATACATCCATATCCCTACTATTATCAAGCATAAATTGCCTACGCCACCAATAGGGCTTGCGGTTGCTGCAAATAGTGAGCCAAATTACTCAAATGGTTGTCGAATGAGGCAATGATAGAACGGTATTCACGGCCGCCTCGTCGCGTTATTTAACATTAGTCATACCTGGGGTTCCAGCCAAATTAGAATCACATAGTTACAACGTTCACTATAATTGATTTCGTTCATAGCACTAGACAATGGCAATCTGCGGCGCGTGTTGAATCTGGGATGAATGCAAGCGGATCAGATTGTAATCAATTTGTTATGCTACCGTATTCTTCAATGTTAATGCACAGCAGACCACAAATGATCTACACTATCGTATATTCAAAGCTGCTGTCACAGTTTTTAATGACATATGTAAGTTACCTTAATATTTGATAAGCAGTTATTGTTCATGTATCGCAGGTAGTGTCATGGAATCAACGCGTTCACCTGATGGATATATTAACGTAACATTTGGTCAGCTTAATGCTTTGTCGATATATCGTCAACGGGCCAGACACGCTTCTCCAGATGATCTTCCGGGACAGAAATCACTTACGACGAACAAGACACCAAGTTCTATATGATACGTATTTTCATGCTCATAAATAATAATTTCTCTCCCGTTGATTCTTAGTTATATATTACATGTTATCAGCACGGATTCTTTGCATGTAGTTACCCTAAATCGAATATACCGTTGCAACATGCAGTGATCACGTTACTCATGCTTGTTATATCTATAGAATTGGTTTCGAGCCCTGCGGTTTGTCATTATTTCAGTCAATATGTTTCTTTATTAAGTCACTTGGTTTTTAACGGAAGTTTAAGTCAATGCGCTTTTACTTTCGTTAGCTATCCTTCACTCCCGGCCCGACTAATCTGATGTTAAGATCGGCTATATGTTTCGTATGGTCAGGACAGTGACACCCCAATGATGATCGATACGATTCATCACCATTGTTATAACAAATCAGCGTCATTGTTATAGACTAGATAGAGCTATCTGCGTTTCAAAACACCGATTCAACACCATTGTAACCAACCAGAAATAGCTGCGAGGCACACGTGATGCCAATTGATATCGAATGTAAATGCTTGTTTGCGGCAAACTTTATTTTCTATTAGTTACTCAGTTTAGATTATGAACATAAGTCTTTTCAGTTAGCTAGAATATATAGCAGCAAACGCATATGCTGTTGCGTTTTTATCACTTTACATAAATGACGACAGTGTTAAGTGCCGTTCATGTATCATTTTTGATATTAGCATGTTATTACATTAACAGCGCGAAAAATCATTGCAACAGCACATACGCGTGTGTAATGCATTAGATACAGTGGTATAAGCAATGTAGGTTGTGTTCTGGTGCCTTCGCGGATTATCTGGCACAGCTTTCTGTACAGCTTTATGCCCGCCGTCACTCGGGATATATCGTACATTGCTACTGCACAAAAATACATATCTCCAATTTTTCAATTAAGTTGAAACACCTCCGTCTGCATACATTTCCAGAATACGGTACTGATTGGTCTGTCGCGTCTTAACCCTGTTATTATGTTTAACAATTTGGTCTTGGCAACGCAAGGCGCCATTAAGAGGCAGAAGGTACAGGTACGTCGGTGATGGTACGTTATAGGCAGGCCATGGACTTTTTATCCGTCAACGTCATAGCGTCAGCCACTTTGCCACTCTGTGTTAGTTCCGAAGCAGCTCGCTATATATAGTGGATACGTGTCAAGTAACTGTTTTATGGCTCGTAACTAAAGCGATACTAACACTGTCGGTTATGTCATTATATGCCAGAACTATAAAGCAATTATTCGAGCACAGTCATTGGGTAAAATTTGTATCGGTTTTCGTAATAGTAACACGTAGTAGTGAGGTGATATTTCATATAGTTTGCGAATGACCCACCAACTATATCTTAAAGATGGCTTTGCCCTGCTACAGATTGTTTCTTGATGGTATGCTTGTTTGATGGTATGCTTGATGTGCATCGTAAAACTGCATACCATGCAGCCTCTTTATGCTGCATTAACTCACAGTCGCGAAGTAAAGTCACTTTAATATCTCGACATGACTGAAATGCTCACCGCACTGGCGCCTGCTAGAAATACTTCGAGCGTAAACGGCTCCATCACATCCATAATATACGTTTGATAGCGCTCTATCGGGGACGTTGGAAAGGGTTAAACAAGGTTATATACTGTCTTTGGTTAATCTATTTCTTCCACAAGAGCTGCGAGGCGTTATCGGAAACGATCACGAAGTTGCTCTGATCAATCACCAGATTTATTGCAAACTAGTTATTGGTGGTCAAACCGATGACTATTTGGAACTGTTACATCGCGTTCCAAATGAGAAATAAAAACAAACAATATTTAGAGGAATCCTCGTTTAGTATTCAATCAGTCTGCTAAAAAGACAGTTCATTACATAAAATCGAATGCTAACAATACTTAAGTGCTTGAACCGTACATTAAAATGACACAAATTTGACTATACGCTGGTGTAAGTGACACAAGATCCATATGTGCTCAACACGGATGCAATGCATCGAAATCGATTTCATTCCTAACTCGCAGTCGACCAGCGACGCAGATTGTCGACTGAAAGAGGTACCGAGCTACTGAGCCCATGTGTATCCCCTTTCATGACATCATAAACGGCTTAACTCAATCTGATTGATAAGCCGTTCCTTGAGAAAATATGATTGTCAGCTGATACTGCATATACCACTTGCACAGTAATGTCATGCGCTACCTAAATTAAGAAATAGTATATGGCTATATATCGCCCCATGGGTCAACCAGAACGGCGATTGCCAGTATTACGTGCTCAGATGTTGATCAAAACCAGCCAAGCTGGGCTCCTTTCATTTAAGGTAATAAACGGTCACACGAGGTACACAAATTTGCTGCCTCCAATGCGGAGAAATCTCTGCCTGACTGATCTGACTGTCAGCACCCTAGAGGTATATGTAATGAATGCTATTGATTGGTCAGAGGAATGATTGACGGCTGACTTGGACTGGTGAAAGCTTTCAGTATACGTTGCCAGAGGTGTGATACTATGCACTTTTGAACCACATTTTGTAATCATTATCAACCCATAATTAGAGTCAATATGTGTTTACGAGCAAATTTATTTATCTGGAATATGCAGCTTCTGTACTTATGCGGGGAATTATATTTTTGAAACAGAGAAGGCAAACTTGCTGAAGTTATACACGTTTTGATGGATATCAAGTTAAGGAAAAACGTAACAAATCGCAGTTGGCAACAAAATCAATTAGTGGAAGATCTCTAAGCATATCCCAGCACACAACATTATATAACGCACCACTAGTGCGCACGTACCTGTCCGAAAAAGTGTTCAATAGATCTGAGTCGGTTTTAAACAGTTGCTGATTTTACAATGTAGGATAACACAACATTGGAAGTCCTATGGTATTGACATGACCCAACACGATAATAAAATGCTCAGTATATTCAATCTAATTATCTGGGCCCATATTGCGTTCTTGTGTGGCTGAATGAGAGCCTGTCTGGTTATATACCTGATCAAAAGGGACATGGCACACCAAATGTTGCTATCATAGTCACCATTATCTCTCTAACTGCTAATCTCAAAACCATGTAAACTATTAGCCGTGTTGATTTTCTGATGCAGCCGCCCTAATAGACACGTGACCATTAGAGTATAGGACAACGTAAATATCATTGCTTCACTGGATCAGGAGCGTGTTAATATTTGGTCATGCAATGTGATCTCTGTATATATAATCCTTTCAGTTATCATGCGTATGATCCAACTGAAGATAATATATTACCAATATTGATAACAAACCCAATTACGACCAATTAGATTATGGGCTTGACAGTAGCTCCGCTATGTGGTCATGTTAAGGGTGTCGCCCACGCTTTTCGCTGAATAATAATTTACCCGTGCGTTATTAATGTAGCTACATAACGAGGATTGGTAGTAATTGCCAGACAATCGGCTGGATAATTTTACTACATTCCGATTGTTTCACCTGGCAGCCATATGTATTATGATATAGATAATACGGTATATTTTTTTATAAAAAAAGCCCAACATGTTGAATTGGGTGAAGTTAGCTTAAGCAGGTGAAGCCAACTCGCTGTGATCAACAAACATATTGACCAAAACCTTAAAATGGAGGTTAAATAATTCTGTGGATGTCAAAGGCATCGATAATCCCAGATCCTGATCTGGATCCCAAAGCGCAGTTATACTCGCAAAGTAACAGCTGTGATCATATTTCATAAATCGATAACAAGAACCGCTGATAAATAACGAGTTCCTCTTTAAATCAATTGATGAAGCCATCTATGATTGAAACTGAAGCCCATTTGGTGGTTTTTTGTTTCAATCTAATCCATACTTATTGTCCTTGGTCGACTACAGACACAACCGCGTTGATCGCAAACCTTGTTTGGAATTCACAGTGTTGCCATCGCAGTAGCATTGACATATTTGTAATTTAAGCTCATAAAGCTGTTATTTTAAGCATCAAAGCTCAGTACTAACACCTGTTGACTGAGGCTTCTTACCGTGTTTGCCCGATGTTAGATAGGATCAATGCTACCGTTTACAGAACACTGTCCGAGGTATCTTGTTTAATGTTGTGAATCTCAAACTGTCTAGCGCCAATGGGACCAGTCATTAAATGGCTATAGTTTATCTGGTACTTCACGGACAATGATATTTCGTTTTTAGACTAATACTACAAAATCATACAGAATCTTACCTTGAGCAACCATCAAGTTGATTATCTAGTTGTTTCTTGGCTCCTCTGTAAATACGTTCCGGTTGCTATGTCATATCTGTGTGGCTTTTGTTTTAGAGAGCAAGGTCTCTGAGCCTTCGTAAGTTATCAGAAATGTATAAAATCAACAGGGCTCAGATAAAGGTCTAGGCAGTTTGTATACTGATACCAAGGGGACGCTTGCTATATATTACCAAGCAGCAGCACACAGATATCCATATGCTTAGCAAGATTATATTTGTTTCCAGTTGAGATAACCAAGTAGCCTCTTCCTATCTTCTAGCGCCTTGCATCTTTGTGCATTTATTTCCTTTTAAACTGAACAATACCGCATAAAATTCCATCAATAAGAAAAGGTAAGAGTTGTGTTGGTGGCTATAAAAGGTAAATGCTCTTTGTGATGCAAATAACTGAATGTTTAACGTGACACTTAACATGTACATAGGACATTCACACAAATAATATTTGATAATTCCGAAACACATAAAAATATTTCTATAATTGCATTCGTTTTGGCTTATCGTAATACCTGTGGGCAAAGCAGCCATGTAATCGTTTATTTAAAATATATGCTTAAATGATCCCGGACAGTTGCCACGTATCGCCATACATGTTAGTTACTGCAATATAAAGTTTCACATATTTTATTCATAACAGTAGGAATGTCAATGATAAGGCAACAGACTACACCTACGATTCCTCTGGTTAGTTCATGCCGAGCCCAAATGGCTCCAATATGATGTATACATGGTCTAGAGATTGCACAATCAGAGCTTATTGCTTTACGTTATTCAATCCAAACGATTGGCGTATCAAGGACTACATTTTGCTGTTTAATCGCATTTACTAAAGTGTGCTAATTTGATCTGTCCCGATATCATTGTATGTCGAATGATCGCAAAGAAATGATGCGGATTGTAATAGATTGCTTGCTTTTTGCAAAGTGGAATGTTATGCATTGCATTATTGTCCTTTGTATGAATCTTGAATGATGTCGGCTGAAATACAACACGTATCCTAACTACTGATGGTATATAATAGGTGTCATGATTGTCTAAACAAGCCATTCATACCATTCAACTCCAACGGAACTATTTCAACCAATCACATTTTATCAATACGAAAAATTTATGTACTTTGTTGTGAACAGGCCCGAAACGGCAGATCATGACCTCTGTATGGTAGATAATGGGATATTGATGAAGATGATGAGGTTTTTTGTAGAAATACGGCTATGATGAAATGTGCTCGGGTGGTAGTGGTTGTAGTGGCACCGAAAACGGCCATGTGCACAACTGGTGATGATGTCAGCTTAGCTATCTATTTACACCTTAGCTATTAAGTTATGCGTTACATTCGCTTAGGGCTTTTAGTAAATTAATCTAAACAACCCACATGTGCAAAAGCGCATTTTGGCACCTACGCATTCGATTGTCCAAAAAATTTGACAGCCGTACTATCTAAACATGGCAATATCTGTTTTTATTAAGCGTAGCCAAACGATAAGACAAGAATGATATGGTATGCAACGAATGGTATAGGCGATAATACACCTACTTACCTCACCAAATAGTTCGATTCGTCCCACATTTGGCATACATGGCAAGTAGGCTAAGTGCATTGTGTATACGATGGTTATTTTAACGGGTAAAAATAAATCCAATCGTATGGATGCGATTATGACCGCACAATATATGGAACTATACTTTATTACGGTTGGGAAACAAAATCAGTGATTGAAGTAGCTGACTCTGGTAGCCCTGAGATTGAGCGACTCGATCCCCGTATTCACCAGTGAGACAATATCGATTTCCTTTTATATGAGAGCAGTAAGTCTGGTGGTCGAATAACTGTTCATAATGGTACATCTTTACCACATACTGTTTGGATACGATTACCGCTGAGACATTTTTGACAGGAACCAATCTGCCCGAATGCACCACACCACCTTCAATGCGTCGACCATGAGTGGAAGCTATGACGTTTTAGTCCTCTGAGATAACGGTCTCTGGCCTCTTGTGTCGCCTTCCATAATATTCCTTCTTCCACGCAATACAATTCACCACACGTACACGCAATGCTTGTCCGGGATCTCGTGATCCCTACTATTGACCCATAGACAAAGATTGGCTGCTCATTATATTCGTTACAGTTACTTACTATCATTCATGTTTTGAAGATAATTCCTATCATCATAGAGTGAGGCCATCAATTAAATACCAAGCCCACGAACACATACACGGTCATGGAGACGATTTCGAACAAGACAGCACTGCAAGAAAAAGTTTATCGCTAATAGCCCCCCTGGTAGTTTCAGCTTGAACGTCTATTAATATGTTTTCCAATACACATTGCTATTGTTATCGCGCACGCTTCTAGTAAAACATAGCGGTTCGTTGTACCATTACTACGAGTTTCCTGGTTTATATGTGTTTGATCATAAACGATAATACCATGCGATGGCTTTTGCAATCAAAATATAGTCGGTGCTACTGTTGATTCCGATTTAAGGTATAATTTTGTAGCTTGGCTATTATTATCTGACCTCCCGTTACTTCCATGCGTTATAACATGCTTTGCTGACTTAACGTCATACTTTGATTGTTAATGAAATAGATATAATCAATCGATGCTGACTAGGTTACCATTCAGCAAAATGAAAGGCAAATAACGGAATTTTTTAAAAACAAAACGGGAATAACGACTTGGAAGAGGAATATCATGTAATACAAAGATGTTGGTTATGGTTTCTATCATTATATCTGGATGTTGCCCTAAGCCAACTACTAGCGAACCTATATCGTTGACTCTAGACCTATTAACTGTAGTAGGATCATACGGACGGTCATATACGATACATGCCAATACGGAAATCAGAGTTTGTTTTTACAAGCGGTCAGTTACAAACGTGCCTGAACTGATGGAAAGAACATTAACATGACATGTGATATTCTTCAGTACGTTCGGCTAAGTCTGATAGGTTTTTCATGTTACAATGTACATATCCAAGGCTTTTCATCTTTATCTTTAGATAAAACCGCAGATAACAGAGGCGCAGTGATTTCAAAATATAAACGACCAGCGTTCATACGTTAATGAAGCGTGTGTTATGTAGAATCTGAGCCTTTTACTTTATACATTATCGTAAAACCTGGGCAAAACTAAACCAATCTATTGAAAGGCGCATCACTGTCTCTCAGAGCATCACAGAATGAATAACAGAATGCAAAAGATGATCTATCGTGCAATTAAGAAATTGATTGTCCCTGGTAGCAATTCTTACCATGAGCAGGCATCGTGTTACTGCCTAGTGTTATTTCCTCTGTTTAAATAGTGTACAGGCTATGATTATTGGTCCAATAAAGTACCGCGTTTTATCGCAAAACTTGACTAAAAATCCTTTGTCTTGTAAGCTGTGATCCTCCCCCCCCCTCCCTACGTCACGTGTTATGAATATGATTATGAAATTACAACATCATTTAACTGACCGGATATTGAATAAACTAATTGATAAAAAGACTTGTTGTTTCCTGAATTATTTTGTATCCGGACACAGACAGGTACATGTAATGAGGACATCCCTGTATAATTATATTCTTCTGTTGACTTGATAGCAGTGAAAGTTGAATGCAGGTTCTCAATGGGACAGTCAGGCGGGGTGCTAAGTACATATGTACTTTTCACGGTCCTTTGCCATTCATAAACGTCAGCAGGCCCGACTACAGCAAGGTCGCATGTCTGATGTCAACAACCGGACATTAACATGGAAAGGTAATGGAATAATAAAGGTGAACAGGAGGGTTTACAAATTGCAATGGAATGCGTTGAAATAGCACAAATGACATGGTTGCATAAATGTGAGGCTATGTGTTATGCGGCATGCACTAAACAATTGGCTCGCAGCCAGATTTGTTCTCGGTGACAAGGCCAGGGGACTTTCGTATGGCTTACCAATGTCTCAAAGATAAGTAAGGGAGGGCAATATTTAATAGTACGGAAACAATATGCAAGGGCAATAATTTCGGTTGATTGCTGATTGCACTTCATCTTTCGTTCCATGCAATGTAGGATGAAACGATTATGCGTTCGGAAAAATGTGTGAGTTCACGGAACCCTCTACATCTCGGGCTGTGTGTAACTATACAGTATATGCTTTATATGTTTGAGGCCACATAGGGGTTGTTATTTGCTGAGGGATGCTCAAATATCTACGTATACTGCTGCCTCTGCTAGTGTTACTCTGTTCATCAACATCACGCGCAGGCGAGACCAGATATAAGCGCTGAACTCACTCACTCACTAGATGCATTGTATGCTGAGTATATTACATTCTATCATGCAGGCCGAGCCGACTGACATCGATGTTTAATCGTTAATGTCGTTGGCCTTGTCTTGTGGCTATATAGCAATTGCACCAGAAGCATTAATTGAGCATTGCATAGGAAAAGAATTCTGCCGCGCCCTGAACAGGTGCAAAAAGTTGTTGGTCTCAGGTGACTGTGCATCGCGTATCCTAGATCGTCACAGACGGTCACCGATTACCTGACTATTATTTGAATCAATTGGATATTGCTAACTCCGGCGCATTCAGTTTTTTATTCCTTGCCAGTTGTACGGCAAATCGCATATGGTAGTACAACGTACATTAAAACCAAGTACCGTATGTGAATATCGCTGTTGTTGTTTAGGTTTCGTTTGTGAGAGCATTCTCCTCGTCGGAGCCAATCATCAAGTCCGAGGACATGTTAAGCACACACCAGTGTCACTTTGAACGTGATGCGTGATGTAATGATGCGCTTAAACCAAACCACTGCTGTGTAGCCTCAGATTGCCTCTCTTCATATAGAAACTGCGGATACTAAAAATTCCAAAACTTAACCGATTGACGTGACGTTAATGCGGTGAATATGACGGAAGCTAAAAAGTGTGTTGTGGATTATATGATAATTCAGGGATCCTGTATCGAGCGGTAACTGTCCATACTACCGTAATGCCGAGCTCTTTAGGTGCTTACATATGTTGTAAGGCGTCGCTGTACATACGCCATTATACTGCTACTTATTATGAACGGCGTTTTGTTAGTAGCTGTAATTTAATCAAGTGAAGATCAATGCATGCTGTAAGCGCGGAGATTGGCGACTAGAACAATTTATTACAACAGGTAGATTAAACCATTCAGGGCTTGTAATCCTGAACAACGAAGCTGTGACTCTACTGATGCACGTTGTTGCGAATCGCCAGCAGAAAGGTCTAATTAGGGGCTGCATATAGAACAACCAGATGATGACGTCACGGGCGATATAATCAATTGTTTGAAACGTCCGCTGTCGTTGCGGGCAACAATATTGCGGCATTTAATTACGATTCAACCTATTGATCCATGCAGAATATGTCCTGTACTGCGACCAAGTTGAATAATTTGATCGCAATCAGTACGATTACCAATTCGACATGTAGCATGATGTGAGAGTAATAAGTATTGGCTCTCAATATTGATGATTATTTCTGCCGTTCACCGCGATGCAATTGAAGTCGTCTGGTTGAGAATATCGGAACGATTCTTCTTTAACCTTCTAAAAAAGTATAACAAGAATCTGCAACGAGGGTGCCGCCCTGAAGTCCGATCAGAGTCTGCACACGTTGACCTCTCGCGATATTTTAATACCTCTGACTCATCGCCAACCCAGTCATAGTCGATGCGCGGACCTAAAACTAGATATTATCAGGAAGGCATCCTAGCCATCAATCCACACTAAAATAAGACCGGGGGACATATTCTAAGGATGACTCAGTACCAGCTGGGCTTTAGGTATGCTTGTTATGGCTGCTTCAACTGGGCGTTAAAATTGATTATATTTGTCATCTTAGAAATGTTAATACTATTATATCTGGTTCAAATCTCATTAGAGGTCTGGGAAATACGCGCACGAAGATAACACTTTTGTAGATAAATTCTCAGCGAGCTAAACATATGTGGTCAGATTTGTTTGAAGTTGACGATTGAGGATGAACACATTGAATATCAGAAGCGACATATGTTCCAATATTACGTAGTAGTTGTTGATGAGAGATACACCGAACTGCTGAATTCTTACCCTGGAGTACCAGGTATTTATTGTTCACCGAAAAAAAACATGCGTAAGGGTCATAGCTAATTGTCTGTTGGAACTATTAAAGATACTGATCTTTTATGAATCGATTGAATGTTAATCGTTTTAGTGACTGGATATTATATGAACATCACATTCTCTGTACCTCTGTATTCATCTCGCTGGCATTATACTAAAACGCTTAGATCTGGTGGCGCGTGTGAGGATGATGTTTAGTATCCGTTTATTGTTAATCAACGATGGATAAGCAGCGAAATGCCGCTTTGTTGGTGCGTCTTACAAGTATCATAACGTGCATCATCTGGTTCTGCCCTCTAGTAACTATGTCATAGCTAAGAATGTGGAATTGATTTCAGGGAGCGCGGTTTCCGAGCCCTAATAATTTATTGGAAATTCTTAAGCAAGACCGAATCAGCAGTGCGTATCATACGACAAAATTCCATTATATTGAACACACTTGTTGTTGTGCTCCACGAGTACGAAAATTTCTATCGCACAATAATAATTGACCCAAATCGTAAATAAAGAGGCATGTTTGGTCTAAGCGATCCTCAATAAGCTTGATTGAAAGTATTTGTTCGGTTTCATTCCGTTTACCCGGTTAGTGCCGCGCAATTAACACATAGTTCTGGTTTCATTACAGTGTGTGTATGTCAACATCAACTACGTTTCGCAAGTTCCATCACAAAGTATTCTCTCTTTCAAGGTTTTCGCAAATGTCGCCAACTATGACAATCAGATATCAATGCTTTTATGGCATGTTCTTTGTAGTATATAGAAACAAATTTGCTCACCCAAATATTGGATTGGCTGGTAACAATATAATTCAAACAGAGATTGGTAAGTAACATGTTTTTATCTTAAATTATTTTGCATCTTTGTCTATGGATTTACTTCAAAGTTAGCAATACTGCATGCAATTTTGCGTTCGTGTTAAGGCCAAGGATTATGCCTAATATTGTTTCTCTTGTTTGTTGTGGGGGACAACATTATTTGAAAAGTTTCAGATATTGCAGACATTTAATTACGAGCAACACATGTTTTTGTTCATAACCACAGAGAATAATATGCTTACTCACTGATAGTATTGTGTTGCCCGTGCCACTTGACCTAATTCAAATGATTCTGTTGATATAAGCTAGGCAGAAAGTGTTTCTTATGAACGTACCAAAACACGATAAGACGAAATAATCTGTTTTGTAACACATGTTATAAGCGATAACACAGATACCTACCCCTCCAAATAAGCTATCCCAATGCAATCGTGCCTATACCAAATAATCACAATTATATCCGCTGAATCATATACATTGCGCAATGTATCAAAATAGGTGCAATGGTTACCAAGACACATGCCTTAATCATCCATCAGGTTTTTTTTTTGTACAAATAACGGTCTGTTAGCTCTTGGGATGCGTCGTCCAAACTGAAAGAAACTCCAATAAACATACTTTCATTTGTTTGATGTACCGTAAATCTTCATTGCAAAAATAGTTTATACCAGCATAAAACGCAGCACTTGTCTCACGATAG
Source organism: Urechis unicinctus (assembly GCA_034190875.2). Lineage (NCBI taxonomy): Eukaryota > Metazoa > Annelida > Polychaeta > Xenopneusta > Urechidae > Urechis > Urechis unicinctus. The sequence goes on along the minus strand of CM067352.1, from coordinate 18,354,815 downwards.
CGTCATCATCAGCAAAATTATTCAGACAAATCCCATAACATTGATAGCATCGCCGCCATTGCATTAAAAATCTAGACCAAACTAAGTGTGGAGATGTGATCACATTTACGAACGTTGACATTGCATCATCAAAGCAAACACGATTGCTACGTCTCCAGCATTCAAACAAAAGGGCAGCCAATTTGAGCAAGCAACTCGGGCTCTACCACGTCTACAAGTGTTTACACTCTGCTAGGATGTGATGAAATACTCGCAATGGAATGCATATTTCCACGCATCGCTGTTCACAATTCCGCTCATTTGCTACCAAAGGGAATTTCGAGTCGAGTTATGAAAGATACGGTCGATATTGTATTGCTATGTTGCACGCGTTTTATGTTCATATTAAATAGATACTCATGTACCGTTAAATTAGATTTTCCTCTGCTCCACTCTATTATAATATGGTGTTACCCTATTTTCTAGCGTGATCGATGACATAACTTTTTGTTAATCATGCATATGCAGATAGCACATCTGAATATTTATGTAGCTATCTCCCGTCGAGTACCGTTTAATAAACGCCTTGTAGAGGAGATACACAGAAAAATCTCTGTCTTTTGATCTTGCTAGTCGTGTAATAATTGACACCGGGACCCCATATGACTCATCGTCCTTGTCGATTTGAGAAAGTCCCTTGCCGGGCAGCTCAAATTTATCCTGGTTAGACTAGGGAAGCACCTGATATCAAGCTCACCTTGCAAGTGTTATAATAGCGGTTATCTAAAAAGTACTTTTCTTGTTAAACTATGATATGGTTGTGTGTTTTTTATCGGTAAGTTACGGTGTTGTTCCATCTCCCAGGTTTTTTTTGCTGAGACGCGGTATCATAAAATCTGCCGAGCCAGACAACACTGCTTGGTTCCTTGGTCTTAGGGACGACAGACTAAGCAAGGATCATGCACATAAACATTGACAGGGTATATTTACAAACAAAATTCCACTTGTACGGCTTAATATATTTTAACATTACATTACATCGCTATGCATTTGGTCTTATTTAGCTGTAGTTTTTGGTCTAACTTCTTGATACTCATACTTACTTCTCTCATGCAGAACCACCAACATCTTAGCGTTAGTGCCCACCAATAACAGGCGCTCTTATCAAGTGCCTCACCTTACAGGAAAATGCAAATAACACCTGCGCACCCTCCTCGCACCTGGTATCCATCTCTGTCTTTCATTGTTCATTAATTTTCCGATTATTCTGGTGGAAGTAAGATTCTTAATGATTCTTTTCGTGTTCGTTTATTCGAGTCATTAAAATATTATGTTAACTTATGCTATCATTGTCAACGGTCGGCTCAGTGCTTGTGCACTATGATAGATATATCAAGGCATTTGTGACGGTTATATGATAAAATCTTTGCCTTTCACTTCATTACAAACAGCGCCATATAAGATTTACCATCGCGATTGCCAAATGTTGTTTGCAGCAATGCGTTGGGGGATGTGAACTCCACATAGAGAGTAGTCGCAGTCTCAGGGCAGGCTTAAATGGTCAACGTTGAAAACCAATTGCATCATTAATTTTCTGCAAGGTTTACTTTCTAGCTCCGACATCACCAACAAACGAGTTAAATGGCACCGTACTGTGAGTGTCTTATCGGATGCGCATTAACCAAGTAAATAGATTAATTGATCATTAACCTGGAAATGTACATCCCTTGTGTGGTTTGGCTCTGGTGGCCATATAACTAACGTAATTGTTTTTACGGACTTCACGTATCACATGGTTCAGAGTTATCCATGATAATCATAAAACCTCGCACTAGAAACGGTGTTGGTCTGTCGTGCTAAACATCCCTGTCGGTTTAGTAGTTCAGTTCATCTACGGTCCGCAGAGCAGTTTACGGTAAATTAAATTTAACAGCATAGACAACGAACCAGAAATGTCTCCCATATCATGCTACATGTATAATTCATAATCGCACTTATTTCGATCAATCGGTTTCAATTAGAACGCACCACTAGGCAGATCCTATATGGATCATTATGTTGTCCGCAACTATAGCGCTATTTCAAAAGACTTGTTTTTTCGCTAGTGACGTCATCACCAAGTTGCTCTAAAAGACATTTTCGCCGAAGCTCTGAATGTTTGATCTTTGTGTTGTAGTAAATGGTGCCAGCCTATCTGCGATTACAGGATGCCTTTGTCTGCAGTACATGTAATTACAACCCTGGCCACTATTAATGCAAGTAAAATTAACGGCGTTTTGACACGGCGATGCTGTCGCAAATCGACTTATAGGAGTATTTTTGCCCTGCATTCGCAATCCTATATTGCACAGTTTGTAATGAAGTGAATAGCGAAGATTTAATATTCCATTAGCTTCCCCAACATTTCAACTAAGGTCGTTGATATTTATGGCATTAGAGAGCATCTTATATTTGCAGGTATGTCTGTGTCAAACTAACGTAGATATTGGCATTAAGTAACGACTCGACTATTCGTAGCAGCTCTTACTGTAGAACATCAAATGCCGCGAGATACACTCGTTATTATGTATGTTTAATTACACCTAGTAATTATCAAGCAAATGCCTTTCACGTGAAACAATTTTACTCAAACGCTGGTGCCCATTCTGAGCAGTTCTAGGCGCTTGTAAAAACAAACATTTACATACGCATAGGTATGTTAAGTATGCACGCATCAACAACATTCAACAGGTCTAGAGTGGAATGATTTGGTTAGTCAGTCCTCTTATCTTAGCAAAGACAACACATAGAAGAGTCATAGAAACCATAACCAGCGTTATTAGTGGAATCGGATTATTATGAGCTGTACTTAGAATATTGATATCCCCCGGGATAAGTGATTGCGTGTGATAATTTGGTATTGGGGGGTTCAGCAGCTGGTGATTATATAACCTGCATAAATACCTTGATATATTCATCACACGGCACAAGCATAAATCTGACCATTAATTATAATAGTTTTCTATAAGCTAATACTTTAATGCTTCATATGATTATAATCATGTAAAATAATCAGTAGAACCACTGCAGCGAAATAATTCCATAGCGAGCATGCGATGTTATGTTCAAATAAATTAAACGCCTATACCCAGACCGAACATCCGCTCTGGAACGCCACTACAATAATCAGTGGTTAATGGAATATCCTGTCTGTTAGTCTTGAGTTCCTATGCGATCGGAAACAGTCAGTACCAACTGCGTGTTCGTGCACAAAGATACCATGTAATAGACCGAGTATGGAAACTCTGAAGACCTTCTGACAAGTACTTGACATGGAGCTGAGAATATTGCAAACCGCCAGTCTTGTGCCTAATCGTACTTGGAGTAGAAGAATGCTTTAACTGAAGCTCGGGTGTTCAATTACGTTTTTTTTTGCCGATATGTTACAATTCATCAAGTCGTCCTTTACTCATCAATTGCGAATGAGACACACGAAAATTTTCAATCAGCCTTTCTGGTCATATTGTTGCAATGGTTCCTTAAAGGCGGACATCTGCCATGGCTCGCATATGTTACAACTGTTGGTCATCTATCCTTACACGACGAAGCTTTCAACGTTGAACAACGAAACTCAAGCCTCATTTTTGCCTATTCTCAGCAAACCAGTGTCATTTCTGGACTAAATCGCTTCCGTTCTATCTGCTTAAAATGTTAATAACAAAAAACTCGTTTGTGGGAGCACCATTGAGGAGCCAATGGTAATTATGTCATTTTGTTATAGTCCAGCAAATGCCATTAACAGGAGAGAAGGCACGACGGGTACACATTTTACATAATACTCAGTTGATCTCAAATGATTGGCCGCCCAATACAAAATTTAAAGATACGGTCCTCCACAAAAAGAATACATTTCGAATCAAGTAGGCGGGATGCGATCGTAAGGTTGCGTTCGTTTATTTTAATCCCAAATGTTAACCAAAGTAGATATGATCCTTTGAATTTTTTTTTCAAAAGTGCTCAGATAATGTACATAACACGATCCTGTTACGTGTCAGACAACAACATTAAGAATTGGGCCGCTACAAAAAACGGATGACTTGCCAACAATTATCAAGCTAATATGTGCATGCCCAATTCGTATCCAGCACGGGCCGGGTTGATTGTGAAGTTGAGATCCAACTCTATTCGTGCTAGATCGTCTGAATGATCCGCTCGTACTTATAAGCGCCAATAATATGTTCCTATATTACCGCTTATATTGCATCATGCATGGACCGCTTGAACGACGTAATGTATGGATGCTTCTATTCGGGTCTCAATCTCGCCTGTATTCAATGACGTTGTGGATTATATAAAACATAGCCAACGTTGTTTGTTGCTCGTCATCCAAGAACCCATTTTAACCAGCTTTTATTAATTTAACTTATGCTACACATGCATTACCTTAGCATACCTTTTCACCGTTAACACATTGTAAGAGATGAGCAATAATAGCACTATATAGTCTCGATACTAAGCAACAGTCAGATCCCAAAAAAACGTTTATTCTGAACCAAAATTATATTTTTTATAGCACAACGGAACAGCAAATCAGTAGACAATACGGTCATAGAAGACAGAGTAGTAGTATAAAGACAATTAGCTTTGGCAGCAATAGCCCCAGGATAATCCATTAATTGTCACATTTGTAAGATTCAATAATAGCAATTATAGTTGTGGTGATGTTAAAAGTGGTGATAATAACAAGGGTAGTATTATCAGCAGTAGTACAAATAGTAGTTGTAGCATTTGCAGTGGCGTAGGTAGCAGCAGTAGTTACAGCAGAAGTAGCTATAATAGAAGCAGTACAAGTAGAAGAAGTGTAAGTATTAAGTTGCAGTATTGTAATGGTATTCCTTGTAGAAGTAGTAGTTGCAGTAGTAGTAGAAGTATTTATAGTAGCAATAGTAATAAAAGGCAGGTGTTCGACCATCAGAAATTAAGATAGGGCAATATTTTAATGGGCTCCACAATAGTGCTCATCAGGACGAGTGTTTACTACAAAGGTTAAAGCGATAGGACAGCAGTCACAAAGTATATATACCAGGAGGTCTATCAGAAATGACATTTTCAAACTTAAAAGCTATATTGCGCGTAGATAGACGGCAAGCAGTGAGAATATAGGATGGCAAAAGCTGAATGAAATACTATGGCCAGAAATGCCGATTTGGTGTCTTCTTATATTCTTGGGTGAGAGGAGGACAGCTGTGTGAATTGTAACTCAATAAATCACCCGAGTGGCAGTTTACAGCTGATATGACGAGGTACATGAGGAACGATTAGCAATATTCTAAACCCCCTGGCAAAGGCTTGTCACAATGTATTCAGAGTTCCTGTGTTAATAAGCCTAGCCTCTTACTCACCGATCATCGAGCTTATTTACCGGTGCTGTCAGACGATCAGTTCATTCTCTATTGTACATCTGTTTAGACTAAATATATACTAGCAGTTGTGATCATTGCTTTGCAATGTTTGTTGATACTTAAATGGCGGCCAAATGAAGAATTAAAGTTCAACCAAGTACTTTATGTAGAATATGGTGATAGTTGCAATGGTTGCTTTACAGGTTACGTTAAATTTGATGATGCGACACATAGGATTAACATATATAGTTAGTATTAATTCGCGTATGTCATATACAGTACGAGAATGTTGGTCAGGGTTTTTGGCAAGAGACAGTATTTAAACTCACACATGTAACTGTAATATCATTACATGTTGCATCTGTGGTAATGTGCACATCAGTGTTATACATTTAAATCACGTTGAACGCAATAAGGCAACCTGTTTGCAACATTTTAGAACCTATGTACATAAATAATGCTCCTGCATACGTAAATGATATGGAATGGCGAACAATCTACCAGCATTCGAGGCATCAACAATTACCAGCTGAAGTTATTTCCCTACGCACAATTCGTTTTCATTTGCAAATAGGGTATGAAGGGGAATGTGGTTGATCAAAAGCTACCGCTTTAGGGTAGGGTATGTTTTTATGCAAGTTTTGCACATATATACTAGAATAGAACTTGATTTGGGCGGTCTAACAGTGTGCAATTAAGGGTAAACAAGCGTTTTATGATATACCATCGATCAGAGTTCGAAAAATATGTGGCATCCCGAGCTGCCTTTGGACTCTCTTGTTAATAGAGTAGGCAAAATATTCTGAGTTTGATCCAATACATGCATAAAATATATCAGCAAAATGATTCGGCGCAATCGTTGAGCCATGGGCCAATAAATATACTTTAAAGTGGATCATAACGCTGACATGGGGCTGTTTAAAACATCGGCGTTTGACGTTGGTTACAAATTAATGGAGAGCATATACAGTGCTGCAAAACTGACAACAGTGACCGATCAAAATTATTTAATTAAATACAACACTCGAAATGCTGTTACACAAAAGAGCTAATTAGTTGTTTGGACACGCAATAAGGGAGTCTTTTTGTTCATTACAGATTGCAGCATAGCTGGCAGTCACTACTATTTTTCTCATTATTTTATTATATGATATTTTCTCTCATTAATTAATTGTATGATATTATCCTGTGATGTACGAATACTTCCTTTGATGTCTTATGAATAATATCGTTGATGATATTGTTTTGTGTGCTAAGAATGTATTGCTTGCACAAAGGGAATCTAGTTCACAATAAGCTTCCGGTTATGCAATGTTTACAGCCTTGTGCGTTAATTCAAGTGGCCGATGTATGTCATATTATAAACATACCACGATTACCAATGCTGCAGCCAATACACAATGATAAGAAATGTGTGACACATTGTAGCAGAATTCGAAAGAAATGAACAGACATCAAGAAAGCTGCTCCAAGGTATAATTATGTTAAGGGCTATTTGCTTCATGTTCATCAAATGATACATTAGAAAAACAATTCTTTTGATTATTATGTGCCGGTGGGCGCACAAGATACAGCTGATGCTGTGTTTTCGCATTGTGTGACTCCTTGCTGAATTGCCGGCTGTCTAAAAGATGATACTCATTGACTGTACACATCCCGGAATATTGATGTCGCTCGTGGCACTGACACTTTATATTCTTTTGACAAAAGGTGCTCGTCCGACATCATTAATAATTATTTGCATTTCCGTATTCGTGTATGTTTATAAGCAGATCCACGTAGTCAGATGACAATTGGTCAACGGCACTCTGCTAGATTAGAGTACAATGATCGAACAAATACCACAACTTGCCCACCCCTGTTGATTTATGCAGGGTGAATAATTTAATGAAGCCACTCACCATATCTACACAACAATAAATTGCCTGAACAATACATTATAAAGAAAAAGGAATTATTTCGCCCATATTCGCGACCTCAGGGTCGTGTAGTTTCATAATTTATTCGAGACTTACCGATTATGAAGGTAATGAAAGCAGTAGTAGTCGTCACAGCAAATGTTATTGTAATCGCGTTCGCAGTGGAAGTTGCAGTACTTAAAGAGGTGGTGTGACCCGATACCGGAAAAGCATACGCCTCATCCTGATGCATCTAGATAATCCACTCAGGCATTCGATCGAGGTCGGAACACTGACATTATGCTATACCCAAGCATTTTTGTACATTGCATTACATATATGATGAACGTTTGTAGCAGTGGCCGATAAAACCGAGTTGTTAATCGCCCACACAAGATAAACACTGCATAGTAATTGACATTAGCAGATTAGAAAATATGATAATTTTTACCATTATCATGCGCTAGTCTGTATTTGAAGTAAATTCTCTGGCCTTGGTCGTTTATGTGGTTAACTGCATTACCTTGTGCTTAGAGAATTACGATCGATGCAGTATTGATGCAAACATTTGTCTATCACAAACTAATATGTGCAAAGTTTGCCTTTAGAAGTATTCAATTTCGTTATCTAGACTGTATATATCTGATTATATCACGATTTGTCGTCCTCCTCATTGGATATGTTTGACGCCTAGCCTTTCGTGATCCACAGGATATGGGTTGTCCGAAATTAGTTGTACTATATATCATTCCATGATGGTTAGTATGGCATAAATATGTGTTATTCAATTACAGGTTGACCTTGTTTTCAGTCAGATTGCCAGGCACAGCGATCTGTGTACACTTGATTGATTGATCGGGAGAAAATCTTTCATCCCTCTACTACTTCACTGGCGGCTGTGTTGAAAGGGTGGCATAAAAAGGCAGAATGACTTTCGTTATCCAAACTATTGTTGTACACATGAACTGTCTTCCGGATTTGCATGGATTTAACTTGGTCAGCAGGAACAGGAAGCTCGCAGATAACATTGAGTGGTGCTGTCCAAACAGTATATGCTCAGTGGTGAGCTGCCTGAATCCGAGTGTTTCATTAGCTTAGTGGTGCAATCCATCTAGTGGATAAGGACTTTCAGACTTGTTGCTCGTACTCCGAATGCAATAAAATCAATGTTTTGAATACATTGCTTAGTCAGCTGCAGCAGCTCAGATGTTCTACGCGCGACTATGTTAACAGTATGCCATTTCCCTTATATATATATAACATTACCTCTCCAAACCATAGTGTACGTAAGACGTCTGTTCATTCATGCACCGCTGTCTGGTAACTAACTACACCTATATTATTTTATAAAATTGACCTATACAGACCTCATTTAATTCATTCCTTGCACTATAATTCTCATACTTAGAGTACAATAGCCTGTCGATGCTGCTGAAATCCGTGATCTCATGGTAGACTATCGTTAACCTTGTACCAAGAACTGTTGAAACACGTAATGTGATCGGTATTGATTCGGGTACGTTTTCGCCAGAATTAATAATCGACAGCGCGATTGTCTAAAGCATTCGAGTATATATTTAACAAAACTTGTCTGCGTATTTGTGACTGCATTTGCGTGTCTTTCTATGCGCGAGTGTGCGTAATCGCGTGCGCTGGTGTGTGTGTGAGGGTGTCTAACATCTGAACTGTTAATAGTTGATAACAGGATCCAGTCCCCTATTACCACTTATAACGTAAACATGTATAGTTTGGCGGCGCCAATCGAAAGCATTTTTCGGTAAGAAAGAGACACAGAGGAGGGGGAATCAAGCTTATATGCCTTCTTGAACTAATGTCATTCCCCGAGTGAGCGTTTTCTGTGGCATATTTATGACGGATAAATGCATTCTCAGCGGCCCCAAAGCCTTGCCTAAAACTATCACTTAGTAGTTTTTCTTTATCGTGCGCTTCATTACACATGGTGCTTGAAAGAGTTACTTGCGTAAAGCGGTCATATGATTTGTGTCTCACACATCGCGTTGCTGATGTGGAATTAAGCAACCCGGTGTAGTAGGAATGTTTGGTGAATATTCGACTAAGCATGTTACCACTCGCATAGTTTATGTACCAGTATACTTCAACTAAAGGATTACTCGGCAGCCTCGAACCCACGTTTTGGGATCAATCCATATTGTGTCCACGCTCGTTGTTTAATTATTCTTTTGCCAATGATTCTGACATAATCCCTTTGGATGTCTTTTGGTTGCTAACGGCCGTTTATGTTTGCTTGATGTGTCTGTCTCGCGGTTGGTAATAGGCTATGATAGGTCTTACATACTAATAACCAATAGTAGACGTAATCCCGGAGTCACCACCCGCCACGGCCGTTGATCTCGAGTGCTTATTTTAGCATATGGGCTAATGAAGCATCAATAACACGGGATGCATGCATCAATCTACATGCAATTAAGTGCAAAGAACTGTTATCAAAACCACAACGTCAGATAACGGTCACTGGAAAACCGAACGCCACACTACAAACTGCTGGAAACAACATTTCACGAATCAACGCTTATTGACATGAAACGATTAAACTATGACGCACTTTTTAGTTCTCCCAGGAAAAAAACGATACCATCCAGAAATAGCACCCTTGTGTTGTTTACCGACGCACTTGTCAACGAGCACACGAGGCGTAAAAAGCAATTATGTCAAAGGAGCACGATCGATCATGCCTGTCAAAACCTGAATGTTCGTGGTTAATTATGAAGCTGCACACTGCCAGATATATCATATTGGAGACGTTGGTGTCCAGGGTAGGTTGCTTATTATATAACTGTCTGGATAGGAGTAAGCCGTCGGTAAAATATCACGTGGCGCTAACGCTGTGCAGGCAGCTGGCTATAAATTATTACGCATGTGAGTATACTTGCATCTAACACGGAACCGGTGATTTAAGTAAACCCGCTAGATGCATGCAACGGATTAATAATTGGTTATGTTTTTGAGTGTTCTCGGTTCTTATTTTATAACTGTAGTGACTTCTAAGAATCTTTAAAACGCCACCATATAGAAGCGCTTGTTCACCTATATACTGCTATAAATAGGATGGACCCATTGGCCATCATTTGTATTCCAGTATGTTTAACCTTTGGCATTGCAGATTGCAATACATCATGTGATGACAATAACACTCACGCAGTTATGGGGAAATGCGTCTTATATTCGACTAAAGTAAGATGTTGAACGAATGTTTCCCTTGAGCTGGTTTTGTTCTATCTTATGCGGACACATAGGTTCACACATGATACAAGATGTTACATCGTATGATAAACATTTATTCGGGAGTTTTCATTCAATAGTCATAGAGTACTCAACGGTCTAATCTAACGTAACTTTTGTAGAGTGTAGCTTTGCGTATGGGGTTTCATAAACTGTTGCTCAATATATGGATTACAAAATCCTCGCTCACTAACCACAATAAAGTATCCGAATGGTATGTATCCGGACGAAGCAGGGTATGTTTTACTAAAACATCAACTGACCAGTCTGATGGCCCGATTCCTCACATCTATCTCCAATATTGCTTCGCGTGGCATATGTGAATGGGCATATAATGAAACAACCGGGTTATTCATCTCTTTCAAAGAAATAGGTGATATAATGGCGGTGATAGAATAAGGATTTTATGGATGCTAGGAATCTGTCGGCTGCCCACAACATGCAGCAAAAACCTGTTTTTAGGATTGGAGTCTAATGAAAATATTACGTATGAACTGACCGCTAAAGTTTACGATTAGCCTTATATAAGAGTCTGGAATATAACAAAGCATATGGGTAAAACACAAACGATTTCAACCTACATTGTGCGATGTTATACTATTCACGACTCAAAATAACCAGTTTTTTTGTGTGTTTACCTTGGCGTACCAGGGTGCTAGTTGCAGACGGACATGCCGCGAATATGAGGACCGAATGTAAGAACGGCATATGGCGACTACGACAAAGTGTATACTAGCAACATCTGTCATTGAAATACACAATCAAATAGATATAGAGTAACTGAAATATACCCGCAACGCAGAGTAGTCCACACATGTGCCGAAACACATAATGGATTCCGACGGTTATGGGGACTTTATAGTTTTACAAACCAGATATGTATATTTTAAATCACTCGATATGTCATTCATTTATATGAAAAGAATAAATACAGGGAAGGAGAAAACATAACTGAGCGTAATGTCATCTTTGGGATAGTTGGCGGCCAGAATTTTGCCATTTATGAAGTCGACGATTTAACTCGAATTTATGGATTTAACTAAACGTAGCTGCAAATGTGTGCGTGAATTATTTGGACGACGTATCTGCGAACTTTATTGTAAAACCCTTAATTGGGCGCAGCTGATTGTTGCGGCCCTGTAGGAACATCGTAACCATGTAATGCTTTTAATAATGAACCTTGCTGAACTGCATCAGGAAATCATTTCCATCTGAACAGATTTCACAAGTAATTATCCATTGCTCGTTATCATTAACATTGGCCCAAAATCGATTTAATTCTATTTCGCCCAAAGCACACTTGGTCAGCCGGGTATGCTGTCGGCTGGCTATGTTATCAGCAGGGTATGTTGTTAACAGGGTATGTTAAATGATGATAATCTGCGTTTGTTGCGTGTTTTGTGGCAAACATCATTTCTTATCCGCTGCCGTCACCCACCGCAGATGGATCAACTACCTAACTCAAAACAAACTAATTTTGCCAGCTGTTGGACAAGAACCCGTTCATAATTTAGGTACATAACTGCTTGTAATGACCAGGGACATAAGCTTTTAGCGTGGTTCTAAGCTCGTTGGTAACACTCTAATAGGCCATATAACTGTCGTCTCTGAGCGCACGAGAATACTTTAAGCACACTTACATATTAATTACATCTTATTATACATTTAATTCGCTCCCTTTTCTTGGTCTTCTTATTCACATCGAATACACATACACACGTACAAAGACATACACGTACAAACACACACACACACACACATATATATATATATATATATATATATATATATATATATATATATATATATATATATATATATATACCAAATATATATAAATATATATATAAACACATATATATAAATATAAATATATGTATATATATATATATATATATAAATATGTACAATATATACAATTACACAAATATATGAATATAATATATAAATATATAAATATGTATATATATCTATACATATATATATATATATATATATATATATATATGTATATATATATATATATATATATATATATATATATATATCTATATATATATATATATATATATATATATATATATATATATATATATATTGCTTTCTTTCCTTTTCATGCGAACCAATATAGGTGACCACTGTCGTGAATCAGGCCATTGCAATATATGCAGAAACAACATGGCAGGTGTAGCCTTGTGACGGGTGCAACTAGGCAGTATTTATCCCGTTGAGGAAACCAAATGAATTGAAATTGTCTGGTACATATGGCAAGCAACAACTATGGTGATTTTTTAAGTCCATATCAGACGTAGCCTTCAATGTATGGTCGTTCTATTGCGATACTAGTAATGTTTCATCCACAGTTGACCAAGTTGCATACTGTGCTTAGGGAGACTTCTATATGAATGTACAAAGAGTGAGATTCATATTCAATTGAGTATAAAAGAACACAATCCTACACCTCATAACACTCCCGTCTGCCAATATTGATAAGCACGCTAGGATATTGACTGCGTTTTATAAATATGAAAAGCTCTATATGTAACAAATAACTTTATTAACGAGATAAGGCAAATAAATAAAATGCAACATCATCCATCAAAATTAGACATATCATATTATGCTTGTTTTGGTTCAATTGGGTTTGCAATGACTACCCACACCGGCGTGGGACGGCAGATCGTAGTCCTCAACTACTGTCAATTTCCGCCGACTTTATTAAGCATCATTCAGCGTTTTTGCATTCTACGAATGCATTTTTTCCAAAACTTTAGCACACGTGTACCTGTTCTTCTGTTCTCGATTATCCCTTCAGAATCGCGCATACCCTATCAGCCCCGCCAGCTGCTTTTGTTATACCTGTTTCCATAATTCCTTTGCCCGTCGACTAACCTTTGACCTATTGTGCACCTGATTCCCTTTTCTCGTTGACTAACCTATGACCAGCGTTTCTGCTCGGGGCTTTACCGGCCAGCCACACTCTAGGTATAGCTATCTTGCTGTTCCTGTCATCCCTCTCATATATTTACTTTATCAGCTTGCCCGCAGATCAGACTATGTATGGTTTAGATTCATGTTTTCAACTTTATAATACACGCTTGATGAAAGGTGGGTAACCTTAAGCTGCATGGAGTGAGAAGCTACCACATAAGCACGTATATGATCAATCGAAAAACATGTCCTACATGATCGGTTAATCCGGTTAATCCGTTGACTAAAGTGTTCCGTTTATAAAAATGCTGGCGTTTGAAGTTACAATTGATAATGGTTTGACAAAGCCTGAATCCGGAACCTTGACGAGTGGGATATACAGAAAGGAGAAATCACCTTTTTTGTGCTAGGATAGCCATTCAGCCAATGCACAAAAGGAATTGCGTTATCCCCTATGAGGATATATATATATATACATTTTATAGATATATATATATATATATATATATATATATATATATATATAGATCTATATATATATAGATATATATATATATATATATCTATATATCTAGATATATTTATATAATATCTATATATATATATATAGAGGATATATACTATATATAATCTATATCTATATATATATAATATAAATATATCTCTCTATATATATATATATCTATATATATATATATATGCATACATATACCTATATATATGCACATATATATACTATATATATATATTTATATATATACACAAGATACAAATGTATATATATATTTATATGTTTTTTTACTTATTTATCTTTTTTTGAAAGAATAGGTGATATAATGGCGGCGATAGAAAGAGGATTTTATGAATGCCAGGAGACTGACGGCTGCTAACAACAAAAACCTACGTTTAGGAGGGGAGTCTAATGTAAGGATATTAAGCCACTGCATGGAATCCGACAGTTAAAACAGGCATTGTTTCTTGACCACGAAAGGCCCAAATTTACTATTAGCCTAATAGGAGAATCTGGCTTATAACAAAGGTTAAGGGTAAAACACAAACGATTTCCAACCCCAATGTACGACGGATGTAATACTATTCACCACTGAAAATGGAATGATATTTAATTTCTCGGAGTGTACGTTTTTGGAAGCACTATCTGTTGGGCCATAGCCAACCGTTAGTTTGCATGTACGATATCAACAGCCGGACAATAACGCGGAAAGGAAATGGAAAAAATAAAGGCGCACACGGGGATATAAACCGTTACTGAATGCGCTATAATAGCGAAGGTGACTAGACGACATTGTTGTAATGATATGTGTTATGTGACAAACAGCTAATAATGAGCTCGTAGCTAGATTTTCTCTTTGTGACAGACAAGGTGGGTCGTATGTTTTAGGCCTTCCGAAGTCCTTAAGATAAGTAAGAGTGTCCTCTACTTTGTAGCACATCCACTTGCATGTCTTGACACGAAAAGATTAATGCTAGGGCTGGTATTTGTTGTGGAATGCTCAAATATATCCTTATACGGTTGTCTTAGCTCGTGTAGCACTGTTCATCAATATCAAGAACAAACAAGACCTCCAGTATGAGCTAAACGAACTCATCAGATTCAGTGCATGCTGAGTCTGTTTATTTATCTGATCACACTCCAAATTTGAAGTGGTTATCTCTAAAAATAATAAGTAGATTTTCAGGAATTCCCAGAAATATATTTGGCAGTGGGAATTCCAATATATATAATATTTGGCAGCGAAAAGGCAATTCGTTCTCATTTTAAACAAGCGCTTTATTATAAACCATCGATCAGAGTTCAAAAAAAGGTGGCATCCCGAGCTGCCTTTGGATTTTCTGGATAATAACGCTGAGAGAGTGCTGTTTAAAACAACGGCGTCTGGCGTTCGTTACAAATTAATGGATAGCATTTTCAGGGCTGCAAAACTGACAACACTGTCTGATCCAAATTGCTTAATTAAATACGGCACTCGAATTGCTGTTAAACATTTAAGCTAATTAGTTGTTTGAACACGCAATTAGGAAGACCTTTTGACAATTACAGATTGCGGCATAGCTGGCGGTCACTACTATTTTCCCTGTAGAAGTTTTACTCTCATTAGTAAACTAAAATGATAATATCCTGTTATGTAAGAATTCTTCCTTTGATGCCTTCTGAATAATCATCTGTGGTAATATTGTTTTTGGTGCTAAGGATGTATTGCTGGCACAAAAGGGATCTGATTCACAATACTCCCCGTTAGTACAAAAGGCATTGGGCGCTTGAGATGTAGTTAGTCAGGCTGGCGATATCGCTGCGCCATTAGCGTATCAGGCCATCTGAAGTCTACATAATTATCTGAGAAAGTTTTGTGTTCATCATATGATTCATTAGAGAATCCTGTTGATAATCATGGGCCGCTGGGCGAACAAGATTCAGCTAACGCTGTGATTTCGCAATGTGTGACGCCTTGCCGAATTGCTGGCCAATGAATAGTTGATACTCACTGACCGTAGATATCCCACAATATTATCACTCGTTGCACTGACATTTATGTTCACTTAACGAAGCATGCTCGTCCGAAACATATTTGTTAATTATTTGCATTTCCCAAGTATATTTGCATTTCGTTTATATGTATCAGCCGATCCACTTAGTCGGATGACTATTGGTCAACTACACTCTACTTGACGGATGTACAATGATTGAATAAATAGCACAACTTTCTTACTCCAGTTAAACAGATATGCTGATCGCCCACTCACGATAAACACTGCATGGTAACTGGTATCAGGAGTGCATTCTCCGGCCTTGGTCGTCTATGCGTTTAACTGCATTACCTTGTGTTTACAGAAATACGATCGATGAACTATTGATACATACATTTGATGATTACAAACAAATATAAACATGGTTATCCATTAGATGAATTCGTTTTCGTTATATAGACTCTGTTTATATCAAGAAGTGTCTTCCTTATTATTGGATATGTTCGACACTTAGCCTTTCGTGATCCAAATGATATGTCATGTTAGAAATTAGTTGCACTATATATCTTACCATAGAGAGGATAAGCATATAACTTCATGATGATAAGTATTGCCTGAATATGTGTAATTAAATTACATGATGACCTTGCTATCAGGCAGATTCCCAGGTACAGCGACCTGTTAACACATTATCTGATCGATTAATCGGGAGAAAATCCATCATCCCTCAACTACCTAAATGGCGGCTGTGGCCAATAAAGATGGAACGACTCTCGTGTTTCAAACTTTTGTTGTACACATGCACTATCTTCTGAATTTGGATGGTTTTAACGTGATTGGAAGGAACAGGAAGATTGCAGATAACATTGAATAGTGCTGTCCAAACAGTATATTCATCTCCACCCATCATAGTCGAAGTTTCACCCTCTGTGATAAACAGTCTGAACCCGAGTGTTTTACTTGCTAGGTTGTGCACCCTATCTCGTGGATAAGGACATTGGTACTTGATGCTTGTACAAAACCATTGTTTTAAATTTAATGCTTAGCCAGCTGAGGGAGTTCAAATGGGTCAAGCGAGGCTATCTTAAGAATATGCATGTTCCCCTATATAGATCAAATAATACCTATCCAAATCATAGTGTACGTAATGTGTCTGTTCATTCACGCACCGCTTCTTGGTTACCGATCACACCATTATATTTTATTACACTATTAACCTATACGAACTTTATTTCATTCATTCCTTGCTCGGTAATACTCATTGCCAGAGTACAATAGTTCGTCAATGCTGCTGAAACCCAGAATTGTTAATCCACAGTCCGATTGTCTATAAGAGTCATGTATATATTTAAGAACGTGTGTGTGTGTTTGTAATTGCCTTTGCGTGACTTTGCATACGTGTGTGGGCGAAATCGGGCGCGCTTGTGTGTGTGTGAGAGTGTGTGTGTAGGTGTGCCCAAGGAATTTGTGTGCTTTTGTGTGCGTGATTGCGCGTGCGTGTATGTGTGAGTGTGGGTGAGCGCGTCACTTCCTCCATAACATTGCAACAAGCCAAAAACAATTGGTCCTGATATGCAGTTGTTCTGTTGGTGTCTACATATACGGATCACAATTGCAAAGACGTCTTCGAGGCACAAACTTGGATTAAAGATAATTCTTTTAGCATCACGGTAACAATGTATCACTATTTACAAGCATGCATATGCATAAGTACCATCATTTCAGCGAGCATTCTTTCTACCTTTGAATGCATGGCTCAATTTATTCATTTCACGCGCACCTATCTTATCAAGCACCGTGTTATACCTGGCAGATTGCAATATGATAACTGGTGTGATTGAGATTCCATTTTGATGCTAAGTGTTCTTGTTCCGTATGTGAACAAAGAATAATTGGCTGGTGCGTTACACTCACACAAATACCGTCGAATTACATTGCTATCATACATCCATGAGAGCGAGTAAGACCGGATCGTGTCCCCCTTTACCACTGATAATGTAAACATGTATAGTTTGGCAGTGCCAATCGAAAAGGTTTGTCTAGTAGAAAGAGACATGGGGGAGGTGTAATCAAGCTTATCTGCCTTCTTTAACCGATGTCGTTCCCCGAGTGAGCGTTTGACGTTGCATAGCCTTGCCTGAAACTATCACTTGGTAGCTCTGTTTTATCCTGCGCATAATTAATCATAGTGATTGAAACAGTTACTTGCATCAAGTGGTCACATGATTTGTGTCTCGCACATCGCGTTACTGATGTGGAACTAAGAAACCGGGTGTGGTAGGAATGTTGGGTGAATATTCGATTAACCAAGTTACCATCCGCGTAGTTTATCTACCTCCATACGTCGACTATATGATTATACGCACCCACGTGTTGGGATCAATGATATTGTGTCCCAGCCAGCTCGTTGTTTAATAATTCTATTGCCAATAATTCAGACGTAATACCTTTGGATGTGTATTTTGGCTGCTAACGGCCAGTACGATTATGTTTGCTTGATTTGTCCGTCTCGCGGTTGGTAAAAGACCACGTTAGGTCCAGCATACTATTAACCAGCAGTAAACGTGATCTAAGTGTCACCACACGCCCCGGCCGTTAATCTCAAGTGCTTATGTTAGCATATGGCGCAACGAAATATCATTAACAATCGGCAGAAATAGACTTTGATGGGATGCACGCATCAAACTGCATGCATTAAGATAAAATCGGAGCTGCTAAAACACACTCCGCTTCCAATCACTCAAAACCGCTTTATACAGCCGCATTCATGCCTGATGAAGCGAATGATACAAATGTGAGGTGTAGTGTAGAATAAGCCACTCGATTTAAACAAATTCTCTTGTTAATGGCTGATACCCTCACCGCGCAAGCATACAACTGTTTGCGGTTTATAGTTACCTCGGACAAATTTTCAGATTAGATTTGCGACAGTCTAGAATCTTTCACCATCGTTAAGCCATTGTAAATCATGCATCAATTGCGCTAGTACAGTCTGAAGCATATTTAATGTTATATCAGAGAATTGAACTATTACCTCAAACTAGGATCGCGTAAACACTTAATGCCTTTTTAGAACGTCTGGTAACTCAATGCAGAGGTAACCTCAGGAAATGATTACTGAAACACCGAACGCTACACAGCAAACTGCTGGTAACTACATTCTGGGCATCAACGCGTAATTTAGATGGAACGATAAAAAAATGATGCACTTTTTAATCTTCCCAGGCAAAAAAAGATACCATCAAATACTCGCGTGTGTTGAATGCCGACACGCTCATCAGCAAGTCACAAGGCTTAAAGAGCAATTATTTTAAAGAAGCATGATCAATCATATCTGTCATAACCTGAATATCAATGCTTAATATGAGGCTGCATACTGTCGCAATCGTTAAATTAGTATTTTAGCCCATACACGCCATATGGAGACGTTGTGGGTTAAGTTACCTGTTATATACATGTCTTGATAATAGTTAATGGGTTAAAAAGGCCTATATTTGATATAGATAGTTGAGACACATTAGTTATGAACGTAATATGTTTTTAATCGATACCATTTCAGTAGGCAAGTATTAATCACAACCGCATCAACGTGATATGAACAAAAAGCTTTTAATAGTAGCTTGTTATATAGCATTCTCAACAAGAATTAATATCGCATATATGAGCGCAAATGGCCTAATCTTTATGACGGATAATATTGGCAACAGGGATACCAGGTTCCACTGGTGATGTGAAACATATTAAGTACCACTAATCAATGGGAATCAATCGACTAAGATAACATATCGCTGCAAGGGCAGTATTTTGGGAGCAGTTGTCTGCAGTTTATGAAAGCCAGGGTGTGACGAATGACGACAGCGACAGGGGGAGCTTTCGAGGTTGCTTGCCATAAACAAATCCTTGCAACGTGATGATACTGGTGTTAATGTTTGGTCGCCGAGTTTGCGGCCATGAAGCATAGTCATAATACACAAGACTGATGGTGCTGCTTGCAATATGAAATTAATATACGTATACAACAATAGTTTTAGCATTGAATGGTGTATAATTGTAAATTGTCAGGAGTAGACCTGCAGCAAGAGTAAACTTCAACGGACTCATTTTATATACAACGGCATGTCTAAGACGTTTACTCATTTTATATACAACGGCATGTCTAAGACGTTTGTGCATTTAAAATAAGTGTTAGGGAGTCTCTTATGTGTTTATGAACTTGTAATGTAATATTGACATTTCAAGTGATTATGCAGATAGTTGCGCAGATACGTAAAGGATGGTTTGTATACACTTTTCAATAATGCCTGCTTCTGCTTCCACAATTGCTATGATTACTACTGCTACAAACACCTGTGCCGCTCGTTCTAGCACCTCGGCCACCACCACGATCACTACTTCTGCTATTGCTACTTCTACTTTTACTTCATTACAATTACTACACATGAATCATAGCTACTGTTTGCACGTTTGTAAATAACATTTATATTCCTACGGATGATTGTGCTTTTGCAACTTGTGTAGTTGCTATTACTGTCACTTTTATCTAATAAACCTCATTAATTCGCAGGTGGTGATATTACTATTGAAATGGGTTACACCTAGGGTTAATGTATAACCCGAGACACTTTTTTTGTTTCTCGCTCCATCTCGTAGTTAACAAGTCTGCTAATTTCCACTTTCGCATATCACTCCCTGTAGTCCGTGACCACCACGTAGGTAATGCTATGTAAGACTAATAGAAAACAAATAACGAGTGTCGAGGAAAATCATTGTGAGTGAGAGGATGACGGTACCAACAAAGTTATCTTAAATTAAACATTTAAATTATGCCACGTGACCGCCATGATGAATACCTGCTTGTACATGTAGAAGGACATAAGCACATGCAATTAGCATCAACATTGATAGAGGGTCGAGATCACACGACATCGAAGTGTATATATGAATTTAATTATTTGTTGCTAGTGTTAACTTGTGCATGCCATATTAAGCACGAAGTTATTAGTCAGGGTTATGGCATGAGGCAGTGTATAAACTCACACATGTAACTCTAGTAGCATAACATATTGCATCTGTACTACGTGCACATCTATTTAAAACATTTATACATTTAAATCACGTTGTAAGCAAACAGGCAACATTTTATCAACATTTAAGAACGTTTGTACATTAATAATGCTCATGCATACGTAAATGATGTGGTAATGGCGGAAATTCTTGGCACCGACAATTACGGCAGCTGTTACCTGAAATTAAGGGACTGGCAGAGTTAAAGTTATTTAACTACACAAAATTTGTTCTCATTTGCCAATAGGGTAAGACAGTGAATGTGGTTGAGCAAACGTTACCGGTTTAGTGTAGGATATATCTCCTTGCAGGTTTAAAAATATATTCTTGAATGGATCTTTACTGGGGTGGTCAAACAGCGAGCAATTAAGGGTGAACAAGCGCTTTATGCTATACCATCGATCATAGCTCGAAAAATATGTGGCATCCCGAGCTGCTTTTGGACTTTCTAGTTAATCGAGCAAAATATTTGATCCAATACAAGCAGGAAATATATCAGCAAAGATTCGGCACAATTGGTGACATGACCTATGGGCCAATAAATCTACCTTAAAGTGGATCATAACGCTGATAGAGTGCTGTTTAAAACATCGTCGTCTGGCTTTCGTTACAAATTATTGGATAGCATTTCCAGTGCTGCAAAACTGACAACAGTGACTGATCAAAATTATTTAATTAAATACAGCACTCGAAAAGCTGTTACACAAAGGAGCCTATTAGTTGTTTGGTCGCGCAATAAGGGAGACGTTTTGTTCATTACAGATTGCGGCATAGCTGGCGGTCACAACTATTTTCCCTTAAAAGTTTTACTCTCATTGGTTAATAGTATGATATTATCCTGTGAGGTAAGAATATTTCCTTTGATGCCTTCTGAATAATTATCTTTGATGATATTGTTTTTTTGTGCTAAGAATGTGTTGCTGGCAGAAGAGAATCTGTTTCACAATAAGCCCGGTTTGCACAGCAGGCGTTGGCCACTTGATATGTTATATGCAAGGCTGGCGATAGAGCCACGCCACTCCTCTTGAAGTTTACATAATTATCGGAGAAAATTTTTAACCAACGTGGGGTACGAGTATAACACACGGCTGATTGCACATCAGAGAAGGATTTTCTGTCGAACGTTTGCACAAGTTTACCACGACATACCAAATTACTAGAAGTCACGTCTGGTGCCAGTTTATATCATCATTGCCTTCTGATAAACCTTTCAACTACACATATATTATTTAACACAATTTGCTTATACAGACCTCATTTAATTCATTCCTTGCACGATAATACTCATAGATAGACGACAACAGCCTGTCTATGCTGCTGAAACCCACGATGTTATGGTAGACTATCGTTAACCTTGTACCAAGAACTGTTGAAACACGCAATGAGATTGGTATTGATTCGGGTACGTTTTCTCCAGAATTAATAATCGACAGCGCGATTGTCTAAAGCATTCGAGTATATATTTTAGAACGTGTCTTCGTGTTTGTAACTGCGTTTGCGTGTCTTTGTATGCGCGTGTGTGCGTGATCGCGCGCGCTGGTGTGTGTGAGGGTGTGTAACATCTGCAACTGGCCATAATACAATGGGTCCACGCAGATATTCAGTTGGGGTCTTCTGATACCATCAACAATTGCAAACACTTCTTCTAAGCACAAACTTGATTTAAATGAAGATAATGCTTTCAAATATTTCGGTAACAAGTTATCACTATTAACAAACATATATAAGCATAAGCATGCAAAATGCCATCATTCAAAGAACATATTGTCTACCTTATAATGCATGGCTCAATTTATTTATTTCACGCGCACCAATCTTATTAAGCATCGTGTTGTATCTGGCAGATTGTAATAAGATAACTTTGCGATACTTATTATTCTCCATCATTATGTGAACAAAGAATAATTGGCTAGGGTCACACCAATGCGAATTACATCGTTATCGTACATCCATGACAGCGAGTAGGACCGGCACTGTTTAAAATTGATTACAGGATCGAGTCCCCTGTTACCACTGATAACGTTTACATATAATGTTTTGGGGCGCCATTCGAAAGCATTTGTCTATTAGAAAGAGACATAGAGGAGGGGAATCAAGTTTATCTGAACTCATGTCATTCCCCAAGTGAGCGTATTCTGTGGCAAATTTATAAGGGATAAACGCCTTTACGGCGGCCCCAAAGCCTTGCCTGAAACTATCGCTTAGTAGCTTTGCTTTAGCGTGCGCTTCATTACACGTGGTGCTTGAAAGAGTTACTTGCGTAAAGCGATCACATGATTTGTGTCTCAAACATCGCGTTACATATGTGGAATTAAGAAACCGGGAATAGTAGG
The DNA here is from genome assembly GCA_034190875.2 of Urechis unicinctus. Taxonomy (NCBI): domain Eukaryota; kingdom Metazoa; phylum Annelida; class Polychaeta; order Xenopneusta; family Urechidae; genus Urechis; species Urechis unicinctus. The sequence continues at coordinate 18,331,484 of CM067352.1, read as the reverse complement.
TTTTTTCTCGGTGAATATTCGACTTTCTATTTTACCATCCGCATAGTTTATCTGCCAGCATGCTTCGACTGTAGGATTAGTCGTAGACTCGACCCATGTGTTGGAATCAATAATACAAGAGCCATATTGTGTTACAGCTCGCTGTTTAATAATTCTATTGCCAATGATATGCAGAACTGATGGGTCTATTAATATGCATTGGATTGGTAGTAACAATTAAAGTTCTGCATTCATGCCTGATGAAGCGAATGATATGAATTTAAGGTGCATGATTAGCCTCTCGATTTAATCAAATTCTCACCCGTTCGGCTGAATCCCTCATTAACCTAGTGTGCTTCTGGTTGCGGTTAATCTGAAGTACTTACCTCGGACGTATTTTCGTAATAGATTTGCGTCCGTGTAGAATCGTATGCCAATGTGTAGCTATTATGAGTTAAATGACTGAATCGTGCAGCAATTGCGCTAGTAAGCCAAAGTTGACACCCAGTGAAATATATAAAAATCAATGTGTTTAGACTTCCATCGTTATGAAACCTTGTGACTGTCGGAAGTTTGCAATGTCAGTAAAGTCCGGAGTGCTATATCAGATAAATGATTTTCTAATTTGGAAACCTACGTCAAACAAGGATTGCATGAGCATTTAATGCCTTTTAAGAACGGCTGCCAAAGAACTGCTAATCAAACCTCGACGTCAGATAATTATTACTGGAACACCAAACGCTACACAACAAACTGCTTGTAAATACATTCCAAGAAGAAACGCTTATTTACACGAAACCATCAGACTACGATTCTCTTTTTAGTCTTCGCAGGCGAAAAATGACACCATTAAGTAATCGCAATCAGGTGTTGTTTGCTGACACAGCTTTCAACAAGCCAAAAAGGCGTAAAAAGCAATTATGTCAAGGAAGCGTGATCAATCATACCTGCCAAAACCTGAATATTCTTGGTTAATTGTATATTTTAGTGAAACCCGCGATATATTTATATATATATGTAAATATATATATATATATATATATATATATATATATATATATATATATATATATATATATATATATATATATATATATATATATATAAATAAAATATATATACTTACAATTGCAACCATTTTGGACAATATCATTCGATTATTTCGCTTTTTGGAGCTCAAATTATGTGATATCGCAGAAGCAAAACCTTATACCGTGCACAGCTTTAGGTCAATATCTTCAGCCAAAACTTATTTTAGAAGATTATCAAAATTATAGGCCAAAATGGTTGTACCAAAAAAGTCATGTAAGTTTTATGCAAAAAACCAACCATGTTGAACCTTTTATAAAACCAACCATTTTTGCCATTATATATAACCAACCATTTTGGCCATTTTATATATCCAACCATATTGGCCATTTAAGTAAACAAATGAGCCGGCCAGCCTTTTTTGCCTTCCGATATGACCAACCATTATTATCCACACCAACCTACTACTGACAGACCATCGTTTATACAACCTTGGGTTACAAAGCTTAGAAGATCAATGAAACCATAATACCCCCTACACATACACGGATTTTTCTTACGAATCCTTATGTATGGCACAAATCGTAAAAGTACAAGAATCCGTAAGATTTGGCCACTTTTATGAGCGATTTAAGAGTGGTTACGAGTAATTACGAGCCATTTACGGTTTATTACGAGTTATTACGATGTATTTACGACAATCATCTACGATTTGTTCCGAATAACCACGGATAAATACGAGCAAGTTACGACATTTTACGGGCTTTTAATGGATTTTTTCGAGTATATTACCGAATGCTACGTTTCATCTACGCTTTTACGTGTAAAGTACGACCTGTTAACCTGTTGTTACGAATAGCTGCGAGTTAGTTACGAGTATTTACGAGACCTTATGTTTTTTTTGCAAAACAATGTGCAATTCTTTATGTATCATCATTCTACAACTGACCTCCAACGAGACAACATGACATATGAGAGAAACAGATCGTAACAAATGTAATCCGTGAACAATCGCAAGAAAAACATTTGCCTCTCTTCTCACGGATCCTCATGATTGTCCACGAGTTGTGACGAGTTATTAACGGATACCAACGAGCTATTTACGGATGCTTGCGATTGACTAAGAGTTGGCAATCCGTAAGGACTCGTAAGAAATTCCGTGTATCTGAAGGGGCTATTAACGACTTAAATTAAATTCCTACAAACAAGCTAAGACAAAGTATTGCGCGTTTTTAGGGCTTTCTGGAACCGAAAGAAACTTTTTTCGATTTCTCATTGTTTATACATAATTCGAACTGTACATTCACAATATTCAACGAGCCATGAAGAAAATAGTGAAGTTAAATTACGCAGGTGTACCGGGGGAACGGAGAAAATATGCATTAAAGTCACCTTTTTTAAGGAGGGGAGTTCTTCAACGTACCCGTTTTTAATTAGGATTCAAGTTTATACTTAGGAACTGCGAGTTTTAACAAGAATTAGTGATACTTAACATTCTGAAGATTGTCGTCTCTAATGTTGCAGCACGGACGATTCCTATTATACACATCGATTGCTTTGGGTAGCTGAATGTTAATTAACCACTCTGAACACTGTAATCTGTTTGTCAACGATGTTGGACAACATCCCTCGTCCCATGAATCCAAACAGCTGTCACTATTTTTCCCCGTGCGACATAGCGACAGTCTTGTCGCACGTGGCCAAAGTTGTCAAATCCGCTTAAATTTGGTGCAACCAAAACAACAAGGTGATAATATTAAATCAGTTCCAATTAAATGAAAGAAGAAGTGTTTATATGTAGTAAATAAAAGGCAAATAAGATATGTTAATTTGAGAGCAAATAACTTTCGACTGAAGCTATTTGGGTGTCATCCAAATCGGTCGGGTTTACAGGCTTCTGTGAAGCTCTGAGCAGCTAGCTATAAGCTGAATGACACGGAGCAGAGAAGGCATCATCACATAGCGTTATGAACTAAGTCCTCGCTCTTATAATATACGTTTCAATAGTTTATTTTCGTATTGTAAAATATTAACTGCAATCATGCAAATCAGCCGATAAATTTAGGCAACAGGGCACTCATCAATGAATGTGCATGTCATATAATGATTTTTTTTGGAGAATTTAACTGAATCTCATCTTTCTGAGTGAATAATATAAATCCTCTCAGGACACCATGATTAAAATATGGATTAAACAATCTTTAAGATTTAAATATATCACCTTTATTCAGTTTGCCACATAACATGTAGTTACAAAATGAAAAAACAGGAGCATCTGCTGGCAATGTGATGAAAGATTTGTTAAGGTCAGGACTAGGTAAAAGATGAATTTGTTTTGTTGATGATTAAACTTTGATTGCTGCTCACTTGCCTAATTAGGGTCACTTAAATTCGACCAAAAATGTATCCACAATATAGGCATTCAGAGTTGATTCGGCTGAATAAATTGATCTTAATGGACTGAATGTATCGACCTCATAAAGGTTAACAATATAAGAAAATCAATGATCAGGATATCAAGCAAAGCATATCAACAGATAAATGTGAACATGACCAGAAGCTACCACAACAGGGTCTTATGTTGCACTATCAGTAATAGACTTTTAAGAGGTTCAGTCTTGGTGGGTTTCCATATGGACACAATTAGTGAATTCTTACAACAGCTTGCCCTTATGATTCAGCAAAAAATGATTCTCCTGCTGTGCCCCAGCTATAGTTGCACATTCTGTTACACACATAAAGTTAACTTGTCAAACTGCCTATCATTCCTATATCATAAGAACTAAAGGAAAGGTATGTAATACATTACATAACATTGATTCTTACCAACCCAATTAGGTTGTTCATCAAAACAACATGTCACATGAATCAATCTATTGTTATTAAGTAGGGGAAGTAAAACTAATCCACTCTCATATGGCAGAAACTGAATGTACATATGAATATTAACTAATAGAATATTGGTAAAAACATACTATAGGCCTTATCTTATCAATATGCACTTAAACTGCAATTATATAACCATTAACAAACCGCCCATTCATTAATAATTAATGTTACCTCCCTTCATTGACCACTGATGGCAACTTTAACGTTCTCATTTTGGGAACTGAGAGGACAGACATTGAATAGTGACCACAAGGAAGGTTGCTATTGAGCTTAGCATTGATATATATATACTAGAATTCAATACTTGGCTGCTCCCCTGGGTTGGCTTTGGGGCATCTCCCATGGTCACTTAAACACTGATAAAATGGTGTCTCACCCACATAAGCCAGCTCTCTTCTGTGACAAAACATTCACCAGATATTCAGAATAAGTATACAGCCCAGAGAGCATAGTTCAGTCATCAGTAACAGCGCGGGAAATCAACTAAAATGGCCACCCGTCCTGACCTGTCCCGATGACGGGTGGCCATTTTAGATGTTAACCAGCCTCAAGAAATTCTACCCCCCCAAACCAAAAAGATGCCATGTTAAGCGAACCCCAGGTCAATGACATACTGGGCTGGTGATAAAAACCCAAGGACAGTGTCACGATTGGTTGGTGATAAGAAACCCAGGTTAGTGACATACTGGGCTGGTGATAATAACCCCAGGTCAGTTTCACGATGGGTTGGTGATAAGAACCCCAGGTCAGTGTCGTGACGGGCTGGTTATAAAAAGAATCCTAGGTCTGAGTCATGCTGGGCCGGTGATGAGGAGGTGATATGAATTGCAGATAAATACAAAGGAGATTAAGTGTACAACAATGTGACACTGTACACAGGTGCATACATCATAACTGAAGGACCATCAATCAGGACCAGGTGGAGCTTGACAGTCATACTGGGTAAACAGAACCTCTGATAAAACACTTCTACTTAAACAGACTGATGAAGCCATACTCACACAAAACAAATACAGATAATACTCATTGTTTCGGTGATTTTTGTCATTCTGATGGTTTTAACAGCAATGACATTTAGACATGACGTCTTTTTAAGCCCCAGTGTTTGATATATCTGCACAGAATATAATACAAAAGAGAAGCCAAAGCATTTGTGAAGCCACAACATTAGTAAGCCACAGTATTGGTGAAGCCACAATATTGGTAAAGCCACAACACTGGTGATGCCACAGTATGTTGGGTTAAACCACAACATTAGTGAAGCCAAAGTATTGATAAAGCACCAACATTGGTGAAGCCATAATATTGATGAAGCGACAATATTGGTGAAGCCACAATATTGATGAAGCCACAATATTGGTGAAGCAACAGTATTGGCGAAGCCACAATTTTGGTGAAGCCACAACACTGGTGAAGCCACAATATTGATGAAGTTGTGAATTTACCATAAACACGCATGCAGATGAAAATAACTTTTCATGGTGGTTTAGCACCTTAATATTGCAAATGTAACTCATTATGTGGAATACTGAGGAGGTCATGTGGCTTCATCTTCATAACTGTCAGTAATGTAGATGAAGCCACATGACCTCCTCACTATTCTTATCTTTAACTATACATTTATCTCAAATCACTAAAGAATATTTCCTTTCACTAAGCAAGAGCCTAGTTGCCGTAAAGCAAAACACTGCTCCCTTTGATATGAGGAGGTATCATGCAGAGATAGATGAGCATAATTGTGATGTTTAGACAGCTGATACTGTTGCCCATCGTGAACAAATAAATTTCCTAAATAGGGCAGATTTACCAACTTAGAGTATATAAATATCCAATATGATTCAATTGAGATACTGGGTCCATAATATAAAACCCAGAACAGGAGGTAAAGCAGTTTATACCAGATCATGAGTGCTGCTAAGCAATATGTCATCGCAAACAGTCAAGCTTACTGCTTACAATAAAGACAGAAAGCTATTAGTATTAAACTCTGCTGATTTGGACATTAACAAGTTATGACAGCATTTGATCACAGCGTTTATAGTATAACATTGTATTCAATGACACACCAGGGCTGAACAATAACCCCAAACCCACTTGTCTAGCAACAATAGTCCATCGCCAAGTAATTATGCAAATAGTTGTAGCATTTAAGCCTAATAATTTAAATTTTTAAGAAATGATTCACCTATACACCCATGAGCTAGTAATAACTTAGCTACATTTTTCCTGGAACAAGCAACTTTAATTTGCTTTTATTTAGCAAGTCAGAGGTCAAAAGCAATAAAGCTATGAGTTAAAGTTTGCAAGATTTGGCCAATGTTAAGTTGCTAGCTTGCATTATAAGAAAACGTGCCATCAAGAATTATTCCCCATTAAGTAAATCACGCAGGAACAAAAGGTCATGCAGTGCCGATATTTACTTTGTAAGTGATCATCAATATAAGAGTGGTTCATGTTTAATTTGAAACAGGTATTCCCTATTTGGTTAACAATAACATAGCTAATGAGATTATTTTTCAATAATAAGGTCACCAAGGGCTGATATTTTGTTTGTAAGTGACAATCAATATAAGAGTGACTTGCATTATTATAAAAATGTGACACCAAACGTTTACAAGCAGACAGACAGGCCGGGATGGGCAACCAATCAATGTGACCTTCCAAGTCATGCGTAACCAGCCATTTTGTTACATCTTGGGAACTGTGCTGTCTTAAAAAGGCCTCATGCGTGATTTGGGGTTTCAGATATGCTTAATACCCCTATCAACACTAGACCAGATGCACAGCTTTTAAGACTAACTGACAGATGACCATAGCATTTATAGCTTATACTTGATAGATTCAAATGATGTGATTGTACTATTGAACAATTGTTTGGATTACAAACATTGAACATTTGACAAAAGTTTTAGAACCAATATTGATGTGGCAGATACCCTGACAAAAGAGGCTCTTGACTTCAAAAACCTACTTGGGGTCTGATTATTTGGCAAGCCGCTGTTGAACTTGTCTGTCAACTCAAACCAACAGTGTGACTCTGTCCATGACTGAACTATCATATAACACTTAATCAAACTTATAGGAATGTAATAAAGAACTCCTGGTTTAGTGTATTACATTGATACGTAATATTAGCAGATCATGCTATTTCCATGTCCTATAAAAGTACTGTAAAAGGTAGGTTAAGGGTAACAGTACTGATGCAAGTATATAATTCAAGGATGTCAAAAGCAAAATATCAATCTTCAACCTTTGAAAAAAAAATCACACATGAAAGAGTAATCCCCCCCCCCCAAACGCAATACCACCAGAGTTGTTATATAGTGTACTATGACACTAGCCATCCTAGTGGCTAGTGTCATAGTCCACCATACAATTTTGTGAGTTACAGAGCAGAAAGTCTGAAGACGAGTGGGATCGATGATCCTGGAATCAGGATCCCCTATCTTACTCAACAACAGAATTGGAGCGTTTGGGTTATTGTGATACCGGAGCTCATGTCCGCTGTCAAGATCACGCAATGTTTACATCTGACAGATGGCGCAAAAGCCGTTCGCTAAAATGGCCAAAAGTCAATAAGGTTAAATGAACGTTAGGAAATACATTTTAAAAAACAATCAACTGTAATCGGTAGATCTGTCCAACCAAGCTGCAGGCATCTTGTAACATTAACGTGGTATCTGGGTATTGTTGGTCGTTGGAATAGTGTTAGTGATCGGTAAGTGTGAGTGTGAACGGTAGAGCCCACGTGCGGAACAGACCGGTGAAGCTCGCTAACCACTGTAAACTATGGGTATTTCATAATTTGTCGTACATGAAGTTTCTTCCCGCAACAATAACGTTCATTGTCACATGAATGATATTCAATATATAAACGATGGAATCATACTGACTAAATAAGAATCAAATGGCAAAAAGAGCATGTAAAATGGTCATGGCTGACCGATCGCCTTTGTTTATACTCGCTCGTGTACCGGAAATTCCACGCGGTATGGAAAGCTGGAATAGTTACAATCCCAAAATATACCTTCAGCTTGAGCCCGCGGAGGCGTTGGTAGGGACGATTGGATTTGTACGACATGAGCAAACTTATAACACAAAACAATGTGGCTAATTATTCCCTTGTTAAAAACAGTCCGTTGATACGATATGATTTCATTTATTACTTGAAACTTTACACATCATAGATCGAGAAAACCGGTATCCCATTTCAGTGAGATTCTCAAAACCTTTTGAATGCTGATCTGCGTCTCGAATTCCCAGCTTAAGTGCTACATTTTTCTTATATTTATCTAAAAAAAAACATTATCAGACGGATAAATATAAATATATATATATATATATATATATATATATATATATATATATATATATATATATATATATATATATATATATATATATATATATATATATATTACTTAATAGCCTACGCGGCGAAACTCGTTAAGTGGAAATTAACTTTATTCACAGTTTGCAGATTAATTATCATGCATTTGAGATGCTACATTTGGTCGTATTATGACGGTCTAATCTAACATAGGAACTCAACAACAAGTTTCAGGTCCCGCTAAGTGCTGGAATTGACCTACCATAGACAACAGTGCACTCATAGTACTGATGGCCGACAGAAATATTTACCAGAAAATAATTGTTTTACATATGCTGTAATTCTAGGTTTGTTAATCGATATTGGCGGAGCCTATTGTAATAAAAAATGTCGGTTTAATGTGTAAATAATTTTCACTATCCTATACATCATCAGAGTGCTAAAGTGCATTGATTGCACAATCGTCGATCTGAATAATGAAAGCATCAAGGCAATTTGTTTTCCCCTAGCTGATCACGGAGCTTGCATGAGGTATTTATCCGCCCTAATATCCACTTCATTGCTTGCAGCGTCTTCAAATGTTGCTGACTTTGGCAGAAAAAACTGAGGTGCATTTATCTTATGAAATATGTATAATTGAGATTGTACATTGCCTAAATGCCAATTGTTAGAACCGAGATATTAATTTATGAATTTTACCATCGTTAGCGTCAGTCAAATATTATGTACTGCTGTCAACGGTATTGCCTTCGGCGGACATAAAAACATTGGGTCTAGCAACTGCAGTTAATGTTAAGTTCCAGTTGTGATGATGGCTGCTGTAAGCTGACGCGTTTTTTTCGAAAAATTGCCTCACGCAAAAAATGATGCACCCTTTCTCGCTATTAATGGATTGGACAATAATCATACAAATAAAAAACATAGTTGAATCATGCATCCGTTGTTATCCGGACGCAGTCAGATACTTGTCACGAGAACATCCCCGCATTCCCATTTGAACGTGGTTCTCACTGGCAAGTTTGCACGACTGATTTCAACAGCCAGACATCAACACGGAAAGGTAACGAAATACTAGAGGCAAACTAGAGTGACACACCTTTATCATGGTCATGGGGAACCAGTCAGGTTTTCACACCTTTGAATCAAATACACGAAATGCAGCAAGCAGTTAGTTCAAAGCCATATTTCCCTTGATGACAATATTAAAGATACGCTGGAGTAGGCCCTATTAAGTGGCAGATAGCCGTAATTTCAAAACATTTTGCTTGATTGTTGATTGAAGGAATGTTTATTCCTCGTTATCGTTAGTTCTATGAAATACATAATAAAATGACGAGATGACATGGTCGTGGTCCTGTAAAATGTCAGTTTACTCAACCATCGAGATTTCTAATGAAAAAATATTTGCGTCATCTGATTGGACGTGGCCACACAGGTTATTGCATTTATAGTGGGATTCTTAAATACCTCCGTATACAGTTGCCTTAGCTCGTGGTCCTCAAAATCATGAACAAGACCAGATGTAAGCATTAAGCTCGCTCCCTCATCCAACTTAGTGCATAGTCATTAAATTGCTGTTTCCCATGCAGGGCGAGTAGAATGATATTGATGTTTACGCATTACTATTGTTGGCTTTGTCCTTGGACTGTGGCAATGTCGAAATTGCAACAGAAGCATTTATTAGGCAAAGAATTGGACTTGGGTTTTACCACGCCAGCAACAAGTGCAAGAAGGTGCTAGTTTTTAGTGATTGTTCATCACGCGTCATCTATATCGTGACGGAAGGTCAACGACTACCTGATTAATATTTAAATCGGTTGGATGTGGCTTAGTCTGAAGTATGTATGTTTCTTTCCATGCCAGTTATATTACAATCTATGTCGCACACTCACTTAAATAAAACGTCCTAGACGACTTGATGTCCATGCTGTAAATGTGCTTGAACGTTTAATGTGTGTTGTGGATTATATGATAATCCAGTGACACTGTTAACTAGCGGTCATCTTTTTCACGACAGCTTTGCCGAGCGCTATTAGTAATTTATATATGATATAATACGTCACGGTTCATACGATATTATACTTGCAATTATTAATGATGGGTTTTGTTAGTAGCTGCAATTGATGCTAGTGGCGATAAACGCATGATGTGAGCACAAATAAACTAGAACATTTTATTACAACACATATATAAAGCCATTCAGAGCTTGCCAATCCGAGCAATGAAAATGCCAGTCCGCTGATTAGACGTTACGAGACTTCCAAGGTAATGCCTCATTAGGGTGTTAATAGAGCAACCAGCTTATGGCATCAAGGGCAATCAAGCTAGAAGAATTAAACCACCGCTGTCGCTGCGGCAACAATTGGCAATATTCACTTGTCGCTTACTTTGTTGATTCATACAGGATATGTTATGTGGTGCCTCCCAATACAAACAATTTGATAGCTACTAGTACGATCATGAATCTCGCTTTTTGCCTGATTTGAAGGCAATAAATGGTTCCTAGCATGGATAAGTTAATGCTGATTAATTCAAAAAGTAACAAAAATTGTTGATGCATGTTTATCGCTGTTATGTTGCCTTTTGCATTGTCCATCACTCAACTCCACCACTGCAAATAAACTGTTACATATACCAACTCAATTATTCTGGTTGTTATAGATGCGCCATTAATAAAAGCAACAAAGGTTCAGCGTGACAGGCCTAAACCCTTTACTGTGTTAGGTTTAATGATTAACATTGGCAGCTGTGTGTCATTAAAGCGACTACGCTGGTTCAGAGGTCACCAAATCCAGCTCACAAACCCACCTTTCTATGGTTATCTTTTTCCATGTTAATGATGATCTCATCCATTAGCCGCGTTACTATGCTGCAAAAGATACACACAATTCCGTGCAATATACCTGGTGAGCTGGTGATGTCGGAACGACTTAGCTTCAAACTTTAAACATAGTCTGTGTACAAAATATCAAGCGAACTTGTGATATGTACAATACATGTAACCTTGTAATACACGCACATATTCCCCCTTAATGGCTCGGTGGGTCAATAACAACAAGCGTCTAGCAACAGTATATTGACGTCAATCATTTATGATAATCAAGGTCCTTTCAGTGAGATTGAAACTTCACAGTGTTCTTTGTTCTGTACAAGTTAATCAATTAAGAACTGTACTCAACTTAGATATAAATTTAACATAAAAATTATATCTACATACCATTGAGAACAAATGTCTGGTCGCTAGACACGAAAGGAGATACATACTATTTAATTGTAGTTTGCTTGGTAAGCCTGGTGTGTCTTGTAGATGTAAGGCGTGTTCACATTGAACCGATATCCTCTGCTGTTATGCGATGCCAGTGACAAGAAGCATGTATGATAACGACATTCTGTAGTAGGGCTGGTAACAACAATTCAAACATAATGGTTAGCATTTAGCATAGGCACAGCTTTTATGTTATTTTTAGTTGGTAAGAGCCATAAATTATATAAATCCGCACAGTGGGACCTATCCATGGTTGATCAGAGTCTGCACTTGTTGCTCTTTCGTGAAATTTACTCCCGTAGCTGTGGCCTAAACACAGGCCCTAAAATGCACAAATGTGAGACCACCAAATTGACGCAACAAAAACACACACATATCCCGACCTGGCGAGTGCTCAAAGTCACATTTATTTGCAAAACATTTTTCTACATGATGCGTGTATAATGTATCTTCGCGGTAGCTTTAGTTTTACGTTATTGGTAAGTTGCAAGTATGCTGTCACCTGTTCAATGTGGCTGACTTAGGCTTTAACTTTTATCTCATCAGAGAAGTTTAACAGCCATAGAAAATCACCCGCCGTCTTGACCATACTCTATTTAAAGCTCCCAATTCCCCTAACAGCCGTTAGAAGGATATTGTATTCAATTCAATGGGTAGCAGCTGTATCCCCAAGAGGGCGCACGTTGCCAGGACGAGACTTACTTAGTAAATGACGCAGAGTAGCATCGCATGCGAATAGAAACTCGCTGTACTGAGACGACATTATGGTGGCATCCCAAGTGATTTTCATAGCGAGCTTTGATGAGCTAATTATAATAGGATGATACTTCTATATAACATCAATAAAATTGTTGATACTGTGTGACCATCACTTATCGATCATTCGCCCAGCTCTCCTGACAATGTGTGTGAGCTTATGTGGCCGTATATGCGAGATCTGTTCATGGAATGTTCATATAATTCTTTAGTGCACTTATACTCATTGACACGGGGAACGAGTTTTCAATAGCGAACAATCCTGACAGCTGACTATAACATCTCGACCTGATGCAGAACCATCGCATGAAAGTAATGGGAGACGAATTTTAATATTACGAGCTGTAATTACCCACGCGACGCCTTGCAGAACTGATGGGTCCATTAGTATGCATTACACGGATTGCAAAATTATGTTCCAGCATTCAAGACTGACGAAGCGACTGATATGAGTATTAGGAGTAAAATTAGCTACTAGATTGAATCATATTCTATTGTGGTTTGCTGATTGCCTCATTGAGCCACTATACAACTGCAGGTGGTTGTCCTTAGGTGCTTACTTCGAACGTTTCCATAGTCGGCCGAGACGGAAATAGGGTATTCTTATCAAAGGTTGGCATTTGTTTATACCAATTTCAAATGCTACTCATACTTCAACGTCAGATAAGGATTACTTGAATATGAACGCAGTAAAACCTACGGCTGGTAACTACCTGCTACGAATCCACGACTATTTACACAAAGCAATCCAGATATGATGCAATATTTAATGTTCACGGGCGAAAAACTATACGATCATGAAGTCAACAAGCCCATAGGATGTAAAAGCAGTTATTACATAGAGGTCTGATTAATCATATATGTCATTAGCTGAACTTACTTAACTAAGTATGAAGCCGCAAATTGTCAAAGCCCCTCACTTCGCATGTTTGGATCCTACACGCCACGTGTTTTTCACTGAATCAACTAATATATATATATATAAATATATATACACATATCTATAACAAAAGGTGAAGAGGAAGGTTGCCCTACACTGTCACAAATTCAGGAGACCTGATGACAACAGCAGCTTGTTTGCACATTGTTTTCATTATCGGCTGAAGAGAACAAAAATATCGCTCTGCAGGCATTTGTTTCTGCTGTGCCCTTGTACATTTCCCTATTTAGCAACTCACGGGACATGACCTCACAAACTGACACTCATCCGGTGGTCCAAATTGTACAATAAACGTAAACAGCAGTCGATACCTTAACATGGATGCTTAGTACTACTAAATTATACTCTTTGTTCGTCATATCAAGAACCGATCGCAATTTTGACTGGCATAAATGTGTTTGTCTTAGCATCCCACTTCAACATATATTTTCCATATTAAGTCGGTTGCCATTAGATATTGGTTGCGGTTGGTAATAATTGATTATTCATAACATTGAGAAGTATAAATTTAAGAACGTGTATGTGTGTGTTTGTAATTGCATTTGCGTGTATTTGTATGCATGTGTGTGCGTGATTGCGCGCGCTTGTGTGTGTGAGGATGTGTGTGCGCGTCATCCCCTCCATAACATCTGCAACTTGCCAAAAGACAATTGTCCGCATATGCAGATGATCATTTGGTGTCTGCTGATACGGATAACAATTGCAAAGACGTCTTCAATGCACAAAATTGAATTAGATGAAGATAATGCTTTCAAATATAAAGGCAGCAATATATCACGGTTTACAGACAAACATATGCATAAGCATGCACAATACCATCACTCAGCAAACATATGGTCCACCTTTTGATGCATGGTTTATTCATTTTACACGCACCAATCTAATTAAGCACCGTGTTGTATCCGGCTACAATAAGATAAATGGTGTAATGGTGGTTCCATTGGGATACCAATTATTCATCATCCTAATGTAAACAAAGATTAATTGGCTGGTGTATAACAGTCACGCCAATGCTATCGAATTACGTCGTTATCGTACATCCATGACAGCGAGTAAGACCGGCACTCTTAATAGTTGATCACATGATCGAGTCCGTCACCACTGATAACGTTAACATGTATAGTTTGGCGCCACCATTAGAAAGGGGTTTGTCTTTGAGAAAGAGACATGGGGGAGGGGGGAATCTAGCTTGTCTGCCGTCTTGAACTGAACTCTTTCCCCGAGTGAGCGTTTTCCGCGGCATATGTCTGACGGATAAATGTCTAACAGGCGGCCCCAATGCCTTGCCGGAAACTATCGCTTAGCAGCTTTGTTTTATGCTGTGCTTCTTTACACATGGTGCTTGAAACAGGTACTTGCGTCAAGCGGTCACATGATTTGTGTCCAACACATCGCGTTACTGATGTGGAATTAAGAAACCGGGTGTAGTAAGAATATTCGGCGATTATTCGACTTACCATGTTACCATCCGCATAGTTATCTACCGGCATACATCGACTATAGGATTATTCGGTAGACCCGCATCCACGTGTTTCGATAAATGATACAAGAGTCATATTGTGTTCCAGCCAGCTCGTTGCTTAATAATGATGGTTCCAATCATTGTGACATTATCACTTTGGATGTGTCTTTTGGTTGCTAACGGTCAGTACGATTATGTTTGCTTGATTTGTCCGTCTTGCGGTTGGTAATAGACCATGATAGGTCATACATACTAATAACCGATAGTAGACGTGATCCCAGTGTCCCGCCGATCAGTCTCTAAAAACACCAGTGTTGTGCAACGAAAAGTATTTTCGTCGGGGATTGCTATCATGCGCATGACCTTTCGACGGAGTTGCTGGGAGCTCGAATGTCTTACTTAATGGTTACAAAGCATATTGGGTGCATATTGTACCACTAAGCGGTGGATTAAGGAGAATAATTACAACTTATTACCTCATTCGAGTGTAATACATGCCTGTAATGCTCAGTTACAGAGCGAGTGGGTTAGTCATACTTATTCATAAGGATCCACTTGGAAAGCAGTTAAGTTTAGCGTCATTACTTGCTCTGATTCCATTAGAAACTAAATGTACTGAGACGATGTTTTCGTGGCATCTATGTGTTTCGGATGTCGAGCTTGGATGAGCAAATTCTAATATAGCGAAGCCGAATCATAATTATAAATCAATCGATAAAACAATTGGGCTGGGTGATACTACGTGACTATCACTTATCGATGATTCACCCAGGTCACATAATAAGGAGCGTGAGCTTATGTGGTTGTCCTTGCAAACCTGTATGCAAGATCTGTCGACAAAATATACATCGACTTTTAGAGTGTACTCACGCTCATTTACAGGGGAAACGAGATTTTAATTGAGAATAACCATGACAACTAATATCCACCTAACGCAAAACGACTGATTGGGTTTAACATCGCGACCTATAATTACCATCGCCTTGCAGAAGTGTTGGTTCTATTAATATGCATTGCATCGGTAGTAATAATTATATTTCCGCATCCATGCCTGATGAAGCGACAGATACGAATTTGAGGTGTACAATTAGCCACTCGATTTAATGAAATTCTGTCGCGTTTTGCTGAATCCCTCATTAACCAAGTGATCAACTGTTTGCGGTTTATCTAAAGTTCTTACCTCGGACGTATTTTCTTAATTGATTTGCGTCGTGTAGAATCGTTTGCCAATGTCTAGCTATTGTGAGTTACATGGCTGAATCGTGCATCGATTGCGCTAGTAAGCCAAAGATGACACCCACTGAAATATATCAAAACCAATGTTCTTAGACTTCCATCGTTATGAAACAAAGTGACTGTCGGAAGTGCGCGATATCAGTAAAGTCAGGAGCATCTTAAGTGTTTTATTTGAGTAAAGAACTGTTACTAAGGAAACCTACCTCAAACAAGGATTGCATGAGCACTTAATGCCTTTTAAGAACGTCTGGCAATTGAGAGCAAAGAATTACTAATCAAACCTCAACGTCAGATAATGATTACTGGAACACCAAACGCTACACAACAAACTGCTGGTAACTACCTTCCAAGAATCAACGCTTATTTTTATGAAACGATCAAACTCTAATGCACTTTTTAGGCTTTCCAGGTGAAAAACGATACTATCCAGAAATCGCACACTTGTGTTGTTTGCCGACACACTTTGGAACAAGCCCACTAGGCTTAAAAAGCAATTATTAGAAGGAAGCGTGATCATTTATACCTGTCAAAACCTGAATACGGTTAATTACGAAGCTGCATACTGCCAAATATATCATATTGGAGAAGTGGGTGTCCGGGGTGGGTTGCTTAATATATAACTGTCTTGATGAGAGTAAGCTGTCTGTTAATGACACATGACGCTAACGCTGAGTAGGCAACTGGCTATCAATTATTACGCATGTGAGTATGCTTGCATCTGACACGGAACCGGTGATTTTAGGGAAACCCGCTAGGTGCACACAACGGATTCATAATTGGTAATGGTTTGGAGCGTTTTTCGGTTTAAAATGTTTTTGTAGTGACTTGTAAGAATCTGTAAAAGACCACCATATAATCCTTCAATCAAATTGCAATCAGAATCGTTTGTTCTTCTGTATACAGCAATAAATGGAGTGGCGTGCTGCCCAGCACTGTCACCAATGCGGAAGGTTTAGCGACGACGACGACATGATTGCAGTCTTTATAGTCTCGGCCGAATAGAACAGATCTTCCGCATTTCTTGCATGATTTTCTGCCGCACTGATGTACATTCCACCTCTTGGCAATTGACACCATATACAAAATAAAAGATGTTGCGAAGGACTTACTTCAACATGTTTTCCACAATCGTTGGCAACCCTAAGGGATAAGAAACGTTACGAGCTATTCGCATTCATCAGAACATAGAGGAAGAAAACTCGTAGATAATTTTGACGGTTCTTGATGTGCGCAAACGTATTTGTGCAACAGTGATTGACTCTTATTGACATTTGTCTATGTATTGTAATAATATGTTGTATAACAAATGCATCAAATTTCCAAAGTATCCTCCATGTGCCATATCCTTCGAAAGGGTCATTGGCCATCATTCGTCTTCCAGTATTGTTTCAGTTTTGATTTGCGGAATGTTATTGCGCAATACATCATGTGAGGACAATCAAACAGTAAAGCAGTTATGATGAACTGCGCCTTATATTCGACTTAAGTAAAATGTCGAGCGAATATTTCGCTTGAGCTGTTTTTGTACTACTTTATGCAGTTTTTACCGGATACGAGATGTTGAATCAATTTGGAAACGTCATGATAATTAGTAATTGTTGCATCTGGATAATAATCCTCTAAATTTAAGAATTGTAATGCTTCATGTAAGAGTAACATTCTAGTTATCCAATGTGTTATATGCGTTATGCTGTTATATATGCCATGAAAAAAATGCGGCGATAAACTACATACTCGTGAAGAATAGTAGCGATTTCAGGCGGTGTAACAGTATATTTCATATATTTCTAGTCTTATATATATACACACATACATATATATAAATATATATATATATATATATAAAATATATATATACATATATATATATATGTATATATATATGTATATAACTATAGATCAATATATATATTTAATTATATATTTATATGTATAATATATATATATATATGTAGATATATATCTATATACACACACACATATAGATATATATATATATATATATATATATATATATATATATATATATATATATATATATATATATATATATATATATATATATATATATATATATATATATATATATATATATATATATATATATATATATATATATATATATGTATATATATGATCCATCATGTCATTGAACTATTGTTCTTCAGACAATTTTCCTCTATTGTCTATTGATAAATATTCAACCTTGGTCGCTTGCACTAGCTTTCTTTCTTTTCATGCCAACTAATAATAGTTATCACTGTCGTGGATCTGACCGTTGCAATACAAGCCGAAACAACATGGTGTAGCGTAGTGACGGGTGCAACTAGGCAGTATATTTCCCGATGAAGAAACCCAGAGAACTGAAATTGTCTGTTACATATAGCAAGCCACATATATGCTGATTTTAATCCATATCAGGCGAAGCTTGCAGTGTAGCGTATTTCTATTGCTCTAGTAGTTATGTTTCATCCATAATAGAGCAAGTTGCATTTTGCGCTTAGATAGACTACTACATGAACGTACACATAATGAGATTCATATTGAATTGAGTTTAAAAGAACACAATTCTACACCTCATAACACTCCCGTCTGCCAATATTGACAATCAAGCTTGGATAATTAATGCGTTTTATAAATATGAAAAGCTGTAAATTGAAACGAATAACTTTTATTAATGAGGTAATGCCAAATAATAAAATGCAACATCAGTCATCAAAATTAGACATATCATAGTATTGGTTGTTCTGGTTCCATTGGGTCTACAGTCACAACCCACATCGGCGTAGAACTGCAGATCGTAGTCCATAAAAACTGTCAATTTCAGCCGACATTATTCGGCATCATTCAGCGTTTATGCATTATACGAATGCTTAAATAAAACTGCAATAATCATCGCGTTCTTGGCTTGTCATAGATAGCTGTTGTTTTGTTAAAGAGCTTAAGCCAATTCACGATATTGTAAATAAGTAATATTTAACTTAATAGCCAATGCGGCGAAACTCTGTTAAGTAGAATTTAACTTCTTTCACAGTTTGCACATTAAATATCACTGCATTTGCCTTCATAGAGGCTACATGTGGTCATATATAGAACGGTCTAATTACATATATTAACTGCACAACAAGTTTCAGGGCGCGCTTTGTGTTGGAATTGACATAAAACTACATTAGACAACAGTGCGCACATAGTACAGATAGCCAACAGATATATTTACCAGAAAAACGATAATTTCATATGTGCTTCAATCCTAGGTTTGTAAATCCATATTAGTGGAAACCATTTTAATAAAATACCTCGGTTTAATGTATGTTTTGATACTCTATAAGTGCACGACGATAGCACCGACTAATAACATTCATTTTAATTGGACTGTCGTGAGCAACTTGATGTACACAATCTGTAATACATCATAGGCTGTCTGCTGTTCCGAGTATAGTTCATACGTGTCATCGACGATTTTAAGTGCCTGAGATTGATTACCCGTAAAAAAATATAGCATTTTCTTAGATCTAAAAACTGTTTTATAATGATTGTTTTAATCAAACATCCGAAAACCGATTTCAACAATTGATTGCCCTATGAATGTAAAGGAGTGATGAGTGCTTTGGTGGCGAGCAGATATTTATCATAAAGTTATAAGTATATTTAGCGGTTCAACTTTTATAAGCATGTGGTCGCGAACCGTGTAATGGGGCCATTGGCCTATTTACGGATGCTATCACCAGCGTTAGTTTCCTCTGTCCAAATAATTCTTACTATTCTATGCATGATCAGAGCACTGAAGTGCCCTGATCACGCAATCGCCGTTCCAAATAATGAAGGCATTAAGGCAGATTGTTTTTTCCCAAGCCGATCACGGAGCTTGCAGGAGCTATTTATCTGCCGTAATGTCCTCTTCGTTGCTTGCAGCGTGTTTAAATTTCGCTGACTTAGGCTGTAAAAATATATTGATATATATTGCATTTTTGTGCAGGTGAACAGAAATAATTCTTTTGTCGTGTGCCGAATGGACTGTTTTGTCCTATCAATATCGTAAAGCATTTCATGGTGAAGAATCTGAGGTGCATTTATCTTGTGAAATATGCATAATTGAGATTGTAGATTGCCTCTACATCGGCCAATTGTTAAAACAGTGATATTATTTGATGAATTGTACCATCGTTACTGTCAGGCAAATGTTGCAGACTACTGACATCGGTATTGCTTATGGCGGACATAACAAAATTGGGTCCAGCTTCAGCAGTGAATGTTGAGTACACGCTGTGATGAAGGCTGGCGCGTTTTGTCGCGAAACTTGCAGAACATTTCTTCACGGGGAAATTATATACCCTCCTCCCTATTTCATTGATCGGACAATAATCATAGAAATAAAACCATAAGTTGAATATGGCCTCTTTTTTTATCCAGACGGTGGCCGATACTTCTCACGATAACATTCCCACATAAACTTTTGAACGTGGTTTTCAATGGCCTGTCAGGCTAGGTGATAGCAGCAAAAATAATGTTCATGGCTGCTTTATCATTCAGAACATTTTGTTGACCAGTTGTTGCAAGTTGGCATGTCTGATTTCAACAGCCAGATATTAACGTGGAAATGTTATGGAATAGCAGAGGCAAACTAGAGGGTACATAGATTACAATTCAATGCATAAAAATAGCTCAAAATGACATGGCGACACATTTTAAAGGCAATGTTAAATGTAACATTCGCAACAGTAATAGTTAAAATTAGAGTGTCATGTATGTTACATTCAACTACGAGATGATATCGCGACAGTGATAGACGAGGATGGTTGTAATGCTTGGGCAGCTCCCCATCGTCCACTTGATGAAATCCCGTTTACCAGATAGGGCTGCAAAACACGGTACTGTTGAGCTACCGGTTAGGGTGCATCCTCTTAAACGTGATCATGAGGAACCAGCCAGGTTTTCACACCTTTGGATCAAATATGCGAAGTGCGGAAAACCATTAGTTTAATGCCATATTTCCCTCGATGACAATATTGAAGATACATTGGAGTAGGCCCTATTAAGTAGCAGATCGCCATAATTTTGACAAAATATTTCGGTTGATTGAAGGATATTTTGGTTGTTCGTTATCTTAAGTTCTGTGAAATGTATAGTAAAATGACGAGATGCATCATGTTTTCTGTTCACAATACCATCAATATTTCTATCAAAATAATATGTACTTCATCTGATTGGACGTGGCTACATAGGTGATAACATTTGTAGCGGTATGCGTAAATACGTCCATATACAGTTGCCTATGCTCGTGGTCCTCAACATCAGGAACAAGACCAGATGTAAGTATAAAACGGGCTCACTCATCCAGCCCTGTGCGTCCTCATTATATCGCTGGCTCCCATGCAGGGCGAGCAGAATGATATCGATATATATGCATTACTGTTGTTAGCTTTGTCCTTGGACTGTGGCAATGTCGAAATTGAAGCAGAAGAATTTATTAGGCAACGAGTTGGACTGGGGTTTTGCCACGCCAGGAACAGGCGCAGAAAAATACTAGTGACTGTTCATCACGTAGCCAATATCGTTACGACTTCCTGATTATTATTAGAATCAGTTAGATATAGCTTACTCTAAAGCATTTATGTTTTTTTGTCCACGCCAGTTATACTACAATCTATGTCTTAGATAAAACGACCTAGCTGGCGTGATGTCCATGGTGTAAATGTGCGTGAAAGCTTAACATGTGTCGTGGATTATATGATAATCCAGAGACACTGTTATCTAGCGGTCATCTTCCATATGACAGCCTTGCAAAGCGCTATAAGGTATTTACATATGCTATGAATGCATCACTGTACATACGCTATTGTACTTGCAATTATTATTCATGGGTTTTGTTAGTATCTGCAATTGATGCTAATGGCGATACACGCATGTTATTAGCGCAAATAGACTAGAACAATTTATTACAACACATATATCAAGCCATTCAAAGCTTGCCAATCCGAACAATGAAACAGCCAGCCCACTGATCGGACGTTACGAGGGTTCCACGGAAATGCCTCATTAGGGTGTTCATAGAGCAACCAGCTTATGACATCATGGGCAATGAAGCAAGTTGAATTAAACCACCGCTGTCGCTGCGGGCCACAATGGGGCGATATTCACTTGCGGCTTACTATATTGATCAATACAGGATATGTTATGTAGTGTGTCCAAATACAAGCAAATTGATAGCAACTCATGCGATTGTGAATCTCGCATATTGACTGATTTGAGGGCAATAATTGATTCCTAGCATGGATAAGTTAATGCTGAAAGAGTAACGAAATGTTGATGTATGTTTATCGCTGTTATGTTGCCTTTTGCATTGTCCATCACTCAACTCCTCCACTGCAAATAAGCTGTCGAACCGACGCCGACAGCTATACGCTGATTCAAAACTGTTACATACACCAATTCAATAGTTTTGGTTGTTATAGGTGCGCCAATTATAACAGCAACAAAGGTTCGGAGCGACTGGCCAAAACATGTTCTTGTGTTAGGTTTAATGATTAACATTGGCAGCTTAGTGCCATGTGATAAGTGCAAGTCAGTAAAGCGACTACGTTGGTTCGGAGGTCACCAAATCCACCTTCCAGGGGATATCTATTCACATGCTAATGATGATCTTATACATTTGCTGCGCTGCTATACTTCCAAAGATACTGACAATGCTTAGAAATATACCTAGTTTGCTGGTGCTGTCGAAACGACTCAGACTTAACTTTCTAACAGTCTGTGTACAATATATCAAACGCATTCGTGATATGTACAAATGTACAATAACCTAGCAATACATGAACATATATCCCCTTCATGGTGGGCTTGGTGAATAAATCACAATACGCGTCTAGCCGTCTACCGACAGTATATTAACAATTAAGGATTTTATATGCCGTCAATCATTCACGATAATCAAGGTCCTTTCAGTGAGATTTTTACTTCCCGAGCTCTTTGGTCAGTACAAATTAATCAATCAAGAACTGTGTTTGGATATAAATTTATCATTATACTTGTAGTGCAACTAATGCTGATTGATATATCTGTGTCATGGAGAGGTATTCGCTTGTACGGGTTTGCAAGTTGGATACCCAGTCCGTCGTACGTCATTAAATAGCAAAAGTACGAAGTCAGACACCAATTTTGGTGCCAATGGCATAATTTATTTTTCCGACCACTGACATTGTATCTACATACATCAGGGAACAAATGTCTGATCGCTAGACACGAAAGGAGATAAAAACTATTTGATTATATTTGGCTTGGTGAGCCTGCTCTGTCTTGTAGATGCCAGGCGTGTTCACATTGAACCGATATCCCGTGCTGTTATGCGATGCCAATGACAAGAACCACCTACGATAACGACACGCTGTTGTACAACAATTCAAACATTGCGGTTTGCATTCGGCATAGGCGCAGCGCATTCCTTCGTTTGGTTGGTAAGGTCCATAAATTATTATCTGCATAGTGGGACATCTCCATGGTTGATCAGAGTCAGCACCCGTTGACCTCGCACGATATTTACTCCTCCTGAATAATCACCATATGAGTCACAAATGAAGCGGTGACTATGTGGCCAAAACTAAGCATTGTCATAAGGTAGGTTTAGTGACCATAATACATTATTAACTAAGAAATGAAACGTTGAATATATGTGCCATATGATAGCATTGGAGGATACGCACCTAGAAGTCTGCAAATGATATGGGGCGTTCTAGGTTATTTCTGCGCTATCACCGAATTATGGCGTTCCAAATAACATTATCGTACATAAAGGCACATTATTGTGTGGAGCACGTGCTACTGCGTCATCAACTTCGTTCGAAAGCACCAGACTGGCGCTTGGTGGAAAGAATTCGAGCACCAACGGCTCCAAACTCCTTATAAACATCACGGCCCTTACAGACAATAGATATTGTTTTATTTGTATAATAAACTGCACAGGTGACAGTGAAATAAAGTTATATTATCTCATGTATGATTTAAATTTATCATCAGGCCAAGTGCCTAAAACTTATGTCACTCCTAATGAGCTTATCTTATGTGTGATTGTTAAACGGTTGCTTTAGCAAATGTGTTAAGAAGTTGATATGACAAAACTATACCAATTGCAATGATGTAAGGCTGCGTAATCATCACCAAAGATGCTCTCTGGAACAACCAACATATCTTGTTGTCGATCACCAGACGTGGATGAATGATGACAGATAGCTTGAATGCAGTAGTTGATTATTTAGTGGGCATAATAGGCATCCATAACCCCACTCACTTGTCTGCATCCCTCAGCAAGATGCTTGCGGTTATACACGCTCTAAGAAGAAGTGTTTGCCTGAAACAATGAAGAGTAGCATCTATATATTTTGCAGGTTCGGCATGCTTGTAATGTCTGCTTCAACAGCGCGCCAGAAATTGATAATGAAGACATTGAATTTCAGAATCGATATATTATTAGATAACATGTTTGCTACTTAAAAAGGGTATAGTGGACTGCTGTATACATACGTACGGGTGTCACGTTCCTCTTGTTGTTCAATGAAAGCAACCATTTTCGCATATTTGAAACAGAAAACATACACCTATACGATGATACTCAGCCGTGTGAAAGAGAGGGTCGTGTTGAATGTGAAATTGATTTACCAGCATGTTAATCTAAGTTCATCTGAATGACCCGCTCATGCTAATTGGCGCTGGCAATTTGGTTCTTTGCATGGCCTGCATGAACGACGTTAGGTGTGTATGTAACTATTAAAGTCTCAAATATATTCAATGATCTGATAACTTGCCTTAAAAAGTTATACTCGTCATCACAATGTCTTTCGAGTCCCGAGTCATCCTTCCGGTCAGCAGGCCTAGCAAATTGCTGATCCCACTTATTTCATATAATGTCATTTCCTATAATGCACACGTTTAGCTACTAGTATTCATGGGCCAGTGTATCATTGATGTTGGAACTAACACCATTTGACACTATGGATCACGAAAACCTCTTTTCTAGGCTAGGAAAGCTTGCTTGTTTGCCTATTTGAAAATTTAAAAGTACCGTAATGTTCTGATCATCACTGTTTTGTTGCTAAGCATTTAGTAACCATTCAAATGACGTCAACAACGATAACATGGCGGAAACCTCCTCGCCCATGGCGGAAATAAGTGTAGGCTATGTACTGATGCAGGTATCGCTTTTACATATGTGAATAGGATTAAATTACCTTTGTCAATGCCTACTTGATGGCTATTTAGAATGATTGTAAATTCTTGCTAGGCATATTGTCCATTAACTATGCGGTTGATATTGAAAATACATGTATATATTTTACTATGTGATTTGTTGCCTTAAACGATATGTCGTCTCATATACTCAATATTACATATATATGTAACCGACCAGATAATATGGAGTATTCCGATGCATACTTCAGCTTATAGATGCGAGTGTACTCAACGATATATTACTGTAATTGGCTCAATATCACTAATCACTGAAATTGCAGACCAACCATTTCATCTGCTAATATTTATGCTATGCAAATTCGTTAAGGTGTAAACGCCGAGAATGACCTGTAGGCATATTTTAAACCCTGCAGGTCTGTATTTACTATTCAGGGTATGGGCATATTTACCGAGCATCTCATTTACATAAGGACGACACAAATCTTCTACCTGTCATCAAAACATATGGATTTGCTCATATTGCGAAGCATGTGGTTGAAGTCTTCGATCAGAATTGTGAGCAGTATCATGGTTAAAACTATTAAGTCGATAACTGAATATTTTAGAAACAACGGAAATAACGGTGTAGAAGATGGATTAATATGTTTTATAGTCCCATCGATTTAAATTACTTTTTTCGCATGTGACCAAAGCTTAAGTAAGTGGACTCACGCACCGATATCTTTGAATCCAGAACAAATTGAGTGTTGTTGGTTCATACGAAAAGTCGCAGACAAAAAATGCCAACGTCAAAATATAAATTTGTTTTTACAAGCGGCCAGAATTATACAGAACCAGCACCACCGTTCGTGTAAATTTGCTACTCGTGACTTGAGTAATTATTAGGGTGTTAACATGACCCAAATGAAGGACAGCATCTACACAATAACAGGTTACTCTCGGCATGTGGAATTCAACAGTAAGATCAGGTACGAGTCGTCAAATAGGTATTGAATATTACTTTGCACATATTTAAGTCATTTTTACATATCTTGAATGTCGTCGGCAGGCAAAGTCACAAATATCAGATGAGTTGTAATGCTAAAAATATGAGAGATCAGTGTTCATGCGTCGGTAAAGCTTCTGAAGCGGAACATTTTCGCCTTTTACTTCATTACAACCTGCGCAATATGGAATTAACGATCGCAAGGGCCGAAGAAAAAATGAACCACTCTCCAAACATAGTATTTTCAATTTGCAACCGTATATCCGACATCTAGAGAATTAAAGAAAACAGTATGCCTAATTGCAAGAATAAAATGCAAATGCAACCGGCGTCTTGTTACTGCCCGCAACGAATACCTGAATGTTAGTGTTGAATATAAACGTGTTGCTGCAGCAATGCCTGGCGGGATGTCCCGTCCTCATTCAAAGTAGACACTGTCTGCTGGCAGGTTTTGAAATGCTTAACACAAGCGCCAAAATGCACAAAAGTGAGACCACTAAATTCTCGCAAAAAGCACGCACATATCCCAAGGTGGCGACTGCTCAAGGTCACATTTATTTCTAAAACATTTTTCAATGTGATTTGTAAGTATAATGTATCGTCGCGGTAGCTTTCTTTTTACGATATTGCTAGGATGTTGTAATGTGGCTGACGTAGGCTATAACTTTGGGGGGTTTTTTTGGGCGGGTAAACAGAAAAGGTTAAGGAGATAGTCGGGTACCGAGTACACGTGTACCGTTTTATCATATCAATGTATTAAAGCATTTCATGGTAAAGAATTTGGGCTGGATTTACCGTGTGAAATAAGTATAATTAAGTTTGTACATTGCCAATTTTTTTATCATCGGTATATTTAATCGCATGTTTTTTATAATTGGTTTATTACTGAGAGAGCTAGCCAGATAAGCAAATGTAAGACCACTAAATTTGTCTCACCAGTACTGCTTTGACATGAAATAATAAACACTATCAGCTCGAGACGTGATGACATTTGATATTGAGCACAATCTATGAAAGTGGCTGTAGCAAACTACCACATTTTGTCGCAAACCTTCGTGACCATTCATTCTCGTGGACGTAATTCCCACCCCCACCCCCACCAATTATATATTGTGATGATGACAATGATGCTATAAAAAAAACATTTGATTTACTGGATAATACATAATTATAGAAATACAAAACTTGTTTATTCCTGCATTCTTTTCAGTCCGGACACAGTCCGACTCTTATAATGATGACACCCTTGCTTGATTATATCCTTCTGATGACTTGATAGCAATGCAAGCTGAACGCGGAATGCGCCAAATACAAACCGCGTACAGTTTGCATTGGTGCAGTAAGGCTGGATGCTAGGTAGGTAATCAATGCTTTTAAATACTTATTTGTCGTTCACCACAACATTATGTTGACCAGCCAACGGCTAGTTAGCATGTTGATTTCAGCAGCCGGATATTAACGCATAGAGTTGATGTATTAATCACGACGGACGCAAGAGTATGAAAATTGACACTGAATGCGCTAAAATAGCGAAAATGACTTTGCGACATGTATGACATATATGCAGCTAACATTTATATCACCGTGAGATTGTCCCTCGGTTTCAAGGTGAGAGTTAATTATTAAGGGCTACCAATTTCTGCAAGATAGGCAGAACTCGGCTCGTCGTAGTCTTGGCAAGAAATGATTTACGCAAAAAGCAGGAGGATTTTTTGATTGCTCTTTATCATTATTGTAATGAAATATAGAATGAAAGGAAAAGATGACGTGATATTTCCTGTAAAAAAGTAGGTTCACTCAACCAAGAGGATTTCCGGCTGTTTCGTATGATACAATATTTGCCACCTCTGTTTGGACGAGACCACAGAAGGGTTGGTGTTTGTTGTGGAATGCTCAAATATCGCTATACTGAGTAGATTGCTGTCTCCTATGCAGATCAAGCAGAATGACAACGATGGTTACTCGTTACAGTTGTAGACTTCGTCTTTGGGCTGTGGCAATGTAAAAATGGCAGTAAAAAACATTTATCAAGCAGCGAGTTCGCTGGGGTGTCGCCAACCCATGAAAGGTGCAAAAAGTTGCTTATATCACGTACCCTTTATCTTGAAAGATGGTCACCGACAAACGGACTGTTTTGAATCAATTGGCCTACTCGGACTCATTTAGTTTGTTTATTGCTTACCAGTCATACGGCTGCGTCTATAACCGATTGCGCCAAAATGTGCAACGAAAATACATCCATATACCTCATGTAAATGTGGTTATAGCTGCTGGGGTTATTTAAAAGAGAATATGATCCTCCTCTGAGCCATGAGTACGATCACGTTTGACATGTGAAGCTCGCACTAGCATCACAATGACGTGATGGTTGACATCACTGCTGTGTACCCTTGTTTCGACACTATTCGAAGAGAAGCTGATGATGCTATCATCAAGATCTAAAACAACTTAAATGACCTGACTGATTTCATGTTAATACTGCAAATAGGAAAGCTAAATTTGTGTTGTTGATTATACAATAATTCTCGGACCCTGCTATCTTGTGGTCATCGTCGATATGACAGTATGCAGAGCCTTATAGGTGTTTACATACGCTATTATACATGCACGTACTATTTACGGGTTTTGTTTGTAGCTGCATGCTGTACGCGTAGCTTGTTGTCATAGATCAAACCATTAACAGCTTGCTAGCCCGACTAATGAAGCAGCAAGTCTGCTGAGTGACGACGTTAAGTGTCTTCCATGGAAATGTCTCATTAGAGCTACCGGCTGATGACGTCACGGGTAATATAACCAGTTGACTGAATCCACCGCTACCGCTGCAGGCAACAACGGTGCGATATTCTCTTGCGGCTAAACATATCGATCAATGCAGGATATGTCTTGTGGTGCGTCCAAATTTAAACAGTTTGATCGCCATCAGTACGATTGTTAACCACACATGTAGCATCATATGCGGGCAAATGGTGGATCCTAGTATGGATGAGTCAAAGGTGTTCAATTTAAAGCGAAACTAAAACTAATGATGCAAGTTTATCGTTATTAAGCTGCATTTCGCAATGTCAGTTGATCATCTCAACTAACCACAAAAGAACTATCTCTCCGAAGCCGACAGTTGTTCTCAGATTCGAAGCTGTTACTGAAACCAATTCAATTGTTCCCATAGATAAGCCTGTTGTAAAGGCATCGAATGTCTGTCACGACAGACCAATACCCTTTCTTATGTGATGTATTATGACTACCACGGGCATCGCTTTGCCATATTATAGGTGAAGCTTGTTTAAGCAGTTACGCTGATTATAAGGTCACTAAACCCAACCTGCACACCCACCTTCCATGTTATTGATTATTTCATCCATTTGCCACGTTACTTAGCTTTCCAAGATACCTACAATGCAGCGCAAATTATTTTGTTGGTTGGTGATGTCGGAACGACTTGTCATACCTTCTAACAGGAACTGAATTTTCAAAGGAACAATATGTCTACTCATTGCTTTCTCGGCAAGTCAATCACAAACAGCGACTTGCTTTTTGATCAGTAGAGCTCAATCCATAGAATACTATATTTGGTTTGGTTATACACTTAATATCAAACTTGTTGTACGACTGATCCTGGAAAATAGCTCCATTCTCTGCGGAAATATTTGCTGTTGCGTGTGATATGGGTTGATACCAAGTTGGTCCCAGGTCAAGCACGTGCAACGACGGTCACAAATTTTAAGGGAAAATTTTGTAAGGAAATAACTAACCAGGACATTTTGCGTTGAGAAGGATTACAACATTAGTGTGAGACTATTCCACACTTGATTACAGAAGACTGCAACTCGATACTTCATTACTCTCCTGTCTACCGATCAATAGGGAAAACCACGCTAGAAGTCAAGAATTCTGAGATATACATGTATTAGGTTTTGAGCAATTTTTAACCATTAAGTTGATGCACTTCAACACCATCTTCATACGTTATGCATCAGTTTACCTGAGTTTGATCGTACTTATATGCTGCAATGGTTTGCCCTCCAACAAGCGCAGTGGAGCACAGAACACCTATTTGAATTGTGTATATTAGAATTCAAGCATAGACTTGGCTGATTATTTATGGCTGATTTAAATTTAACAGATGATGCAATGACTGAAGATTTCCACATATGTTAAATATTTGTATCGTTAATTAACTTGTTGGTGTAAAAGAGCTTCGCTTTTGATCTTTTCAGAGAAGCTTAACAGCCTAAGTAGATCACTTGCCTTGTTGACCATACTCTATTAAAGCACCCAATTCTCCTGACAGCCGTTAGAAAAGTTGTTGCATGTTATTCAATGGGTCGCAACATGATCCCCACGAGAAGACGCACGTGGCCAAGCCGAGGCTTGCTTAGTGAATTACATTAGAATACTGATAAATAAGACATGGGTGGGTTGATTCAATTGCCGCATCTTTTCCTAATCAGCCAGTAACAGAGAGCTACCTGAATCATACATGATGCTTTATACCTTCTTGTTGCACGAAACGAATAAACCGAGGCAATTTACGATTGAGAAATTGAATTGGGTCTGTTTGCGCGAATAGAAATCCAAATTAGGGAGACTTTTCTCATCACTTGCTCTGTGTGAACATGTAATGAATGTATTAACTTGATAGATCTTAAATTAACAATAACTTGAACTGGGCCGACACATTTGGAGTTATGCAAACATCAAATATTATCGCTATTACTTACTGTAATAATGGTTTGCTTGGTCTAATGCCATTTCGGTAAAATACTGATCAATCTAACAGACAATTTGGTATCTTAACGGGTTGAATGTGTACAAAAGGTAGGTTGAAAAACATACGCTTGATAAAAGGTGACCGGTATACCACTTACATATGATAATTCCAGATTCTATACCACATCTGCGCGTCAATGTCTTTGCCAACATCAAGTGTTGCCCACTGACAATTTTGCCGTATTTCGCCATTGGTCAACATCAGAAGCCTTCTATTTCACATCAGGTACAACAGTTCGCTCGTAAGTCCCGTCCACAAAGAGCAATGTGAATTTTAAAAAAGGACTGTCAGCCTTTTGTAAAGCCGAGGTCAGTGATAATACTCGGGATTAGGGATAAAGTTTCGAAAAGCAGCTGATATTTGTAAGTGGTTTTTACAACGAAATATATATGTGATAATAAAATATATGGTAAAAATCGGAGTTGTGCATAGTTCATTGTTTGTGTCCTCCCCGAACAGGTCGATGCTAAGGCACTACCCCTGTGGAAAGCATGTTTTAAGGATATGACCAATTTTACCAGGGAAGTGTACAATTTACAATTACTTCCGTCTAAATAGATATCACAACATTTCAATACCGTGCACAATCTAAATACGAAGAAATTACCCTTTGTCCAGAGCCATTTGCGTCGGTGCACAATCGCTATCTCCTAATTTCGCTTGAAGTTGTTAGCGGCATTTGCTAAATGATGATAATAAGCGTTTGTTGCCTGTTTTGTGGCAAGCATCATCGCTTATCCTCCCACGTCTGCTCTTGCTAACTGATCAATTACCTAATGCAATACTATCTTGTTCAGCACGCAGTTGGACAAGTTGCTCTCAATTATTCAGGTACTGCTTGCAATGATCATATACATTAGCTTTTACCTTGTTTCTGAACAAGTTGTTAACACTTACATAGGCCATATAACTGTCGTCTCTTAGCATATGATAATAATTTAAGCACGCTTTGTGCTTATTTTATGAACAGAGCCCAAATATATGTTGGCAAGGGGCGTAAAACAAGACCATATGACTTATTGTGACAGCTGGGTTGATGATCGATACGCTAGCTCTACCTTGTGACGTCAATTACGTTTGCTTTAGTTATTGGGTTAAGAGGTATGTACCAAACCTTGCCACATTCCAAAACATTATTTGTCCCGGTAATGTTGACCTAGTAAAGTAGAGTTTTGATGTATATCTGAGCGGACAAAACAACCACTCTTGAATGTTTTTAAGAGGACCATATGTCCACCAAATCACTGCCCTACTGAATCTCTAGCTATATAGCAAAGAAGTTATCTAACTAGTGGTCGAGTCATATTTTGCCACCAATCGACCCCCCCCCCCACTCCACCTCCTCCCATCCTTCAAACCTTACGCACCGGTAATTAATCTAACGCTTCGTGATCACATATTGGCCCGATATGCCAATCTTATCTTATTGCATATTATTGACACAATGCATCAGACACGAATGAAATGAATGTCTGACGACAGTAACTACCTCGCGCACCATGAACAATAAAACTTAAAGACAGCCATTAGGTATTGGTTTCCGATTAGGCTTTGCAGCCGCCTGGAGGGCACATCTCATTCAGGCATCCTGGTACGCAAGGTGAATTCCAACACAAAGCGCGCCCTGACACTTCTTGTTGAGTTCATATGTTGAATTGTACCGTCACACTATAAATTGATGTATTGTGGTAATAGCAAGTGATATGTAATGTGCATGCTGTTAAATATGTTAAGTTTTACTTAACGAAATATCACCGCATATGCTTATTAGTTAAATATTGCTTGTTTACAATATTCATTTGACTCAACCTCTTCAATAAAGCATCGGCAGTTTTAGACAAGCCAAGCACGCGACTATTATTGCATTTTTATTTAAGCATTCGGATAACGAAACCACACCCATGACCTCTGAAATATGCCGTAATTGTGGACTACGTTATGCAGGCCTGCTCCGGAGTGCGTTGCCGCTGTAGTGCCACTAGAGCCAGAACCAGCCATAGTATGATACGCTAGTAATAATTTCGATAGACAATGTTGCTTTATACGACTTTGCCTTATCTCAAAATTAAAGCTACCCGTAGCATATACAGCATTCATCATCTTAAGTCAATATCCAGACAAGATGTTCACTGTTGATTGGCAGACGTGAGTGCTATGAGGTGTAAAAGTGAGGTCTTTTATAATCATTATATTTTATTTATGTAGTAGTCTCTCTTAGCGCATTATGCATCGGTTCTAGGAAGGCATACTTACGTGCCAATCGCAGATATAAATCCTCATTAGTTATGCTAAATTATGAGCTTCCTATTGGTCTAGCAATTGCAGGCCCGATTTTCCGAAGAATACTTGATCGGACCGCCAAGCGAGGAAAGTTCCGGTCTTCCGTCAGAATGAGAGGAACGTCGATCATCTATTAAACTATGAATAGTACCGTCTAATTGGATTGCCAGACATTGTGGGTCTGTGGTGCGGTTTTAGGGCTGAGCAAATGAAGAATTATACCTTGTAATTTGACGGACCATCCATACTTTGCTCCATTAGGGATTGACAGCTACGTCCGAAATAGACCAAAGATCAGTAGTCGATTTCTGTTCTTTAGGCTTCTTCATCGGAATAAAATCTGCATAGTTCCGTGCGCCACAAATCTACACGTGTGACATTAATTCTAATGATATTGCAGATGGCCAGATACACGACGATTGTTACTAATATTGGTACGCATGAAAAAGACAGGAAGCCAATGCGAGTTATCAAGGTTGAATATTTCTCAATATACAATCAACGAATATTGTCTGGAGAACAAGATTCTAATGGTATAATCGATGGATAATTCTGGAATTAATGTATTCGTAGATGATAGGTTGGGATAAATTACTTTGTACAATTATGTTGCTTGACAAAGCAGGTGTCAGACTAAACAAATTGAGTAATGCTGCAATTTATTTATCATTTACACAAAGACACAAGAATTTCTTCGCGAGATTTAATATCCAGATGTGATGCTTGCATAGTCTGCACAACATGGTAAGCAGAGTAACTGGTTGCACAGATTCTGGATATTATACTGCAGAATCGACCCTAATGTTTGGAACGAACATTATGTTTCATTAGCCATATCATCGGATATCTGCAATAAATGCGTGATAAGTATCTATTATTTATCAGCCGGCCCTCCAGCAGGGAGCCACATGATGAGAACACGCAACCTTTGAATCATGCACGTCTGCCGGCAAATAATGATAAAAAGGATTGGCTCTATTAACCTAAGGTGATACTTTTGTTTGACTTTTATCAATCCTCTGTTACTACAGCTTGTTATATTTGTACGTTCATCTATGTACATACGGACCCAATGATATCGAGGATGTGTCGTGAGGTCTAAGCTAGTAAGCTCTTTTGGAATAACTGCAAATAACTGCGCCTGTATGATATGCGTCATGTGTGTGTTTAGTCGTCAAATAAATGTTTGTCCAACAACCTATACAAACCTTCACGATACCGAAGAAATATGTCCTAGTGGGAAGTAGATGTATTTGGGCAAGAAATATAAAGCATCGACAATCATAATTCAGAAGCAAGGAAGCATATTGGAAGTACTTGAGTATGTCACAATATTTCCAAAGAAACGCCCAGAGGGGATAAATTGCGGCAATATATCACGAGCAAGTAGCTTTTCTTAAAGCGTGTCGAAACCCAAATGGGCTCAATCACCTAACATCATTCAGAGAGCTCTCCAGGCCTAAACTATGGTGAATAGTTTTTACAGCCAACACCATAAGGCTGGACGGGAATGCAATAAATCTTATCAAATGTCAGAAGCCGAGGACGTCAATTTTCTAAAAAAAAAACACCTGCTAGTGCCATAACCACTTTAGGGTAGATGTATTGCAACCTGAGCTGTTCGGTCAAAAACGCGCAATAGTTGACTTCATTATTAGCCAGATCATACAAACGCAGCGTGAGATGTTATGTAGGTTACCGAAGTCTAAACGACGGTGCACCACAGAGCGCCTGGCTTCACTTAATTGGGCTTAAAAGAATGTACTCCTCACCCAGGTGTATTTGCTTAACTGCGACACATTGACTGATATTCCCAAATATATATCAGCGTTCTACCACTGTTATAATCTAGATTGTAAGATTGAAATCGTTTTAGCTCTGCCGGCCCTTTACAATCAATTGGCAGCCGTCGGTTTTTCTGATGGCTTTTTAAAATTTGCTACGGCAACAACATAATTAAGCGTTAATGAGCAAAACCTTGGTGAATCGTGGATACTATGGGGCGTTGCTATTATCTGATAGCTACGAAAGCAATTTGAATGATATATATATATACTACTAGGAATTACTCACGACCGCAAACAGCTTGACGGTTCCCTAAAGCTGAATAGGATTCATTCTAATCCCGTTGGAAAGCTTAATTAGGTCATAAAGTTCCCTAACAAGCCACATTTAATTGTGTCATGAAGCACACTCGCTAGTACCGTGTACAAGCTCATACCAGCTCGATAAGGTTAATTTAGGCACCGCCGCTGAAAGAAACAGCAGACGAATTTAGAATCAAGTCAAATGCACCCTTTCCATCGAAAGACCAATCTGCAGGTAACACACGCGCTGATCAATACACTTCGCAAGCAGCATTTACCTCTAACGTTAAGATTTTGCACAATCAAATAGTTGTAATGGGACGCTTTGCATAAATAGATATTACGAATTCCATTAGCGCTCTGATACAGTCATTAAGAAACTGATTTGGTCAGTTCTTTTGGACGTATGTGCACGTTAAAAACAATGTTAATATTACATTACCTATGGAAGATATGTGCCTGAGTCTTTTGTTATAACATAGCTACATGCATTGCCGATTGTGAAGAGTGATGCGATGCAATATCTAACAGGTACTTCAACCGTAATGCATTCAAGCCGACGAAGAAAAGAAGACTAGTTGGACGCCTTATCCACAAAGTGTGCTTATAGTATTATCATATGCTTAGGGACGACAGTTATATGGCCTATGTGAGTGTTACCAACTAGTTTAGAAACACGGTAAAAGCTAATGTTTATGGTCATAGCAAGCAGTACCTGAATAATTGAGAGCTACTAGTCCAACAGCGGGCTGAACTAGATAGTATTGCATTAGGCAATTGATCCTTTAGCGGTAGCAGACGTTGAAGGATAAGCGATGATGCGTGCCACAAAACAGGCAACAAACGCATATTATCATCATTTAGCAAACCCTGCTAACAACATGTGCTGCAAGCGAAATTGAGAGATAGCCATTGTGCACAAATGTAAATGGCACTGGACAAAGGGTAATTTCTTCGTATTTAGATTGTGGACGGTATTGAAGTGCTGTGATAACAAAGTAATTGTGGATTGTTAACTTCCCCGGTAAAATTTGCCATATCTTTTTTAAAAATGCATCATTACAAAGACTGTGTCCTGGCATCGACCTGTTCGGGGGAGGACAACAATCAACTATGCACAACTCCGATTTGAGCGATATGTTTTAATATCACATGTTTATTGTGTTGTAAAAATCAATTACAATTTTCACGCTACTTTTCAACGTTATATTATTAATCCTGAATTTAATCGCCGACCCCGGCCATACAAAGGGCTGAAAATCCCTTATTTAAATTCGAATAGCTCGTTGCTGACGAGACTGACGGGCAAACTGTGATACCTGACGCGAATTATCAAACATCTGAAGCTGACTTATGGCGGAATTCGGCAAAATAGTCAGTGTGTTACGCATACGCCTTCGGATAGAAATGCTGTTATCAAGGCACGTAAATTGCTAAGTTACCAATGATTTGATGGAGACTTTTAACAAAATTGAGTCAGTCAAAACACTAGGCAAAATGCGGGACAATTGACGTTTTGCGCAAAACCACCGACAATTGGCTCTTTACATCGTTAGCCGCCTACTATCCTAAAGATGACATCAAACTGACTTACATCGAATAATTTCAACGATTGATATTTGGTTGATAATGTTATAATGATTACACAATAACTCTGTGGCTTACTTTATATGCATTGACACAATTCGGAACTACTCTGCGTTCATTGGATTTTACCGTTAACCTATGCTTACACGAATTTGAACTTAAATGACAGACGTTGCTCTTTTACGTTGCGTCGTAGTCGCCGATTGCAGTCTTACTTTCCATCATCATATTTGCAACAGGATAATGCTTATGGTGAATGTGACAAACGGGATCACTGAACGATGGTGCGCCAGTTTATATGAGCAAAGCGAGGAGCCAGTTATATGAGAGGATAGTGTTTCCACAAAAAAGTTCTCTCCACGAATCCAAACATTATCCTCTTTTAATTTGTAAATAGCATTGAATTTGTCATGCAAAAACTTGTGGTGTCTGTCAGGATCTCCTTTGGTGCTAAACGTAAATTTTTTGCCCTTGTTGGTCACGAAACAATACCCACGCCTTTGGCCTTTGCGGTATTGGATTGTAGATACATGCGGTGGCTTTATAGCCTAACAGGGTTTTGATTCATGTTGTGGGTGGCAGGTCGGTTCCTAGCACCTATATTATCCATCCACTTCAATAATATTTGACGTACTATAACACTTGCAAGGAAGCCTGAAACAGCAAAGCAGCATATATATATATATATATATATATATATATATATATATATATATATATATATATATATATATATATATATATATAGATATATATATAGATATATATATATATATATATATATATATATATATATATATATATATATATATATATATATATATATATGTATATATCAATATATATTTATATATCAATATATACATATATATATCAATATATACATATATATATTTACTTGTAAATATATTTATATATATATATATATATATATATATATATATATATACAGCAATGCATATACAAATATGCATATATATATATATACATATATACATATATATATATATATGTATATGCGTATATACGTGTATATACATATATATATATAATATATATATACATATATATATATGCATACATATATATATATATATATATATATACATATATATATATGCATATATATGCACACACACATATATATTTTTAGATATATATATATATACATATATATATATATTTATATAAATATATATTATATATGCATATATATGTATATTATATATATATATATATATATATATATATATATATATATATATATATATATATATATATATATCTATATATATATATATATATATATATATATATATATATATATATATATATATATATATCGCAAACAGTGTATTAGTTAAGCAATTACCGATTGGAGGACCGAGCACGGGCGATCAGGTTAGCCTGCGCCTTAGGTTTGGACCATAAACTTCTAGTTAGCAAAGCAATCGCCAATTGTACCATGGATACGGTCTCATATTTTGATAAGACACACTTTCCGAAAAAATCCTGCAAATTAACAATAAATCCTCGAGGGAGTCAGAAAAGGAGCATATGTGAGTGTATATGCCACCGGTACTATAAAGACGAGCGATGCAGTGATGGGGAGAAATGGTAGTGTTTGTGTGTGTGTGTGCGGGGGAGGGTGCTGGGATGGGAATTAGATTGTACGCAATAAGGGCGGCAGATTAAGACACGCATCAAAGTTATGTCAAGGTCTGGTTTGTGAACAAGTGGATTGTTGTCAATAATTTGTCGGGATAAGAACCAGCAGTTTGCTTTAGTTCGTCAGATTGTTGTTATAGTAACTTAAAGTTGTTTATTAAATATGCAAAGATCAAACATATATGATTTTAAGAATAGTAGGCAGGATACTGCGGATACTAGAAAAGAAAGGGATCCACCCTTACACCAGAAACATCTGTAGGGGCCACACCATGTGTAGCACTTGACGTTTGCAACGACTTTGACGCGCAGATATGGTATAGAATCGGTAATGTTCACATGTAAGTGGTATACCAATCACTTAGTAGCCTCCCTGAAACTAACGTTAAACTTAATGAATTGCTGACATTTGTTGCAGATAAGCGACTGTAGCTGTAGGTCGTAGGCAGGACCGTTCTGTGGGACGCACGTTATTTGTTATTCAGCTAAGCATCTGTGTATAGGTAAATACTGGAAAGTTCGTTTGGGAGATAATCTCGATATGGATTCCGCTTGTCTAGTCTTTCCTACATTTTAGAATTTCTAGGGTATGTTACTAAAATACACGAATACTGCGTAGTATTTGCAGTCATTGGAAGGGCACTTAGTGAAATGTAAGCGTTCTTGCACTGGGCACTATTTTGTCGCGCGGCGATTGTTAATCGTTGCGAGTTAGTGCGCCTCAGCCTCACATGAACTGCGCAACTACAATATGGGAGACGATATTCGTCACAATGATCAGAATTCAACGCTGCAAAATATCAGTCACACGTTTGCTATATTACTTCATATAAATGAATATAAGCCATAATCATATAATCGAAAAAGTCAATCCGTTAAGCAACGAGAGATTCACGTGTATG
Organism: Urechis unicinctus; assembly: GCA_034190875.2. Classification (NCBI taxonomy): domain Eukaryota; kingdom Metazoa; phylum Annelida; class Polychaeta; order Xenopneusta; family Urechidae; genus Urechis; species Urechis unicinctus. The sequence continues at coordinate 18,292,141 of CM067352.1, read as the reverse complement.
CGAAAAGCCGCATGTATTTACAAAGGAAATGCACATCTAACTAGTAGATTTGTTGCTCCTGTTCATGCTCAGACACATGAGCAGCACTGACGCGTGGAATCCGTTGTACAAATCGAACCTTTAAGATTATGCCAGTGCAGCAGAAATGTCGTCAGAAGGCGACATTTTACAAAGAATCTAACACTTTAGAGTTGTGTCGGATAAGCAATGCCGCCTTCTGCAAATAAGAGCGATTTGAAACATGCCTCTGTTGCATTAATGTGATCTTCAGCTCCACATTTGATCTAGATCATGGTTTTCAACCTACCTTTCTTACACATTCAACCCGTTATGATACCCAATTGATTGTTAGAAAGATCAGTATTTAACCAGCGTACCCGTATTACAGTAAGAAATGTCGATAAGATTTGATGTTAGCATACCTCGAAATATGTCGGCCTAGTTCAAGTTAATATTAATTTAAGATATATCAAGTTAATTCATTTATAACTCAATTACACAGAATGACTGATGATAACAGTCTCCCTAATTTGAGTATTATTTGCACAAACAAATTCAATTTATCGGTGATAAATTGCCACGGTACATTCAATATTCAAGAAGGCATGTAGCATTAAATATATTCAGGTAGCTCTCTGTTACTTGCGACCTTTGTCATAGTAATTAACTGATTAGAAAAGGCAGAGCTAATTGAGGCATTCCAACCATGTCTTATTTATCAGTATCATAATGCCCCGGGATCGGAATGTAAGCCTCATAAATTCAACCAAAGATTTACATTGAGCCCATGTTATTGCTCGCTAATTGCTTTCGCGACAATTCTCAAACATCATGGTATGTCAATCCAGTATAGAAAATGCAAGTCGTCGAACGTGTAGGTTTCTTGTTGACGCCTGAATGACAACGTCCGAATAGACGTTTATCATATGAATCACTCGGTACCTCTATCCCAGCCATTCGCTTCATAACATCATGTTATTATTGGCCCGCAGTCATTTCAGCTTTAAACAATCGAAATATCATTACTCTACGGTACAGATTTTTGTTTGCTGCTGACCAAAGAGAATATGGTGGGATACGGTAGTCGTTTTCCAGGTGTATGTAGTATTTGCTAGCTCAACATTTATATATAGATGAGCATAGGTTCCACAATATTACTCCGGTCTATATTGCGTTAACTCTGGACTAACTTACAAATTACTTAATTGCAAATCATGTCGTTGTATATCTAAAAACAATATCCCATAATATAGATAAAAACATCTAAATAGAGAAAACTGGTTAATTTTTGGAGTTTCTGAATTGAAAGACAGGAATACAAAATTCATTGTCGGGCTTCCTGACATCGTGCGATTACTAGTTCCCACCTTCTGCCTTCGTCACCTGCTTCTAACTGAATTTTGTCTATACGGGAAAATTATTAACCAATGTGCTAGATAAACACGCTATATGAAAGGACGCCAATTATATCTGCTTTAATTAAAATGATAATAGCTTAAGAATTCGCTCTCCATGAGTATACGGATTATGTTAAGCATTTGGGAATTATCACAGCAATTTGTTCAGTGAACAGAAAACGGCATGCTGCATACACCATAACAATGTAACCCTTACTAAGAGCATTACAACTCTCGAATGCATAGGGGTACGATACTGATGCTATAAATACTAATTATCATGACATTTGATAATTGATTCAACATTTCGTTTCCAGTATAAAATAGCGTAGATACTTAAATGACTTTACAAAGTTCACGCGAAGTACGCGTTCTCTCGATCACTGCATTAGTGATTGATTGTGCCCACATAGTGGATTACGCTGGACATTCCGCAAACTATAGCTGAAATAATACTAGATGACGGACAAGTACCGTCAGAAATACTCCTGCCATATGAGTATGAATTATCCACGAACATGCTTCCTCAATGTTATGAATAGTCAATTATTACCAACCGCAACCAATCCCTAAAGGAAACCGGCTTTATGCGGTAAATATATGTTGAAAAAGGTGGCTAAGACAAACACACTTATTATAGTCAAAACTACAATCAGTTCTTGATATAACGAACATGGAGTATAATTTAGCAATATTAAGGTATAGATTGATCTTTACAATCGTCAGGCAGTCTTTACCAACAACGTTTGAAATTTTGCATGCTCCCTCAGTGACTAAATAGTGAAATGTACATGGGCACGGCAGAAACAAATGCCTTCAAAGCGATATTTCGTTTCTCTTCAGCCGATAATAAAAATAAGGTGCAATCATGCCGCTGTCACCAGGCCTCTTAAAATGGTGATAGCCCTCCGCCTCATCTTTTGTTATAGATAGATAAAGTAGCTAGTCTTGTGGTTTTGTTTCGTTAAGCTGGCACAGCGTCAAAACCTATAATGTCGCAATTACCCGAATATATAATGGAGGGTACTATCCAAGAGTTTATAGCGTCGCTAAGAGAGCTCACACGAGCACTCGCCGAAGGAATATATGAAGACATGCCATACATGTTAATGTCGACCTCAGGCTAGTTCCCTCGCTTCAGACAAGTATTGACAATACGAAACTACTATCTACAGTGGGAACATGAAAGATCGAGGATCGTAAGCTGCGTGGACGTTGTTAGAGGAGAACTGTTTTCCATTGGGGTACCCATGACCGGGTAATTTATCAAGCTGACATTTATTTAGTAGTGTACTTATAATTTTCGCTATTCATAATCCGATAGTGCGATGTATTTTGGCAGCGACAAGGATCTTCGAAACGACATTTTTCCCGCTCTCATCAAAGTCAGTCCATTATTCCTTTGTGCTTTTTTATGTCACGGTAGCGCCCCCTTGCGATTGAAATGCATTATAATTTAGGGAAGCAATCACCCCAGAGCCACTCGAAGTGAACCCTCATAGCGAAGCTATAAACTCGTCGGTATTATATTGACATGAACCGCTATGATTAAAGGTCTAGCCACCTTCGATTAAGATAAGTACCACCAGTAATGCCTTTTCAGTGTATTTTCGGCGTAAACAAAGCACGGTCTGTTATACACCCTTTCTTTTAATTAGTTATCTTAAGCTGACTTTTATCTGCAAATGAAATTCGTTTTGGTCCACAGTTTCCGAAACTAATGTGAAAACCCCGAAAGTGTCATTACAAACCCCCTCGGCACTCACTATCACACATCATCTCAGTCACGGAGTATTGCAATATTATATGCTACTTAAATGCTTATTCGACCAGATAGCAACCGTAAATAATCTGTGTACACGCATTTATATGCAGTAATCACAAAACATGCGGTTATTGCTTTTAAATTGGTATCACGCTAATATAATATAGCTTGTTATATCAACACATTTGTTGAAATTATATATCCGATGTTGATTCTATGCATAGTATATCGTAGTTAAAATACGTAGTTAAAATAGTATATGCATTTCAGGCTTTGCAAATGGACTATACCGGCGGCTATAAAACAAAGGCTTAGCATAATCATCATTGAGAGATTTATGCGAACTTACGCACGTGGAATTCTGCAGCACTACACTTTTCATTGAGATCGTGTGATTTGTAAATGATCGACTTTCGTCCGAATATGTTCAGGAAACATATATATAGGTGAATATATACATATATATGAATGTTTACATATATAAATATATATATATATATATATATATGCATGTATATATATATATATATATATATATATATATATAATTATATCCACATATATATATATCCACTTATATATATAAATATATATATATATATATGTGCGTGTGTATGTATATATATATATTTCAATACAAATATATATATATATGCAAATATATACATATATAAATATATATTAGTTAATATATTTTATATATATACATACATTTATATATTCCAATATATATATATGTACAGATATAAAGATATATCAATTAATATATAAATATATATATATATATATATATATATATATATATATATATATATATATATATATATATATATATATTTGTTACCATATTAATAATAGTTAGTAATAAGATATTAAACTCAACATAACGACATGGCATACATACATATGGCATACATATATTTGGCCATCATTTGGACTTACCTGCGCTCAGGTGTCATGACACTAAGCGGCTTTCGCCCATCTCATATTGGTTAAATCAAGCTGCTTACATTTTTTGTGCATCTACGTACGGCGATTATGCGATGCCCATGTCTCCGAATGAGTAAAGCGCTCAGTCATGTATGCTATACCATGCAATAGCTTCTTTACTCTGCTCTCGTTCAGCTAAGCAGATTAAAAGTACAAGGTGATATTAAGCCGATCGACGCCTCCTTGAAATGAACAAGACATTTATCTTATTCGCAACATCCGAGTCGCTGTATCATAACCAATTATTAATTCATTATAACCGACATTTATTAGATGAGGTATATTTTAAAATTAAATTTGTTTGAAAACTCATCAGGTCGTTTAGCGCCTACTTTCATTAGTCATGGCAGATATCATATGCATTTTAAACCCAGGGCAACCAGAAAACTTTATCAATTCTCTAGACTTGTATGTTGATGCACTTCGCGGGTGGCACTAATAACGCATAAAAACATGCGCACAAGCTTATTAATTAATTGCTAGTTGTCTGTTCAGCCTTTCTGCTATGTGATGTATGGTTACTCCTATTAAGACGAATATAATCAGTAAATAAACTTACCCCGTCTCCAATGTAATATATTTTCTAGACTTTGCAATTAGACGTGAACACGTATAAGAAACACGTCGACTATATACATAAACACATCTATGCCTAGCGTTTTCTTGTATCACTTTATTAGGTAGGATAAATACATGGACTATATGGGCCAAACAAGCTAAGTAAAGGGCTGTAACAATATGCGGCTTCATACTTAGCTAGAGGAGTTCAGGTAATTACAGATATGATTTATCAAACCTCTTTGTAATAAATGCTTCTTACACCTTATGGGCTTTTTGACAAGTGTGTCCGAAACCAACAGAGGTGTGTGACTTCATGACTCCGAAGTAAGAACCCAAGATCAACCACCTGCAGTTGTATATTGGCTTGATAAGGGAATCAGCTAACCACAAGAGAATATTATTAAATCTTATGGCTAATTTTACTCCTAATATTCAATTCCTGTTGCTTTCTCAGTCATGAACGCTGAAACATAATTTTGCAACCAGTGTAATGCATACTAATAGACTCGTCAGTTCTGCAAGGCGTAGCGTAGATAATTACAGCTCATGACGATAAAATACGTTAACTTTCCATTACATTCCTGACATGGTTCTGCAAGAAGTCAATATTTTATGTTCAGTTTTCCGAGTTGTTCACAATGAACCTTGTTTTCCGTGTCAATGCTTGCGCACCGTATGGTGACAGCTGGGTGGATGATCGACAAATTCCGACTGTTTTATCGATGTGCTGTAGAAGTATCCCCATATTATAATTGGTTCACCAAAGTTTCCTATACAAATCACGTTGGATGCCACCAAAATGTCGTCGCAGAACAGTGAGTTACTATTTGCTTGCGATGCTATTCTGCGTCAATTACTATAAGTAAGCCTCGTCCTGGCCACGTGCGCCCTCTTGGGTTTCCTGCTGCCACCCATTGAATGACATACAATACCCTTCTAACGACTGTTTATTGGAATTTGTTGCTTTAATAGGGTATGGTCAAAACGGCGGGTGATCTACTTTAGCTGTTAAACATTTCTGATAAGATAAAATGTGAATCTCTTTTACGCGCTCCAGGAAATTAACTACACAATTATTTAACAAATATGCAAATATTCGGTCATTGCACCACATGCTAAATTTAAATGAGCCATAAATAAACAGCCAAGTCTATGCTTGAATTGTAATAAAAAATGAAAACAAAATCAGATATGACAATTAATTGTAACCAATAGGTCAAAGGGAACGAACGCAATTCAATTAGGTGTCATGTGCTCCACTGCGCTTATCGAAGTCGGAAGGCAAACAATTGCAGCATATAGCTGAGATCAAATTCAGGTAAACTGATGCCTAATTTAGGAAGATGGTGTAGAAGTGCACTAACTTAATGGTTTCAGATTGCTCAAAACCTAATATATGTATACCCTTGAATGCGTGACTCAGTATATTCCGTTCATCAGATACATAATATGTCCATGATATTAAATAAAAATAGTTGCATCGTTCAACCTCTGAGTTACGGCATCTGAAAAATGAGTTCAATAGTAAGATATGTGTGATATGTTTTTGGCAGAACCAAGCACATAATATGCATGCTGATTGATGCGCGCATCCTGTAATAGTTTTATTACACCGATTTTAAATCATGTTTTGTTGTCAGATAATCTTATATAAACACAATGATGAACTCCCTTCAGTTGCTGTGTTTACTCGAGATCACATGGCGCTTTTCTGTTGTTACTTTGTTTTTTTATAAGCCTTTTCTCGGGAGGAAATCATCTTTTTATCGGATCGATTCCTGCGAGGAGCTGCGAAGTTAAACATTATGTACCCTGATACAATAACCTAAATGACGCAATGATTAAATCAATATCCTATAGTGGTTTTCCCCATTGATTGACAGACAGGAGTGTAACGGAGTATTAAGATGCAGTTTTATGTAATAAAGTGGGGAAAAGTCCAACACTAATGTTGTAATCTTTCTGAGCGCAAAATGTCCTGGTTCGTATCCCCTTACGCAACAACGGATCAGGTATTTGCATCATATGGCATGAATATATTATGTTTGTGATCGGGTAAATATGATAAAAGGATGGTTCAAAATTTGTGCCCTTCGTCGCACGTGTTTGGCGTGGGGTTAGCTTGGTATCAATCCATGATTCATGCAAGGGCGAACATTTCCGCAGAGTATAAAGCTATTTACCAGCATCAGTCGTACTACAAGTTTGATATCTTATTCATAACCAAGCCAAATAGAGTGTTCGATGGTTTATCCTCTACTGATCAAAAGCAGCAGGAGTTTCAATCCCAACAAAAAGTACCCTGATTATTCAGAAAGAAATTTGGTGGTCTCACTTTTGTGCATTTCGGGGCCTGTGATTGGGCCACATCTACAGGAGTAAATATCGTGAAAGGGCCACAAGTGCAGACACTGATCAACCATGGAGACGTCCCACTGAGCAGAATTATATAATTTATGGATCTTACCAACTTAAAAAAGGAATAGGCTGCGCTTACGCTAAATGCTAACTGTTATGTTTGATTTGTTGTTACTCAGCAAACGTGCAAAAAAGATGATAGCTCATTACGTTATATCCCACCTGGTTTAAATTTCAACGTCAACCTTACGTATGCAGACTGTTTAAAACTACTGTCGACAGCAGAACAGGTAGCCGTGTGCTAAAGGTTTGGGCGAAAGACTTTGAGTAGGCTGTAAGTTGATACAGGCGGATTACATGAGTTACTGTGGGGTCCTTCCTCCTGTTGCCCTTTATTCTTAGACTCGAAAATGTCTGCAGAGCAATTGACTATAGTATCATTGATACAGTCTCATATTTCATTGATAAACAGCATTTGTCTGAGAAAAACTTAAAAATCATCCCTCGAGGGGGATTAGAAAAGAAGCAATTGTGCTTTAGCGGATTTGATAGGCAAACGGCAGTCTAGCGATCAGGTTGCAGACATAATACGAGCCACATAACTCATCTCATAACAGCTGTTTATGAGTAGCCACGAAAAGCATTATGCGTGATGGATGGACATAATAGATGGTTAAAATCGGACCGGCAGACCGGTCAGCTGTTGCTGTAGCATGTAGATACTGTTGTACTGTAGTATAACACACCGTGATCTTCATCCGGAGGCATGCCATGACTTTGTTTTGGTTAGTGAGCGAGAATTTTGCATTCCATATATTAGGCAAAAGTATATGAAATCAAACCCAAGCGTTTTTGCCAGTGTAGCCAAAACGTTGTGAGAAGGCGACATTGCACAATTATCTAATACTACACTCAACAATGTTTACGTTAGAGTGCTGATTTGCAGAACAATTCGGAGCTTGTGTCAGATGCATAAATTACGTATAGGATCTTAGCTCCATATTGTAACTAGAGTTTTGTTTTTACCTAATCTTTCATGCAATCTAATTGACTACTACATAGATATGTATTTAACCACAAGCGTTCCCAAATCACATTAAGAAATGGCGATAAGAAAGGAAATTTGCATTTCTCGAAATGTGTCAGCCCAGTTCATGCTAATGCTAATTAAAGATCTATGAAGTTCATACATGTATAACTCATTCACACAGTGGAGGTGAGGCGAATAGTGTTCCTACTTTGGGTATTTACTGCGCAAACAGTCGCAATTAAATTTCTCGATTGTAAATTGCCACGGTTTAGAAATCATTTTTTGATTCGTGCAACAAGAACGCATAAGCAATCTGACAGGGTCAGGTAGCCGCTGAATGAGTGTTTTGTTTTCTTTCGCCATGTACCTGTTACTTGAAAAGTTTCCCTAGAAGACGGAAAATCAATTGATTATGAAAGGCAGAGACTATAGAGTCAACACAATTGATGTTGTATTTATCAATATGATAAAGTCTTGGGGTGTAGGTGCTGGAATCAATGCTTGAGTCCCATTATTTGAAATTTACAGAGTATACGGCCAGAGACATATTGACCCCATGCAATACGAAAAGGTATATCAAAGATGAATTGTCACTATTACACCTGAATATACGAAGTATACAAAATAATTTTTCTAATTTGCAGAATTACTTACAAGTTTTGAATAATGATTTTACGATTATTGACTTGAGTGAAACTTGGCATGTCGAAAATACCATTGATCAATATAAATGTCAAGAATATCAATGTTGAAGTAGATTAGAACAGGATGTGGGGTCAGTATGTATATAAAGAATAGTGTAAAATGGATTAGACGAAATGATCTTGAATTGTTTAGCGATGATAATGAATGTATCTTTGATGAAATGGACGGGCCAATCTTAGGACAACATAATAACAGGTTTATTGTATAGACCACCAACTACGCATGTACCTTTGTTTACTGATTACATGCAAAATATTCTCTCAAAAATCAAAAACGAAAAATAAACCATGTCTCCTGATTGGTGACTTCAACATTGATTTACTTAAATTTCAACAACATCACAACACGATAGAACTTTTGGATGGCCTGTACTCTGTCTCATACTATCCGCTGATAACAAAGCCTACACGAATAACTGAATATTCCGCAACCCTTATAGATGATATTTTATGTAATAACATGATGCAGCATAACACCATCAATGGTATGCTTAATTCTGATATTTCTGACCACCTCCCAATTTTTTCGTTTATCGAATCAAACAGAAAAACAGAAACACAGTTCTCGGTACATTTATATAAAAGATTCAAGACAGAAAGTTTCAAACATAAATTTAAAAACACTATGGCTTATCATGATTGGACGCAGATAATGAATCAACAAGACCCACAGATTGCGTATAGTTCCTTGATAAGTGACATACATAAGGCTTATAACGAAGCATTTCCATTACAATTGATTAATGTCAAGAAAATACAAAAATTGTAATGGCTCTCTGATAATCTAACAAAATGTATCAAAGTAAAGAATACACTTAATTTAAAATACAGAAATCAACCAATTAGGTACAGCGCAACTAAATACGAACAATACAAAACTATGTTGACAAATAGTCTTCGACTTACAGAAAAATCTTATTATTAATCAAAATTTGAAACATACAAAACTGATTTGAAAATGTCGTGGAGAGTATAAAAGGAACTTATTAGTATCAAGCAATCTATTGCTAACAGTAAAATATTTTGCATTGATGGGGAAAATAACCAAGGATAAAATTGTTATTGCTAATGAATTTAATAAATGTTTGATCAATTTAGGACCATCACTTGCTTCTAATATAGAGTAAATGGACCCCAAAACACATATGTGTTATATGACAGAACCAGGCAAAACTAGTCTCTTTCTTGAAACAACGTGTGGAAATGAAGTTATAAGTATATTAGCTAATTTGAAGAAAAATAGCCAAGGATGAGATGGCTTGAAAACATTTGTGTTAAACGAAATAAGTACTATAATAGCACCTCCCCTTACACATTTCATCAATTTATCATTGAACATGGAATTGTAACAATGGAACTAAAGATTGCAAGGGTAGTTCCCTTAACCAAAATTGGGGATGATAAGATCATTAAGAATTATCGACCAATTTCTGAAGTATTTGAAAAATTAGTATTTATCAAGCTAACTAAATTCTTGGATAAGTGTAAAATAATACCAAATTGCCAATACGGCTTTCGATCTGGATATTCCACCAGCATGGCTATTACAATATTGATTGGCAATATTACAAAAGCCATTGAAAACAAAGAGTATTTAGTAGGAATATTTCTAGATTTATCAAAGGCATTCAACACTGTTAACCAAAAAATATTGCTATCAAAATTACAGTATTATGGGATCAGAGGCAAAGTGTATGACTGGTTAGAAAGTGTATGACTGGTTATCTTCAAGGGCGAGGGCAATTTGTAGAGTACAATGGTACCATATCAAACAATGAGGTGTACCACAAGGTTCAATCCTTGGTCAACTATTATTTCTATTGTATATTAACACACTTTAAAACACTATCATGTTCGCTGACGACACAAACATATTCATTAACCGTAAAAACATAGCAGACCTAAAGACGATCGCAAACCATGAAATCGCAAAAATATCAGAATGGTTAAGAATTAACAAATTATCACATAACATACAAAAAAGCATGCAATGTTATTTGGAACAAAGGCAAATGATCACACCAGTTTAAGCCTATCCATCAGTAGCGTCATCATAGAATTTGTTGAACAAACTATGTTTTTAGGGGTTGTCATCGACAAAAAATAACAGTAGAAGCATCATGTTCATCACATAACAACAAAAATTGCCAAGGGAATTGGCATCATAAATAAAATTAAATATAAAGTAAATAAACATACTCTGGTAACTATGTATTACACATCTATATATCCTTATTTAATATATTTCAATATAATATGGGAAAATGCTACAAAAATACATCTGAATAAGTTGCTTATCTTACAAAAACGCATCATACGAATAAAAGTCTTTCAGGGTATAGAGATCCTACAGAATCATTATTCAACGAACTGAACATTTTGAACATATATCAGCACCACCTGTATTGTTTAGCCATATTCATGTATAAATATGGTTGTGGATTCTTGCCTGAAGTATTTAATGACATGTTTACAAGATACAGACATGGATATTTAACACGAAATAGGCTAATCTACTTACCCCCTAAGTGTAGAACCAATGTCCGTCAGAAAAGCATTCACTATGTTGGTGCCTGTTTATTCAACTCTATTCTAGACTATTTTATTGTTTGCTATAGTAAAATAACCGCAATGTCATCTTTTTAGAATATTGTACGAAATTTAATTAATGAGGGAAAGTTAAAGTCCATATAGCGTAAATGATATTTACTTCCTTATGCACTTTTGTTAGATCAATAAATTGCTGTATAAAGATGATGGAGCGCACAAAATTCAGTTTCTGCTCCCATTGTCCAAGTGCACATATATACGTGATATACATATGTGATATACATATATACATATGTGTTCCATGATCTATATTGTAATAATGCATCAACTTATATTGTTGGTATACAAGTACGTAATCTGTGTATATATCTGTCTATCTATCTATCTATCAATCTATCTAATACGCCAAACCTTTTGTGTTTTCTGGTGACTGTTGAAAGAAAACCCCCGAGTAGAGGTTTATCATAAGAATTACCCTGTCCCTCTTTCCTAGTCATTCGCATCATACCTCAGTCTTTATCAACTTTACACCATTTAACAGTGACCGATGTCGATACTGTACATTTAAGAGCTGCTGAACAATATTGATTGTGTTGTAATGAGGCATCCGTTTTCTAGGGACAATATGGTGTATAGTGGTTGCGAGCCTAACGTTTATATATGATTGGGAATCAGGTATAACAAAGGTAGTTGGCGGGGCTTTTAGGGTACGCGCGGTGTAGAAAGGATGACAGAGGACAGAAGAACAGGTATGCGTGTACTAAAGGTCGGCTATGAGCAGATACAGGCGGAAAACATAAGTGACTGTGTATTGAGTCCTTCCTCGTGTCGCCCTTTATTCTTAGACTCGACAATGTCTGCAGAGCAATTGACAATAGTATTATTGATACAGTCTCGTATTTCATTGATAAGCCGCAATTGTCTGAGCAAAACCTACAATTCAGCCCTCGGGGGATTAGAAAAGGAGCATATGTTCCTTAGCAGGTTTGTACCTTATCAGATGCTTCATGAATGCGAAAATATAATTGTTACTACCGTACTACTGTAATGCATATCAATAGAACCATTAGCTCTGCAAGGCGATAGTAATTATAGCTCGTGATGTTAAACATGGGCCAATTTCCAACAGTTGTGCATGAGGTGAATATTATTTGTCAGGGTTATTCTCAATTGAAACCTCGTTTCCCCTGTAAATGAGCATAAGTGCCCTGTAAAAGTCTATGTATATTCTTTGGACAGATCTCGCATATAAGTTCGCAAGGACACCCACATAAGCTCACACACCTTACTATGAGAGCTGGGTGGACAATAGATAAGTGATGGTCACGCAAGATCATCCAGCCCCATTGTTTTACCGATGTGATATATAATTATGTTTCGTCTTTGCCATATTAGAATGTTATCGTCAAAGCTCGATATGAAAACTATATAGATGCCACAAAAATATCGTGTCAGTACAGTATGTACCTATTGTAAGCAGAGTTAGTACCAACGCCACACACAACTGCTTTACAAAATACACCATTAATACAGAATACGACTGACCCACTAGCTGTGTAACTAAGCATTACAGGCAGGTATCTCACTGAATGAATATGATAAGGTGCAATCATTCTCCTTAATCCACAGCACATTGGTACAATATGATCCCAATATGCTATATAAGCCATTAGGTAAGGCATTCGGCCTCCCAGCAACTCCCTCCAAAAGCCATGCGCATCACCGCAATCCCCGACGAAAAAAACATTTGTAGACAACTATGGTGTTTGAGACACTCTACCATAGCACACGATTATTCGGTATAAACAGCAGCACATATTAATAGTCTACTTCATCTATCGTAATCTTTTCTGTGGTTCATATAACTAGTTCCCGGTTGACTGGCGAGGCGAATGTAATAATTTCGCAAATGTTCTAGATTCATGTCATCCAGGGGCTCTGGGCCATTCACTAAGTGAGCCTCACCTTGGTCACGTGTGCCTTCATATGGGAATCCATCTGCTACTCATTGAATGATAGACGATAGACTTCTTACTACCGCTAGGGGAAGTGGGTTCTTTAGTATGTTAAATACGGCGAGTGATCCACTGCTGTTGTTATACTTCGCTGACAAAACAACAGGCGACAATCTATTGTGTTCGCCTGGTAATTTACGATACAATGATTTAACACATGTGCAAATATTGCACCAACTTACCACCTGTTATATTCTAACTGGCCATACATGAGCAATCAAGTCTATGCTTGAACTCTAAAGGACAATTAAAACAAAAGCAGGCATGATATTTAATTAAATCCCATGAGTGTAAGCGAAAGGTTGTCTGAGTCTGAGGGCAGACTTTTGCAGCATAAATCCACGATCGAACACATGTTAGCAGAGGTAAAACAAATGAAGATGGAGTGTAAACGCGCATTCGGTGAACAAGTCGGTTCAAAATACAGATAAGCTTGATTCCCCTTCCAACATGCCCCTTCCTAATTGACAACCCTTATAAAATGGTGGTGCTAAGCTATAAATGTCTATGTTATCAGTGGTAAAGGAGGACTCGATCCTGTGATCAACTATTAAGAGTGCTGGCCTTACTCGCTGTCGTTGATGTACGATAAAGATGTCATTCGACGGCATTTGTGTGACTGTAATACACCAGCCATTCATTCATTGTTCACATTAGGATGTAGAATAATTAGTATCACAATAGAACAATCATTACACCAGTTATCTTATTGCTTTCTGCCTGATATAGCCAGGTGCTTGATATGATTGGTGCGCGTCAAATGAATAAATTGAGCAATGCATTCAGAGGTAGAAAATATGTTCGCTGAGTGATGATATTTTGCATGCTTATGCATATGCATTTTGGTGAATAGTGATGCATTGCTACCGTAAATTTTGAAAGAATTATCGTCATTTGATACAATTTTGTGCCTTGAAGACTTCTTTGCAATTGTAAACCGTACCAGAAGACTCCAAACTTATGTCTACATATATGAACAATTGTCTTTGGGCTATGTGCAGATGTTTTGGAGGAAGTGACGCGCACATACACATACTTACACACACAAGCGCGCGCGATCACGCACACACACGCACACACTAGCACACAAATACACGCAAATACAATTTAAAACGCACACATTAATGTGAACGCACACAGAATATGTCCCCCTGTCATATTATATTGTGGATTAATGGTTAGGATGCCTTCCTGATTTTATCTAGTTTTGGGTCCGCTCATCGAGTATGGCTGACAAGACGATAAATCGGAGGTAGTCAATGTTTGCAGACTCGGATCGGACTTCAGATTCATATCATCTATGGGTCTTACCTGCGAACAAAGGAATGTTCTGTACCACGTACCTATCTAACATGAACACCCTCCGGTTTGAATTGTTGTCACGACACACCTACAAGGTATCGTTATCATACGTGCTTCATGTCATTGGTATCGCATGACAGCATTAGATATCGGTTCAATGAGAACACGCCTTGAATCTACTAGCTACAGCAAGTGAATCATAAATAAATAGTTCGCATCTCTCGTGCGTGTCAAACGATTATGCCAGTTACCGGAAAAATATGTCAAAACGTTGGCTCAGATTTGGTTGCCGTCCAATCACACTAAGTATTAAGCGAATATTTTCGCACATGGCATGGCTGCTTATCAGCATTCGTCGCACATTAATCTATGAACAAGCCAAATACAGACTTTAATGGGTAATTCTCTGGGGATCGAAAAGCGGAAGCGACTCTGGCAAGTTTTAATCTCAATAACAGGAGCCTAAGTATTTTTTAAACGGCTAACCGCAAATGTCATTATTTCATCCAAAGTCGCTGGTTCAGATTGACCCACTAAACATGTCATAAGGAAGAAATATGTAGGTGCCTGGCACGGTTATTTTCCATGTAAACACATCACAAGTTTTATACCCACTTTATAAGAAGGTTAAAGATGATTCGTTCCGATATTCTCAACCGGACAACTTCAATAGCATCGCATATTCTGACGCTTAATAATGTGGGAGACGGAAGAAATAATCACTAACATGGAAATGGACAGCTTAATGAAGGTGGGTGTTTGGATTTGGTTCGGTGACCTCTTAACAGACGTAATTCCTATGATCGCCATTACTAATTACCCTCACACCATGCTACATGTGTGATAAAAAAATTCAACTTGGACGCACTACAGGACATATCCTGTACGGATCAATAGGTTGAGTCGCAATTGAATGTCGCCACATTGTACCCCGAAGCGACAGCGGCCTTTCAAACAATTGGTTATTGTGCCCGTGACGTCATCATCGGTGGTTCTATTGACAGTCACTCATCAGATATTTCCGCTGGATCTTGGCAGCGTCGTCCCTCAGTGGACTCGCAGCTTCGTTGTTCGGGCTTGAATGGTTTGATCTACGTGTTGTGATGAATTGTTCTATTCGCCAGTCATCGCGCTTAGAGCATGCATTTATCTTTGTTTACGGTTGCAGCAACAAATAAAAACAGGCTCATAATAAGTACAATCATAATGGCGTATGAACAGCAACGCCTCACACCATATGCAAGCACCTAGAGTATTCGACATTACGGTAAAATGAACAGTTACCGCTCGATATCAAGATCCCTGAATAATCATATAATCCACAACACACATTTAGCTTCCGGTCCTCTTCATCCCTTAAACATAACGTAAGTCAGGTATAGTTTTGGACCGTTTAGTATCCGCCGCATATATTTGAAAAGTGGCAAAATGGGGCTACACTGTGATGTATTTTAAGCGCATCATCGAATGTCACGCATCACGTTCATAGTGACAATGGTGTATGCTTAACAAGCAAAACGTCTTCGGACTGTATGATTCGCTCTGACGAGGAGAATGCTCTCGCTAAAGTAACCTCCACACCTACGGCGACATACATATCAGTTATTTGGATGTAGTTTCATTCTACACATCAGCGCAATCGTATAGAGACGATGACGGATATGTATGCGTTTAATGTACGTTGTATTTTCATATGCGATTTGCCCTAAAACTGACAAGGATGGGATTAAGCAACATCCAAATGATTCAAATCATAGACAGGTAGTCGATGACCGTTTGTCACAATCTAGAACACGGGATGCGCAGCCACTTGAGACCAGCAACTTCTTGCACCTGTTCAGGGCATTGCAAACTCTTGTCCTAAACATTGTTTATTAAGTTCTTCCAGTGCAATTGCTACTTGCCACAAGCCAAAGACAAGATCAACAACATTAAAAAGTAAAAACATATAAACATATTTATATATATATATTTATAAATATATATATATATATATATATATATATATAAATATAAATATATATGTATATATATATATTCATACTTATATATATACTTATATATATGTATATATATATTATATATATATGCACACATATATATATATATATATCAATATATATATATATCATATATATATATATTTATATCCATATATACAAATATATGTATATATATTTTGATATGTGTGTGTATGTGAGTATATCTATGCATGTGGGAGTTTTTATTTTACACTTCATCTTAAACATTTCTTAAATACGATCCTACTTAGGACATGCTCCAATGTCGCGTTAATATTGCCTACATTATCAGCTCTACAGCAGATAACAAATATTCTGTTCGATAGCCCAGACGGCACAATCTAACCGAATATAAAATCTTGGATCTAGAAATCAGATATGCCTCAATTGTATGTGAATAAGACGACCAAGTAAAGAGAGCGTGTTAAACGCCTAATAAGAGGTAGGCTAGATATCATTAATATGTAAGTGTTCTTAAAGTATTCTTGTATGCACAGAGACGACAGTTATATGGCCTATTACAGTGTTACCAACTAGCTTAGAACCACGCTAAAAGCTAATTTCTCTGGTCATAACAAGCAGTTAAGCACCTAAATAATGAATGGCTTCTTGTCCGACAACTGCCTAAATTAGTTTGTATTGCATACAGTA
The DNA here is from genome assembly GCA_034190875.2 of Urechis unicinctus. Taxonomy (NCBI): domain Eukaryota; kingdom Metazoa; phylum Annelida; class Polychaeta; order Xenopneusta; family Urechidae; genus Urechis; species Urechis unicinctus. Next base: position 18,274,797 of record CM067352.1, on the reverse strand, counting down.
ATTGATATATTAGCGGTGGTAGCAGACGGCGGCGGATAAGAAATAATGTTTGCCACAAAACAAGCCACAAACGCATATTATCATCATTTGACCTACCCTGCTAACAACATACCTTGTTAATAACATACCCTGCAGACAGCATACCCGGCTGACCAAGTGTGTTTTAATCGAAATTGAATGAAATCGATTGAGAGCCAATGTCAATGAACAATGGATAATTACTTGTGAAATCTTTTCGGATGGAAATGATTTCCTGATGCAGTTTGGCAAGGTTCAATAATGAAAGGCGAAACAGTGTTCTTAGAGGGCCGCAACAATCAGCTTTACAATTTATTTCGCATAAACGTCGTCCCAATAAATCACGTACACATTTCCATCTACTTTGAGTTAAATCAATAAGTTCGAATATCATCGTTGACCCCGACTTCCTAGATGGCAAATTGCTGGTCGCCAACTGTCCCAAAGATACAATCACCTATGTTTTCTCCTCTCTATTCACTCTTTACATATATTAATGATATATCGAGTGATTTAAGACATACATATCTGGTTGGTCAAGTCATAGTAACTGTTAGAATCCGTTAATTGTTTTGGCACAGGTGTGAACTACTCTGCGTTGCATGTATATTTCAGCTAACCTATATGTATTTGATTGTGTATTCAGATGTTGCTAGTATACGCTTTGTCGTAGTCGTTGTATGCTGTCTTACATTCGGTCCTCGCTTTTGCGGCACGTCGGTCAGCTACTAGTACCCTGGTACGCCAAGGAAAACAGACAAAACCACTAGCTATTTAGAAGGATAGTGCATCAAAAAGCCGAGAACTTCACTTCGAGAAACTAAATATATAATTCCCTTTTGAGTCGTTAATAGTATATCAATGGTGTTTCAAACCGTTTGTGTTTTACCTATATGCTTTGTTATATCCCAGACGCTCCTATTAGGCTAATCGTAAATTTTAGCCTTTCGTGGTCATAAATCAATTTATATTTTAGCGGTCAGCACACACGTAATATTTCCATAAGACTTCCTTCTTACAATCAGGTTTTTGTTGCATATTGCCGGCAGATTCTTAGCATCCATATAATCCTTATTCTATCACCGCTATTATATCACCTATTTCTTTAGAATAGATGAATAACCCGGTTGTTTCATTTTACGCCCATTCACATGTCCCAGTATGATTGAAATCACAATACATATATATATATATATATATATATATATATATATATATATATATATATATATATATATATATATATATATATATATATATATATATATATATATATATATATATATATATATATATATATATATATATATATATATATATATATATATGATCGTAGAGGATCACGCAATTTCTTTTGTGCATTGGCTTAATGACTATCCGATTGCAAAAAAGGCTATAACTCA
>CM067352.1:18259219-18273276 GCA_034190875.2 Urechis unicinctus | reverse complement strand
TATATACGTGTGAATATATGTATATTTATCTATATATATATATATGTATATATATATATATATATATAATATACATATATATATGTATATAAATATATATATTTATATTTAAATTATTCAGAATGATGCAAATGTGCAGGAAAGGAGGTAAAATATGTATCGGATTTTCTCACTAAGCTGTATATATAAACATGAAGAATTGTCACCAATGACGAAATTGTCACCAATATTCTCAACTGGAATCAGAGACCGGGGAGGCAGTGGCAAGTGTACTCCAGGGTATGGTGAATGTACTAGACGACTTTCTTTGTTTGCAGGCTTTTGCTGCTAGGCATTGTTAGTGATCAAAATCACCATCGACCGTATGGCTGCTGTTTGAAAATCACTTTGGGCCCAAGACATCGTTCACACGGTCGAAAAGGCCTTGTGCTTTCTGCTGATAGTCATTATAGCCAATTCTAAGATATGCGTAATCCACATGGTCGAGGTGGACGTTCTAAAATATTTGCGCTTGAATATCATTATGGTGAAGCAAAAACAGGAGCCGTGCATCCTCGAATAATTCATTCACGTGTGGCATGCATCGCTGTGTTTGTAGATTTGTTAACTTGTTATCATATGGTCGGATGGGGGTTCAGTTACTCATTATGTCTTCACTGTTTATTACTGGCACATCCATCATGATCTATGACGCCGATACTTCCCTCTCGTACGGACAAATAAACATAAATAGAACCCACGACAGCATTGTAAGGTGAACTAGCACATCTGCTTATCTAACAGTTATCATGATAGCCAGATCCAAGATGGCGTGGGCAGGAGGTCGACGTATTGGTTAATTCCTTTATCTTTTGTCAACTGTACATTCATTGCGTATTACCCACTTATTTGCATTATGTGCCAGCAACGTAAATTATTTATATCAGTCGACCGTCATATCACATGATTTTGACAACCACAAACGAACAAATACAGATATAATGATTGTGCATGCATTACGTGAATATATTTCTAAAGATACATTTCCACATTTAATATCAAAGAAAACCTGGCCTGTTACGCCACGAACGTTGTTTCTGTATTTCACCGCGCTTTATCGATGAAAAGAAATGAATGCTACAATAACAACGGTTTGTTGGTGGGACCCCATTTCGCTATTGGGACAGGTACCTTTCGGGCAATACACCCTTTTAAAGCATTCATCGATGCTCTGACACTTGCGAAAGTTATAGTCGTCCTTACCAATCACGCAATGGTTTTCTTGTTGTTGATTTTCCAGGCACCTGTGAAATAGAACACGAGTGGCAGTTATGGCATTGCTTTATCGCAGAGACTCATCACGTCAGCATAGTTAATAATCAAAATGTAACGATTATTGATGTACGTTGAGCCTGATTTCTTCCTAAAAACCTTTCTGTCTTTCAATTAACATATACATTTATTGTTACGTGGAAAATCCTTTTTTACCTGGAAAATACACTGCAGTTTCACACAAGGTTTCCGAGCGGCTTTTACATTGTGACTGTGAAACTTCGGTGGCTGGGTACAATGTAGCTGACTCTACTGTGACACTTATCTCGGTGCTGATTTCCGGCGTTTTATTTCAGAGGATGCACGATGCCCCGGGAATATAGGAACCACTACAAGTACCTGAGAAAACTTGCTCTGGCCCCAAACCAGCCATTACGCTTTTTTATTTGTAATATACGTTTTTTTTGCTTGTCCTGGTCAATCACTGTTTTAATTTAATTATCTGTTCATTAATAGGTCTTTTGTAACCATAGTGAATGATCTGTTTCTACGTCTAAGGCTGGTGACGATGACATAACCGATTCATGCTGCATATGGATGATATTGGTCCTCAAAGGGTATGCGCAGGCAAAGAATCCACACCAATATATATTTATATATGTACGTATGCATATATATGTATTGATAAGTAGATAAATATATATAATATATATATATATATATACATATCTATATATATATATATATGTACATATTTATATATTTATGTATATATATATGTATATATATATATATATATATATATATATATATATATATATATATATATATATATATATATATATGCTATAAAAGTATAACTTCATACCTCATGATATCATATTGATCATTTCAAGAGAATTGAACATTACAATAAATTCGATCATTGCAATATGGGAAGTACAGTTTTCAGACCGGGGTCGGGATTAATTTTTCTGGCACCGTGGCCACAACTATCTGTAAGCTTAGTTTAAAACAGGACACCGGACTTCGCAAACAGCACCAGGTAAAGCCTTCAACTTTTGATTCCATTGGACATTGACAGGTGACCAGCCTCTCTTGCTGTCGGCCAGTAATTCAGCCACACCTGTTTCGTAGACTGTGTGCTCAGCTTCTCCTCCTAGCAGGAATACCTGTTGGTTATCGGTGTTAAATGTCAGCATACAGGAAGAATTCGGGAGGTTGAAGTGTTGAAGCTTCTGAATACCTGTGGCGACATCATTAAGCACGTTGGGGATTGGACAGATGTAAACATTTGTATTATCGCAGAATAAAAGAGTTTCATTGACGCATTCAACCCCTTTGATAACATATGACACCTCCTCCGGGAGCTTGTGTACATGAGTAGTGTTGCTACTAGCTGAGGAATAGATCTGCACCAATGCGCAGTCTTCATCCCCGTGTCCCATTACGATAACGTCTGTATCGCCATAACGACAACAACAAGTGCTATAATGCCGACTACCCGACAGCCTCCCTGCTTCTCTGACAACACCCGCCAGGCAACTCAATTTCCTCCACCTCATGAATTAAATCATCGGTCTCAGGATCTTCTCCACCTAACACCAGAATCTTCCCGTTACACACCACCATACTATGGTACCCTCTGCCATATTTCATCGGGTTCATTCGTCGCCATTCTCTCATAGGTACATCACAGCTATGAATCTCCGTGTTGTTTTCACCAAGACCCGATACATACAAATAAGTTCCATCAGAACAGCATGCGGCAAGATCAAGCTCACTCTCTGTATCTGGTGGGCTAATAGATGCTACTTGTTCGGCAAATGATTCAGAGTAAACTGATATATGATCTTGATCACGCCACATCACCGCTGTATAGGCTATGGTTTCATTATTTCTCGATGGCAGAACAGGTTGTGGTTTAACATTAGAAAGTGAAGATGAAAGGATAGCTTGAATATCTGCTCTGTCACCAAGAGCTGAATCTGTCTGAAGGTAATGGAGGAATCCACGTCCTATGTTGCCAAGGGGTAATGCCTTCAACAGAGCTGGGAAGCTATCAATCCGGCGGTCGCGGTCGTGTCGTAACCACTGCATTGCCGACGACAATCTCTCATCCGGATCCTGAATGCAGAGCTTTTCATGGCTTAAATAAACCTTGACAGTGTTGAATGGAAGTGACAGGAAGCTAGATTGGTTCTTGAGAGTGGGGAAATTGGTTAAAGCAAAACTCTCGAATTTGGATGCCATTTCGGTATCGTTAGCGGACAGCGAATTACTCCAAACAGGAAGACAATTGCTGATGGAGGGAGTCAAATGAGACAAATATGCCTGGTGACATTGTTTGGCCAATTCAGGAACTTCCAGTTGGTCCGCCAGCTTGCCTAGGGCTTCTGCTTGCTCAATCAAGACGTCATTTAGCTTGCCTTGATACAAAAAGCAGAGCAGGAGATGTAATATGTCGGGGTCAGCCTCCACTTCGAGGCATTTCACGGTGTCTCCATTATGGTAACACGCTGATAGTTTACGACTCAAATAGCACGAGCTGGCGGTAACAATGGCTCGATGGACCTGGAATGAACGCCCAGCGCATTTGAGAGTAAAATCCGAGTATACCTTGGATTCCCATAGATTAACAAATTCAGCAAAAAGTTTCGATGTATCAATAGCATCGACGGAAAATACAGGAGCAGGTCTGGACACATAATAGTCTCCATCATCTATTGTCGCCGCTGATTCTTCCGCCATTTTGATGCAGCTTCCAAACCCTGCAAAATAAAAATTTACAGTAGGCGCATACCTAGTCACCTTATGTGAACTATAAAAGTCATCATAATCTCGACTGATACTGCAAAAGATATGGCTTGCAGGTCGGTTTCCCTTGCGAAAGGACGTTTTATTTAGCTGTGTTGAATACAAACCAATTAACAAACTTTGTGGCTAAGAAAATATTAATTTGTGAACTAGGTAATCTTCTTGGTGGGCACATTCAATTGAGATGGCGCAAGGTTTACACGGTTTATATCAACTTCATCTGGTTTAAAGTGACCCCTCCATATCATAGTGTGTCCCTTGGCAGTGACGGCGTAGATCAATATCATAGCTAGACGGCAGAGGCTTAAAGTAGGGCGGTCGAGTCAACGATGCGAGACGAGGACTTACCAGCTGAGGGTATTGCTATTAGAGTAACATTTAACACACATCGCCAGGTAATACCGTTGGAATATAAAAGTGCTACTACATTATTACAATCAATAGAACAAATGAATTAAGAAGTAGAGTCGGTATCCTCCACTAAAACAGTCGCAAACTATGTTAGGTCCCAGGTCTGCGTTTTAATGATAATCATCATAATGTTTTCGTTATCACGAAGATGGAACGTATACACGCAGCAATATAACAGTCCAGAGCACTTGATAACAAATCATTCGTGCTCGTGGTGTTGATTAAAGTAACTAAATGCAAACGAATGATTACTAAGGTATGCATCAATTATATGGATGTACCAACATCAGATTCTGCTTTCGTTTTCGCAAATCAAACGTTGCACTATGTGACCAAATTCAATCAGGAGGATCAAACTTACCTCAACGACAATCACGAATGCTATGGAAAGTTGATATTTCTTGTGCCCATACCTAGACCACAATTATCGGATAATCGTTGCTCGACACCATATAATTCGGCCCAAAAACTGGAACGATTTGATTTCTTGCGATAACAAAGAAGAGCTCTAACGATCTCGCATATCCTTTCAAGGCATAACGTCTACCATCATAACGAAAGTAGCCGTTTGGCAAGGTTTAAGGCGTCATAATGTATGCTTCTCATTGTTGTGGAGCGCAAGTTGAAATGAGCGCTGACTTAACAAATGCTCTCTCAACGAAGGAATGATCATTCGTATTCCTATCATTTGTCAACCACTACAAAATAAGCGTATGCACGGGGCAACTCTATCGATGGAACGATATAAAGTAGCTGGGTCTCGTATGGCACGGACAGATGAGCAGCGTGTTTAACATTCCGCGCACATATATATGAGCGCATATGTCAATATATGAAGAAATCTTTATGTATATATATATATATATATATATATATATATATATATAGATATATATATATATATATATATATATATATCTATATATATATATATATATATATAGATATATATATATATATATATATATATCTCTATATATCTATCTATCTATATATATATATATATATATATAATTATGTATAAATAATATATATATACATTTTATATATGCATATAAATACACATATATGTAAAAATATACGTGTGAATATATGTATATTTATCTATATATATATATATATATATATATATATATATATATATATATATATATATATATGTATATAAATATATATATTTTATATTTAAATTATTCAGAATGATGCAAATGTGCAGGAAAGGAGGTAAAATATGTATCGGATTTTCTCACTAAGCTGTATATATAAACATGAAGAATTGTCACCAATGACGAAATTGTCACCAATATTCTCAACTGGAATCAGAGACCGGGGAGGCAGTGGCAAGTTTACTCCAGGGTATGGTGAATGTACTAGACGACTTTCTTTGTTTGCAGGCTTTTGCTGCTAGGCATTGTTAGTGATCAAAATCACCATCGACCGTATGGCTGCTGTTTGAAAATCACTTTGGGCCCAAGACATCGTTCACACGGTCGAAAAGGCCTTGTGCTTTCTGCTGATAGTCATTATAGCCAATTCTAAGATATGCGTAATCCACATGGTCGAGGTGGACGTTCTAAAATATTTGCGCTTGAATATCATTATGGTGAAGCAAAAACAGGAGCCGTGCATCCTCGAATAATTCATTCACGTGTGGCATGCATCGCTGTGTTTGTAGATTTGTTAACTTGTTATCATATGGTCGGATGGGGGTTCAGTTACTCATTATGTCTTCACTGTTTATTACTGGCACATCCATCATGATCTATGACGCCGATACTTCCCTCTCGTACGGACAAATAAACATAAATAGAACCCACGACAGCATTGTAAGGTGAACTAGCACATCTGCTTATCTAACAGTTATCATGATAGCCAGATCCAAGATGGCGTGGGCAGGAGGTCGACGTATTGGTTAATTCCTTTATCTTTTGTCAACTGTACATTCATTGCGTATTACCCACTTATTTGCATTATGTGCCAGCAACGTAAATTATTTATATCAGTCGACCGTCATATCACATGATTTTGACAACCACAAACGAACAAATACAGATATAATGATTGTGCATGCATTACGTGAATATATTTCTAAAGATACATTTCCACATTTAATATCAAAGAAAACCTGGCCTGTTACGCCACGAACGTTGTTTCTGTATTTCACCGCGCTTTATCGATGAAAAGAAATGAATGCTACAATAACAACGGTTTGTTGGTGGGACCCATTTCGCTATTGGGACAGGTACTTTTCGGGCAATACACCCTTTTTTAAAGCATTCATCGATGCTCTGACACTTGCGAAAGTTATAGTCGTCCTTACCAATCACGCAATGGTTTCTTGTTGTTGATTTTCCAGGCACCTGTGAAATAGAACACGAGTGGCAGTTATGGCATTGCTTTATCGCAGAGACTCATCACGTCAGCATAGTTAATAATCAAAATGTAAACGATTATTGATGTACGTTGAGCCTGATTTCTTCCTAAAAACCTTTCTGTCTTTCAATTAACATATACATTTATTTTTTACCTGGAAAATACACTGCAGTTTCACACAAGGTTTCCGAGCGGCTTTTACATTGTGACTGTGAAACTTCGGTGGCTGGGTACAATGTAGCTGACTCTACTGTGACACTTATCTCGGTGCTGATTTCCGGCGTTTTATTTCAGAGGATGCACGATGCCCCGGGAATATAGGAACCCACTACAAGTACCTGAGAAAACTTGCTCTGGCCCCAAACCAGCCATTACGCTTTTTATTTGTAATATACGTTTTTGCCTTGTCCTGGTCAATCACTGTTTTAATTTAATTATCTGTTCATTAATAGGTCTTTTGTAACCATAGTGAATGATCTGTTTCTACGTCTAAGGCTGGTGACGATGACATAACCGATTCATGCTGCATATGGATGATATTGGTCCTCAAAGGGTATGCGCAGGCAAAGAATCCACACCAATATATATTTATATATGTACGTATGCATATATATGTATTGATAAGTAGATAAATATATATATATATATATATATATATACATATCTATATATATATATATATGTATATTTTATATATATATGTATATATATATATGTATATATATATATATATATATATATATATATATATATATATATATATATATATATATATATATATATATGCTATAAAAGTATAACTTCATACCTCATGATATCATATTGATCATTTCAAGAGAATTGAACATTACAATAAATTCGATCATTGCAATATGGGAAGTACAGTTTTCAGACCGGGGTCGGGATTAATTTTTCTGGCACCGTGGCCACAACTATCTGTAAGCTTAGTTTAAAACAGGACACCGGACTTCGCAAACAGCACCAGGTAAAGCCTTCAACTTTTGATTCCATTGGACATTGACAGGTGACCAGCCTCTCTTGCTGTCGGCCAGTAATTCAGCCACACCTGTTTCGTAGACTGTGTGCTCAGCTTCTCCTCCTAGCAGGAATACCTGTTGGTTATCGGTGTTAAATGTCAGCATACAGGAAGAATTCGGGAGGTTGAAGTGTTGAAGCTTCTGAATACCTGTGGCGACATCATTAAGCACGTTGGGGATTGGACAGATGTAAACATTTGTATTATCGCAGAATAAAAGAGTTTCATTGACGCATTCAACCCCTTTGATAACATATGACACCTCCTCCGGGAGCTTCTGTACATGAGTAGTGTTGCTACTAGCTGAGGAATAGATCTGCACCAATGCGCAGTCTTCATCCCCGTGTCCCATTACGATAACGTCTGTATCGCCATAACGACAACAACAAGTGCTATAATGCCGACTACCCGACAGCCTCCCTGCTTCTCTGACAACACCGCCAGGCAACTCAATTTCCTCCACCTCATGAATTAAATCATCGGTCTCAGGATCTTCTCCACCTAACACCAGAATCTTCCCGTTACACACCACCATACTATGGTACCCTCTGCCATATTTCATCGGGTTCATTCGTCGCCATTCTCTCATAGGTACATCACAGCTATGAATCTCCGTGTTGTTTTCACCAAGACCCGATACATACAAATAAGTTCCATCAGAACAGCATGCGGCAAGATCAAGCTCACTCTCTGTATCTGGTGGGCTAATAGATGCTACTTGTTCGGCAAATGATTCAGAGTAAACTGATATATGATCTTGATCACGCCACATCACCGCTGTATAGGCTATGGTTTCATTATTTCTCGATGGCAGAACAGGTTGTGGTTTAACATTAGAAAGTGAAGATGAAAGGATAGCTTGAATATCTGCTCTGTCACCAAGAGCTGAATCTGTCTGAAGGTAATGGAGGAATCCACGTCCTATGTTGCCAAGGGGTAATGCCTTCAACAGAGCTGGGAAGCTATCAATCCGGCGGTCGCGGTCGTGTCGTAACCACTGCATTGCCGACGACAATCTCTCATCCGGATCCTGAATGCAGAGCTTTTCATGGCTTAAATAAACCTTGACAGTGTTGAATGGAAGTGACAGGAAGCTAGATTGGTTCTTGAGAGTGGGGAAATTGGTTAAAGCAAAACTCTCGAATTTGGATGCCATTTCGGTATCGTTAGCGGACAGCGAATTACTCCAAACAGGAAGACAATTGCTGATGGAGGGAGTCAAATGAGACAAATATGCCTGGTGACATTGTTTGGCCAATTCAGGAACTTCCAGTTGGTCCGCCAGCTTGCCTAGGGCTTCTGCTTGCTCAATCAAGACGTCATTTAGCTTGCCTTGATACAAAAAGCAGAGCAGGAGATGTAATATGTCGGGGTCAGCCTCCACTTCGAGGCATTTCACGGTGTCTCCATTATGGTAACACGCTGATAGTTTACGACTCAAATAGCACGAGCTGGCGGTAACAATGGCTCGATGGACCTGGAATGAACGCCCAGCGCATTTGAGAGTAAAATCCGAGTATACCTTGGATTCCCAAGATTAACAAATTCAGCAAAAAGTTTCGATGTATCAATAGCATCGACGGAAAATACAGGAGCAGGTCTGGACACATAATAGTCTCCATCATCTATTGTCGCCGCTGATTCTTCCGCCATTTTGATGCAGCTTCCAAACCCTGCAAAATAAAAATTTACAGTAGGCGCATACCTAGTCACCTTATGTGAACTATAAAAGTCATCATAATCTCGACTGATACTGCAAAAGATATGGCTTGCAGGTCGGTTTCCCTTGCGAAAGGACGTTTTATTTAGCTGTGTTGAATACAAACCAATTAACAAACTTTGTGGCTAAGAAAATATTAATTTGTGAACTAGGTAATCTTCTTGGTGGGCACATTCAATTGAGATGGCGCAAGGTTTACACGGTTTATATCAACTTCATCTGGTTTAAAGTGACCCCTCCATATCATAGTGTGTCCCTTGGCAGTGACGGCGTAGATCAATATCATAGCTAGACGGCAGAGGCTTAAAGTAGGGCGGTCGAGTCAACGATGCGAGACGAGGACTTACCAGCTGAGGGTATTGCTATTAGAGTAACATTTAACACACATCGCCAGGTAATACCGTTGGAATATAAAAGTGCTACTACATTATTACAATCAATAGAACAAATGAATTAAGAAGTAGAGTCGGTATCCTCCACTAAAACAGTCGCAAACTATGTTAGGTCCCAGGTCTGCGTTTTAATGATAATCATCATAATGTTTTCGTTATCACGAAGATGGAACGTATACACGCAGCAATATAACAGTCCAGAGCACTTGATAACAAATCATTCGTGCTCGTGGTGTTGATTAAAGTAACTAAATGCAAACGAATGATTACTAAGGTATGCATCAATTATATGGATGTACCAACATCAGATTCTGCTTTCGTTTTCGCAAATCAAACGTTGCACTATGTGACCAAATTCAATCAGGAGGATCAAACTTACCTCAACGACAATCACGAATGCTATGGAAAGTTGATATTTCTTGTGCCCATACCTAGACCACAATTATCGGATAATCGTTGCTCGACACCATATAATTCGGCCCAAAAACTGGAACGATTTGATTTCTTGCGATAACAAAGAAGAGCTCTAACGATCTCGCATATCCTTTCAAGGCATAACGTCTACCATATTCATAACGAAAGTAGCCGTTTGGCAAGGTTTAAGGCGTCATAATGTATGCTTCTCATTGTTGTGGAGCGCAAGTTGAAATGAGCGCTGACTTAACAAATGCTCTCTCAACGAAGGAATGATCATTCGTATTCCTATCATTTGTCAACCACTACAAAATAAGCGTATGCACGGGGCAACTCTATCGATGGAACGATATAAAGTAGCTGGGTCTCGTATGGCACGGACAGATGAGCAGCGTGTTTAACATTCCCGCACATATATATGAGCGCATATGTCAATATATGAAGAAATCTTTATGTAAATCTTTATATATATATATATATATATATATATATATATATATATATATATATATATATATATATATATATATATATATATATATCTATATATATCTATATATATATATATATATATATATATATATATATATATATATATATATATATATATAATATGTATAAATATATATATATACATTTATATATGCATATAAATACACATATATGTAAAAATATACGTGTGAATATATGTATATTTATCTATATATATATATATGTATATATATATATATATATATATATACATATATATATGTATATAAATATATATATTTATATTTAAATTATTCAGAATGATGCAAATGTGCAGGAAAGGAGGTAAAATATGTATCGGATTTTCTCACTAAGCTGTATATATAAACATGAAGAATTGTCACCAATGACGAAATTGTCACCAATATTCTCAACTGGAATCAGAGACCGGGGAGGCAGTGGCAAGTTTACTCCAGGGTATGGTGAATGTACTAGACGACTTTCTTTGTTTGCAGGCTTTTGCTGCTAGGCATTGTTAGTGATCAAAATCACCATCGACCGTATGGCTGCTGTTTGAAAATCACTTTGGGCCCAAGACATCGTTCACACGGTCGAAAAGGCCTTGTGCTTTCTGCTGATAGTCATTATAGCCAATTCTAAGATATGCGTAATCCACATGGTCGAGGTGGACGTTCTAAAATATTTGCGCTTGAATATCATTATGGTGAAGCAAAAACAGGAGCCGTGCATCCTCGAATAATTCATTCACGTGTGGCATGCATCGCTGTGTTTGTAGATTTGTTAACTTGTTATCATATGGTCGGATGGGGGTTCAGTTACTCATTATGTCTTCACTGTTTATTACTGGCACATCCATCATGATCTATGACGCCGATACTTCCCTCTCGTACGGACAAATAAACATAAATAGAACCCACGACAGCATTGTAAGGTGAACTAGCACATCTGCTTATCTAACAGTTATCATGATAGCCAGATCCAAGATGGCGTGGGCAGGAGGTCGACGTATTGGTTAATTCCTTTATCTTTTGTCAACTGTACATTCATTGCGTATTACCCACTTATTTGCATTATGTGCCAGCAACGTAAATTATTTATATCAGTCGACCGTCATATCACATGATTTTGACAACCACAAACGAACAAATACAGATATAATGATTGTGCATGCATTACGTGAATATATTTCTAAAGATACATTTCCACATTTAATATCAAAGAAAACCTGGCCTGTTACGCCACGAACGTTGTTTCTGTATTTCACCGCGCTTTATCGATGAAAAGAAATGAATGCTACAATAACAACGGTTTGTTGGTGGGACCCATTTCGCTATTGGGACAGGTACCTTTCGGGCAATACACCCTTTTAAAGCATTCATCGATGCTCTGACACTTGCGAAAGTTATAGTCGTCCTTACCAATCACGCAATGGTTTCTTGTTGTTGATTTTCCAGGCACCTGTGAAATAGAACACGAGTGGCAGTTATGGCATTGCTTTATCGCAGAGACTCATCACGTCAGCATAGTTAATAATCAAAATGTAACGATTATTGATGTACGTTGAGCCTGATTTCTTCCTAAAAACCTTTCTGTCTTTCAATTAACATATACATTTATTTTTTACCTGGAAAATACACTGCAGTTTCACACAAGGTTTCCGAGCGGCTTTTACATTGTGACTGTGAAACTTCGGTGGCTGGGTACAATGTAGCTGACTCTACTGTGACACTTATCTCGGTGCTGATTTCCGGCGTTTTATTTCAGAGGATGCACGATGCCCCGGGAATATAGGAACCACTACAAGTACCTGAGAAAACTTGCTCTGGCCCCAAACCAGCCATTACGCTTTTTATTTGTAATATACGTTTTTGCCTTGTCCTGGTCAATCACTGTTTTAATTTAATTATCTGTTCATTAATAGGTCTTTTGTAACCATAGTGAATGATCTGTTTCTACGTCTAAGGCTGGTGACGATGACATAACCGATTCATGCTGCATATGGATGATATTGGTCCTCAAAGGGTATGCGCAGGCAAAGAATCCACACCAATATATATTTATATATGTACGTATGCATATATATGTATTGATAAGTAGATAAATATATATAATATATATATATATATATACATATCTATATATATATATATATGTACATATTTATATATTTATGTATATATATATGTAGATATATATATATATATATATATATATATATATATATATATATATATATATATATATATATAATCTATATATATGCTATAAAAGTATAACTTCATACCTCATGATATCATATTGATCATTTCAAGAGAATTGAACATTACAATAAATTCGATCATTGCAATATGGGAAGTACAGTTTTCAGACCGGGGTCGGGATTAATTTTTCTGGCACCGTGGCCACAACTATCTGTAAGCTTAGTTTAAAAACAGGACACCGGACTTCGCAAACAGCACCAGGTAAAGCCTTCAACTTTTGATTCCATTGGACATTGACAGGTGACCAGCCTCTCTTGCTGTCGGCCAGTAATTCAGCCACACCTGTTTCGTAGACTGTGTGCTCAGCTTCTCCTCCTAGCAGGAATACCTGTTGGTTATCGGTGTTAAATGTCAGCATACAGGAAGAATTCGGGAGGTTGAAGTGTTGAAGCTTCTGAATACCTGTGGCGACATCATTAAGCACGTTGGGGATTGGACAGATGTAAACATTTGTATTATCGCAGAATAAAAGAGTTTCATTGACGCATTCAACCCCTTTGATAACATATGACACCTCCTCCGGGAGCTTCTGTACATGAGTAGTGTTGCTACTAGCTGAGGAATAGATCTGCACCAATGCGCAGTCTTCATCCCCGTGTCCCATTACGATAACGTCTGTATCGCCATAACGACAACAACAAGTGCTATAATGCCGACTACCCGACAGCCTCCCTGCTTCTCTGACAACAACCCGCCAGGCAACTCAATTTCCTCCACCTCATGAATTAAATCATCGGTCTCAGGATCTTCTCCACCTAACACCAGAATCTTCCCGTTACACACCACCATACTATGGTACCCTCTGCCATATTTCATCGGGTTCATTCGTCGCCATTCTCTCATAGGTACATCACAGCTATGAATCTCCGTGTTGTTTTCACCAAGACCCG
>CM067352.1:18254381-18259119 GCA_034190875.2 Urechis unicinctus | reverse complement strand
ACATTCGCATAAACACAGACTTGCAAAAGGTTGCCACCAGCTACTTAAAGGGTACCTGTATAAGCTGAAGAACAACTCCGGGATTGGTAAGACAATGGACGAGTTGACGTCAAGATTGTGTGCTCGGTAGAAGAGAAAATATATGCAGGCTCGTGGACAGTTCCGCCTATGCTCGACATCAAATATTCGATGATGACCTGGCAACTCTGCATATGCACACGACTCACTTAGTGTTGCAATGTCCAGTATATGTAGGCATGTGCATACTCGACCTATCGGAGCACCTGATGTCCGACTTCTATTATAACACAATGAAGTCCAGATATGGTAGCGACCTTGGCCTACTAAACACAGATACGGACTCGCTGCTATGAAGATCCGTACAGCTGATATGAACGCAAACATGCAAGAGAACAGTAGGGATTTCTTCGATACCCGCAACTATGATCCTTCCCTTCTCTTGTTCGTAAATACGAAGGTGCTTGGGAAGATGAAAGATGAGTGTGCAGTTGTGGCCATCAAGGAGTATGTCGGCCAGCGCCCTATTATGTACTCGATCCTAATGTCTGACGAAGACGACATTCAAAAGACAAAGGGAGGTTGTGGCTAAGAAACACCTACGTCATGCACAGTAGATGGAGTCTCTGTTCACAAAGAAACAGTTCCGTCTTGGAATGAATATGCTACGCAGTGAAGGTCACAAGATATATAGGCTACATGTCAAAAGGTGTCACTCTCTCCGTTTGGCTCCAAGCGGTGGATAGGCACTTTGGCCTATGTTCGTGCTAGTTTACCAGCAAACTAATATGGGAGAGCAGCGATTAGGGGTGTAGTGTAGATGAGTGCGGTGCGCAAGAACCGCTACTCCCTATACTACTACCACTCTGTCCTTGCCGATCCTTACAGCCAAATTTATTTCCCTGACAGCCGTCTATGGATATGACGAATGGCACCCTGGCTTATTCTAGTGCAATCAATTTGCAGCAAAATGACATGTATTTGGAGTACATTATTAAAGGGTAGATTTATTGATAACGAATTTAAAACTTATATTCAAAATATAAATCATTGGTCTCAGCCATTTCAAGTATTTACTGTATAAAGGTGCATATTACCAAAAATGTGACAAACTCTGTTTTGAATATATATTTAGTTGATTACACTGATGCTTCTTTTGGATATTAAGTCTTGAACAATGTGGTCCAATCTATCAAGCGTTATCTATAAACGAAATGGGGCGTGTTGTAAGCTTCAACATGCATCCGAATGTAGCAGGTCGGCTGGCTAGCACGGTACTTAAGCTGGTGTTGCATATATATATATGTATGCTTATTGCGATTGTCCTTTGCCGATCATGTTTTGTCATACTGTGCCTGTGCGAAACACTTTTCCATAACATGTACGTTAAGATTAGGGATTTGTCTGTTTGAGTGCATAACTTCTTGAAGAGCAAAATTGTACGCTTTTCGATTTTCTGAATTGCAAAACATCACAATAACGCGTCCCAAATAATGCACTCTAAATTATGATTAGGACGTATATGCACTGTTATCAAATTAACATAATTACAATTGCGGTAACTGTATCGAATTTTTGGTAAAATTCTAATTCCTAGATTAAATGAATGTGCCCCGAGTTATGACGTATCTACCTTTTTTTGTTTTGATTATTTTGTAGTCTATCAACCGCATAAACAGATTTGAATTCGTTCCAGTCGCTACTCTGTTATTAGTACAACGTCGTTGGCGGATGCTATATGTCATATTGTCAAATTGTGCACTATAAGAAAAACAAAACCATATTGTGTGTGCAATTGTCTGCAAAAATCTTTATGAATAATTCATAGGGTTTAGGAGAAGAATGTAGCAATATACCAAATGTTGAGAGGCGTTTCAAGTATCAAACATCAGTATAGCACCTTCCAATGCTTATGAAGCACGCCGATGGATGATTACACTATGCAAGTTTTACTTATAGCTTTGGATGCGAAAGCACATTGAGGGCATACACATTTTAAAAAGAACTGTTGATTTCTCACATAACACATTTTGTATATTGTGCGTTGGGTAGCGTTCCATGGATCTGAAATGCACCTAGTTTTGCGAATAACTTCTAATAATCACCCGCACTTGCTCACTGATATTATCTATTGCTATTGACTGTCTATTGACAATGGCAATTTTTCCTTTCCTAGCCCCCCACATAAGTTTTTTTTAATTAATTGCCTAGATATTCTAGGGAGGCATTTGATCTACTAGTGCATGCTATATGAATGATGCATTGATCCTCTAGAGATATAAGGATGCAAATTCGTCCTGGTGGCTAGTATGTAAGTGATAGTTGGGCATACTCTATATGACAGAATAAGACTTTATTATGTACGCCTCCATTGATATTTGAACAAGTTGCATATAAAAAAATGCACTTCATTGATATCGATTGACTATGCCTTATTGTATTAGTTAAAAAAATTTCGCCAAGAAAGAACGTTCTTGCTCCAACAAAAGGATTTTCTGTAGTGTTTTGTTGACAGGGATATTCTATTGTCCTTGGGTAGGTCTGTCGTCATCTACATAAGAGTTGACTTATGTCGTAGTATACATACGAGTTACGTAATACTGTGATAGTACGAGTACTTCTTTGCAAATTTGTGCATGATATCACCGAGACAGATGCGACAGCCGGTGATTAGTCTATGTGTTGACCAAAAGGTCAAGGCGTAAAAATTAGCACGTCATTTACAAGATCCTGTGTATCAATGTAGGACTACATTACTTCATATAACACCAAGGTCCTGCTTTTACTGCGTGACTTGTATAATGTTATAACGGGTTTTAATTTTTGATCAAGCTACTTTTCTTAATGCAATAAATTACAGTTTGCCCTAGATGCTCTGTTGACTTGAACCTCGTACATTGGATGATGGCAACGACTCTATGCATTAGGTCAATCGTAACATATATAACTTATGACTCATAATTTAACAAATAATGACCATATGTTGTAAAGTATATAGTGATGCACGCTACCTGCACTAATAGGGGATCCATATTAGCTCTCAAACGGATATAAGGACTACCTCTTATATAACCCGGGCGATACATTCATATATACGCTAGCTTGCTAACTCCGAATCGCAATCGAAAGTTATGTGGTTATGACGAATGTAATAATGCCTTGCGTGTAATTTAGCAAGGATCCCGGGATATCATCAAGCAGTATAGACGCTCATTTAGGAACATGTGATAGATTTGTCTACTTCATTCGTCCTCTTAGACAATATATATAAGGTAAGCAGTACTGCATGTTTTATCATGCCAACAAATTTCAGCGTCAGAGTGTGTGTCTTTCATCTACACAATTTTCGCAGGGCCTATCACGTAATTTCCAGTAAAACGTTATAAAATGGTCACTTTCGTGGAAGGCATCAATGTTTAAAGCATATTTGCCATGACTTCGGAAGACTTGAGTATTTCTATACTATAAACAGTTATCCATGCAATCGATTGGGTGTAAAACGGGAGTTTCATGCGTCATAGTTGACTGTTTAGTAGGCAACGGCATTTGCTGACGTTATTTTGCGAAAAAGCTGTAATCGTTTGTTATGTGCTGTTTTGCGGAGTCAGTTTGAGAAGCAGTGTCTTTTGTCATCAACGAATTCCTTGATAGCCTTTGTGTGAATGTATTGCAATAAGATATTAAATCATTTAATCGTTTAGGTGAGTTTAGTTTTTAAACGTGTGCTTAGTGACAAATTAAGCACATTTTTGCATATTGTACTGAATATATAAGTCTGGCAGAATAAATGGTAGCTGCATTGCATGAATGGTTGATATTGGTGCTACAAGGTACTAACATAAACACGCATATCTTCCGTTGAAGCAAAGTTACAATATTGATCATTTAAATAAGTGCTCATATTTTGACACAGTGTGTAATTAATTCCGGCAGTTGTGCCACTATATGAATAGCAGTAGATGCATTATTATGTGTATGTGTCGAATGGATACGGAACTTATGATACGGAACTGTTGAGATCGATAGCATTTTCCATGATGACGGCTGAACCTGCACATCGATGCTATAGTTGTGGCATACTGCTTATTGCTGCTATTGCGCCAAAAGAACAAAGCATATTCTGCAAGTATAACATGGCTACGATACCATGCGCTTAAACGACTCTGAATTAAGAAAGTCGAAGCCATATCGGCGACAACGGTATTTGTACCTTACAAGTGACGTAATATTGCACTTTATTAAATGTAGACACTCAAGCAAGACGTGTAGACTAGCGAACTGTGGATGCTAACTTCGTAAGAAATATTGCCCTTTTAGTAAATTGTTGACACGGTCCTGGTTATTCGATTGTGACAAGAAGATGAACATGTCGCTCGGCAAATGTTTAATCTGGTAATCGCTGATTAATGATATAAAAAGTGCTTCAAGATTTGTACTTGGCAGCAAGCTTTATATGTCTTTGTTAAATTTGCCTCCCCCTCTTATCACCAGGAAAACAAATTACACACTCCCACATCCCACATTTGTTTGCAATTAGGACGTTAATCTGTAACGCGTCATTAGACCTCAAGTCCATCCTGAAAATGTTCCTTCATATACGCGCTGCCATGCGCATGTTACACCCGAGCATTACAGAATCTCAAATGACATTTGAGAATGGATTTGCCATGTGGATACTAATGATGAGCTAAATCATATATGGTGTATTGCGTGCATGTTA
>CM067352.1:18231881-18249381 GCA_034190875.2 Urechis unicinctus | reverse complement strand
CTGGGGTTAGTACGCAAGTTAATTGTGATGTATATGAGTTCCCATAAGTATCTAAATAAATTGCCGTATGTCCAGTCCCAGCTGGATGCTGGTTAATCGTTTTCATTAATGGCACTAACCTGCACTAAAACATGACTTAATGCCGTAATTTCCTGCTGATTTACTGTATATATAGGCCAGTACACTTTTTGATACATGATTCACACGGATGTAAAAACAGGGATATAAAAGGGAAATAATAAATTACATATGGTGTCCTGGTCAAACATTAGCGTTTTTGAGGTCATTGATTGACCTCTACTATTGAGTTAATACATCGCCATACCCATTTGAGCAGAACGATAGCAACGAATATTAACGTGGGTCAGGAGGTGACACCAACTTACGATGCCTTAATGCAACATAGCATGTAGTACATTTGGGAAAGCAGTCCCCGTTATATATCTGCATGCGGAATGCTTGTGTAGAGCGGCCAGGCATAAATATACCTTGAGCGTTCTGGAAATGGCATTGCGTCTGATGTAGTCACGACAGTCATTATAGCGGTAGTATGTATGTCATAATATGCATGCAGTCTCCGTATTAGGAAAACCTGATACTCCAAGTAACATAAACTAAAGCGCGATATACAAGTGCTGCAAAGGATCCAGAGAGTGGCTTGTCAACCTGATAGTATGGCAATATAAACAGAAACTGCACTTCTCAATGATAAGTACTCTTTCTGTGACTGATAATCAAGACTGGTGGCGCTTATTTTGTTGTTCATGATCGTTCGAAACGATTAATTGCCACCTGGCACAGCTGAGATATTTTCCTAGAAAGTGATTAAACATGCCGCCATTAGGGAGTGGATTGCAGGGAACCAATGTAGGCTGTCGATTACAGTGATTTAATAGATAACATTTATAATCGAGTACTACCTAATGAGCTTGCGTCTAATTGTATCCCGTTAAAAATACAATTAGTTCTATTTCTGTCCTAATTGAAGATATCGTGTTTGAGTTGTGTGCCAATTCACTACAAGGATCCAATTCAGTCGTCACGCAGGTGGATAATAATTCTTTATAACCAGCTGACAAGCCATCGAATTTCATGTAAGCCTCATGTAGGTCCTTTTTGTAAATATGTCATGAACGTGTGACGTGGCATAATGTAATCTCTGGCAGATAAGTACCATTAATGTACATATCAAGCGTGCTGTATCCGACACTGTAAACATATCACCAATAGTATGATGACTAAGTCTATTCAACCGACAAATCTCATTACACGCTCAAACGACTAGTTTACGTCAAGCACATTATACTTCACTCAAATGAAGATTTGTTATATACGAGATCCGGCAAGTCATTGTTAGATGCATCGTTGCTAAATGGTGCATGGACTATCAGAATACAATTCGATACGATACTACAGGTCTACTGTACCAAAAGCATGGCTAGTGTCTGAGATAAGCACCAACCTAAGAAGTAATAATGATCAATGTAACATTAGTAGTAATATATATTTCGCACAACAAATGGACGGTTGTAATTGCAAAAAATACTCATGCATAACAATGTTACGCCATAATTATTTCATTCAGCATAGGTTTCGTGTCGCTTTTGGTGAGCATCAATAATGAACTGCACAGCTTCCTTTGGGACACGACAATACAGTCGCAGAAATGTTTATTGCATTCAGCTGGCTCTACCGTGTAATATCTATTGATGCGCAGGGCATACTCTCAAATAATGAGCTTCTCATGAAAAGGTGCCAAATTCGAACAACATTATTATGGAGTGCTGTTATTGCTACATTATACCTGCATGCACCCTAAGTATTAAACGCATTTGCGCAATAGACAATTTTATTTTCGCAATAATTCATAATTTTTTTCTTATATTGAACTCTGATAAGCAAATAAGTGCACATAATCGACACGATCCAAACTATCGATGCGTCCAATAAAATAATAAAATACGAAGAATTTGATATACAAAGCGACATTATTTTCCAAAATTACCACTACGGATAAGTATGTGTCTGATTAACACCATAAGACATATTTTGCTGTTGTCGGTGTCCCACTTGCATATGTTGCAGTAATATTATGATACTTCTGATTGTTATAGCCCTTATATCTTCGCTGTTATGTCGCGATTTGTTTCTAGTCTTATCGTATATATATCAGCAGGGGAAGCGTGATATATGGCGGAGCAAATTGATGTAAAAGCTTCGCCTTGAACAGCAATGTGCTATGCCAAAACAATAAATGCCATGCATCTTCATCGTAATGGTAGCTAGAAGAAAATGCACAGTCGTGTTTTGTCGAATTCTATGACTTTTGCGGTCTTTTCGGCTTTCTTAGCCTGATGTATCTAGAAGTAAACTTATATAGCTAATACAGCTGGAAGCCTATTTTACATCACGACTTATCGTTTTAATGTACAGTCATACAATTAAAAAGGATATTCATTGCACAAGGAGCTCAAATGACATAAGGCACTGCCAACAAACTCAGTCTCTTAAAATATGTGTGGTGGAACAGTGGTTTGCATTAGAATATCATGGCAGTCAAATATTAAATACAATAGGTCTCGATAAATCAAAATAAGCTGAGAAGAGTCATATATTAATAGATTATCAAGTACTGTGCAAACGTATGATTTACTATTGGCAGATGAGAAATGTTACGAATACATTGTGTTTAGATGTGGCAGTGGTTTTGGTAGTAACGTTGATGGTATAGCTTAGCATTCACTGTTGTATTTTTACAAGTGATCCCTTGTAGATTTGCGCCGTTCGTTGTCGTACTTGATTGTCAATGGCATCGATGACCAACTGATTTAAGCGATTGGTGAAATAGCATACGCGACGTATGAAACAATTATTGTACACTTCTGATTTACTGCAATAAACATTTTAATGTGATTTGTGCATGTGTTCATTATTCCGCATGAGTCACGACTATCACGTTAATATTCTGATGATGAAGCAGCAGTTTACAACGATATGACAATGGGACATATGTATGGCATGTGCTGCTTCAATCTTCTTTTGACGCTCAATGATAAACGACGTAAGCACATAACATTAAACAACATGGCAACGCCAAAGGGTAGATATTCATAAAAAACATCAATATCCTTGCTCATGGAAAAGGATAAGCCAACATGGATGCTGAAAGTGATCCATACCATTGGGCGGTTAATCCACCACCTTATCCATTTGAGCATAACGATAACAGCGATCATTAACGTGGGTCAGAGGGATACGCCAATTTACGAAGCATTGTTTTGAATAATTCATAATCGTATTACGTAGCATAAAATCAGCCTTGGCAGATAAGTACCGTATATGTAAAAGGTAAACATGCACCAACTGTTAACATCCGTTCATACAATTGCTTCAGAATATATCGACACTATATGCGACACTGTCA
Organism: Urechis unicinctus; assembly: GCA_034190875.2. Classification (NCBI taxonomy): domain Eukaryota; kingdom Metazoa; phylum Annelida; class Polychaeta; order Xenopneusta; family Urechidae; genus Urechis; species Urechis unicinctus. Next base: position 18,245,957 of record CM067352.1, on the reverse strand, counting down.
ACCAACCGAAATCTATTCTTCAGATAAATTACGTGATTTTGTTCAATACATGCAGAGCATACGTTGTATTGTGCACGAATTACGTCCGTCGTAATATTCCGCCCCGTTATGTATATGTACAATAATTAAAATGTGCAAAATCATTTACTTATGCATCGTAGCTAAATTGTGCTTGAACCTGCTAAGTACCATATTACACAATATTACAGGTAAAGTGATCCGGGAAATGACTTGTGTTAGAGGTTTAGACCAGGTGAGTATTAAACGCTTATTCTACGAAGTGAAAACAAGAATTGTCTTCTGTTAGGTCAAATAAATGTCTTAATACTATATTGCGAGGATAATGTTGCTTACTGAGGTTACGTAGGGCAGCACTGAGTTGCGAAAAAGCCACAGGTGTATTTGACAGTCGAGACAATCACCAACACAAAACAAGCCGGACAAATATAAAACCTGGATTAGTAAAATTGTTTTGCACGATACTGAAATACAACTCATTTGTGTCAGCGATTTCAAGAATTTATGAATATGCACATCACCATTAATTTGACTTACTCGATTTCAAATAAATATATCATTGATGGCATCGATGCCTTTATTGCAAATTAAGTCTTAAAAATGTGGTCCAATCTATCAAGCGTTATTTACAAACCACCGGGCATCCTAGGCTAGCAAAGTACGGAGGAATGATGTTTGCGTGTGCAGCTTCTCAGCCTGGGCCCTAGTGTTTTGTCATGTTTTATGATCAATGATCGGAGACGCCCATATCGATCATTTGTTGATGATATACTGTCTTAAATACCACTGAACTGACTGAGATATAATCCAAATAAAGATTTCCCAAATTCGCCCTGAAAAGGTGCGACATCAGTGATGTTGCTAATAGTAGCGCCCTACTCTACTATTTGCCGATGTGTTAATTTGATATTGATTAACCAAGATAGCATGTCTGCTTGACTAGCATGGAGTTTGACCTGGGGATGCATTTGTATAGTTATTGAGGTGGTCACATGCCAATTATGTTTTGTCATGGACGCTGTACCCTAGCACCTGCCCTCTGCGAAACACAATTTATAACATTTGGATACAATTTAGGATTTGCCGGGTTGAGTGCATAACTTCTTTTGATGCGTAAAATGTACGTTTGCGATAACTAATAGAACATATCTCAACAACGATATTATTTTACCTTAACGAATACTAATAGCATTGCATGGAGGATATCGCAACTTTCTCATCGATCGGTGCTATCATCAGTTCAATAGCTGAGGTTTTAATTTCTATTTGAATGGCAATATCAACACATAAATATCATATAGATGTCTTGTCTTGATGTAATATCGTTAGCCACTAGTTAAAATAGCATCATAATAGCGCAGCTGCAGTGTGCCAGTTAATAGCAACAAACTAGCAGAGCTGTCAGTCATTAATGACCTCATTCAAAACCAAACAATTGAGAAGCGTTTCCAGCAACAAGCATCAGTTAAGCACCTTTTGCTTATTGTGAAGCCCACAGATGAGTTTTGTTCTTGTTTAACGGTGTGTTCTTAGATATATATATATATATATGTATATATATATAAATATATATATATATATATATATATATATATATATATATATATATATATATATATATATATATATATATATATATATATATATATATATATATATATCTATATATATATATATATATCTATATATATATATATATATATATATATATATATATATATATATATATATATGAAGGCCAATTCCATAGAATTGATAATGTTGATGTTTGGTTCTTTGACGAATAATGCTAGACTAAATTGTACATAATTGGTGTGATGGCTTGCAGCTCAATGCGATACCTTCCATAAATCCCCTCATGCAAACCAAGAAATATGTATACGCTTTTGCCTTATGGCGAGTGAATTAAATGTTTGTCTGTCACCTGCAGTTTTATTCGTGTCATGATGTACAATCTTATTGGTAGGGTCATAGCTTTAGATGCGAAAGCATGATTAGGGTAATATTTCAAGGAAAAGTGTTGGATTTCTTGCAAGAAATAATTTGTATATTAGGCGATGGGTTGCGTTCCATGAATCTGAAATGCATTCAGTGATCAATTGCATTCTACTGCCATTGGTAAGTATTTTTGATTGACCTAGATGTTTGAGATTGGCATTTTGAGAGATCTACTTAACCAGTGTATGCATTATAGTTTGACTCAATAAAAGACAAGTTAGAGATTTGCAGATCATTCTAGCTGCATATTGAGCATGATAAAATATATATCACGTGTTATGAATGATACATTTACCCTCTAAAGATATAATGATGCGAATTAGTCTTGATGGCTGGAAGATTAGAGATTGCTAAACATTCTTTATACGGCAGATCATTACTCTATAAATAGCTTATCGAATAAAAGAGCATTATCTACGCCCACATCGATATATATACAGGTTACGTATATGCAAAAAGCACTTCATTGATATCGATTGACTATAATTTATTGTCATGTTTAGCCATCATTTGCACCACGAAAGAACGTTCTGGTTAATGAACAGGGTTTTTATGATATGTTTAGTTGACAGTGACATTCTATTGCCTTAGGTATGTCTATGTCATATTATACATACGAGAAGGTTTATGCTGTGTTAGTGCGAATAATATCTTAAATATGCATAAATGTTATAACGGGTTTTAATTTGATCGAGCTTTTTTTTTATGCGACAAATAAAAGCTTGCCATGCATGTTTTGATGACCCCCATCTCGTATATATTACACGTTGACCATATGTTGTGCAATAAAGTACAATGTACGACAAGATGAATGCACACACGTCTGCAGAAATAGGTGGCTTCATATTGGTTGTCAATCGGATATTAAGACCACCTCTGATATAAACCGGACTGTACAATGATATATATATATATATATATATATATATATATATATATATATATATATATATATATATATATATATATATATATATATATATATATATATATATATATATATATATATATATATATATATATATATATATATATATATATATATATATATATATATTTTGTGAAACTTTTCCGAGGGTTCTGCTGTCAGGACGAATAAAATACTGCCAAACGTGTGAGATAGCAAAGACCGCGGGATATTATCTAACAATATGGATGAACATATAGGAACATATGATCATTTTCTCTATTTTATTTGTCATCTATAGGAAATTTAATAGTTTAAGCAGAAACGCAATTACATCATGTCGACCTAATTCACCGTCAGACTGGGTGTCTTTTATCTACGCAATTTGTCGCAGCACTTATCACGTAATTTCCAGTAATACGTCATAAAATGGTCTCACTCGTGGTTGTCATCTACGTTAATAGCAGCGTATTTTTCGTGACTCTGGGATACTTGCTGTATTATCTTACTATATACGTTTAATCCGTACAATATATTGGATGAAAAACGGGCATTTCTTGTAGACTGCTGTTTAGGTATTGGCATTTACGGACGCTATTGAGCCAAGAAGCGGTTAGTGCATGCAAAGCACTGTTGCGAAAAGTAAGCCGAGTAACATGGTGAATATTTTCGCCATCTATAAGTTAATTGTTAGCTTTTGAGTGACAGTATTTCAATCAGATATTGCAATCAGCTTTTGAATGAATGTTTTGCAATCTGATATTGAGCAATTGAATTTATAAAGGATCGTTTGCTTTCTCAAGGTGTGTATTGTGATGCAGTTAAACTAATATATAGAACAAGCAGAAAAAATAATAGCTGTATTGCATTGTCTGAATAGTCAATATGGGTGTTATAAAGTTCATAGAGTGTCGAAAGATAACGCACACATCACCCGTTCTATCAAAATTACAATATTGATCATTCATATAAGGGATCTTATTTTTACACCGTTTATACTATTCTCGTTAATTTTTCCACCATGTGAATGCCAGTAGATGTATAGAACTGTACATGTGTCGGATGGACGTGTACCTATAATAAGAAACTGTTAAGATCGATAGCAATTACCAAGTTGACGGCTGAACAGGGATGTTGTAATTGTGGCATACTGTCCAGTGCTATTTACAAAAAATAACATGGCTACGAAATCGCGATACCATGTGATTAAACGAAATAGGAGAGTCAAAGCAATGTCATCGACAACAACAAATGGACCTTACAAGTGATGTAATATTGTAATTCATAAAATGTTGACACTAAAGCAAGACGTATAGACTAGCGAACTGTGTAAAAAGTATTGCTTCTTTAATCAATTGTTGACACTTACTGTTGTACATTTTATTTCTATATCTGATAGTTCCTACACAGTCCTGATTATTTGAGCCGTTTACCATGCAAACAGATTACAACCAGAAGATAAACATGTCTCGTGGTAAATGCTGCATATGTTCATCTCTGATTAATGATATGGGAAGTGCTTTTGGTGTTGATTCATTAGCATGGCAATGAGGAAGTCAAAGTTGGCAGCATGGAAACAGTCCGTCTCTGTATAGCCCAATATGGGCTGTAATGCTGCGGTCTTATCATTTACCTCAATCGCAAACATTGCCTGGTTGAATCGCATGTCGTTATTTGTATGACATTATTCATACATTACCATATAACTTGCAATCACTCGGAATGTACTCATAATCCACCCTGCTTTCCGCATTAATTAAGACAGGCATTTGAGAGTTCCAAATACCCAGAATAGAACAAGGTTTGATTTACCTTTGGGAAGTTGTCCGTCACAGCCAATCAATCGCAATCGTGTTTTGCGTCTGCTTTTAAGAGGCAGGGTTCAGTTTAGATTTGTTTGGAGCACAAGAAAAATGTTACGTAGCTCCGATTGTTATTGTTTTAACAATTTCAGAACCATAGATATTCTTTCTACTTGCAATGTTGTTACTGTTACTATTCTTACCACCTTGAGTGCGTTGAATCAAAAACAAAGAGCCATTGTAAAATCCGAGGTGTAATAAAGGCATCAGCAACGTTGATATATTGCGAGGCCTCGAGTGAGCTCTCTTAGCGAAGCTGTAAACTCTTTGGCTTAAATGCGAGCGCAATGGTTAAATAAAAATACTTGTGGAGGCGTGTGCTGTGTGTTAATTGCTATACTCGCTAGGCACGAATGCTCTTAGAATTGCTGTGCATGCTTTATAAAATTGCTATAATATAGCGCTGCCGATAATGTTCCTTCTCTAACGCCACCGTAGACTTCGTGACGAAACACAATGCACCCACTCTGTAAAAATAGCGCACCCTAAAAGATGGTCCATTACAACCGGAATTAGTAGCCTAGCTACGGTGTTGTGTAGCATTGTAAAACAACGCAAACCACGTAACGACGAGTGCCGCTTTAGCGGCAGCACATCGACAAGAAAAATATTGCCGCTGCAAAGTCTTGATTCGTTCCGCAGCATAATGCCTGGCGACAATTATTGCTTGAATGCAATGAATGCACATTTACTAAATACTTGATAACATAGTATATTTAACCTCAGAAGAAAATTGTCAATTGCTTCCTGGCTAAATAAGGATGCAATTCGCGATGACAAACCATTTAGGAGTTATATACTTTGCTCGTTGCTTACATGTCATACTATTGTCGACGCACTTAACACGCCCTCATTCTTGGAAATGTTTAATATCATAAGTTCAGTCAAGTATCGAATCAAGCGCAACCAGCGAGATGATATTAGCGCTTGCATTCCACTACCTGTACAAGATTAGAAAGTGCTGCGTCCTCGATTTGTTTATTCGACAATTTGGGGCATATATTATCTTTTATATATCATCAATCTCTAAAGTGAATCTGGTACAATGTTTTATTGTATTCCGTAGATTATGAGCGATATTTGGGCACTAATGGCATATTCAGGTGAAATGTACATCATAAATCACCTTCGTCTACCAAAATACGGTATAACGTAAGAGATATCAGATAATACTGCCCAATATCGTATTTCATAGATTATGAGAGGTATTGCGGGCACTATAGGCATATCCATATAATATTCACATCATGTTTGATAAATGGTTTATGCATAAAGATATGCTGGTAATATTTTAGTTATCGTATACATTTTCATCGTAGATGCATCGCGTGATACCAGATCAATCCTGCCAAATGTCGCATTTCTAAGGTTATGAGTATAGGGGTAGGGTCCAGTCATGGTTCTCATGACAGGATGATTAAAACAATGTCAAAAGATTATTAGGATATCACATCTGTTAAGTAGTGTATTACATGATCTGATGACGTATCTGTTGCATATTTTTCCCCGAAAGCTACCTAATTAGTTGGAACCAAAGCCGTCAAAAATTAACCTGGAAGATTTTGAATATCAAATAATGATTGTTTATTTCTTGCGGACACTGATATAAAAAATGTACAAATCGTATGTGCTCGATTTATAGTAACTTGATCTAGTGACATATGATGCGGACAACAGAAATAATTAACAAAGCTGAATCATATAGTGAAGCTTATTTAACTAAAACTGTGCGGCTCGGGCATGACACCACTGTTGAGCGAGTGAGCTCAGAGCTCGTTGTCTGTCAGTGTACTACGTCGCTTTGATACAGTTTATAAAGAACGTATTCTAGAAAAGTTGGAATTCATCTATTCACATTCTTCTTGCAACGAGCAGAGCAATTCTTGCAATGCTGCTACATGTTCAAGGTTATTTTGCCAATACAGCTCTTATTTATAGACATGTCATCCCATTTAGTTCGTGTATATATGGTATTAAGATAAGAGCAATACGATTGCTTTAGTTATACAAGCCTTTTATTGTCGGCATACCTAGTAGCTCTGGTTCAGATTGTGACATGGAACGAAGCAATTCAATTATGTATGGTATGTGCGATGCCTACTAGCACAAAATATACGAGAATCATTGACATTGAACTGTCCATCCTTTGTGTGGGGAGAAGTCGACATTGGACGCAGGGAATTTCCAATATTTAGCATCGCATTGCATCGACTTTCCCTGTTTGTTGTGAAATTTGGCTAAGACAGATCACTACGAAATTACAATTGGTAGCAAATACAATCCATCAAAATAAGCTAGTAATATATTTGAGCGAGGTAAAAGGCAGCACATTGTTTCACGAAATGCGTTTTTCTTCCCAAAGCATGCTATGAGATTTTATGGATTTCTCTTAACACAGGATCGATCATATGAATAAGCAACTCACCGTGCTTCAATGGTATGATGATTGGATGCTTAACGCCGTGCAGCAATCCTGTACACAATAATACACTGCACAGGACTTGAGTATGTTTGTATGAAACCTATCACCATCGCGATCCTGTAGTTTGAGTAATGTTCCATATCATGCTTTAAAATCAAGCCCCCCAAGTTGTGGAAACTCGATAGATTGTATTCATCTAGAGGACAGTATGTGCAGAGTTTTATATATGCAACTATAGTTCTACCAAATGGACATTATGTACCAAACAGAGAAATAACTATCCTCAGTAGAACAGCGATAACTGCCCATTTTAATCACCTTGCATCGTACACCTCAATAGATTTAATCATGTCGATGATGAATCGATATACTTACCAGATTGATGTAATATACACGTTTGTTTGAGTTTTAAAAACCGCAATTATTAATCGAATTTATCTCATTAATTAAACATTATAATCGAACATAATGACACCATATCGATGCATTTGCAGGACAAATTGCAAAACACTCCAAAAATTTAATACTTGTCAATATATATTTTAATGTGTCTATAATATTATTCCGCATCCCCTGCTTTGAGCCGTTTTACTGAATCCCGCAAAATGTAAATCAAGGAACCTCTCGACATATGTAAATATATATATATATATATATATATATATATATATATATATATAAATATATATATATATATATATATAGATATATAGATATATATATATATATATATATATATATATATATATATATAAAATATACATATATATATATATATTCATATATATATATATATATATATATATATATATACATATATTGTGAGGTTCCTTATATATATATATATATAATATATATATATACATATATATATATATATATATATATTTATGCATATATATATACATATATATATATATTTATATTCGTTTTTTGTGTATGAGTATATATATAAATGTAGTATATATATATATATATATATATATATATATATATATATATATATATATATATATATATATATATATATATATATATATATATATATATATATATATATATATATATATAAATGATTGCAAATGACAATCTTACGATATCATAACATCAATAATGCTGGCTTACACACCGGATCAATGCACGCAAGGCCAATCATGATTTCTTGTCCAGCTTGATGGTTTTGTAATCTATCATCCTGCTATGCGACGATGCAGCTGTCCAAAAGCAAGCTATAATTGCCTCACCAGTCGTCTATATAATCGTGCGGCATTTTCGCAATGCGGTAGTTATAAGATGCCTATTCGAAATTATACAACTCGTCATAACTGCTGCGTGGTCTAGATTACACGATTACTAGCAGATAACAAGCGCTGTACAGACGTGTTGCCGGTTAATATATGCGTGCAATGTTGTTACAGGTTATTTATTTTGCCGGACATTGCAGCTGCTGTACTGCAAATTATAGTTAATTATTAACGTCAATCATAAAATAACAACATTCGTTTCTCACTTTTACTATTTGCCAACCTCAACGCAAGATCATACTAATGCGATTTTGCATTGAGCGAAATGAATTCGTCTAGCAGTGGGATCGAGCACAAAACTTAATAGCAATATTGGTGCTGATCAGGAGTTCGTGGCATTGATAAATCGATCTACACGGAGCCGTTGTCTAGCTAACTTAAATGTACACTCAATATTTCCTTGTTGATATTATCACAGCAATGGTATTTCGCAAAGCTTATGCTGTGTAAACGCGGGTTGAATGTGTTTCCTATCTATGTTTAATTATGTGAGCATACGTAAGAAACACTGCAAGTTTAAATGTTTTTTGCCATAATTGAATAATACGCATCAAACGGATGCAAACTCGATTTGCTGCGGCAGCAAATTTGTGCATAATGGTATCCCCTACGTATAATTGCGATGTTCTAGTTGCTATCAGCTATAATCCCTGATAATTATTTGCAGTGCCCAGCGATTTGTTCCCGACGTTAAATCATGTATATCAGAGCGAAAAGGCAAAGGCACACCTTCCGTTTTGCAGGTGTATTTCAACTTTTAAATATGTAATACAGACAATGCCATCTAGTATCTTCATAAACGCCTTCATTCTGGAGAGCTTCAATGCTATGAGTCGAATTGCGGTACATACCGTTTGATGGTTGCAAAACGACTGTTAAGGATAGCTTGATAAGATTCATAGAGTCAAAACATGACAGTGCATCTAATCCACACTCGTCCAGTGAGCAATGTATGTGTTGTCAGACAAGCGAAACAATCTCTACGCATCAATTCCACCACATAATGGGTTTGCTTGAAGAAATTTCGTTTAACGATGAAAGGCTTCGGTATAGAGCCGTTCAGTCCGATAGACATACAGAACGGTTTTCGGATTTATCTCGCACACGCAGATATTTGTCTCCGAGCAAAAAAACCAAAATTGTAAATTTCAATATGCAGTTCCAAAAACCATACTACTGATTGAAAATGAAAACGATGTCATTAACTTACTGTACTGAGAGTAAGTATGCTTCGTAAAGACACGCATATTGTCGCTGAATCCTATGCATGCTATTTTATTCACTTACTGTCTACATTTATGCTAATATATCAAAGAGAAGCACATTAACTTTCCTTTTTATCATTTACACAGCAATGATTGATTTGGGTATTTAACTGAACCAATTACCATCACTCATATGTAGACATGGCATCCTGTTATAAAACCTCACTGACCTTTGATTGATTCCATTGATCTGTCCCAATATCCGGCGACTCTTCTTCTGATAGCAATGACAACTAACTAGTATATCTGCGTGAGTTATATGACCAAAAAAACGGTCCATGCTTTAAATATGTGGTTGTAATAGCGAAACACGTATGAAGATTGTTTAGCTCCGTGATACTACCTTATTAATGCAGAGGAAGTAAATGCAATGCACAAATGGCCGCAGACATTGTGTGGAGACTAAAATATTAGTAACCCGCGATTATCTCCAATGCTACTTTTGTCCTGGAAACATTTGTAAAACCTTATAAGCTTTAGTGTTGCACATGCTATAGGACATGATTTTTATTTGTTGTTATTGAAAGTGCTCACGCGTCCTTTGAAACTGTATCCATGCTTGTATCCACTTGAAAATAGCTCCGCCTCGGTGATATGTGCCTTGGTCTGTAGCAAGCTCGCATTCTGGTAGACGATTGCTTTTGTTGAGGGGTGAACACTCTAACTCAGCGGGTACATTAAGCTTTTCAAAAAAGCATAATCTGTCCTATACACAATATCATTGATAAGTCCATGGATTAAGTATGTAAACTTTACACATATGTCACTTTTTATTCAACGGGGCATTAATTCCGCCAGTTTTATTACCGAGTATTATATCCATTATAACTCTCATTTCATATTATATGAATTAAGTACCATACTGGCCGTGAATGGATTATTTATAATACTAGGTATTTTCCAATAATGTTGCCTATAGTCTTTTCGCTGTCTATTTTGCGTGAATATTACAACACTGATTTCTTAGTGATTACGTCGCATGAATACACTTAGCTAATTCTCTAACATACCTCTTGGAACGCACTTCCTCACAGACCACCATTTCTCTTTCATGAACCTCACATAGCGTTGAACCTGTGTTACATTTAATCTGCATGTGCAAAATATAAGGACAAGCCAGCTTCTCAAGTCTATACAGTGGGTGATGTGAAATGTAGATACCGCAAAAATACCATCCGCAGCACAGAGCACAAATGACCTGCGCCCAGAAACCAGCAAGCCCAGCAACGCATCAAGAGGTGACTCATAAAAAAAGCACAACAAATGTTCCGTTGGACTTCATATTGTTTCGCAGCATTTCCCAGTGGCACCCAACACCCTCGACTGAGGATATCATAGGTAAAAATGCATAATTCGAGATAAAGCCAGGTTTGTGTATACAGCATAGATCACGGCAGTTGAATGTGCTAAAAGCTTTTGTAGCTGACTCAGAATCATTTCGACCATGATAACACCATCAGTATCTTTGCTCACGCAAAGAGTTGGGGGTTCTTTGAACATACCAACATGGAAGCTACAAGCTCCATACAATGAGTGGTTAATCCATCACCGTATTCATTGGAGCAGAACGATAACAGCGAACATTAGCGAGGGTCAAGAGGTGACACCAGTTTACGATGCATAAACGCAACGTAGCGTGTAGTAAACTATGACAAGCAGTCACAGATATTTATCCACAAGTCGATTGCTAGTGTAGCACAACCACACACAACTATACATTGAGCCTGTTCGAAATAGCATTGAGTTCATTGTGCGGTCCAACTGAGCAAATGTAAGTTATAAAGACACGGATGCATTAAAATAAACAATAGCTAAGATGCATTTATATTCGATTGGGGGTGCTGCTTTTGTGATTTTAAAGTCTGTCATGTCAGTTATCATTGCTTTGGTATTATTATTATTATAATTCGCACGCAGCCTCCGTTTAAGTCAAACGTGATACTTGGAGTAACATTAATCAAAACACGAAATTTAAGTTTTTAAATTGCATACTAAAAACGCATGCATAACAATGTTTCATTTATCATTGTGAAGCGTCGGATGGGGCTGTTGCTGGGTTAAGGGTATCCACCTGGTTAAACTTTGCAGAAGCGTCTTAACAATCGAGTTCGGCTCGTCAATCGTACTCCCCGGCTCATTCCACTGATATGAGAAGAATATTCCGACGGATAGTTATACGACGGTTATCATTGTATCTTCAAATACAATCCACAAACAACCTACTGACAATTATCTCCACACCGCAACAGATACACCGCCGGTTTACTGCAGTTAGCAATAGCCTCCTAGTTTAACTTTACATCTGTGTCTATGCGATAGAGTCCGGCGAGGCGATCGTACATCGAGGCTTATATCACTGAGTTGAGAAGAAAATTCAGACAGACAGTTATACTTGTACAAGGGTTAAATAGAGATGAGTAAAGTTTAACTGAATCGGCAATTAATAATATGGCACATAGGTTGCCCAATGCATGACTTTCCACGAGAAAGGTAGCGCTTCTTCTTGCCAGGGTTGTTATTTTAAATTCGGCCAGAAAGGTGGCATGAGAAAGTCCCAATTATATCTGACGAGGTTGAGAAATATTGCATTTCGTAGATTATGAGTGATATGTTGGCCACCATAGGCATGCCATATATCAACTTCAATATATGGTCTTTACCCAAAGTGAAGATGGTACAATGTAATATTTTAGTGCTAGTGTCAATTTTTACTGTTGCTACATCGCCTGATACCAGATAAATGCGGCCATATTTTGTATTTCTAAGCTCATGAGTATGGGGAATGAGTCCATAATTTCCATGACGGGATGATTTTAACAATGTCAAAAGATTGTCAGAATACCACATGTGTTTAGTATCGTATCTCATGACGCATCTGTTGCAAATTTAACCCCAAAAATAAAAAGCTAACTTATTAGTTTCAACCAAAGCCTTCACAAATGTTCCCGACAGATTTTGAATATCAAATAATGATTTATTATTTCTTGCTTTACTGTTATGACCATCAGTCGATCTTGATATACTTGAGCTCAGAGCTCATTGTTTGTCAGTGTAATACGTCCTGTTGATAAAAAAACGTATTCTCGGAAAGTGAGAATGCATCCATACATAATCTTCTTGCAATGATCCTAGCAATACATGCAATGCTAGTACAGGTTCCATGTTTTTTTTGCCTATCTACTCTAATTTATAGACATATCCTCCCATTAATCTGCATTCAGTTCGTCAGTCTATGGTATTAATATACGAGCAATACGATTGCTTTAGTTATACAAGCCTTTTCTTGTCGGCATACCTAGCAGCTCTGGTTCAGATTGTGACCTGGAACAACGCAACTCAATTATGCATGGTATGGGCGATGCCTGCCAGCGCAAAATATACGAGTATGATGGCATTCAACTATCTATCCTTGTTTGAAGTAAGATCGACCATGGACGCAGAGAATATTTAATAGTTAGCATCGCCTTGCATCGACTTTCTCGGCTTGTTGCGAAATTTGGCTCAGAGACATCATAACAAAATAACAATTTGTGGCAAATACAATCCATCAAAATTAGCTAGTAATATATTTTGAACTAAGTAATAGGCAGCATATCGTTTCATGTAATTTGTTTCTTCCCAAGGCATGCTATCAGATATTATGGATTTCTCTTAACACAGGATCGATCACATGAATATGCATAACACCGTTCTTCGATAATTTGGTGATTCGTTGCCGTACAGCAATCCTGTACACAATAATACACTACGCATAAAACCTATCACAATCGCTATCCTATAGTTACTGTGATGATCCATATTCTGTTTAAAGTCAAGCTTTCTTAGTTGTGGCACATGATAGAGGACATCTAGAGGACAGATTGTAAACCTCCTTATGTGAATGCATTATTGAACAGGATTTATGTCGTGCATGTTCGATGCGTATTGTAATGCATCAAACTCATTGATTCCAACGTTTCTTGACTGCACTAATAATGGGCGGCGAACGTGTTATCTCTGTACACAACACCAGAAATATTCTTCTGCAGCAGAGGTTTATAAACTCAACGAATGTGCCAACAGCTATAATCATACCAACCCGACATTATGTGCAAATCACAGAAATAACTATCCTCAGTAGAATAGCGGTGACTGCTCTCTATAATCACCTTGCATCGTAAACCTCAATGGATTATATCATTTTGATGTATAATCATTATACTTACCTGATGGATTTGATAAACACGTCTGCTTGAGGTTTAAAGACCACAATTAATAATCGAATAAATCTCATTTACCATGCATCATAATCTAACATAAT
>CM067352.1:18211881-18226881 GCA_034190875.2 Urechis unicinctus | reverse complement strand
GAAATGTGATTAGCAAATAAGTCTACATATTCGACACGATTCAAACTATAGATGCGACCAATAAAATAATAACAATACGAGGAATTTGATATACAATGCGACAATATCGTTTAAAAAACAACCGTACATTAAGGAGTTGAGTGTCACTGAATAACACCAAATGGCACATTTTATGTTCTTGGTGTTTCACTCGGATATGTTGCAGTAATATTATAGTTTTCCTCTCGTGAATGATACACTCGATTGCTATGGACCTGATATCATCGTTGTTATCCGCGATTTGTGTCTAGTCGTGTCGTATATGAATCATAATGGAAAGCGTTATATATGGCGAAGCACATTGATGTAAAAGCCTCGCCTTGAGCAGCAGAGTGGCATGTCAACTTGCTAGCGTAGCATCATCTGCAGAAACTGTACTTCTCAATGATAATAACTCTCTCTGTGGCTGACAACCAAGACTGTTGGCGCTTATTGTGTTGCTTATGGTCGTTCATAACGATTAATTGCAAGCTGGCAAAGCTGTGATATTTTCGACGAAACTAAACACACATGCCGCCATTAGGGAGTGGATTGCAGAGAACTAATGTAGGCTGTCGATAGCTTTTAAATACCTAATCAAATCTAGTACTACCTAACGAGCTTGTGTCCAATATCATCCGGTTGGCAATACAGTTAAATTTATTTCTGTCCAAATTGAAGATATCGCGTAAGAGTTAGTTTGCCAAATAACGACAAGGGTCCAATTAAATCGTCGCGTGCCAAATTCGATCTAAATTATCATTGTGTGATGTTGTCGCTTCTCTATACCTGCATGCATCCTGAATATCAAACAGATTTGCACAATAGCCATTTGTTTTCGCAGTAATTTATTATCTAGTTTTATTCTATTGAAATGTGATTAGCTAATAAGTCTACATATTCGACACGATTCAAACTATAGATGCGTCCAATAAAATAATAAACATACGAGGAATTTGATATACAATGCGACAATATCGTTTAAAACAACCGTACATTAAGGAGTTGAGTGTCACTGAATAACACCAAATGGCACATTTTATGTTCTTGGTGTTTCACTCGGATATGCTGCAGTAATATTATAGTTTTCCTCTCGTGAATGATACACTTGATTGCTATGGACCTGATATCATCGTTGTTATCCGCGATTTGTGTCTAGTCGTGTCGTATGTGAATCATAATGGAACGCGTTATATATGGCAAAGCACATTGATGTAAAAGCCTCGCCTTGAGCAGCAGAGTGGCATGTCAACTTGCTAGCGTAGCATCATCTGAAGAAACTGTACTTCTCAATTATAATAACTCTCTCTGTGGCTGACAACCAAGACTGTTGGCGCTTATTGTGTTGCTTATGGTCGTTCATAACGATTAATTGCAAGCTGGCAAAGCTGTGATATTTTTCGACGAAACTAAACACACATGCCGCCATTAGGGAGTGGATTGCAGAGAACTAATGTAGGCTGTCGATAGCTTTTAAATACCTAATCAAATCTAGTACTACCTAACGAGCTTGTGTCCAATATCATCCGGTTGGCAATACAGTTAAATTTATTTCTGTCCAAATTGAAGATATCGCGTAAGAGTTAGTTTGCCAAATAACGACAAGGGTCCAATTAAATCGTCGCGTGCCAAATTCGATCTAAATTATCATTGTGTGATGTTGTCGCTTCTCTATACCTGCATGCATCCTGAATATCAAACAGATTTGCACAATAGCCATTTGTTTTCGCAGTAATTTATTATCTAGTTTTATTCTATTGAAATGTGATTAGCTAATAAGTCTACATATTCGACACGATTCAAACTATAGATGCGTCCAATAAAATAATAAACATACGAGGAATTTGATATACAATGCGACAATATCGTTTAAAACAACCGTACATTAAGGAGTTGAGTGTCACTGAATAACACCAAATGGCACATTTTATGTTCTTGGTGTTTCACTCGGATATGCTGCAGTAATATTATAGTTTTCCTCTCGTGAATGATACACTTGATTGCTATGGACCTGATATCATCGTTGTTATCCGCGATTTGTGTCTAGTCGTGTCGTATGTGAATCATAATGGAACGCGTTATATATGGCAAAGCACATTGATGTAAAAGCCTCGCCTTGAGCAGCAGAGTGGCATGTCAACTTGCTAGCGTAGCATCATCTGAAGAAAAACTGTACTTCTCAATTATAATAACTCTCTCTGTGGCTGACAACCAAGACTGTTGGCGCTTATTGTGTTGCTTATGGTCGTTCATAACGATTAATTTCAAGCTGGCAAAGCTGTGATATTTTCGACGAAACTAAACACACATGCCGCCATTAGGGAGTGGATTGCAGAGAACTAATGTAGGCTGTCGATAGCTTTTAAATACCTAATCAAATCTAGTACTACCTCACGAGCTTGTGTCTAATATCATCCGGTTGGCAATACAGTTAAAATTTTTTTCTATCCAAATTGAAGATATCGCGTAAGAGTTAGTTTGCCAATTAACGACAAGGATCCAATTAAATCGGCGCGCAGCTGGGTAATAAATTTTTATAACCAGCCCGCAAGCCATACAATTACCTGTAAGCCTCACATAGGTATTTTGCATCATTAATAAATATTTCATGAACGTGTCATCTTTGGCAGATAGGTACCATCAATGTACATAACAAGCGGGCGCAATTATTTAATATCTGTTCATATTATATTGTTCTTAGATGTTAACGGCACTGTATGCGACACTGTAAACATATCAGCAATAGCATGATGACCAAGTCTATTCAACCGACAAATCTCATTACACGCACAAACGACTAGTTTACGTCCAGCAAATTATTTTCACTCAAATGGCGATTGCGGCAAATCATATAGAGATGCATCGTTGCTATATGATGCATTGACTAGCAGAATACCATTTGATACGATACTGCAGGTCTCCTGTACCCCCCAAAATGACTAGTGTCTGCGATAAGCACTAACCTCTATTACCACAGAGCAGTAATATTTTAGTAATAACGATCAATTTAATATAAACAGTTATATATATTTCGCACAACAAATGGACCGAAACGTTTTAATTGCAAACAAAACCCGCGCATAACAATGTTACACCATACAAATTTCATGCAGTTAATTTTTTTTCTGTCGTTTTGGGTGAGCATCACTAATAAACAGCACACTCTCAAATAGTGAGCTTCTCATACCTAGGTGCCAAATTCGATCTAAATTATCATTGTGTGGTGTTGTCGCTTCTCTATACCTGCATGCATCCTGAATATCAAACAGATTTGCACAATAGCCATTTGTTTTTTCGCAGTGATTCATTATCTAGTTTTATATTATTGAAATGTGATTAGCAAATAAGTCTACATATTCGACACGATTCAAACTATAGATGCGTCCAATAAAATAATAAACATACGAGGAATTTGATATACAATGCGACAATATCGTTTAAAACAACCGTACATTAAGGAGTTGAGTGTCACTGAATAACACCAAATGGCACATTTTATGTTCTTGGTGTTTCACTCGGATATGTTGCAGTAATATTATAGTTTTCCTCTCGTGAATGATACACTCGATTGCTATGGACCTGATATCATCGTTGTTATCCGCGATTTGTGTCTAGTCGTGTCGTATATGAATCATCATGGAAAGCGTTATATATGGCGAAGCACATTGATGTAAAAGCCTCGCCTTGAGCAGCAGAGTGGCATGTCAACTTGCTAGCGTAGCATCATCTGCAGAAACTGTACTTCTCAGTGATAATAACTCTCTCTGTGGCTGACAACCAAGACTGTTGGCGCTTATTGTGTTGCTTATGGTCGTTCATAACGATTAATTGCAAGCTGGCAAAGCTGTGATATTTTCGACGAAACTAAACACACATGCCGCCATTAGGGAGTGGATTGCAGAGAACTAATGTAGGCTGTCGATAGCTTTTAAATACCTAATCAAATCTAGTACTACCTAACGAGCTTGTGTCCAATATCATCCGGTTGGCAATACAGTTAAATTTATTTCTGTCCAAATTGAAGATATCGCGTAAGAGTTAGTTTTGCCAAATAACGACAAGGGTCCAATTAAATCGTCGCGTGCCAAATTCGATCTAAATTATCGTTGTGTGATGTTGTCGCTTCTCTATACCTGCATGCATCCTGAATATCAAACAGATTTGCACAATAGCCATTTGTTTTCGCAGTAATTCATTATCTAGTTTTATTTTATTGAAATGTGATTAGCTAATAAGTCTACATATTCGACACGATTCAAACTATAGATGCGTCCAATAAAATAATAAACATACGAGGAATTTGATATACAATGCGACAATATCGTTTAAAAACAACCGTACATTAAGGAGTTGAGTGTCACTGAATAACACCAAATGGCACATTTTATGTTCTTGGTGTTTCACTCGGATATGCTGCAGTAATATTATAGTTTTCCTCTCGTGAATGATACACTTGATTGCTATGGACCTGATATCATCGTTGTTATCCGCGATTTGTGTCTAGTCGTGTCGTATGTGAATCATAATGGAACGCGTTATATATGGCAAAGCACATTGATGTAAAAGCCTCGCCTTGAGCAGCAGAGTGGCATGTCAACTTGCTAGCGTAGCATCATCTGAAGAAACTGTACTTCTCAATTATAATAACTCTCTCTGTGGCTGACAACCAAGACTGTTGGCGCTTATTGTGTTGCTTATGGTCGTTCATAACGATTAATTTCAAGCTGGCAAAGCTGTGATATTTTCGACGAAACTAAACACACATGCCGCCATTAGGGAGTGGATTGCAGAGAACTAATGTAGGCTGTCGATAGCTTTTAAATACCTAATCAAATCTAGTACTACCTCACGAGCTTGTGTCTAATATCATCCGGTTGGCAATACAGTTAAATTTTTTTCTATCCAAATTGAAGATATCGCGTAAGAGTTAGTTTGCCAATTAACGACAAGGATCCAATTAAATCGGCGCGCAGCTGGGTAATAAATTTTTATAACCAGCCCGCAAGCCATACAATTACCTGTAAGCCTCACATAGGTATTTTGCATCATTAATAAATATTTCATGAACGTGTCATCTTTGGCAGATAGGTACCATCAATGTACATAACAAGCGGGCGCAATTATTTAATATCTGTTCATATTATATTGTTCTTAGATGTTAACGGCACTGTATGCGACACTGTAAACATATCAGCAATAGCATGATGACCAAGTCTATTCAACCGACAAATCTCATTACACGCACAAACGACTAGTTTACGTCCAGCAAATTATTTTCACTCAAATGGCGATTGCGGCAAATCATATAGAGATGCATCGTTGCTATATGGTGCATTGACTAGCAGAATACCATTTGATACGATACTGCTGGTCTCCTGTACCCCCCAAAATGACTAGTGTCTGCGATAAGCACTAACCTCTATTACCACAGAGCAGTAATATTTTAGTAATAACGATCAATTTAATATAAACAGTTATATATATTTCGCACAACAAATGGACCGAAACGTTTTAATTGCAAACAAAACCCGCGCATAACAATGTTACACCATACAAATTTCATGCAGTTAATTTTTTCTGTCGTTTTGGGTGAGCATCACTAATAAACAGCACACTCTCAAATAGTGAGCTTCTCATACCTAGGTGCCAAATTCGATCTAAATTATCATTGTGTGGTGTTGTCGCTTCTCTATACCTGCATGCATCCTGAATATCAAACAGATTTGCACAATAGCCATTTGTTTTCGCAGTAATTCATTATCTAGTTTTATATTATTGAAATGTGATTAGCAAATAAGTCTACATATTCGACACGATTCAAACTATAGATGCGTCCAATAAAATAATAAACATACGAGGAATTTGATATACAATGCGACAATATCGTTTTTAAAACAACCGTACATTAAGGAGTTGAGTGTCACTGAATAACACCAAATGGCACATTTTATGTTCTTGGTGTTTCACTCGGATATGCTGCAGTAATATTATAGTTTTCCTCTCGTGAATGATACACTCGATTGCTATGGACCTGATATCATCGTTGTTATCCGCGATTTGTGTCTAGTCGTGTCGTATGTGAATCATAATGGAAAGCGTTATATATGGCGAAGCACATTGATGTAAAAGCCTCGCCTTGAGCAGCAGAGTGGCATGTCAACTTGCTAGCGTAGCATCATCTGCAGAAACTGTACTTCTCAGTGATAATAACTCTCTCTCTGTGGCTGACAACCAAGACTGTTGGCGCTTATTGTGTTGCTTATGGTCGTTCATAACGATTAATTGCAAGCTGGCAAAGCTGTGATATTTTCGACGAAACTAAACACACATGCCGCCATTAGGGAGTGGATTGCAGAGAACTAATGTAGGCTGTCGATAGCTTTTAAATACCTAATCAAATCTAGTACTACCTCACGAGCTTGTGTCTAATATCATCCGGTTGGCAATACAGTTAAATTTTTTTCTATCCAAATTGAAGATATCGCGTAAGAGTTAGTTTGCCAATTAACGACAAGGATCCAATTAAATCGGCGCGCAGCTGGGTAATAAATTTTTATAACCAGCCCGCAAGCCATACAATTACCTGTAAGCCTCACATAGGTATTTTGCATCATTAATAAATATTTCATGAACGTGTCATCTTTGGCAGATAGGTACCATCAATGTACATAACAAGCGGGCGCAATTATTTAATATCTGTTCATATTATATTGTTCTTAGATGTTAACGGCACTGTATGCGACACTGTAAACATATCAGCAATAGCATGATGACCAAGTCTATTCAACCGACAAATCTCATTACACGCACAAACGACTAGTTTACGTCCAGCAAATTATTTTCACTCAAATGGCGATTGCGGCAAATCATATAGAGATGCATCGTTGCTATATGATGCATTGACTAGCAGAATACCATTTGATACGATACTGCTGGTCTCCTGTACCCCCCAAAATGACTAGTGTCTGCGATAAGCACTAACCTCTATTACCACAGAGCAGTAATATTTTAGTAATAACGATCAATTTAATATAAACAGTTATATATATTTCGCACAACAAATGGACCGAAACGTTTTAATTGCAAACAAAACCCGCGCATAACAATGTTACACCATACAAATTTCATGCAGTTAATTTTTTCTGTCGTTTTGGGTGAGCATCACTAATAAACAGCACACTCTCAAATAGTGAGCTTCTCATACCTAGGTGCCAAATTCGATCTAAATTATCATTGTGTGGTGTTGTCGCTTCTCTATACCTGCATGCATCCTGAATATCAAACAGATTTGCACAATAGCCATTTGTTTTCGCAGTAATTCATTATCTAGTTTTATATTATTGAAATGTGATTAGCAAATAAGTCTACATATTCGACACGATTCAAACTATAGATGCGTCCAATAAAATAATAAACATACGAGGAATTTTGATATACAATGCGACAATATCGTTTAAAACAACCGTACATTAAGGAGTTGAGTGTCACTGAATAACACCAAATGGCACATTTTATGTTCTTGGTGTTTCACTCGGATATGCTGCAGTAATATTATAGTTTTCCTCTCGTGAATGATACACTTGATTGCTATGGACCTGATATCATCGTTGTTATCCGCGATTTGTGTCTAGTCGTGTCGTATGTGAATCATAATGGAAACGCGTTATATATGGCAAAGCACATTGATGTAAAAGCCTCGCCTTGAGCAGCAGAGTGGCATGTCAACTTGCTAGCGTAGCATCATCTGAAGAAACTGTACTTCTCAATTATAATAACTCTCTCTGTGGCTGACAACCAAGACTGTTGGCGCTTATTGTGTTGCTTATGGTCGTTCATAACGATTAATTGCAAGCTGGCAAAGCTGTGATATTTTCGACGAAACTAAACACACATGCCGCCATTAGGGAGTGGATTGCAGAGAACTAATGTAGGCTGTCGATAGCTTTTAAATACCTAATCAAATCTAGTACTACCTAACGAGCTTGTGTCCAATATCATCCGGTTGGCAATACAGTTAAATTTATTTCTGTCCAAATTGAAGATATCGCATAAGAGTTAGTTTGCCAAATAACGACAAGGGTCCAATTAAATCGTCGCGTGCCAAATTCGATCTAAATTATCGTTGTGTGATGTTGTCGCTTCTCTATACCTGCATGCATCCTGAATATCAAACAGATTTGCACAATAGCCATTTGTTTTCGCAGTAATTTATTATCTAGTTTTATTTCTATTGAAATGTGATTAGCTAATAAGTCTACATATTCGACACGATTCAAACTATAGATGCGTCCAATAAAATAATAAACATACGAGGAATTTGATATACAATGCGACAATATCGTTTAAAACAACCGTACATTAAGGAGTTGAGTGTCACTGAATAACACCAAATGGCACATTTTATGTTCTTGGTGTTTCACTCGGATATGCTGCAGTAATATTATAGTTTTCCTCTCGTGAATGATACACTTGATTGCTATGGACCTGATATCATCGTTGTTATCCGCGATTTGTGTCTAGTCGTGTCGTATGTGAATCATAATGGAACGCGTTATATATGGCAAAGCACATTGATGTAAAAGCCTCGCCTTGAGCAGCAGAGTGGCATGTCAACTTGCTAGCGTAGCATCATCTGAAGAAACTGTACTTCTCAATTATAATAACTCTCTCTGTGGCTGACAACCAAGACTGTTGGCGCTTATTGTGTTGCTTATGGTCGTTCATAACGATTAATTTCAAGCTGGCAAAGCTGTGATATTTTCGACGAAACTAAACACACATGCCGCCATTAGGGAGTGGATTGCAGAGAACTAATGTAGGCTGTCGATAGCTTTTAAATACCTAATCAAATCTAGTACTACCTCACGAGCTTGTGTCTAATATCATCCGGTTGGCAATACAGTTAAATTTTTTTCTATCCAAATTGAAGATATCGCGTAAGAGTTAGTTTGCCAATTAACGACAAGGATCCAATTAAATCGGCGCGCAGCTGGGTAATAAATTTTTATAACCAGCCCGCAAGCCATACAATTACCTGTAAGCCTCACATAGGTATTTTGCATCATTAATAAATATTTCATGAACGTGTCATCTTTGGCAGATAGGTACCATCAATGTACATAACAAGCGGGCGCAATTATTTAATATCTGTTCATATTATATTGTTCTTAGATGTTAACGGCACTGTATGCGACACTGTAAACATATCAGCAATAGCATGATGACCAAGTCTATTCAACCGACAAATCTCATTACACGCACAAACGACTAGTTTACGTCCAGCAAATTATTTTCACTCAAATGGCGATTGCGGCAAATCATATAGAGATGCATCGTTGCTATATGATGCATTGACTAGCAGAATACCATTTGATACGATACTGCAGGTCTCCTGTACCCCCCCAAAATGACTAGTGTCTGCGATAAGCACTAACCTCTATTACCACAGAGCAGTAATATTTTAGTAATAACGATCAATTTAATATAAACAGTTATATATATTTCGCACAACAAATGGACCGAAACGTTTTAATTGCAAACAAAACCCGCGCATAACAATGTTACACCATACAAATTTCATGCAGTTAATTTTTTCTGTCGTTTTGGGTGAGCATCACTAATAAACAGCACACTCTCAAATAGTGAGCTTCTCATACCTAGGTGCCAAATTCGATCTAAATTATCATTGTGTGGTGTTGTCGCTTCTCTATACCTGCATGCATCCTGAATATCAAACAGATTTGCACAATAGCCATTTGTTTTCGCAGTGATTCATTATCTAGTTTTATATTATTGAAATGTGATTAGCAAATAAGTCTACATATTCGACACGATTCAAACTATAGATGCGTCCAATAAAATAATAAACATACGAGGAATTTGATATACAATGCGACAATATATCGTTTAAAACAACCGTACATTAAGGAGTTGAGTGTCACTGAATAACACCAAATGGCACATTTTATGTTCTTGGTGTTTCACTCGGATATGTTGCAGTAATATTATAGTTTTCCTCTCGTGAATGATACACTCGATTGCTATGGACCTGATATCATCGTTGTTATCCGCGATTTGTGTCTAGTCGTGTCGTATATGAATCATCATGGAAAGCGTTATATATGGCGAAGCACATTGATGTAAAAGCCTCGCCTTGAGCAGCAGAGTGGCATGTCAACTTGCTAGCGTAGCATCATCTGCAGAAACTGTACTTCTCAGTGATAATAACTCTCTCTGTGGCTGACAACCAAGACTGTTGGCGCTTATTGTGTTGCTTATGGTCGTTCATAACGATTAATTGCAAGCTGGCAAAGCTGTGATATTTTCGACGAAACTAAACACACATGCCGCCATTAGGGAGTGGATTGCAGAGAACTAATGTAGGCTGTCGATAGCTTTTAAATACCTAATCAAATCTAGTACTACCTCACGAGCTTGTGTCTAATATCATCCGGTTGGCAATACAGTTAAATTTTTTTCTATCCAAATTGAAGATATCGCGTAAGAGTTAGTTTGCCAATTAACGACAAGGATCCAATTAAATCGGCGCGCAGCTGGGTAATAAATTTTTATAACCAGCCCGCAAGCCATACAATTACCTGTAAGCCTCACATAGGTATTTTGCATCATTAATAAATATTTCATGAACGTGTCATCTTTGGCAGATAGGTACCATCAATGTACATAACAAGCGGGCGCAATTATTTAATATCTGTTCATATTATATTGTTCTTAGATGTTAACGGCACTGTATGCGACACTGTAAACATATCAGCAATAGCATGATGACCAAGTCTATTCAACCGACAAATCTCATTACACGCACAAACGACTAGTTTACGTCCAGCAAATTATTTTCACTCAAATGGCGATTGCGGCAAATCATATAGAGATGCATCGTTGCTATATGATGCATTGACTAGCAGAATACCATTTGATACGATACTGCAGGTCTCCTGTACCCCCCAAAATGACTAGTGTCTGCGATAAGCACTAACCTCTATTACCACAGAGCAGTAATATTTTAGTAATAACGATCAATTTAATATAAACAGTTATATATATTTTCGCACAACAAATGGACCGAAACGTTTTAATTGCAAACAAAACCCGCGCATAACAATGTTACACCATACAAATTTCATGCAGTTAATTTTTTCTGTCGTTTTGGGTGAGCATCACTAATAAACAGCACACTCTCAAATAGTGAGCTTCTCATACCTAGGTGCCAAATTCGATCTAAATTATCATTGTGTGGTGTTGTCGCTTCTCTATACCTGCATGCATCCTGAATATCAAACAGATTTGCACAATAGCCATTTGTTTTCGCAGTGATTCATTATCTAGTTTTATATTATTGAAATGTGATTAGCAAATAAGTCTACATATTCGACACGATTCAAACTATAGATGCGTCCAATAAAATAATAAACATACGAGGAATTTGATATACAATGCGACAATATCGTTTAAAACAACCGTACATTAAGGAGTTGAGTGTCACTGAATAACACCAAATGGCACATTTTATGTTCTTGGTGTTTCACTCGGATATGTTGCAGTAATATTATAGTTTTCCTCTCGTGAATGATACACTCGATTGCTATGGACCTGATATCATCGTTGTTATCCGCGATTTGTGTCTAGTCGTGTCGTATATGAATCATCATGGAAAGCGTTATATATGGCGAAGCACATTGATGTAAAAGCCTCGCCTTGAGCAGCAGAGTGGCATGTCAACTTGCTAGCGTAGCATCATCTGCAGAAACTGTACTTCTCAGTGATAATAACTCTCTCTGTGGCTGACAACCAAGACTGTTGGCGCTTATTGTGTTGCTTATGGTCGTTCATAACGATTAATTGCAAGCTGGCAAAGCTGTGATATTTTCGACGAAACTAAACACACATGCCGCCATTAGGGAGTGGATTGCAGAGAACTAATGTAGGCTGTCGATAGCTTTTAAATACCTAATCAAATCTAGTACTACCTAACGAGCTTGTGTCCAATATCATCCGGTTGGCAATACAGTTAAATTTATTTCTGTCCAAATTGAAGATATCGCGTAAGAGTTAGTTTGCCAAATAACGACAAGGGTCCAATTAAATCGTCGCGTGCCAAATTCGATCTAAATTATCGTTGTGTGATGTTGTCGCTTCTCTATACCTGCATGCATCCTGAATATCAAACAGATTTGCACAATAGCCATTTGTTTTCGCAGTAATTCATTATCTAGTTTTATTTTATTGAAATGTGATTAGCTAATAAGTCTACATATTCGACACGATTCAAACTATAGATGCGTCCAATAAAATAATAAACATACGAGGAATTTGATATACAATGCGACAATATCGTTTAAAACAACCGTACATTAAGGAGTTGAGTGTCACTGAATAACACCAAATGGCACATTTTATGTTCTTGGTGTTTCACTCGGATATGCTGCAGTAATATTATAGTTTTCCTCTCGTGAATGATACACTTGATTGCTATGGACCTGATATCATCGTTGTTATCCGCGATTTGTGTCTAGTCGTGTCGTATGTGAATCATAATGGAACGCGTTATATATGGCAAAGCACATTGATGTAAAAGCCTCGCCTTGAGCAGCAGAGTGGCATGTCAACTTGCTAGCGTAGCATCATCTGAAGAAACTGTACTTCTCAATTATAATAACTCTCTCTGTGGCTGACAACCAAGACTGTTGGCGCTTATTGTGTTGCTTATGGTCGTTCATAACGATTAATTTCAAGCTGGCAAAGCTGTGATATTTTCGACGAAACTAAACACACATGCCGCCATTAGGGAGTGGATTGCAGAGAACTAATGTAGGCTGTCGATAGCTTTTAAATACCTAATCAAATCTAGTACTACCTCACGAGCTTGTGTCTAATATCATCCGGTTGGCAATACAGTTAAATTTTTTCTATCCAAATTGAAGATATCGCGTAAGAGTTAGTTTGCCAATTAACGACAAGGATCCAATTAAATCGGCGCGCAGCTGGGTAATAAATTTTTATAACCAGCCCGCAAGCCATACAATTACCTGTAAGCCTCACATAGGTATTTTGCATCATTAATAAATATTTCATGAACGTGTCATCTTTGGCAGATAGGTACCATCAATGTACATAACAAGCGGGCGCAATTATTTAATATCTGTTCATATTATATTGTTCTTAGATGTTAACGGCACTGTATGCGACACTGTAAACATATCAGCAATAGCATGATGACCAAGTCTATTCAACCGACAAATCTCATTACACGCACAAACGACTAGTTTACGTCCAGCAAATTATTTTCACTCAAATGGCGATTGCGGCAAATCATATAGAGATGCATCGTTGCTATATGGTGCATTGACTAGCAGAATACCATTTGATACGATACTGCTGGTCTCCTGTACCCCCCAAAATGACTAGTGTCTGCGATAAGCACTAACCTCTATTACCACAGAGCAGTAATATTTTAGTAATAACGATCAATTTAATATAAACAGTTATATATATTTCGCACAACAAATGGACCGAAACGTTTTAATTGCAAACAAAACCCGCGCATAACAATGTTACACCATACAAATTTCATGCAGTTAATTTTTTCTGTCGTTTTGGGTGAGCATCACTAATAAACAGCACACTCTCAAATAGTGAGCTTCTCATACCTAGGTGCCAAATTCGATCTAAATTATCATTGTGTGGTGTTGTCGCTTCTCTATACCTGCATGCATCCTGAATATCAAACAGATTTGCACAATAGCCATTTGTTTTCGCAGTAATTCATTATCTAGTTTTATATTATTGAAATGTGATTAGCAAATAAGTCTACATATTCGACACGATTCAAACTATAGATGCGTCCAATAAAATAATAAACATACGAGGAATTTGATATACAATGCGACAATATCGTTTAAAACAACCGTACATTAAGGAGTTGAGTGTCACTGAATAACACCAAATGGCACATTTTATGTTCTTGGTGTTTCACTCGGATATGTTGCAGTAATATTATAGTTTTTTCCTCTCGTGAATGATACACTCGATTGCTATGGACCTGATATCATCGTTGTTATCCGCGATTTGTGCCTAGTCGTGTCGTATATGAATCATAATGGAAAGCGTTATATATGGCGAAGCACATTGATGTAAATGCTTCGCCTAGAACAGCAGAGTGCTTTGCCAAAATAACTAATGTCAGGCATCGTTATCTTAATAGTAACTATAAGAAAATGCACCTGTCGTTTTCTATCGTATCCCAGGTAGTCTGGGAGCCAACTGCCATTTTTCCCCTTATAGTCTGGGAGCCAACTGCCATTTTCCCCTTAACCTTGCATTGTTGTATTAAGTTTTTTTTTACTGTTGATTTTGGTAGCCAAGGGTCTCTATTTTCAGAAACTGCTTGATGACATGTTGTCACCTTTGAGCAATTTGAGAAATTCAAGATGGCGTCCAAGATGGCCGCCATTACATATAAATGACCATAACTCCCTACCTGTTCATCATAGGAAGGTGATTTTTGTCTCTATACCTAGGTTTTAGGGGTCAAGCTATCCATTAGAACTAAGTATTATGTTAATATCGTATTACATAATAGTAATTTCCAAGATGGCTGCCAAGATGGCCGCCGTAACACTAAAACTGGCATATATACTATTTACTCCAAATTAGTCGTGAAGGTGTCTATCCCTGAGTATTTTGGAGACACATCTATCTGTATCAGATCAAAGTTCATATACAAATCCAAGATGGCTGCCAGTTTACAAGCACTGGTATATCTTCTATACTATTCAATCTTGGTGGAAAATATGAAAAGGTAAACGACCACTGGTGTTATATTATAACAATGTTCTTTAATTGTAAATCTGAATTCTCACAGACTACAGAAAGCATATTATACAATTCATAATTAAGGATGGCTACCATTTTACCAAATAATCTACACTGTTGTACATTGTGTTGCCCATGAGCAGGCGCAAA
>CM067352.1:18196415-18211781 GCA_034190875.2 Urechis unicinctus | reverse complement strand
CAGCGAACGATGATGTTAGTGTATCGAACTCGGCTGACTGAGATTTCAATATAGTATTCTCTAT
This sequence comes from Urechis unicinctus, assembly GCA_034190875.2. NCBI lineage: Eukaryota > Metazoa > Annelida > Polychaeta > Xenopneusta > Urechidae > Urechis > Urechis unicinctus. Next base: position 18,211,717 of record CM067352.1, on the reverse strand, counting down.
ATACAGCGCACGATGATGTCGGCGTAGCGAACTTCATATACAGCTGACTGAGATGTCAATGTAGCGAATTCTATATTCAGCGGGAAGATGATGTCAGTGTAGTGTAGTGAACATTATAAAAAGTGCACGATGATGTCAGTGTAGCGAACTCTATGTACAGCGGACGATGATGTCAACGTAGTGTACTCTATATACAGCTGACTGAGATGCTGCGTAGTGAACTCTATATACAGCGCATTATGATGTCAGTGTGGTGAACTCAACATATAGCGGACGATGATGTCATTGTAGCGAACTCTATATACAACTGACTGAAATGTCAATGTAGTGAACTCTATATACAGCGGACGATGATGTCAGTGTAGTGAACATTTTATACAGCGCACGATGATGTCAGTGTAGCGAACTCTATATACAGCTGACTGAGATGTCAATGAAGTGAACTCTATATACAGCGGACGATGATGTCAGTGTAGTGAACTCTATATACAGCGCACGATGATGTCAACGTAGTGAACTCTAGATACAGCGCACGATGATGTCGGCGTAGCGAACTTCATATACGGCTGACTGAGATGTCAGTATAGTGATCTCTATATACAGGGGACGATGATGTCGGCGTAGCGAACTTCATATACAGCTGACTGAGATGTCAATGTAGCGAATTCTATATTCAGCGGAAAATGATGTCAGTGTAGCGAATCTCTATAAACAGCGGACGATGATGCTAGTGTATCGAACTTTATATACAGCTGACTGAGATGTCAATGAAGTGAACTCTATATACAGCGGACGATGATTTCAACGTAGTGTACTCTATATACAGCTGACAGAGATGCTGCGCAGTGAACTCTATATACAGCGCATTATGATGTCAGTGTGGTGAACTCTACATATAGCGGACGATGATGTCAGTGTAGCGAACTCTATATACAACTGACTGAAATGTCAATGTAGTGAACTCTATATACAGCGGACGATGATGTCAGTGTAGTGAACTCTATATACAGCGACGATGATGTCAGTGTAGTGAACTCTATATACGCTGACACGATGATGTCAGTGTAGCGAACTCTATATACAGCTGACGATGATGTCAGTGTAGTGAACTCTATATACAGCGACGATGATGTCAGTGTAGCGAACTCTATATACAGCTGACGATGATGTCAGCGTAGTGAACTCTATATACAGCTGACGATGATGTCAGCGTAGCGAACTTTATATACAGCTGACTATGATGGCATGTAGCGAATTCTATATACAGCGGAATGATGATGTCAGTCTGTACACGATTATGATGTCAGTGTAGCGAACTCTACATACGGACGATGATGCAGTGTAGCGAACTCTTTATATACAGCTGACTGATGATGTCAATGAAGTGAACTCTATATACAGCGGACGATGATGTCAGTGTAGCGAACTCTATGTACAGCGGACGATGATGTCAACGTAGTGTGTACTCTATATACAGCTGACAGAGATGCTGCGTAGTGAACTCTATATACAGCTGATTATGATGTCAGTGTGTAGTGAACTCTACATATAGCGGACGATGATGTCAGTGTAGCGAACTCTATATACACTGACTGAAATGTCAATGTAGTGAACTCTATATACAGCGGACGATGATGTCAGTGTAGCGAACTCTATGTACAGCGGACGATGATGTCAACGTAGTGCGAACTCTATATACAGCTGACAGAGATGTCTGCGTAGTGAACTCTATATACACAGCGCACGATGATGTCAGTGTAGTGAACTCTATATACAGCGGACGATGATGTCAGTGTAGCGAACTCTATATACAGCTGACTGAGATGTCAATGTAGTGAACTCTATATACAGCGGACGATGATGTCAGTGTAGCGAACTCTATATACAGCGACGATGATGTCAGTGTAGCGAACTCTATATACAGCTGACTGATGATGTCAATGTAGTGAACTCTATATACAGCGGACGATGATGTCAGTGTAGTGAACTCTATATACAGCGACGATGATGTCAGTGTAGTGAACTCTATATACAGCGACGATGATGTCAGTGTGTAGTGAAACTCTATATACAGCTGACGATGATGTCAGTGTGAAAAGAACTCTATATACATAGACGATGATGTCATGTCAGTAGCGAACTCTATATACAACTGACTGATGATGTCATGCGTTGTAGTGACTGCCTATATATGCGTAGCGGACAGATGACTATGATGGCATTGTAGTGAACTCTATATAAAGCGACGATGATGTCAGTGTAGTGAACTCTATATACAGATTATGATGTCTGTGTAGCGAACTCTATATACAGCGGACGATGATGTCAGTGTAGCGAACTCTATATACAGCTGCGGACGAGATGTCAATGTAGTGAACTCTATATACAGCGGCACGATGATGTCAGTGTAGCGAACTCTATATACAGCGGACGATGATGTCAACGTAGTGTACTCTATATACACAGCTGACGATGATGTCTGTGTAGTGAACTCTATATACAGCGATGATGATGTCAGTGTAGTGAACTCTATATACAGCTGACGATGATGTCAGTGTAGCGAACTCTATATACAGCTGACTGATGATGTCAATGTAGTGAACTCTATATACAGCGGACGATGATGTCAGTGTAGCGAACTCTATATACAGCTGATGATGATGTCAACTCTAGTGAACTCTATATACAGCGGACGATGATGTCAGTGTAGCGAACTCTATATACAGCTGACTGATGATGTCAACGTAGTGAACTCTATATACAGCTGACTGATGATGTCAGTGTAGTGAACTCTATATACAGCGCACGATGATGTCAGTGTGTAGCGAACTCTATATACAGCGGACGATGATGTCAACGTAGTGTACTCTATATACAGCTGACTGAGATGTCTGCGTAGTGAACTCTATATACAGCTGACACGATGATGTCAGTGTGGTGAACTCTACATATAAAGCACGACGATGATGTCAGTGTAGCGAACTCTATATACAGCTGACTGAAATATCAATGTAGGAACTCTATATACAGCGGACGATGATGTCAGTGTAGCTTACTCGATCAACAGCGAACGATGATGTTAGTGTATCGAACTCGGCTGACTGAGATTTCAATATAGTATTCTCTCTATATACAGCGCACGATGATGATCGGCGTAGCGAACTTCATATACAGCTGACTGAGATGTCAATGTAGCGAATTCTATATTCAGCGGAAGATGATGTCAGTGTAGTGAACATATAAAAAGTGCACGATGATGTCAGTGTAGCGAACTCTATGTACAGCGGACGATGATGTCAACGTAGTGTACTCTATATACAGCTGACTGAGATGCTGCGTAGTGAACTCTATATACAGCGCATTATGATGTCAGTGTGGTGAACTCAACATATAGCGGACGATGATGTCATTGTAGCGAACTCTATATACAACTGACTAAAATGTCAATGTAGTGAACTCTATATACAGCGGACGATGATGTCAGTGTAGTGAACATTTTATACAGCGCACGATGATGTCAGTGTAGCGAACTCTATATACAACTGACTGAGATGTCAATGAAGTGAACTCTATATACAGCGGACGATGATGTCAGTGTAGTGAACTCTATATACAGCGCACGATGATGTCAACGTAGTGAACTCTAGATACAGCGCACGATGATGTCGGCGTAGCGAACTACATATACGGCTGACTGAGATGTCAGTATAGTGATCTCTATATACAGGGGACGATGATGTCGGCGTAGCGAACTTCATATACAGCTGACTAAGATGTCAATGTAGCGAATTCTATATTCAGCGGAAAATGATGTCAGTGTAGCGAAATCTATAAACAGCGGACGATGATGCTAGTGTATCGAACTTTATATACACAGCTGACTGAGATGTCAATGTAGTGTGAACTCTATATACAGCGGACGATGATATCAGTGTAGCGAACTCTATGTACAGCGGACGATGATTTCAACGTAGTGTACTCTATATACAGCTGACAGAGATGCTGCGCAGTGAACTCTATATACAGCGCATTATGATGTCAGTGTAATGTAATATATAGCGGACTTGACTGATGTCAGTGTAGTGAACTCTATATACAGCTGACTGATAATGTCAGTGTAGTGAACTTATACTAATACAGCGAGACGATGATGTCAGTGTAGTGAACTCTATATACAGCGGACGATGATGTCAAGTGTAGTGAACTCAATATGACTACGACGATGATGTCAGTGTAGTGAACTCTATATACACATTGACTATAGTCTATGTAGTAAGTAGTAATGACTATTGTACTTAGTCAGATAGACCGACTAGTCAGTTTGGTCAGTTTATATATGAATGAAGATGTCAGTGTAGCGACTATATACATTAAAGGATCGAACCAGTGTAAGAACAGTGTCAAAATACAGGCAACATAATGATGTCAAGTGTAGTGAACTCTATATACAACTAAACATGATGCATGCATGCCTTGTTAATACTAGCCCCTGATAAGAAGAAGCTTCACAAATCAACTGGGTCAATGTAGCGAACTCGAACTATCATCAACGACTGAGATGTCATGTAGTGAACTCTATATAACGAAACGATGATGTCGTGTAGGTGGTCTAGGCACATAAACACGATGAAATGTGTAGTGCCACTCTATACCCATGGCCATGACCTCTGCGTAGTCCAACTCTATATACAACAGATGTTATGATGGTGTCGTCCTGCGTTGCGACATTCTAAAACACAGCGTAGATGATGGTTGTGTAGCGAACTCTATATACAGATGACGATGCAATGGTCACGACAATACATACAAATATACAGCGGACGATGATAATAGTGTACCGAACTCTATATAGGCGACGATGATGTCGGTGTAAATTTCAATTGAAGATTTCCAATTTCCTGCAGCAACTATATTAAAGAACCGCCGCAAAGGTCAAGCTTCCGGACGATGCCGCGTAGCGCGCGCATATCTGTGGTGATGTAACCAACCCGAACTCTGTGATCCGCGCATCGATGATGTCCAACTCAACAAAGAGAAGATAACGCTCTCAGGGTGGTCAAATTGACTAGGAACTCTATATAACAGCTGACCATGATGCTAGTCATTGTGAACTCTATGTACAGCTACGATGATTTCAGTGTAGTGTACTCTATATACAGTTTGACGATGATGTCGATAGCGTAGTGACTCTATATTAGCTGAGAGTCGCAGTGAACTAGATATACAGCGCATTCGATGATGTCAGTGTAGTGAACTCTACATATAGCGGACGATGATGTCAGTGTAGCGAACTCTATATACAACTGACTGAAATGTCAATGTAGTGAACTCTATATACAGCGGACGATGATGTCAGTGTAGTGAACTCTATATACAGCGCACGATGATGTCAATGTAGTGAACTCTAAATACAGCGCACGATGATGTCAGTGTAGCGAACTCTATATACAGCTGAATAGCATGTCAGTGAAAAGTAGTTTTTGCATAGACGATAAAATGTCAGTGTAGCGAAATCTACATACAACTGACTATGACGTCAGCGTAGCGAGATCTACATACAACTGCCTATGATATCTGCGTAGCGCAGTTTTTACACAGTTGACTATGATGGCATTGTACCAAATTCTTCATACTGCAAACTTTAATGTCAGTGTTGAGCAGTCTTTACACATATGATTATGATGTCTGTGCAGCGCACTCTACATACTGCGAACGATGATGTTTGTGTAGCGAACTCTATATACAGCTGACAGAGATGTCAATGAAGTGAACTCTATATACAGCGCACGCTGATGTCAGTGTAGCGAACTCTATGTACAGAGGACGATGATGTCAACGTAGTGTACTCTATATACTGCTGACTGAGATGCTGCGTAGTGAACTCTATATACAACGCATTATGATGTCAGTGTGGTGAACTCTACATATAGCTGACGATGATGTCATTGTAGCGAACTCTCTATACAGCTGACTGAAATATCAAAGTAGGGTGCTCTATATACAGCGGACGATGATGTCAGTGTAGGGTACTCGATCAACAGCGAACGATGATGTTAGTGTGTCGAACTCGGCTGACTGAGATTTCAATATAGTATTCTCTATATACAGCGCACGATGATGTCGGCGTAGCGAACTTCATATACAGCTGACTGAGATGTCAATGTAGCGAATTCTATATTCAGCGGAAGATGATGTCAGTGTAGTGTAGTGAACATTATAAAAAGTGCACGATGATGTCAGTGTAGCGCGAACTCTATGTACAGCGGACGATGATGTCAACGTAGTGTACTCTATATACAGCTGACTGGGATGCTGCGTAGTGAACTCTATATACAGCGCATTATGATGTCAGTGTGGTGAACTCTACATATAGCGGACGATGATGTCATTGTAGCGAACTCTATATACAACTGACTGAAATGTCAATGTAGTGAACTCTATATACAGCGGACGATGATGTCAGTGTAGTGAACATTTTATACAGCGCACGATGATGTCAGTGTAGCGAACTCTATATACAGCTGACTGAGATGTCAATGAAGTGAACTCTATATACAGCGGACGATGATGTCATTGTAGTGAACTCTATATACAGCGCACGATGATGTCAACGTAGTGAACTCTAGATACAGCGCACGATGATGTCGGCGTAGCGAACTTCATATACGGCTGACTGATGAGATGTGTCAGTATAGTGATCTCTATATACAGGGGACGATGATGTCGGCGTAGCGAACTTCATATACAGCTGACTGAGATGTCAATGTAGCGAATTCTATATTCAGCGGAAAATTATGTCAGTGTAGCGAAATCTATAAACAGCGGACGATGATGCTAGTGTATCGAACTTTATATACAGCTGACTGAGATGTCAATGAAGTGAACTCTATATACAGCGGACGATGATATCAGTGTAGCGAACTCTATGTACAGCGTACGATGATTTCAACGTAGTGTACTCTATATACAGCTGACAGAGATGCTGCGCAGTGAACTCTATATACAGCGCATTATGATGTCAGTGTGGTGAACTCTACATATAGCGGACGATGATGTCAGTGTAGCGCGAACTCTATATACAACTGACTGAAATGTCATGTAGTGAACTCTATATACAGCGGACGATGATGTCAGTGTAGCGAACTCTATGTACAGCGTACGATGATGATGTCAGTGTAGTGAACTCTATATACAGCTGACAGAGAGATGCTGCGCAGTGAACTCTATATACAGCGCACGATGATGTCAATGTAGTGAACTCTAATATACAGCGACGATGATGTCAGTGTAGCGAACTCTATATATACTGACTGACTGAAATGTCAATGTAGTGAACTCTATATACAGCGGACGATGATGTCAGTGTAGCGAAACTCTATATACAGCGGACGATGATGTCAGTGTAGTGAACTCTATATACAGCTGACTGATGATGTCAATGTAGTGAACTCTATATACAGCATGAGCGATGATGTCAGATGATGTCAGATGATGTGTGTAGTGAACTCTATATACAGCGACGATGATGTCAGTGTAGTGAACTCTATATACAGCGCACGATGATGTCAGTGTAGCGAACTCTATATACAGCTGAATAGCATGTCAGTGAAAAGTAGTTTTTATATAGACGATAAAATGTCAGTGTAGCGAAATCTACATACAACTGACTATGACGTAGCGAAGCGTAGCGAAATCTACATACAACTGCCTATGATATCTGCGTAGCGCAGTTTTTTTACACAGTTGACTATGATGGCATTGTACCAAATTCTTCATACTGCAAACTTTTATGTCAGTGTTGAGCAGTCTTTACACATGATGATTATGATGTCTGTGCAGCGCACTCTACATACTGCGAACGATGATGTTTGTGTAGCGAACTCTATATACAGCTGACAGAGATGTCAATGAAGTGAACTCTATATACAGCGTACGATGATGTCAGTGTAGCGAACTCTATGTACAGCGGACGATGATGTCAACGTAGTGTACTCTATATACTGCTGACTGAGATGCTGCGTAGTGAACTCTATATACAGCGCATTATGATGTCAGTGTGGTGAACTCTACATATAGCTGACGATGATGTCAGTGTAGCGAACTCTCTCTATATATGACTGATGTCAATGTATGTCTATGTACAGCGGACGATGATGTCTATACTACAGCGGACGATGATGTCAGTGTATGTAGCGAACTCTATATACAGCTGACTGAGATGTCATGTAGTAAACTCTATATACAGCGGACGATGATGTCAGCGTAGCGAACTTCTATATACAGCTGACGATGATGTCAGTGTACGTAGTGAAACTCTATATACAGCTGACGATGATGTCAGTGTAGTGAAACTCTATATACAGCGCACGATGATGTCAGTGTAGCGAACTCTATATACAGCGGACGATGATGTCAACGTAGTGTACTCTATATACAGCTGACTGAGATGTCTGCGTAGTGAACTCTATATACAGCGCACGATGATGTCAGTGTGGTGAACTCTATATAAAGCGCACGATGATGTCAGTGTAGCGAAACTATATACAGCTGACTGCTGACTGAAATATCAAGTAGGGTACTCTATATACAGCGGACGATGATGTCAGTGTAGGGTACTCGATCAACAGCGAACGATGATGTTAGTGTATCGAACTCGAACTCGGCTGACTGAGATTTCAATATAGTATTCTCTATATACAGCGCACGATGATGTCGGCGTAGCGAACTTCATATACAGCTGACTGAGATGTCAATGTAGCGAATTCTATATCAGCGGAAGATGATGTCAGTGTAGTGTAGTGAACATTATAAAAAGTGCACGATGATGTCAGTGTAGCGAACTCTATGTACAGTGGACGATGATGTCAACGTAGTGTACTCTATATACAGCTGACTGATGATGATGCTGCGTAGTGAACTCTATATACTGCGCGCACTTATGATGTCAGTGTGGTGAACTCAACATATAGCGGACGATGATGTCATTGTAGCGAACTCTATATACAACTGACTAAAATGTCAATGTAGTGAACTCTATATACAGCGGACGATGATGTCCGTGTAGTGAACATTTTATACAGCGCACGATGATGTCAGTGTAGCGAACTCTATATACAACTGACTGAGATGTCAATGAAGTGAACTCTATATACAGCGGACGATGATGTCAGTCAGCGTTAGTGACTCTATATATACAGCGCACGATGATGTCAACGTAGTGAACTCTAGATACAGCGCACGATGATGTCGGCGTAGCGAACTACATATACGGCTGACTGAGATGTCAGTATAGTGATCTCTATATACAGGGGACGATGATGTCGGCGTAGCGAACTTCATATACAGCTGACTAAGATGTCAATGTAGCGAATTCTATATTCAGCGGAAAATGATGTCAGTGTAGCGAAATCTATAAACAGCGGACGATGATGCTAGTGTATCGAACTTTATATACAGCTGACTGAGATGTCAATGAAGTGAACTCTATATACAGCGGACGATGATATCAGTGTAGCGAACTCTATGTACAGCGACGATGATGTGTAGTGTACTCTATATACAGCTGATGATGATGTGCGTAGTGTACTCTATATACAGCGCAGATGATGTCAGTGAGAGCTGACTGATGATGCAGTGAACTCTATATACAGCGCGATGATGTCATGTAGTGAACTCTCTATGTACAGCGTGACTGATGATGTCAATGTAGTGAACTCTATAATACAGCGGACGATGATGTCAGTGTAGCGAACTCTATATACAACTGACTGAAATGTCAATGTAGTGAACTCTATATACAGCGGACGATGATGTCAGTGTAGTGAACTCTATATACAGCGTACGATGATGTCAGTGTAGTGAACTCTATATACAGCGCACGATGATGTCAGTGTAGCGAACTCTATATACAGCTGAATAGCATGTCAGTGAAAAGTAGTTTTTGCATAGACGATAAAATGTCAGTGTAGCGAAATCTACATACAACTGACTATGACGTCAGCGTAGCGAAATCTACATACAACTGCCTATGATATCTGCGTAGCGCAGTTTTTACACAGTTGACTATGATGGCATTGTACCAAATTCTTCATACTGCAAACTTTTATGTCAGTGTTGAGCAGTCTTTACACATATGATTATGATGTCTGTGCAGCGCACTCTACATACTGCGAACGATGATGTTTGTGTAGCGAACTCTATATACAGCTGACAGAGATGTCAATGAAGTGAACTCTATATACAGCGCACGCTGATGTCAGTGTAGCGAACTCTATGTACAGAGGACGATGATGTCAACGTAGTGTACTCTATATACTGCTGACTGAGATGCTGCGTAGTGAACTCTATATACAGCGCATTATGATGTCAGTGTGGTGAACTCTACATATAGCTGACGATGATGTCATTGTAGCGAACTGTCTATACAGCTGACTGAAATATCAAAGTAGGGTGCTCTATATACAGCGGACGACGATGATGTCAGTGTAGGGTACTCGATCAACAGCGAACGATGATGTTAGTGTGTCGAACTCGGCTGACTGAGATTTCAATATAGTATTCTCTATATACAGCGCACGATGATGTCGGCGTAGCGAACTTCATATACAGCTGACTGAGATGTCAATGTAGCGAATTCTATATTCAGCGGAAGATGATGTCAGTGTAGTGTAGTGAACATTATAAAAAGTGCACGATGATGTCAGTGTAGCGAACTCTATGTACAGCGGACGATGATGTCAACGTAGTGTACTCTATATACAGCTGACTGGGATGCTGCGTAGTGAACTCTATATACAGCGCATTATGATGTCAGTGTGAACTCTATATATACAGCGACGATGATGAACTCTACATATAGCGGACGATGATGTCATTGTAGCGAACTCTATATACAACTGACTGAAATGTCAATGTAGTGAACTCTATATACAGCGGACGATGATGTCAGTGTAGTGAACATTTTATACAGCGCACGATGATGTCAGTGTAGCGAACTCTATATACAGCTGACTGAGATGTCAATGAAGTGAACTCTATATACAGCGCACGATGATGTCAGTGTAGTGAACTCTATATACAGCGCACGATGATGTCAATGTAGTGAACTCTAGATACAGCGCACGATGATGTCGGCGTAGCGAACTTCATATACAGCTGACTGAGATGTCAGTATAGTGATCTCTATATACAGGGGACGATGATGTCGGGTAGTAGCGAAACTTCATATACAGACTGACTGAGATGTCAATGTAGAATTCTATATTCAGCGGAAAATGATGTCAGTGTAGCGAAATCTATAAACAGCGGACGATGACGATGATGCTAGTGTATCGAACTTTATATACAGCTGACTGAGATGTCAATGAAGTGAACTCTATATACAGCGGACGATGATATCAGTGTAGCGAACTCTATGTACAGCGTGACGATGATTTCAATGTAGTGTACTCTATATACAGCTGACAGAGATGCTGCGCAGTGAACTCTATATACAGCGATGATGATGATGTCAGTGTAGTGAACTCTATATACAGCGACGATGATGTCAGTGTAGCGAACTCTATATACAACTGACTGAAATGTCAATGTAGTGAACTCTATATACAGCGGACGATGATGTCAGTGTAGTGAACTCTATATACAGCGACGACGATGATGTCAATGTAGTGAACTCTGTATACAGCGCACGATGATGTCAGTGTAGCGAACTCTATATACAGCTGAATAGCATGTCAGTGAAAAGTAGTTTTTGCATATAGACGAAAAATGTCAGTGTAGCGAAATCTACATACAACTGACTATGACGTCAGCGTAGCGAAATCTACATACAACTGCCTATGATATCTGCGTAGCGCAGTTTTTACACAGTTGACTATGATGGCATTGTACCAAATTCTTCATACTGCAAACAAACTTTATGTCAGTGTTGAGCAGTCTTTACACATATGATTATGATGTCTGTGCAGCGCACTCTATATACTGCGAACGATGATGTTTGTGTAGCGAACTCTATATACAGCTGACAGAGATGTCAATGAAATGAAGTGAACTCTATATACAGCGCACGCTGATGTCAGTGTAGCGAACTCTATGTACAGAGGACGATGATGTCAACGTAGTGTACTCTATATACTGCTGACTGAGATGCTGCGTAGTGAACTCTATATACAGCGCATTATGATGTCAGTGTGGTGAACTCTACATATAGCTGACGATGATGTCATTGTAGCGAACTCTCTATACAGCTGACTGACTGAAATATCAAAGTAGGGTACTCTATATACAGCGGACGATGATGTCAGTGTAGGGTACTCGATCAACAGCGAACGATGATGTTAGTGTGTCGAACTCGGCTGACTGAGATTTCAATATAGTATTCTCTATATACAGCGCACGATGATGTCGGCGTAGCGAACTTCATATACAGCTGACTGAGATGTCAATGTAGCGAATTCTATATTCAGCGGAAGATGATGTCAGTGTAGTGTAGTGAACATTATAAAAAGTGCACGATGATGTCAGTGTAGCGAACTCTATGTACAGCGGACGATGATGTCAACGTAGTGTACTCTATATACAGCTGACTGAATGATGCTGCGTAGTGAACTCTATATACAGCGCATTATGATGTCAGTGTGGTGAACTCTACATATAGCGGACGATGATGTCATTGTAGCGAACTCTATATACAACTGACTGAAATGTCAATGTAGTGAACTCTATACAGCGGACGATGATGTCAGTGTAGTTGAACATTTTATACAGCGCACGATGATGTCAGTGTAGCGAACTCTATATACAGCTGACTGAGATGTCAATGAAGTGAACTCTATATACAGCGGACGATGATGTCAGTGTAGTGAACTCTATATACATACAGCGCACGATGATGTCAACGTAGTGAACTCTATATACAGCGCACGATGATGTCGGCGTAGCGAACTTCATATACGGCTGACTGAGATGTCAGTATAGTGATCTCTATATACAGGGGACGATGATGTCGGACGATGATGGGGTAGCGAACTTCATATACAGCTGACTGAGATGATGTAGCGAATGTAGCGAATTCGAATATTCAGCGGAAAATGATGTCAGTGTAGCGAAATCTATAACACAGCGCGAACTATATGATGATGTAGTGTATCGAACTTTATATACAGCTGACTGAGATGTCAATGAAGTGAACTCTATATACAGCGGACGATGATATCAGTGTAGCGAACTCTATGTACAGCGTACGATGATTTCAACGTAGTGTACTCTATATACAGCTGACAGAGATGATGCTGCGCAGTGAACTCTATATACAGCGCAGGATGATGTCAGTGTGGTGAACTCTACATATAGCGGACGATGATGTCAGTGTAGCGAACTCTATATACAACTGACTGAAATGTCAATGTAGTGAACTCTATATACAGCGGACGATGATGTCAGTGTAGTGAACTCTATATACAGCGTACGATGATGTCAATGTAGTGAATACAGTGACGATGATCTAGTGAACTCTATATACAGCGCACGATGATGTCAGTGTAGCGAACTCTATATACAGCTGAATAGCATGTCAGTGAAAAGTAGTTTTTTGCATACGATAAAATGTCAGTGTAGCGAAATCTACATACAACTGACTATGACGTCAGCGTAGCGAAATCTACATACAACTGCCTATGATATCTGCGTAGCGCAGTTTTTACACAGTTGACTATGATGGCATTGTACCAAATTCTTCATACTGCAAACTTTTATGTCAGTGTTGAGCAGTCTTTACACATATGATTATGATGTCTGTGCAGCGCACTCTACATACTGCGAACGATGATGTTTGTGTAGCGAACTCTATATACAGCTGACAGAGATGTCAATGAAGTGAACTCTATATACAGCGCACGCTGATGTCAGTGTAGCGAACTCTATGTACAGAGGACGATGATGTCAACGTAGTGTACTCTATATACTGCTGACTGAGATGCTGCGTAGTGAACTCTATATACAGCGCATTATGATGTCAGTGTGGTGAACTCTACATATAGCTGACGATGATGTCATTGTAGCGAACTGTCTATACAGCTGACTGAAATATCAAAGTAGGGTGCTCTATATACAGCGGACGATGATGTCAGTGTAGGGTACTCGATCAACAGCGAACGATGATGTTAGTGTGTCGAACTCGGCTGACTGAGATTTCAATATAGTATTCTCTATATACAGCGCACGATGATGTCGGCGTAGCGAACTTCATATACAGCTGACTGAGATGTCAATGTAGCGAATTCTATATTCAGCGGAAGATGATGTCAGTGTAGTGTAGTGAACATTATAAAAGTGCACGATGATGTCAGTGTAGCGAACTCTATGTACAGCGGACGATGATGTCAACGTAGTGTACTCTATATACAGCTGACTGGGATGCTGCGTAGTGAACTCTATATACAGCGCATTATGATGTCAGTGTGGTGAACTCTACATATAGCGGACGATGATGTCATTGTAGCGAACTCTATATACAACTGACTGAAATGTCAATGTAGTGAACTCTATATACAGCGGACGATGATGTCAGTGTAGTGAACATTTTATACAGCGCACGATGATGTCAGTGTAGCGAACTCTATATACAGCTGACTGAGATGTCAATGAAGTGAACTCTATATACAGCGGACGATGATGTCATTGTAGTGAACTCTATATACAGCGCACGATGATGTCAACGTAGTGAACTCTAGATACAGCGCACGATGATGTCGGCGTAGCGAACTTCATATACGGCTGACTGAGATGTCAGTATAGTGATCTCTATATACAGGGGACGATGATGTCGGGGTAGCGAACTTCATATACAGCTGACTGAGATGTCAATGTAGCGAATTCTATATTCAGCGGAAAATTATGTCAGTGTAGCGAAATCTATAAACAGCGGACGATGATGCTAGTGTATCGAACTTTATATACAGCTGACTGAGATGTCAATGAAGTGAACTCTATATACAGCGGACGATGATATCAGTGTAGCGAACTCTATGTACAGCGTACGATGATTTCAACTTAGTGTACTCTATATACAGCTGACAGAGATGCTGCGCAGTGAACTCTATATACAGCGCATTATGATGTCAGTGTGGTGAACTCTAAATATAGCGGACGATGATGTCAGTGTAGCGAACTCTATATACAAAATAGCATGTCAGTGAAAAGTAGTTTTTGCATAGACGATAAAATGTCAGTGTAGCGAAATCTACATACAACTGTCTATGACGTCAGCGTAGCGAAATCTACATACAACTGCCTATGATATCTGC
>CM067352.1:18147707-18196315 GCA_034190875.2 Urechis unicinctus | reverse complement strand
CGAATTAATTTCACGTTTGATACTTGGGTGCAAGCAACTCACATCCCAGTGAGCAGGCAGAAGAGCAAAAGCCATTCTGAGAACTTTTTCTGAGATTATTGATGATATAATTGCAATGGACTGCCAACAGAGCTGTTTACTATGTTATTTCATGGTTATCGATGGAAGCATCTGTCAGAACATAACAATCATTTTGATGGATTGCATCGTATCGATTCAATTAAGCTAGAAAAGCGCTGACAGTCTGTAGCTTAATTCATGGGCTTAACTTATCTTTGCAAATATGGACTATTCTGGCAGATTGCAATAGCAACTTTATGCTGTATCTTGTGCACTATGACTGCAACACATGCATGCAGTTTAATATGCGTGAACCAAATAGAGAGTCATCTAATTGCAGCACTGCATGAATATAACCACACAATGTTGAACGCATTAATATGAGTGCTAACTTTATCATTTAAGGGATTGATATTATGCGGATATTGGTGAACGAGAACTATCAAGGCTTCGAGGAAGCTTTAATGCTCCTTTTGGTCAGCGTTTCTGAATTTGTAATTTGAATTGTTCCAATAGCTTGATCAAACTCTGCCTACCATAGACTGTGTTCAACGACAATAGTCAAGTGCCGTCTTATGAGTGGACTTAAGTTTGCAGATGTCCCGACTTGATATTGATCTTCGCCAATATCAGGGTTATTATGTTGTGTTATCGCGATCTACAGTGTACGCTTCCCAACACTTGGCTTAGTTCTCCTGATGTTGAATGTGCAGTGTCAGCGATTGCTATGTTTACTATCGTATCTGCAGAGGCAAGGTAAGGGGCATCATCTTCTGCAGTTTAATGCAACATTAGCAGGTAACACATTTACGCAATCGAATGTAATTTGTGGCTGGTGGTAATGCTTGTTCACTATTTTGTGTTAACTTATTTGTACTGTAAGATATGTATTCGCATTACGTTTCGTACGTATGCTTGCAACAATATTTTCAATGTCTGCCGGTATACAAACGCATAAAATAATAAGGCAATATTTTATCTTTATGGGAAATGTGATATGCGACAACCAGCAGCCGGCTCAGTTTGCCATAGATATTTTTCTCTAAACCAATGTGAAGTTAGTATCACAATTTTAAAAAGCTACTTAGGATTTTTTCCCTTTAAAACTGTATTAAAACTAATTTTTTACTCATTGATGTTTTTATCAGCCTTCCAGAAAACAGCCGTCTCAGTGAGGGTAATTGGTATTTAATTTTCTTAAAAATGCTCTTTATAACAACATTAGCAAAAGATATATACAGTTTGTCAATGGATTCATCAATGATGACCAAAATTTAACTACAAGAAAGGGAATCTAAATTAAATTCATGCGTTGATAAAACCACCAACATCGAACAAACAAACGCCTGACTACGTCCTCACGGCAAGCCTATGACGACAAAATACTTTGCTGCACAAAAACACACACCTTCACTTATAAACATAGGATCTAAGGCCATTGTACCCTCATTAGCTTTGTTAACCCGCGACATCATTCACCCAGTAGTTTTTTTTGACAAGCACAAATCGTTAATCACCGACGACAGCAGCTGCTCTTGCCTAATGAGCCAAATATGCGTGGTAATATACGAATATCGGTCATACATATATTTGTTCTATTATACACAGATATATATATATACATTTATATATCTATATATAAATTTATATGTATATATATGTTTATGTAGATATATATGGATATATGTATGCAAATATATCTGCATATATATATATATATGTATATATTGGTATATATCCTTATATATATCTTTATATATACATTTATATGTATATATTTATATAAATATTCATAGATATAGCTGCATATTTATATATATAACAAATATATATATATATATATATTATATATATATATATGTGTGTGTGTATATATATATAACCCAAATATGTATATATATATATATATATATATATATATATATATATATATATATATATATATATATATATATATATATATATATATATATATATATACTTACAATTGCAACCATTTTGGACAATATCGACAAAACCGACCATTTTGGGTCATTCGATTATTTCGCTTTTTTGAGCTCAAATTATGTGATATCACGGATGCAAAACATTATACATCTGCCTTGTACAGCTTTCAGTTAATATCTTCATTCAAAACTTATTTTAGAAGATTATAAAAATCCTAGGCCAAAATGGTTGTACCAAAATAGTCATGATAGATTTGTCATGCAAAAAACCAACCATTTTGGAACTTTTTATAAAACCAATCATTTTGGCCTTTTTATATAACCAACCATTTTGACCATTTTACATATCTACCCATATTGACGATTAGAATAAACAAATGAGCCGACCAGCCCTTTTTGCCTTCCGATATTACCAACATTTATTATCCCAACCAACCTACTACTGACAGACCATCGTTTATACAACCTTGGGTTACAAAGCTTAGTCAATGAAAAAGCTTAGGTCAATGAAACCATAAAGGACTTAAATTTAATTCCTACACACAAGCTTGCACAAAGTATTGCGCGTTTTTAGGTCTTTCGGGAACCTAAAGAAACTTTTTTCGATTTCTCATTGTTTAAACATAATTCGAACTATACATTCACAATATTGAACGAGCCATGAAGAAAAAAGTGAAGCTAAATTATCGGCGCGATTCCACGAAATGCTGACGCAATGTCTTGCTCCGAAAAGTTCCGAACCTTGCCGAGCGGCAGGTGTACCGGTCGAACGGAGAAAATATGCATTAAAGTCACCTATTTTAAGGAAGGGAGTTCTTGAACGTACCCGTTATTAATTTGGTTACAAGTTTATACTTAGGTACTGCGAGTTTTAACAAGAATTAGTGATACCTAACATTCTGAAGATTGTCGTCTCTAATATTGGAGCACGGACGATTCCAAGTCAAAAATGCACGTAGGTCATATATTTTAACGTATTTATAATCTGATTCATGGATAATTAAACTGCCATCATTGAAGTAATTGCTGTAACTATTATACATTTCGATTGCTCTGGGCAGATTAATGTTATTTAACCACTCTGAACACTGTAATCTGTCTGTCAACGATGTCGGACAACATCCCTCGTCCCTTGAATCGGGAGAGTCCAAACAGCTGTCACTATTCATCTCCGTGCGACATGGCGACAGTTTTGCCGCACATGGCCAAAGTTGCAAAATCCGCTTAAATTTGGTGCAACAAAACAACAAGGTATAATCTTAAATCAGTTCCAATTAAATGAAAGAAGAAGTGTTTATATATAGTAAATGAAAGGCGAATAAGATATGGTAATTTGAGAGAAAATGACTTTCGACTGAAGCTATTTGGGTGTTTCCCAAATCGGTCGCGTTGACAGGCTTCTGTGAAGTTCTGATCAGCTAGCTAGCTATACACTGAATGACACGGACCAGTGGAGGCAGCATCACATAGCGTTATGAACCCATTCCTCGCTCTTATAAGGTTCAATAATTTATTTTCGTATTGTTAAATATTAACTGCAATAATGCAAACCAGCCGAGAAGTTTAGGCAACAGGACACAAAGTATGTGCATGTCATATAATGATGTGTCCAATTGCATATGTTCATGCATCTATTCACAATTTGCTTCATCAAGTGTCAAACTGACCTCCAATTGATTAATTGTGCATTCTTTATTACATGTTTTATCTGTTCATGAAAGAGCATCATTGTCTTGCCTTACATTATATTTATTTTGAGAATTAAACTGAATCCCATCTTTTAGTGTGAACGATATAAATCCCCTTAGGACACCATGATTAAAACATGGATTAAACAATCTTTAAGCTTTAAATATATCACCTTTATTCAGTTTGCCACATAATAACATGTAGTTACAAAATGAAAAGAAAACAGCAGCATCTGCAGGCAATGTGCTGAAGGATTTCTTAAGGTCAGGAGTAGGCAGAGGATGAATTTAATTTGTTGATGATTAAACTTTGATTGCTGTTCACTTGCCTATCCAGGGTCACTTAAATTATACAAAAAATGTATCCACAATAAAGACATTCAGAGTTTATTCAGCTGAATAAATTGACTTAATGGACTGAATGTATTGACCTCATAAGGGTTAACAATATAAGGAAATCAATTATCAGGATATCATTATCAAGCAAAGCATATCTACAGATAAATTTGAACATGATCAGCAGGAACTATGACAACAGCACCTTATGTTGCACTATCAGTAATAAACTTTCAATAGGGCCAGTCTTGGTGGGTTTCCATTAGGACACAATTAGTGAATCCATACAACAGCTTGTCCATATGATTCAGCTAAAGATGATTCTCCTGCTGTGCCCCAGCTATAGTTGCACATTCTGTTACACACACAAAGTTAACTTGTCAAACTGCCAATCAGTCTTATATCATAAGAACTAAAGGAAGTCTATGTAAAACATTACACAACATTAATTCTTACCAACCTGACAAGGTTGAATATCAATACAACATGTCACATGAATCAATCTCTTGTAATTAAGTAAAGGAAGTAAAAACTAATCCCTCTCATGTGGCAGACACTGAATCTACATTTGAATATAAACTAATAGAATATTGGTAAAACACATCGTAAGCCTGATATTATCAATATGCACTGCAATTATATAACCAATAACAAACCGCCTACCCATCAATAATTAATGTTACCATCATTCATTGACCACTGATGGCAACTTTAACATTCTCTTTCTGGGTATCCAGATAACAGGCATTGACTAGTGACCACCAGGAAGGTTGCTATGGAGCTTAGCATTGATAAATATACTAGAATTCAATGCTTGACTGCTCCCCTGGGTTGGCTATGGTGCACTTCCTTCTGTCACTTAATAAAATGGTGTTTCATCCACATAAGCCAGCTCTCTTCACCCTTAACCCGAGGTCACATTTACAATTGTACACATCTGAAAATCAGTATATAGTGAATATGAGGACATACATATCTGATGTTCATCTGGAGTTGATTATGTGACAAAGCCAGATGTTCAGAATAAGTCTACAGCCCAGAGAGCTTAGTTCAGTCATCAGTAACAGGGCTGGAACTGAACTAAAATGACCACCCGTCCTGACCTGTCCTGGTGACCGGTGGCCATTTTACATGTTAACTGGCCTCAAGAAATACTACCCCTCCAAACAAAAATGATGCCATGTTAGGAGAACCCCAGGTCGGTGACATACTGGGCTGGTGACAAGAACCCCAGGTCAGTGTAACGACTGGCTGGTAATAAAAAGAACCCCAGGTCTGTGTCATGCTGGGCTGGCGATGACGAGGTGATATGAATTGCAGATAAATACAGAGCAGATTAAGTGTACAACAATGAGACACTATACACAGGTGCATACATCATAACTGCAAGACCATCAATCAGGACCAGGTGGAGCTTAACAGTCATACTGGGTAAACAGAACTTCTGATAAAAAACTTCTACATTAACAGATTGTTGAAGCCATACCCCACACACAACAAATACAGATAATACTCATTGTTTCGGTCATTTTGGTCATTCTGATGGTTTTAACAAAAATTACATTGAGACATAATATGTCCTTTTAAGCCCCAGTGATTGATATATTTCAACGGAATATGATAAACAAGAGAAGCCAAAACATTGATGAAGCCACAACATTGATGAAGCCACAACATTGACGAAGTCACGAAATTGGTGAAGCCACAGTATTGGTGAAGCCACAGTATTGGTGAAGCCACAATATTGGTGAAGCCACAGTATTGTTGAAGCCACAATATTGGTGAAGCCACAATATTGATGAAGTTTTAATATTGCTGAAGCCACAATATTGGTGAAGTCACAACACAGCTAAAGCCACAACATTGGTGAAGCCACTGGTAAAGCCAAAATATTGGTAAAGCCACAACACTGGTGACGTGACAACATTGGTGAAGCCAAAATTTGGATGAAGGGATAACATTGATGAAGCTACAACATTGGTGAAGCCAAAATATTGATGAAGCCACAACACTGGTGAAGCCACAAAATTGGTGAAGTCACAATATTGATGAAGCCACAATATTGGTGAAACCACAACACTGGTGAAGCCACAACATTGGTGAAGCCAAAATATTGATGAAGCCACATAATTGGAAAAGGAACAGTATTGATGAAGCCACAATACTGATGACGTCAAAATATTGATGAAGCCAAAGAATCGGTGAAGCCACAATATTGATGAAGTCAAAATATTGATGCAGCCACAGCATTGGTAACTCCTCAACACTTGTGAAGCCAAATATTGATGAAGCCACAGTATTGGAGAAGCCACAGTATAGGTAAAGGCCACAATATTGATGAAGCCACAGTATTAGTGAAGCCACAACATTGGTGAAGCCACAATATTGATGTCACAGTATTGATGAAGCCACAATATCATTGAATCCACAACACTGGTGAGGCCACAAAATTGGTGAAGCCAAAATATTTATGGAGACACAAAACTGGTGAAACCACAGTATTGGTGAAGCCACAACACTGGTGAAGCCACAGTATTTGTGAAGCCTCAATATTGGTAAGGCCACAACACTGGTGAAGCCACAACATTGGTGAAGCCAAAATATTGATGAAGCTACAGTATTGGAGAAGCCACAGAATTGGTAAAGCCACAATATTGATGAAGCCACAATATTGGTGAAGCCAAAGTATTAGTGAAGCCACAATATTGGTGAAGCCAAAGTATTGGTGAAGCCACAACATTGGTGAAGCCACAGTATTGGTGAAGCCACAATATTGATGTCACAATATTGATGAAGCCACAATATCATTGAATCCACAACACTGGTGAAGCCGCAACAATGTTGAAGCCACAACACTGGTGAAGCCACAATACTGTTGAAGCCAAGAAATTGATGAAGCCACAGTATTGGTGAAGCCACAATATTGGTTAAGTCACGATATTGATGATGCCACAGTATTGGAAAAGCCACAGATGTGTAAAGCCACATGTGATGAAGTCACAATATTGGTGAAGCCACAGTATTAATGAAGCCACAACATTGGTGAAGCCAAAGTATTGGTGAAGCCACAATATTGATGTCACAATATTTATGAAGCCACAATATCATTGAACCCATAACACTGGTGAGGCCACAACAATGTTGAAGCTAAAATGTTATGAAGCCATAGCATTGGTGATGCCACAGTATTTGTAAAGCAACAATATTGGTAAAGCCACAATATTGGTGAAGTCACAATATTGATGAAGCCACAATATTGGTGAAACCACAACACTGGTGAAGCTACAACATTGGTGAAGCCAAAATATTGATGAAGCCACATAATTGGAAAAGGAACAGTATTGATGAAGCCACAATACTGATGACGTCAAAATATTGATGAAGCCAAAGAATCGGTGAAGCCACAATATTGATGAAGTCAAAATATTGATGCAGCCACAACATTGGTAACTCCTCAACACTTGTGAAGCCAAATATTGATGAAGCCACAGTATTGGAGAAGCCACAGTATAGGTAAAGGCCACAATATTGATGAAGCCACAGTATTAGTGAAGCCACAACATTGGTGAAGCCACAATATTGATGTCACAGTATTGATGAAGCCACAATATCATTGAATCCACAACACTGGTGAGGCCACAACAATGTTGAAGCTAAAATATTGTTGAAGTCACAACATTGGTTAAAACAAAACACTGGTAGAGCCACAACTTTGGTGATGCCACATTATTTGTGAAGCCACAATATTGGTAAAGCCACAACACTTGTGAAGCCACAACATTGGTGAAGCCAAAATATTTATGGAGACACAAAACTGGTGAAACCACAGTATTGGTGAAGCCACAACACTGGTGAAGCCACAGTATTTGTGAAGCCTCAATATTGGTAAGGCCACAACACTGGTGAAGCCACAACATTGGTGAAGCCAAAATATTGATGAAGCTACAGTATTGGAGAAGCCACAGAATTGGTAAAGCCACAATATTGATGAAGCCACAATATTGGTGAAGCCAAAGTATTAGTGAAGCCACAATATTGGTGAAGCCAAAGTATTGGTGAAGCCACAACATTGGTGAAGCCACAATATTGGTTAAGTCACGATATTGATGATGCCACAGTATTGGAAAAGCCACAGATGTGTAAAGCCACAATATTGATGAAGTCACAATATTGGTGAAGCCACAGTATTAATGAAGCCACAACATTGGTGAAGCCAAAGTATTGGTGAAGCCACAATATTGATGTCACAATATTTATGAAGCCACAATATCATTGAACCCATAACACTGGTGAGGCCACAACAATGTTGAAGCTAAAATGTTATGAAGCCATAGCATTGGTGATGCCACAGTATTTGTAAAGCAACAATATTGGTAAAGCCACAATATTGGTGAAGTCACAATATTGATGAAGCCACAATATCATTAAATCTACAACACTGATGAAGCCGCAACAATGTTGAAGCCGAAATATTAATGAAGCCACAGTATTGGTGAAGCAACAACATTAGTGAAAACACAACACTGGTGAAGCCACATTGGTGAAGCCACAGTATTTGCGAAGCCACAATAATGGTAAAGCCACAGCACTGGTGAAGCCACAACATTGGTGAAGCCAAAATATTGATGAAGCCACAGTATTGGTGAAGCCACAACATTGGTGAAAAAACAACACTGGTGAAGCCACAACATTGGTGATGCCACAGTATTTGTGAAGCCTCAATATTGGTAAAGCCACAACACTGGTGAAGCCAAAATGTTGATGAAGCCACAGAATTGGTGAAGCCACAACATTGGTGAAAACACAACACTAGTGAAGCCACAACATTGGTGATGCCACAGTATTTGTGAAGCCTCAATATTGGTAAAGCCACAACACTGGTTAAGTCACAACATTGGTGAAACTACAATATTGATGAAGCCACAATATTATTGAAGCCACAGTATTTGTGAAGCCACAATATTGGTGAAAACACAATATTGTAAAGCCACAAAACTGATGAAACCACAATATTGATGAAGTTGTGAATTTACCATTAACATAAAATTTGTTTTCTTGGTGGTTAAGCACATGGACCTTAATATTGCACATGCAACTCATTATGTAGAATAGTGAGGAGGTTATGTGGCTTCATCTACATTACTGTCAGTAATGTAGATGAAGCCACATGACCTCCTCACTATTCTTATCTTTAACTATTCATTTATATCAAATCACCAAATGTCATGAAATGAAAAGACTAAAGAATATTTTTCTTCACTTAGCAAGAGCCTAGTGGCCCTACAGCAAGACACGGCTCCATTTGATATGAGGAGGTGTCTTGCAGAGATAGATGAGCATAATTGAGATGTTTGGATAGCTGATACTGTTGCCCATCTTGAAAAAATAAACTTCCTAAATTGGGCAGATTAACCAACACAGAGGATATTAATCTCCAATATGATTCAATTGAGATACTGGGTCCATAATATCAAACCCAGAACAGGAGGTAAAGCAGTTAATCACTACCAGATTGTGAGTGCTGCTGAGCAAAATGTCATCACAAACACCTAGTCAATCTCACTGCCTAACAATAAAGACAGAAGACCTATGGCTATTGAACTCTGCTGCTTTTGACAGCATTTAATCATAGCTTTAATAGTATATCTTTGTATTCAATGACACACCAGGGCTGAATAATAACTCCCAAACCCACTTGTCTAGCAACAATAGTCCATCCCCAAGTATGCAAAAAGTTTTAGCATTTAAGCCTAATTATTTAAGTTATTAAGAAATGATTCACCCTAATACCCATGAGCTAATAATAACTTAGCTACATTTTCCTGGAACAAGCAATTTTAATTTGCTTTTATTTAGCAAGTCAGAGGTCAAGAGCCATAAAGCTATGAGTTAAAGTTTGCAAGATTTGGTCAATGTGAAGTTGCAAGCTTGCATTATAAGAAAATGTCACAATCAATATATGAGTGACTTGCATTATTAAGAAAATGTGACACCAAACGTTTACAAGCAGACAGATTGACAGGGCAAAACTGTACTGTGTCATGTGTGATTTGGGATTTCAGATATGCTTAATACCCCTATCAACACTAGATCAGATGCACAGCTTTTAAGACTAACTGACAGATGACCATGGCATTTATAGCTTATACATGACATATTCAAATGATGTGATGGTACTATTGAACATTGATAATTTGACAACAATTTTACTACCAATATTGATGTGGCAGATACCCTGACAAAAGAGGCTCTGGACTTCAAAAACCCACCTAGGTTCTAATTATTTGGCAAGCCACTGTTGAACATGGCTGGCAGCTAAAACTAGCACAGTTTGTTTTGGATAGCTATTATTGAGATACAGATAGGATCATTCTCCTGACTTATTGATAACAAAAGTTGTGACTATCATATAACACATAATCAAACTTATAGGAATGTAATAAAGAATTCATGTTTTAGTGTATTACAATGATACATAATATTAGCAGATCATGCTATTTCCATGTCCAATAAAAGTACTTTGGAAGGTAGGTTAAAGGTCACATTACTGAAGCAAGTAAGTATATTATTCAAGAATGTTGAAAGCAAATTATCAATCTTCAACCTTTGAAAAAACATTGAAAGAGTAACCCCACCCCACTAACGCACTACCACCAGAGTAGTTATAACTTATATGGTGTACTATGACACTAGGCTATGGGTGGCTAGTGTCATAGTCCACCATACAACATTGTTAGTTACAGGGCATAAAGTCTGAAGTCTGTTTGGGTTATTGTGATACCGGAGCGGATTAGGCAATGTTTACATCTGACAGATGACAGCAAAAGCCGTAGGCAATAGTCGATGCGGTTTAATGAACGTTAGGAAATACATTAAAAAAAAAATCATTGGTAATCGATAGATCTATCCAACCAAACTGCAGGCATCTAGTCACATTAACATGGTATCTGGGTATTGTTGGCCCTTGGAATGGTGTTCGTGATCGGAAAGTGTGAGTGTGAACGGTATAGCCCACGTAAGGAACTGCCCGGTGAAGCTCGCTAACCACTGTAAACTACGGGTATTTGGTAATTTGTTGTACATGAAATTTCTTTCCGCAACAATAACGTTCATTGTTACATGAATGATATTCAATCTATAAACGCTAGAATCATACTGACCGAGCGAGAATCACATGGAAACAGTGCGTGTAAAATTGTCATGGCTGACCGATCGTCTTGTTTATGTTCGCTCGTGTACCGGAAATTCCACGAGGTATGGCAGGCTAGAATAGTTACAATCCCAAAATATACCTTCAGATTGAGCCCGCGGGTGCGTTAATGGGAACATTTGGATTTTACGACACGAGCAAACTGATAACACAATCTTTTTAATTAATCACTTGATAAAAACAGTCCGTTGATACTATATGCTTTCATTGATTACTCGAAACTTTACACATCATAGATCGAAAAAACCGGTATTTCATTTCAGTGAGATTCTCAAAACATTTTAAATGCTGATCTGCTTCTAGAATTCCCAGCTTAAGTACTACATTTGTTCTTATTTATCGAAATTAAACATTATCAGACGGATATGTACTGAGAAAAAAAAACACCCAAAATGAGTTGACAAAGACTTACAACCACGGATTTCCCAGTAAAATCGCCATTTTTTTTATATCCGTCCGTAAAGATATTTGAGCGTGTGCCGCCCGTTATTCTTTAATCTGCTGATTTATATATTCATTCAAAATTTGTATGTTTTTCATTTCAAGCGATAATTTAAAACAAAGAATTGTTCATTGAAGTTAAAAGTCACACAAATCATGAATATAAGTTTGGAGCAAATATACATCGAACAAAGCCATATAATGACCGATTATTCAACATGGCCAAAATGGTCGTTTTCGCCAAAATGTAAATTCAGGCAAATGCATTTAACGCCAAGAAAAAGTGGATAGTTATCCCGAATAATAAGATTCCAACCTTAGACCATTCGTGGACAAATTTTTATAATGTATTTATGCAATCATTAATTATCAATTATTTATTCGGCATCTTTTAATTGATACAATTAAATAGTTTAAAGCTAATTAAAATCTTTTTGTCACTTTTTATTGCTGGTATATACTTTTTGTCTTCGAAACGTCGTCCACGACAGGTTAAGACATTAATTTATACGCATAAATCCAACCTTTCGTGCCCATATATATTTTTGAATATTTGCGGAATACCGAAATATTTTAATCATTTTCAGTCATCATGGATTAGAAACATAACATTTGTTGTAGATGTGATCATTATGAACCATTGGTATAATTTCGCGATCCAATATAATGTTGTAGATTTTTTCGGTAACGAAATTTAAGAATAAATCAAATATTTGAATTTTTCAATAAATATATCCAACACATATGATTAAAGCTTATTTCGGAAATTTGGATCGAAGTATATACGGTTGTATGAAAGATATTGAGGTGTGCGTGTTTTGTCAACGAATGGTTAGTTGCTAAAATTTAATTTCGCTATTATATTCCAAATCCGAAGAAATCACGTGTGAAAGATAATTTGTGTACGTTACTAAGACTAGACTGTCACATTCGAATGGTCAAACCAAAATATTTTCAATTATTTTGGACGAAAATGAGCGTTGACTTTATGTGGACATACTGGTATATCCTTTCGTGGACCAAAGTCTACGAAAGGTTGGCGGTTTGTCCACTAAAGGTCGCGTTCGTGTATATATATATATATATATATATATATATATATATATATATATATATATATATATATATATATATATATATATATATATATATATATATATCTATATATATATATATATATATATATATATATGGAAGGGAGAAAGTCTCCACTACATTCAAAAATGGCAATTATCTGCCTTATCATAGAAACGTTGTTTAAGAAATGTTTAGTTGCACTTGTTTCTGCACCAGTGGCTAGATAGGTGAAATACCACATCGTCAGTATATCTGACAATGATCGTTTAAAGACATGGATGTTGCGAATGTATGTGAAAAAGTATTAAGTGGTCAACAATAACGTATTTTTGCTTTCACAGCAGCATTACTTAAGGTTCTATGGTGCATCGGATGTGAGTGCCTGGGTTTAGGATAGGTTGTGGTGTGCTTGGGATAGGGTGTTAAGTGGCGAAAAAGCAAGGTTGAAGGATAATGTAATAGAGGATGGCCGCAACATTGAAATATTACGTAATGACGCCATTTTATGGGGGCAATATTAGCGTTGCCAATTTGATGTACAATATCCCTTGTAAATTTACAACAGGCTAAATCCTTGCATGTGATTATTTACAAAGTAAGATGGATAGTAGATATATTGTACATCTAACGAAGCGGATGTTTCATAGTGCTTTGTTGAACTCTGTTGCCAATGGTCATTAACATAAACCGTAACCCATACGTGGTAGTTCTGAATTGTTGGATCTGCAGGATGAAGTGTATGCACTATGTACATTGAAATAATCGTATTTCTTTTAACCTGCTATAGTGAACAATATGCTGGCATGTGGATATTGGTTGAAAGTTCATCTGCGTTTAATGTTGTTCAAGTGAACCGGTTAATGATTGTTAAGTTGTTCTGGCCATGGGAACAGCACAAACAGAGACCATATTATTCCAATACAATATGACAACAAAAAACATCTATCCAAGACAGCAGCCAATACTCGCCACTTACTTCCACCTTTCACAAACCTTTCGCTGTCTTTCAACCTTTGATCTTCTTGTACCATCAATTTGACCATGATGTGATGCATGTCGGACACGTGAAGATGAAGTTTCCTTCTACACACATTGCTTTGGTCTGTTTATTTGTTTGTTACAAACCGACAGCTTTATGAGGACCATATTGAAGCAAAAGTATAAACCTAGAACAGAAAACTGAGTTGACAATTCACCCATTTTGTGGTCTATAGCATTGTTTATTACATACCGAGCTTGGGTACGGAAGCAGCTGTTGGTGGAGCGGTTTCAACTAATATAAGTAGGAGGAAGAGAAAACTGGCAAACAGACTCATGCCTGTGACGAAAACGTAGACAACCTAGTTGCAATACATTACTTTCATGATTGCGTTAAGCTTCATTGATATGTGTATAAACCATATCCATATAATCGTGTTAATATTTAAGTATAAACTAATTACCCAGGCCTGTTCTGTCCGGACGTTCTGGTGGCAAACAGAATACAACCAGCGTGAGACATGCCAGGAAGATACAAGGTAATGTGAGGATGTATCCTGAGAACACCAGACGCCTCTCCATCGTCATTGTGAATAGCAACACTGTGTAATCCTCAGGGCTGCTGGGAGGAACGCGTTCAGAAGTATGATTCACAATATCCCACATCCGACTTTCAAGAAAATCCGCTTTAAATGTACCAATATCAAGCCCGCTGCTGGCCAGGTCTAAATCCACCTCACGTGATGCGTGGGTCCATGAACCAAACCATAGGGCGCATTTTTGTCGGTCAAATGGAAAGGCAAGAACATCCAGCGAACATGAGCTCCGAAAGATTATATGGGGTATCCATGTAATGTTTCCACCAGACGAAATGAGAATCTGATTGTTGCGTAACTCGTATCTGGGATCATCTCTTACAAAAGAAATGGTGATGATTTGCAACATGAGCTGTTTTTCTTGTGCGTTATATATACGAGGAAGTAATTATAGAAGCACGCGAAGCTAAATGCTCCAGCGAAGCCAATCACCATATTTGGCACAAGAGCAAGCATTCGGTAGTCATTAATTTCTAATGGCATTATACGTCAAATATAAGGAAATGCAGTGTTATAAAACTCACGTATTGATCAGCATAACGTCTGGAATCCAAATGTCGCCAGCATCGAGCCGCACATGGTCAACTCCTCCCCAATCGTCTGGCTTCCATTGCAGATATTCATCTTTCCATCGCTATTTCAACGCATCATACGTTAAGTGTAACAATCATTATTTCTTTACTATTGCCCCTTAACTGGCAGTATGAATAACCACGACATTCATCAAGCTATTATCAGTGTATCTCTCCAAAATGACCTCCATGAGGCAAGGTAATCTGTCATTGTTCGTTAAATTGTAGCAATGAAGACACTTTGCACTATGACTTAACTTAATGTAGTGACACCGAACAGTTAAAAAAAATCACTTCAACAATAGACAACATTCATACCCCATAGATACGCACCATTTTGATCCACATACTGCTGATCATAATCTTATCATGTTCATCTAACTCCAAGTGAATGAGTCCGAGACCAAAGCGCACTAGTGTCGGGTTCGATCCGTTCAGTACTGGGCGGTCACCAACTCCGATCTGTTTGTACATCTCCGCCATATGTTTAGTGAGTTTTTTCTCTGCTGACGTGGCCCTGGTTTCATTTAATGAATATGCACATGCCATTTGAAACTTCTACTGATACATAACGACGTGTTAATTGGTCGCAAAGTGGAAAACGTATAATAATTGCCATTTGAAACGTATTCCTCTACATAACGACGTATTTATTTGTTAAAAAGTGGTAAATGTACAACAATTGCACATTAAGCGCATGAAACGGAATATTCTATTTGCCTCGCAATGAATAGTGCTTTAGGATATCTTGGCTTTTCGGAATCGTTGCAAGAGATAAACATGAATGTTTTATATATTTAATTTTCGTTTTGCACAGACAATGGCAGGATATTATTGATATTAGCCTCTGTTACCTGCTGTGAGATTCCGTACAGTCTCCAGGATCTCTGTTCATATCAGTTGCGTCAACCACAAACATATAGTACAACCAGCCCATGACGAAGCAAAGAATGGCAAATGCACTCATTGTAATGCTGTACGATCTCCAACGATAATCCGCCGATCAGGGTGTCAACCAATGAAGAAAAAGAATGAAGTTTCAGATATAACTGCACACGCCCACCGTGCACACGTAACTGTGTTATCCGTGTGTAGCTGTATTCGCCTGTACTGCATTTAACAAGGCTATATGTTAAATGAAACAATGATGAGTGTTTAAGCGACCAGTAAAGCTTAACGCGGATTATATATTGTTAAAGTTATATTTGACCTACTTAATACTTGCAATTGCAGTTAGTTATATATTTTCTCAAAGTCTACACTGTATTTTAGTTGGTCAAAGTAGCTAGCAAAGAATACATGCAATATACGGGGTCAACTGGCGTAGTTTGTCAGCAAAAGGATCTGTTTGGGATTTCTACATGCATTGTTTGGCCCCTCAAATTGTGTTGCGAATTTTATCTTAGAGTGTAAGCCACTAATATGCATGTCAATACAAATGATGCACTACCGATCGACCGGAGATAATTGAAATACTAGGCGTGTGGCGCAGCTAGAAGATCGTTTTGAAAACCGTGGCAAAGTTGTAGAACCGAATATTATGTTCCTGTTGCTCGTCACACGATAAGGGATATGGTGTCGAGCTTTTGAGATTTTACTCAACGAGTTTATAGAGCACTGCATTTGATGAGAAAACGTTAGGTGTCTGGAGGATTTATAATATTAAGTCTCTTATATATGTAAATTCGATTAAGCTTATGTTTCAATGTTTGCAAAATAGAATGTTAATTAGGAATACAACGTTACGCGTAAGGACTACGTCATGTATATTCTCAGTATCTATCGTGAGTAATGCTGCAAGGAAATCGAATTAAATGCCGTTAAAACCGATGAAATGCATTGCAAAGGGTGCATGCAAGGTTAGGCCAGTTGCTAAGCCAGTGAAGTATTAAGGCGATAAAGATTGCTCAACAGTTGAGGTGGCTATCAAATCACTATGCGGCTGTCGCTTCAACGCCTACAAAAACGCTGAACAATGTGGCAAACAGCAGCAGCTGAACAGCACGTTGTGTAATTAGACCCACATCACCTTTCTTTACATGTATAATACGCTAAAGTATACTGGACAGGGCAGAATATAAAGCAGTAGATATTTGATGTTTGACCCTGTAATCGTGTTCGCACTATGTATATATGCATGACCTGTATATGACTAACGTTATATGTTAATAGTATCTGTGTTTCTATACCAAGGTGAATTTCAAGTACCTATTTAATGACATTACGCTTGGCTATAATATGCCACTTAACAGAACGAGTCATACCATGTTGAATAAAATCAATTAAGCTTCTGCCATAGATACAACACTAATATCAAAAGCTAATGATTTTCTGCATTAGACCTTAACCAAAATAAGTACGTCTGATTCATGCTGATGTCTTAGAATTCTGTTATGTACATAGAGGTTGACGATTTTATATTATTAAAGCTAAGAATAGTGACGGCTCTTTCCGATATGGTTATATGGAAAACATCTAGCTTGTTAGCGAGTAATAAAATATATTATATATCATCCTACTGACATCCACCTCCAACGCGCACCGCGAGAATATTTGGCATAATATTCGCCTCAGGTATTTTCGTTCGCGCCTCTGTTAAAAATATATACTTATTTCGACTTAGAGAATGGATTATCAAAATCTGCTTTTACCAAGATATTGTTATACATGGCACTATAATCAGTCGCATAACCTCCCAGAATGAATAACCGACACAAATGGGCTAACGCATTTATTGGAAATCTGATGGAGGATGCAGTGGAATCTACTGAACAGATGTGCTTCAATGGTTAGCCGAAGGATATTACTACAATATTGAATTGAAGCTTGCATTGCACTTGCTTTGTTACTAATTTATTATAGAAAAATCGACTGGGAAACAACAATAGACAATCATTGGAATGCCCTGGGACTTGAAGGTAACTAGGTGCTTTTGTTGCAAGTGTCGGGCATACGAAACTCATTATATAATTACATGGTTCTTGGATCTGTAAAGAGCTATCGTGCTTTGCATTTTAACTGCCGCCACATGTTCTTGGAAGCAGCCGATTTACATAAATGTCATGTGATTTATCGGTAGTCTTCAAATTCGCGTGGCAATATGAGTGCCATTGCGCTAGAACGATTGACTGTGGTTGGGATTGATAACATCAGTGAGGTGCGAGGAACCGCGCGACATTAAGGCAATAGAAACGGCAGCAAACTATGACGAACCCATCTTATCTGACGTCATCTAATTTTCGCTTATTTAGTATCTGATGGATCAATAACATTACTCGCTGTAGGATTCTGACATCCAATGCTTATAGAAAGCACAAACCCGAACGCAATTCATCTTGTGTAAAGGTTGAAAGAAAGCTCCGCTTTAAAAGATCGATAGGTTAAGTTAGTTGCTTGTATTTCTCAGATGATTAGTGGCATGAATTACAGCGCACCTGGGGCTATGTCTACCTGTATGTCAACAAACTGTGGAACAATGGAGTGCTTTATGTTTCAGGTGGTACCTAACTGTTGCATCCATTGAGTCAGTTGTGGCCTGCTGTAT
This sequence comes from Urechis unicinctus, assembly GCA_034190875.2. Lineage (NCBI taxonomy): Eukaryota > Metazoa > Annelida > Polychaeta > Xenopneusta > Urechidae > Urechis > Urechis unicinctus. Next base: position 18,177,867 of record CM067352.1, on the reverse strand, counting down.
TTTATATTGGTTGCAATGGTATATGATGCTTACCGCGGCAGGCTGAGTTCTATTTTTACATCCGCATTTATAATCAACTCAGATGCTACACTGATTATCAGTCTAATGACGTCTGATAAGCATAAATATATAGCCCATGGTTGTACGACCGCATGGTGGTGATTTCCCGTTACGTAAGATGAAACAATACGGCTAATGTGTCAATATCACATTCTTGCGGGTAAGATTTTCCCGCTATACTAGTAGTTCTACTGAGAACATGCCAATCACTGCCAAACATTGATCCCATGTCATATATCTCGTTATTGGAATCATTTCTTGTATTGTGGTTTGTTATGCGTCGTATTCATCAATTGGGGTCGTTTGGATTATTCCCTGAGACAGCGGTCTTTATATGATATCCATATTTATTATATCAATAAATCTCATGTTATCCAAAACTGTAAGCCTGACTATGATACATTTCGGGTCGCTTACGTCCTTATCCATAATATACAAACTAAAATCACCCTTTAATCTTTTCATCATCGAAAATGCACTATCCTAAAATCGTGCATACCATTCGCTAGTGTTGTATGTTTGTAGCCTTAAGATGCTCTATGCTGCAGGTAGTAATTATCAAATACTACCTTTACAATATAAATGATCATGCGTAAGTTGGTCATTTTGTGATTTATTTTTATTATAGATACGTCTCGACCGTATCCAAATCAATGCGGCACGTTGTGTTTGCGCAATGGATATTTTGAACGAGCGCAGAATATCACAGTTTTAACAATACAATAAGTGCAAGGAATTGATGCTAAAGCTTCTTAAGCACTAACGCGTAGCTTAAATATCAAAATTTAAAAGAAACTTACATAGCTCATTTGATAACTTTGCATAACTTGCTCGTCAAAAAGAATGGTAAGAATCATCAATCCTCCGAATCATAAATACAAAACCAACCATCGGTTTTAATATTTTTTTATAACATGGCAGTAGGAATCGACTACAACAGGAGGTCGATATATCTCTTTTACACCAGCGAGCGTTCTATATTAACGACATAAGGCTTGTACATGTTCTTATTTGTAACTGTGTCAAACATTACAATGTTCGCGTCGGGTGATGATGGGCTTCATAACTTCCTTATTATTACTATATCTTAACATCTGTGAAAAGAGCGTCCGGGGATTGTTGCAATATTAATGCCAGAGATATTTGGTGTTTTAACACCAGATACAAAGTATATTACCAATAATTCGAGTTTCCAACTTGGTATATAAGTGAAATCTACCGTCTGTAACTTGATTACTTCATTGTGTGGTCGGTGTATTAAATGCGTGCGGTTGTCAGACTAGCATGCGTCATGTATGACATGTAATAGTTAAAATCTAAATAGCTTCATGGAATCGATATATTTTGCCACATAAGCAACCGAAATCTGTATTATTTCTTATAATTCAGTATTGTATAAACGTGACGGCTGCCCTTATAACACATAATGTACCACCTACTCAAATAACTGTTAAACGGATGTCATTTGCAAGGAATTGTGATATGTCGATGACATCTTTTGAGCGATGTTCTTCTCTAAAAGCTAGCTGCTTCTTATCGGCTGACATCCATTAACGCCTAGTGGGACGGATGGTGTTGTGTAACCGATAAATCATGGTAAATGAGCTTCATCAGCCATTTCCTCTACTTAATATATTCGAAAAATAACTAGCGGAAAATATTGACAGCTAATGCCTCTAACATGATGGGCGTCGATATAAACGGATCAACCATGTGATGTGAATGGATCAACCATGTGATGTGAACGGATCAACCATGTGATATGAACGGATCAACCATGTGATGTGAACGGATCAACAACAATCTTGGGGTTTATAACGTCGGTTATATCGTTTAAGTTGCAGACCACGAAAACATTACCAAGTTGTGAAGACAAATGTAATGGCAGTGGTGCTAAATAGTTACAGCTGCTCTATACTCAGTTTGAGCACACTTTGCACTTACGCTCAACGGCTGCAAGATTAAATAGAAACTGCTAATCAGGTAGGATTGTCGAAAAGTGCACTTTAGATTTCATATGATGTCATATCATAGCGTGATATGCCCATAAGCCATTAAAAGCTCGAGTTGTCTATTCACTAATGCAAATTTTAAGTACTATCTCCATATTGCCGTCTGTGCAGCATGTGGCAACTCGCCTATTGCCCAGATAATTGTTGACGTAAGCAGAGGATATTGTTTGTATTATTTCAAGCATGTTTGACTGCAATGCAGTATCTGAGGACAGCATTCGGATCAGAAGTATTTATACACATCTTGGTAACCTCAAACAACTAATTACAGCCATCACAAATTGTCATACATACCTACAAAGTCACGATAAAGCCGCATAGATTGTTCCTGGTAAGCCACCATAGAGAATTAAACTGTTCATGATAATTAAAGTGCATATGTATGTATACAATGCATTTATTTACTAATCACATGTCATCTAGTGAAGTTTGGTTTTGCAGAGTGTTTAATATTGTCATAAAACGTTCAATCACGTCGCAGGTTCATAATTCACTATGTAAAATTTCAGTTTGGAGCACGCAGTGTCTGTGTTGCTTGTTTCAGGCCTGTTTCATAAAAACCATGGACGTGCAATAATCATATGCCATGGTATGCACTTGTAAGATACTATTCCACCAATGATTCTAGGAGTGATATTATAATTATTTCTCACTAAACCTTAACATTTTATTTCACTACATTATGAGTGGTTTTGTTTAACAGACTGCAAAGAATTGCGTTCGGTCCATGGGTGATTGACTTTAACACCAAATTTTTTATTTATTACGATTGTCAGGAGGATTGCATGCTTCACGACTATATATATGTATATATATATATAAATATATATATATAATATATATATATATATATATATATATATATATATATATATGTATATATATAAACATATCGATACATATAGATATATATATATATAGATATATAGATATATTGATATATAAATGGATATATATGTATTGATATATATATACACATATATAGTTATATATATACATATAACTATATATATATATATATATATATATATTAATATCCATTTATATATCTATATATCTATATATATATATATATATATATATATATATTTATATGTATCGATATATATATATATATATATAAATTTATTTATATATACATATATTTATACGTATGCATATATTTATATGTATGTATATATATATGTATATATATCTATGTATATACTAATACATATATATCTACTTACATATATATATATATCTACATCTATATATATATATTAATATGTATTGATATATATATTTATAAATATATATATATATACATATATATATGTATTTATATGGATGCATATATTTATTTACATATATATATATATAAATATACTTGCTCTTTCATTCATTGTTAATCCTTATGAAAAGTCAATTCAAATATGCGGATACGTGGCTTAATTCAATTTGACTAATGCAACAGGGTCGTTGATTGTGTTAGCCGACCAATTAAACGCAAACGTTAGTTTTATCATATCACGTAAAAACCCGTCATATGTGACTATAATATGCAAGCCAGTCAACAACAATGATATGGTGCATATTGTTACCGACGTCCACCAGAGGCTCATAATCAGAGCGGAATATCTGATGGTTCACCATGTCGTTTTGATGCGCTAACTTTACTAAGCCATCTCGGCAAAGTCTTTAGCCATTTATATCAAGCGCGTTAGCTTCGAGGTTTTCGAAAGTATCATTTAGATTTTACCTCTTGTATACTTGTTTTGTAGAATCATTAAGTTTGTCCTAAATATACAAAAGCACGTGAATCATTTACCGAACATTCCTGTACGGCAGACTATTTGTTAATCATTACATCAATATATAACCACAGTTGGCCCGTGTTGACCCACCATGTTAGTGTAATTAAATCATAAGTAGGTGCTTTGAAAGAGCAAGTATGTAATAATTTCGTCATAAACACCATCAAGTGCCGATTTATGTTTCAATGGACCGATTGTCATAGTTGTGATATTTTGTGTATGTCTGCCTGTCTTCTGAAATACCGATAAACGACGTCATGAATTAAGCTTAATTTGTGAAGCTTTTAATGGGCAGGGTCAATGTCAATCCACGTGGCTGAATTTGGTCATCTAACAACAACTAGGTACGAAATGAGAATGATAAACATATCTGACAATATGCGACATAACAGCATCAAGTCAGATATATCGTATATCACCTGACGATTTTCCAGTACGGTATACCCAGCTGTTATTTCGTCGTTGTCCTTTTTCATCATATACACATCTATAAATCATCGTAATTTTCTTGACCCATGTAGCAATGCAATCACACAAATGTGTGACGTGAACGAGTATAGTTAAACAACAACCTCCACAAACTAGTTAATATTGTGTCTAGTTACCTTGTCTGGTAGTTGTGATTGTATTTTGACATCTTCTAGGCTGCAATGATTGAGGTGCGACATGATTATAGGTCAATTAAAGAGAGCTCATCTTGTAAATGAACTCAAGTCGTCGTAGAGATAGACATGCCGTAGAAGCTGAAAGACGTCGGAGGTACAACCGTCTCTAGTTGAGTGCGGTGAACTGTACGTATTCGGCCTGTCTCAAAGCTATCAGCTATTAGCTGCTGGATAAACTGAGAGATACTGTGCGAGCTCTTAGGGTTTTTAATTACAGGACCACACTGTTTTTTGACTGGTCTGCAGCGCACAGCGAATATAGTTCTATTTGCCTTCTTACCCGTTGGCCAATTAATACCTTATCTGATCAATGAGCAATGGCAGGTCGGCAGCCATTTTCAACTTGGTGTACTGTCACTGAGAAAATGAACTTAAACCAAACGACGCACATCGCATGTTCTTGATAGCGGGCGTATCTGTTGTGCTAGACAAAGTTGAATACATAATAAGGTTTTATTTCTCCAAATATCTGTATAGTTCCACTGGAACATCACATCAAGGTATAAGCAGTTACTGAGGTTATTCGTATCCTCTACTGACGACCATGGCACTTAAGTAGGGGATTGTATGTTAAATGTGCCAAACCACAGAAGATATAACATAAACTGATCGCATCTTCAAAGAGCTGCCTCGAGAAACACATGAATCAAATATAATTGAAGCATTTATAATCACATTACGCTAAGCAAATCTCTATAAAGGAATTGAAACAATTAAAAAATGTTTATTCTATTTCAGTTGAGTTTTGTCGTTATATGCATTTCGTCTTGTGTAAATGTTCAGTGTGCATTTGGTCGCCTTTATGAAATGTGTCACGAACAGTAAACAATATCATGAATCATGATATCCTACATTAGTCCGCAGTCCAACTTATGTCACCCTCCATCATATGTGATATGAAGCCCGGGACCATATTTTAGTTATTAACATAAAGGTATATAATGTTACACAGATGGCTCGCAATCGCAACAGATCTTGTCACTGGTGATGCTGCCTCTAGATTACAATTAACAGATTGCATTCAAAGATGCATATCCATTGCCATACAGAGGCATCAAGGTCATAGGTCAATATTATAGGCAAATTAGGCGAACTTTGATATACATAGCGAACAAATAATAAGGCGAAACAAAAGGCGGAAAACATATGCAATATGCCGTTGTAATTATTGTCATCCGATGCCAATTAATTATGTATTATGTTGTGCAAAAAATGAAAGTTTTGCTCTATAAGGTACCGCTAGTAATGGTTGGGAATTTGAATTATTGACCTATGACAAACTAATTGCAACACGTTGGATTAAAAGGAAGGTGCGAATAAAATTCAGCTCGTAATATAATCGGTTTCATTTATTCAATTAATTCCTGCAAATGCAATTATTTAACCAACATCATGAATGAAGATATCAGCAGTAACTGAGTTTATTCGTATTCTGCCTGTATATGACGACCATGGTTCTGCAGTAGTGGATGGTATGTTCAATCTGCCAAACGACAAAATATATCATATAAACTGATCGCATCTTACGAGTGCTGCCTCGAGAAAAACCGGAATCAAAAGTAACTGCATCATTCGTATTTACATGACCCTAATCAAATCACTACAAGGAAAATGAAGCAAATAAAAAAAGTATAATAAATTTTTTATCATTACATGTATTTCGTCTTGTATAGATATATGATGTGCATTTGGTCGCCCTGGCACTGTTTATGAATTGTGTTACCAACAGTAAGCAATATCATGAATCGTGATATCCTGCATTAGTCCGCAGTCCAATCTATGTCACCCTCCATCATATGTGATATGAAGCCCGGGTCCATATTTTAGTTATGAGCATAAAAGCATAGCATGTTACACAGATGGCTCGCCGTCGCAACACATCTTGTCATTGGTGATACGGTGCGAATAATATTTATCTTTCACTTATTCAAGGAAAATGCAACTATGTACCGAACATCATAGATGCGGTGTGGAACTCTGTTGGGGATTATTGCGGCGTTATAGATGAGTCATGCGAGAGAAACGTCGATAACGTCGTTCAAAGAATGTCTGTCCTATACAACAGTTTTGAGCATAGTCGCCATTGTTTAGCTGCAAGTACAGACTGTTGGCCACGAATAGCCATCTAGAAGCTACTTTTATTTATTACTGAAACCTTCCACAGTAAACCACTCATGGCAATTTGCAGTCGGATGACATGATGAAGAGGCTGACACGTCAATCAGATGACCAGATACAAAGGCTGACACGTAAATCAGATGACGGGAAGCTTCACTATTGCGTGTGAAGCTCTATTTAGGCGAATGCCGCAACTCATCCTACTCCAACTATGGTCCATTTTCGGAGCCGCCGCAGCATATGTATAATGTGAATAACCTTGATGTTTATATCGCTAATGCATTGACAATGCTATTGCCGTAGCAAAACCTCATATAGTACTGAACCAAAGCTGGCATTCTACACGACGCGGATGAAATTATATAGTATAGTATAGCATATGTATTTAAGAAAGCCCTAGATCGGTCCATACATTGACTTGGTGTGCATAACAGTAGTACGTTTCGAAGCATGGTTTTGCATGCGTTCGACAAAACACCATCATTGCCTAAATTGCCCCAAATAATAGCATTGTATGCAAGATGTTACTAGCAAGCGCCGATTTGCCAAAGCTACCTTCAAGAAGCAAAATTATTTTAATCAATAAGAGTTATTGAAAGTCGTCTATGTTGACACTTTATGTTGATAACAAATTTAATGATGTTTGTGCATTCTAGCCTGATAATGTTCATAAAAGGCACCAAATGGTTTCGCTTAAGTTTTGATGAAGGGGTCAGAAATGTTAATTAAATTAATGCCTTCTGATGACCACACAATCTTTTTATCTAGAATAGCGGAGATACAAAATAATGCTAGCAGCAAGTTCTAATTAGCATCAATAAAGCTGGTAATTGTCACCAGCTGTTGATATATATGTGCATGTGCTGGCAAACGGCGCTCGAAAATAAAATTGCGATGCATGTAAATACAATCTTAAAAACTATGCCGCAAAAATATTTCACTCATTGAATCTTCACTTCTTTTGGAATTTATATCCGCAAGCTCGAGAGCGATCCACACACCCGGGTATTTTGTACACTTTTCTATATACTGCAAACTCATTGTCGGCGGGATGCGGTAAATTGCCGTAATATATCACGCGGCATAAGCTACGTTACATTCTGTGTTGCAAAACTGATGAAGCTTGAGAGATGCTATATGCATCCCATCATTGATGAACCCTTAAGCAAGAACGGAAATATCTTAACAAGATGCCGATCGATCATTCTGTGTATCCATTACCCATCCGAGCATCAACCAAACTGCCGCGCAGTCTGCTGAAATGATAATAACATGATATCAATGTCTGGCCACTTCTATTTTACGATCATTCGAAGAATATATAACTATTTATCAACATTGTCAGCCTAAGGACATAAGGGAGGAGATAGAAGAGCCTAGCATATCTCTTGCATTGTTAATGCAGAATAGGTGTGCCCATAATAAGGAAAAAAAGACAAATAAACAACGCCTGCAAATAACGGTTGTGTTATTCATCAAACATCATCCGAGGTATATGTTTTTATATTATTGTGACAGTCGACATGTCGTAATTTATAAGTGAGCTTTTGACTTGGTTACGTTTCCTCACGCTACTTTCATCCGGCAGTAAAATACTCTCCCACCCCTCTATTCACATTAGCCGCCCACTTCAAGGGAAATTAACAAGCAGAGCTGGATGAGGTTCTTCCGAAAAGTACCTTCGCGAGTACGTAATTAACGTCCTTTCTGAAATTGAAAAATATTTTTCAGAGAGCTAAATAAACAGTGCATCTGCATGGCGTAGACATTCGAAGATTACAATAATGAGCTAAAACGAAGTTCCAAAACGCAGAAAATGGTCTAAGTTGAGTGCACTGTTGTTTGATAAAAGTCACATTTAACTGAACGTGATTCCGATATATGCCTATCGTTTGCTAAACGATATGAGTTGTCTGCAGCAATGCTCATTAGAATGGTGATATTAGTATGGAGTACACCCAGCTTGCTGAAAGAAAGTATACATTGGCAAATCATCTGCCTTCACAAAAGTGTCATGTTGAGAGTGTTTGTAACTCGTGTTGGGATGAGGGTTCAAGAACATACTGATCGTAATTTTAATTCAATGGGCAATATTGGTTCGAATCTGCAGTTCATTAATCAAAGATGTTGCATGTTTCACAAGATAGATTTGACTAAATGTGTCAAAAGGCATATTTCCTGATGCTTCACCTGTAAAAAGCAAAATTTTTATGATATGACGTTAATTGTTTGTTTTACTACGTGGTCCTCTTGAAATAGATAAAATTGCAGAAGCGCTACTAGAAATCAAATTACCTCTCATCCTTTTTCTCTTTTTCTGTAATACAAACAGTTCTGAGGATGAAGAAATTAGGGCCGCAAGGCACGCGGCTAAATAACAAGTACCCTTTTTCGTCGGCTAGACAGTACTGAAAGACCTGCTGTATCTCTAATAAAATGCAGTAAGCTGCATATTTTATTCGCTAATGCAATCACTCCACTATGGCGATATAACGACGTATGTGAATATTGCATGCAATAGCTAAGTGTCATCACCACTTAAGACTCATAGCCTACAACATCAATGCATTTTAATGCTGAGAAGGAACTGAAGTAGAGTGGCATACTAAAGATCTTTGATGAATATATATATATATATATATATATATATATATATATATATATATATATATATATATATATATATATATATATATATATATGTATATATATATATATATATATATATATATATATATATATGCATATATATATATATATATTTATATATATATACTGGCAGGAGTGAAATTTAGGAGGCTTATTGCATTAATCTGCTTCACATTTTCAATTCGGTTGATATACGAATTGAAGCTACGTCGGGCTGTATATGTATCAGTTACATCTTCACAAATCTTAACATGTGCTACTTTTACGAAGTTACACATTAACTGCATCCAGAACAGTGTCTGTCGTGATATGTCAAAGGAATGATAATGTAACGCTTCACAAAATTCTGGCTCCTTTGCGTGAACAAAGTTAATAGCAGTCCTGGCATATATCCATGTTAAATTTCCGCAATCCGAAAACGATTCGGTTAGTCACATAACACAGTGTGCATGCAAATAACTTTTTACGCAGTTGATAGAAGGAAGCCGAGCAAGTCAAACACACCAGCTGGATAGCGATTAACCTAATATGGCGCTAACAACATGCAAACAGGGTCCTATATAAAGACCGTTTTCAAGATTTACACGGTCTCAAAAGCCGATGCTGCAATAAGCTCAGTCCGTTATTTGCAATTTCTACGTGAAGCTAATGTCATGGCGTATATATTGCAACACATTTCTAAATATATTTTTTTTGTAAGGTTAGGAAATAGGGCTATTGACCATCAAATATTGTCAACAGAGCCGCCGACATGTTCTTATTCTCATTGGTTCCAGATTAGTAGAACTATGTAATAATAATAGACACAACAGAGTAATCAGATTAATTGTTCTCTTTTTCCGTTACCGTTTCGGACATCAATCAAGCGACCGATATGTCTGATGTTTGTTGATGGCTATTTATCCACTTTATTTTCTGCATGTTGAAATAATGCACAGCGCGCCTATACACATTTCACTTTCATTAAAATCATGGTGTGCATATGAAATTGTTATTCAGAGCAAGTTATAAGGCTACGTAAGTCATCTAGAAGAGTAAGGTCAATTTGCTTAGTGTTACCTTCAGTCGATACTTAACTGCACGAAATAGATTCAGCCAATTTGTCTTCAAATTGGTTCCACTAACACGTAATGGTGGCAATTCCGTCGGCGAATACGTTGAAACCGATTCATTAGATTTATGGTGTTTAGTTGAATTTCTATCTGCAATAGTTAATCAGAACAAATAGCCAATCCCAACGTTAACGGTTTGGATGACCTTGCAGAGTGTTATCTTCCAATTATGCTATGCACAAAAAGTATATATACAATTATTTTGTTAATAAGTTTGTGAGAAATGTTGTCTTCGGATATCCAATAAAATATGTTTTCATAAATGAACAAAACCGTTGATGGTGGCAAAAGGGGCGAGATGTGTTCGACAAAATGCCACTAAATAATCAGAAAATATGTTGAGGCCAAAACAAGCGCATCAATCGGAGTGATACGATCCCGCTGTCGTCACGCTAAAAATGTATATTGAATATATGAGATACTGTGTATTTCAATCCTTCTGAGCGTAATAACGTGGGCTAGTCATTTTTGAATATTTCAAATTATGTATATGTTTTTTGATCATGCTAACAGTGCGATGGTAGCTAAATGTGTTAGCTACGGCAGTTAGGTGTTCAAAACCGTGCTAAATGCATAAAACGCGGATAGCTATTGATTTGGATGTCGGGAGATGTTAAAATCATAGCAATTTGACGACATATGGAAACCTATTGCTCCCATGTAAGAACATGGATACCGATTCACACTAAACTATGGGGATGAAGTTGACCAAATAACCAAACTCATCTGCTTATTCTGTATTCGTAAAAAAGGTAGCCCCACCATATTTGCTTATGTGACGTTTGAATCTAGGATTGTGGAAAGCACATGGTTGCTGGATTACGCGGCGCTGACAGAAATTGATACTTACAGAATCACAACCAAGACCACTCTCGGTGTTTGCGTCGGTGGGCCATTGTCCCGAATTATAATTATTGATGTGAAGGCTGATGCTTTCGGCAACTATCGACAGCGAATTCGGTATAGGTCGTAATGGTTATATAATTGCAAGAGCTTAAGTCGGCGGTCTAAGCAACAGGTATTAGTCTCTATCATTCTATCAGTTCGTTGCCACATGTAACAGTAACTTATCATATTATTGTTGACACCTTTGCTTGCTATAATACACGTTGCAGGATCATGATCGACATGAGGATTGAAAAACGTATAACGGGCTCCACAAAAGTGCGCTTGTAATGTTGACTTTTCTGATCACATACAAAATAAGCCTTATATCAACACTTCGTTCACGATAAAATACACTAATTTGACAATTTCATTAAATGTACAGCACAGACGATGAAATACGCGCCTGTGCTGTTATTGACGATAGGTGTAGGTGCGTTACAACATGACTGATGTAGCTACGTTTTGACTGCAGACGGTATGTGTTGTTATTCGTATATCATGTAACATTAAAATCAATAAACATTTTGCTAAAACTTACCCCAGCTCTGCTTTGTCTTGACACACCATCAATTGCAAAAAGTGCCGAGAAGATAAGCTGAAGACCCCACTATCCCACGGTTTTATCAACAGCCGAATATGTGTGATACTTCTTGAAACACTAACATACATCATTGATATTTGGTAGCATCTGCTCTTATTGTTCTTTTGTCATATCTAGGTTCAGCCAGTGAAGCATCTATTGTCAAAAGAATCTACCCCCCAAAGATTCATTGTCATTGGGGCACATTTCCCATGAATCCAAACAATGCCTTGTTAGGCTGCTAGGTATTTTATGTGATAGCAGGTCCATCTATTTGCTTCTTTGCAGAACAAAACACTGACCATCAGCTTAGAACGTCCACCTGTGTATTGCCAAACATTGCCGTCTTTGATGCAAAAACCATGCTTATATAAATTATATGACTTCATCATCGCCCTTTTGAAAATAAACCGTGAATCACCTAAAGGTTGATGAAGTCACTTAGCGACTACAAAAAAAGTGTCATCGTATGTCACCTCCGTGATGGATTGCGTGATACGACTGTTTAAGGGATATAAATATTCAAGGGATATAAATATAAGAAATTGCATGTATGAACCACCGGCTGCATAATGTTATTGAGACAGATAACGGCTCTCATACTACCTGATTTTATTAAAGTGAAGGCAAACTACTTCCTTCACACCTTGACTTTACATTTACTTTAATCTGTTGTTATACATGCTGTTCGCAGACAGATCGGCTGAAATTATATTCGGCAAAGACCCTGTGTTGAGATGCGGATGATTAACAGGGAACCTCTCAAGCATTTAAAGGAATGTGACTATATGATTCTTCTACTCATTGCTTTCACTGATTTGACATGTTTCACTCTGGGTTGCAGACAAAGCTATTAAAATCATGTCAGCGTGCAAATGAACAATGGTGGTTGGGACGCTTATTTGTGGTAAGATTCCGGGAAATCAGATTGATTGTGAACGATTCTCAAACTACACACTGTGTGCAGTAAATATGGATTTGATTACGTTAACGGCAAAGCAAAAATGTATGGTGTGTCCGCGCCAAATCGTTAATGGAAGTGAGCCCCGTTTGATAATATGTACCAGGCGCACACTCACAGAATCCACCTGACAAATACAATTGGGTGGTTGACAATGTGCTTGACATGCCGACACATGTATGAACATATATATATATATATATATACATATATATATATATAATAATGGAAGTGAGCCCCGTTTGATAATATGTACCAGGCGCACACTCACAGAATCCACCTGACAAATACAATTGGGTGGTTGACAATGTGCTTGACATGCCGACACATGTATGATATATATATATATATATATATATATATATATATATATATACATATATATATATATATATATATATATATATATATATATATATATATATATATATATATATATACATATATATATATATATATATATATATATATATATATATACATATATATTAGCATTTATATGCATACATAAATATGCATATATATATACATGTATATATATAAATATATATATATATATAGATATTTGTATGTATGTATATATTTATGTACAAAGATGTATATGTATATATCTATGTTTATATACACAAAATATATACATATATATATATATATATATATATATATATATATATATATATATATTTATCTATATATTTGTGTACATATATATATCGCTTGAATATATGTATATCTATGTACAAATATTTGTATATGTGTATACATATGTAACAATGTACATCTAATATGCATAAGAATCACATATATATATACATATATATCAAAATACGCATATAGGGATATATATATATATATATATGTATATAGAGACATATATTCATGTATATATATAAATAAATATATATATATATAATAAACTATATATATATATATATATACACATATATATACTTGTACAAATATAGATAGAGATACTAGATATTGTGTAGAAAGAAAATAAATATATAATATATATAAGGTATGTATGTATATATATATATATATATCTATACATATATACAGATAGATATATAATATATATATATATATATATATATATATATCTCTCAAATATATATCTCTATCTATATATATATATATATCTATATATATATATATATATATATATATATCTATATATATATATATATATATATATGCTGACTTTTTTACACGGGATTGTCCATATAATAGCTGCTGCTTAATGGATGACCAACAGTCAAACATTCGACGCATCACCAACAGCGCATTCGATATTACCATATACTTCTCGTCAATGTGCTGCTCTGTTGTGAGCATTATCGCTCTCATTATCCATGCTCCTCCCATGATTACCGTAACATTCAGCACCAACTACATAAGCACCCATATCTAAACAAGATTTGTGAATCACTAAGCAAATAAACGTCAGCTTTAAAGCTATCATACAGACACCAGTAATATGAATATGACATAGACCATAATACACAACACTTTATGCAAAGATGCAATACAGGTGCAAATAAAGTACGTGTTGAATAACTTAGTCTTAAGGATGGATTCAAATAATACATATCAACCTCTTAAGCAAGAGAGCGAAAGGCAATATCCTGTGGCCGAGCCGAAAACGAACAAACGGTGATTTTACTAACCACCCAGCTATTGTATATGCAATATATCTAGGCAAGATTAGGGTATCAGCTGTACCCTCGCGGGTCTCTCAACATTCAGCGATTCAACCCTTTATTCAACTAGAGTTTATCGCCAGCACACCATTTCCATTCGGCCCAGATTGGCGGGGAGGAGTCACTTGACAATAAACGTTGAGGCATTATCAAATAATATAAGTCACCACAGTGAAATCCATCAATGAAATGTCATTCAATTTGCAGAAACCCTACATAGATATCAATGGTCATCAAGCCTTCAGAAGTAATAAAGTTTTATAAAGCAATTTACGCTAAAGTATTAGTAATAATGACACTCATTTAAACTGCGGCTCTCTAACAAATAAATCTGTTGACTGCAGCACAGTGAACGCCCGGTAATGTTCTGCCCGTTATGACCTAGGTCATGCTGAAAATGCCCGATGACAATAAACTGGGTTGTCGTCACGTAATTACGGCGCTTCCTTATGTTATCTGTACTTGTTGATGCTTGCAATATTCGATTAATTCAAAGATAAACAACAAGCTGTTATAGCAGACTATTGCTACGATTACACGCAATTGCACGTCGGTTCTCATAAAATGGTCGTTGGGAAATAGTTATTCAATTGGCCCATATACATGAACTCTGTCGTCACACAATTGAAGGTTTGCCATAGCAGATGTGCTGGTTTAAGGTAAATGAAGGTGTCATTATTCATATTCAACATTCGAACATTCAACCACCTATAATTAGCGCGACAGTGTCAGCATCCTATTCATCAAATCATATATGTATATTAGTTACTTATCACATGCCAATTTACGCGAGACATATCTCATATCTGATGTATCTCATTGTTTGCTTCGATTTTTTTCAGGACGCCATGTTTACGTATATGTATGTAAACATACCACAGGCGGTCGGGTTGCTCGCTGGAACTCATATGAGTAATGATCTCGTTCAAACACATGAGGAACCCACCTTGTTCCAAATTCATTAAGAGGATCTAAGAAAACATGCTTCGAAATGCCTATCGAAATCTTGTTGACTGGGCACTGAAGCCAAAATTCATATGAGGATGGCCAGGGAACACACATGCTGTTGTCGATGTGCCGGCACCGTATCCCAATCATTAAGTCCGTCCAGCATCCCTATATATATATATATATATATATATATATATATATATATATATATATAGATATATACATATATATATATATATATATATATATATATATATATATATATATATATATATATATATATATATATATATATATATATATATATATATATATATATATATATATATATATATATATATATATATATATATATATATATATATATATATATATATATATATATATATATAATATATACATATATATATACATATATATATATATATTTATATATGTAGATGTTTATGGCCTTTGTGGGCTCGTGGCGAGGTTAAAGTCTGAGAAGCTAAATATTATCTGCTCTATGCGTAGGACAAAATTACCCTGCTTCATGCGTCAATTATACTTTGGTACGCAAACAACCCGTGTGAATACAGTCAATGAATTATATTTGGTCACAGAAGTTGTAAATAGGATACCTGATTGAACAACTCAAGATTAGTGCAAAGCGGGCAACGTATTTCTTTCACTACATATGGCAGTTTATTCACAATAATGGTATGTGGCGAAATATGTCCCTTAACCTAAATGTGACATCACTGTGCGGCTGAATTATCGTTGATAGCATTAATTTATTTCTACCACAGTTCTTAGTGCATGAAGTTGAAGCTGTTATGACGTCACATGCCTACTTTGGCTTCTGATATCCGTGTTATCACGTTTTACTTGTTGCATAATAACATCGGCCGGAAAGGTATCTCGTTGAACGAATTAATATAGTCAGGGTCTGCACAATGGCAATGTGCCATAGAATAATTACATATGTACGTCTTTTTTATTATATTATCATCCAGGGTGGGAAAATAATGCGGCAACATTGCAAATAAGGTAGCTTAGCTATGGATTGGCAATGTGATATTTAGTGACCGAGTTATATACTGCGTATTAGAAACCAAATGATAAAGCCAAATATATATTGGTAACACCATTCCAATGATTACCCTATCCACCAGGGAAAGGGTAAGCTTTGTTTGTGAAATAGACCGATATAACTGAAAAAGCAAATATCTGTTGAGCTATGTCAGTGACAGCGACGCGTATATAACACATTACTGAGTCCAATTTCCCGACCTCGATATCTTTGCGTGATTTACCGGTTCTCCCAAGATTAATAGCTGCCAGATTGTGAGGTTTTAAAGCCGTGTGCAATGAGATGTGACAAAAAACATTCTTGCGCATGCTAATAAAAGTCGTCTGAGATGAAAGCATGCGCCTGCTTTTTTAGTGACAGTTAAATTTGCTCTCTGTTGAATTTACGGATGGAGATTATCAGTTAAATTTGCTCTGTGTTAGATTATCGGAATGGTGACATCAGTTAAACATGCACTGTGTTGGATTTATTGATTTAGGTGTGAATCTCATTCATTTGCTGCTTTTAAGATATTTTACGTTGGAGTTCATGATTACAATATACTTTGTGGATTAAATATGGGTGATCAGGAATGTTTTGTAGGTTGAAGAAACGTCACAATCATATTCAAAGCAATGTAGGTGGCATGGCGTGTTTTAGGGAACGACTTGTTGCTCCAGTTCGGCCTGTCGTTCATCAGTACTATCCGCTCATTCTACCATAACTTTTAGGGCCATTATATAAGGAGGGTTGTTGATCAATATGTTTATTCCTACTTGGTGTCTTCAAAATAGCACGTTCTGTCCCCTACTTTAGGATAATAATCGCAAGTGAGTAGACAGAATCGAATAACCAAAGTAACGCATTCAGTATTCAAGTCATGCACCAGTTATGTAAAGGTACAGTGTACTTACTCACCAATGAAAACCTGCGCTCTGTGTGCACGCATGCAGAGCTGCGTATTATCATAAAATGTGATCGGAAGTTACTAGCTAAGGAGGTCAGCCCGCGACCATGCTACTGCGATAAGCGTTAGTGTTATTTATTTTAGTCATTTTCCTATATACAATTAGTTGTATCACATAATTCTATTGACAAATAGCCGAGTAGAAAAAAGCAGCCGGCTACTATCTCCAATTGACTAGATTGTTGTATAATTGGTCAGACAAATAGAATGCAGATAGCAGCGTATTGGTTATGTGCCCCATCATATTGCCGTGATGGCGCTGCAGAAGCGTCCTGAATAGTCAATGACTCTAGAAACATCCGTCCACCTTGTCATGGCATTGTTTACATTGGCGAGGTGGATGCTGCCTATTCACCAGTTATCTGATCACGAATAACCTAAGTAACGCATTAAGTTTTGAAGCCATGCTCAAAGGCAGCTGTATATATGCCTGTTATCTGGTCATATCCCAATGCTTGCGATCAATCAGATGACAAAATCAATATACACAAAGTAGTGAGCATTAATAACCAAACAAAACGCAGTATGAGCAAACATTGTTAAATCTCCACGGAGATTATTGATGTCATTAACCATCTATTAGAGTCCATTCAAATCATTTATTCTTATTCCCATATTGCGGGGTTTGTATTGGAACATAGTAATACATTATACTCAGTAGTGTGACTGCTTTCCATCGGAGGACGAGCACAACTAGGTGAATTATGCATATAAGTCTTGTGCAGTAAATACTTGCATTGCAAAATGCAGCTCAACGAATCTTATTAATTAACAACTAGGTAGTTTGTTCATTCTTATTCTCATATTGCGGGGTTTGTATAGGAACATAGTAATACATGATACTCAGTAGTGTGACTGCTTTCCATCGTATGACGAGCACAACTCGAATTATGAATATAAGTCTTGTGCTGTATATACTTGCATTGCAAAATGCAGCTCAACGAATCTTATCAATTAACAACTAGGTATATTTTGATATTTCTGACTGAACCAGATGAGGTCATGTAATTATGATATAGCAATGTTGCTTATCTGCTACCCTGCCTTCATTTGATAATCCGATTCAGCACAAGGGAAACTTATTGTCCATGCCATCAAGCAATCTTCATTGGAGCAAATCATACTTAAATCATATCATCTGTTGTGAGCACTTCATACAAACCAACCAAAGCAAAATAGACCACAATAACAAATGGTATATGAAATAAATGAAAGTAGTTTGGCCACATGTACATTTACATTTTGAAGATGAAATGATCTATTTGCTACCATTTTGGAAGTCATAAATAGGCCTGGGTCATTCTTAATGAAGGTATATACGACACGGTTACTTAACGTAGCGTAGGGATTTTATAATCCTCCGTGACCCCTAGCTAATCAACACCGTGACCTAACCATAATCCCCGCCAGGTTCCCACCCTGATCGCCGTCATTATCTATGCCGTAAACCAAAACTAATGTTTTTCTTTTAAACCTCTTCATCCCGCATTACCTGTCACTAAACGGAAGCGGTTTGCTGCTGTGCTTGATACGTGACTAATTCATAGTAATCATGACGTTTCAAAGCATGTTATAGCCTTAAAGTGACCTTGCTCTCGTCGTTGCGCATAACAGGAGATTTCCCCTTATAGTATGCACAAATATATGGACCAGTTGCTAGGTGCAACCGTTTTGGGGAGAAATTAAACATTCACACAAAAATAAACGCAAACATATGCAAAAGGCTACTATCAGATGCTAATGTAAACAACTGCTTTATCGGATGGTAGCCATAGTGATTTCATGTATTCATAACGCCAATAACAGTAAATGCATTTTCATGGGTAAAATAGATCATTTCCTGTAAAAATGCAGCATTCTTCGACAATTGCATTTCTTCATTGTATAAAAGATGCGTAGATTGATATAAACGATGGATTTGAATTCATACATATCAAACGATTAAGCATTGAGGCGAAAATAATTATCCTGAGGCCGATCTGAAAATCCAACAAACAGTAATTTTGCTGACAACCCAGCTATAATAAATGCAATATATCTAGACATGGTGTTCATATCCACTGTATCTTTGGGTGTCTCTCAACATTCAGCAATTCAACCCTTTATACTACTAGAGTTTATCGCAAGCGGTCCACTTCCCATCTGCTCAGAAAATCAGTTTGTATGTAACAGACGGGCGAGGAGGAGTCAATTGACAACACAGGTCGAGGTATAATCAATACGATTAGACAACCCAGTGTAATTCACCAACGAAATGTTATTCAATTTGCAGTAACCCCATATAGATATCAATGTCCATCAAACCTTCAGAAGAAATAAAGTTTTATAAAGCAATTTACAAAATCTGGATTTTTTAACATAAATAACAATGCAGCTGGCTAAAGCGCAGTCAAAGGTAATAGTAATGATTACACTCGCTTAAACTACGGCTTTCTAACAATTTGGGTTGACAAACAACTTTGTTGGCTGCAGCACAGAGAACACCCGGTTATGACCTACGTCATGTGTAAAATGCTCTATAATAATTAACTGGGTTGTTGTCACGCAAATATAGCGCATTGTCATTATTACAAGCTTTTGTACTTCTGTTCACATTTCACACAGATTTGTGCCGATCGTTGATGTGCTGTTTGTTTCATAGCATAATAGATTATCAGTCTCGGACAGTGTGTCATGAAAAGATCTATTTTGATAGATAGACAATGTTTTGAAATTACATGTTAACTGTGTAAATTAGCTATTTACCGCGGAAATGTTCAAGTCCAAGTTCTTAACCAGGGCGAGATCCCAGAAGCAATATAGAACACTTGGCAGTAATTCTTGAACATGTCATATGTTGTATTGGTTACATAAGAAAAACCTTATTTGGGCTTGTTGGTAACAATTACAGCTGGTAATACCAGTCGATCAACAGTCATACATAAATAAATACACACGCACACACACACACACCGTTGAGTACCCTTGTAGTATTGCATTGCTATCTTTGCTCAACTCACAACAGATCGATCGCAGCACGTTTAATCACATACAGAGTACTCCCTGTGGAGCAACACGTAGCTCGAAGACAAAAATCTCCCTTTGTTCTAATTACATTCAGTTAGTTATACTGACGTTAACTTTTCCAATTCTGCTTTGTAAGGGTGCTGTTTTTTGGTTACCTGATCTTGTTAATCAACCGAATGTCGGATTGCTAACAGGCGTAGACATCACGTGCTTCCCCAGTCAGCGCATCGTGGCTGTACTTCAAAGATCTGGACGTTTCGGGCAGTCAAGAAATACGCCCGCCTATGCTCTCCTATATGCTATATTTATCAACGGATCTACTCGTGGTAGAAAGTCAGTCTGTGTATCAAAATGAAGACAGCAAGGTCGAATGAGATCATGGTAGACGTTTACAGAACGTATTTGGCGTTATTGCGGTCGATCGATTGTATGTCGAATGTTTTGACACAGGCAGTAAGCAGAACGTTTTAACCGATAAATCGTTTTAGTCATTTATTCATTAATTATCATATCCTTTAAGCAGTTCCACGAATGTTTTTTTATAGTAAGTCATTTCACATCGCAGCATATGAACTTAAATATCAATGTCGTGTATTATGTTTTCATTAGACCAACACCACAGCGACATTACAAATTTCTAACATCTGTCAACTGTTGTGCTTAGTGTAAATTCCAACGTGCGATATTGGTATATTAGCAAGACCACTGCTTGTGAATATCCACAATGTTCAGCGCTCCAACCATGAGGGCGTTTCGGTTCCTTCTGCAGCAGAAGACGATCCTGGTTTCCCTTTCGTTGAGCCAAAGGAATCAGTTGTCAACGAAAAATGCACCCAACAACACATCATGCTGCCAGAGAACAGATAACAACCCGGAGAGCTCAATCTGCATGCAAGGAGATATAATGTATTAGATAATTAGATAACACAACGTGCGTTTAACTACTACCACAATAATTGCCCACATGCGACATCATATGATCACTGATAACTTTGACCAAACAAGTTAGGTTAGCAAGGGGTTTCTGCGTCACAGCCAAATTAGTTGTCCCCGTAGTGCACGTGCCGGCTTTAGTGGCACATTTTAGATAAAACTTCAGTGTTATTTATATTGCAAGACATCATCTGTCTAAAGTGTGAACAAGATCATCTGTTTCGAACCCCGCAACCGAACCCATGGCGGTTTGTTGAAAGCGTTTAACGCTTTTGGTGTGCGGACAGTTGTATTTTCTGATATTGGCTTGGTTGTCAAAATCATGCAATCTGTCAGCGTTTAACTGTCTGCATGGTATAGTTGCTCTGTTTATAAGTGCGCCATACCTAGCCGTACTCTAGATTTGTTGCATTTAAATCCAAATAAATGTTTCACATACTTATTTGACTTTCCCTCAAGGTAATGTTAAATCACATATGTATTGAACTCAAAACTCCAAAACAATGAAGCAACTAATAAAGTCCCTAGAAAAAACATATGAAAATAATTTGGTTGGTATTGAAATACAACGTACCTCTATCCAATAAAATGATATATAGCTGAGGGGGCACCTCTGATTACCTTAAGCCCAAACTAGGGCTGTGCGGTATAAACGTAGATTTGACACCTGCATAACTCGCGCCATTTGCGAATGCAATGCATTCAAATATAGGGCAGCAGAAATGACTCACAAATAAGTTATGCGTATGTATGTATGTAATTTGTATGTATGTATGTATGTATGTATGTATGTATGTATGTATGTATGTATGTATGTATGTATGTATGTATGTATGTATGTATGTATGTATGTATGTATGTATGTATGTATGTATGTATGTATGTATGTATGTATGTATGTATGTATGTATGTATGTATGTATGTATGTATGTATGTATGTCTGTTGTATGTATTTATGTATGTATATGTATGTATAAATGTATGTTTGTATGAATATGTATATATATGTATGTATGTATGCATGAATGTATGTATGTATGTCGTCTGGTTATACGTATGTATGTAACTATGCATGTATGTACATATTTATTAATGTATGTTTGTATGCATGTCTGTATGTATGTATGTATGTATGTATGTATGTATGTATGTATGTATGTATGTATGTATGTATGTATGTATGTATGTATGTATGTATGTATGTATGTATGTATGTATGTATGTATGTATGTATGTATGTATGTATGTATGTATGTATGTATGTATGTATGTATGTGTATGTATGTATGTATGTATGTATGTATGTATGTATGTATGTATGTGTATGTATGTATGTATGTATGTATGTCTGTATTATGTATGTATGTATGTATGTATGTATGTATGTCTGTATGTATGTATGTATGTATGTGTGTATGTATGTATGTATGTATGTATGTATGCATTCATTTGTGTTTATATTTAGGTACTTACGTACGCATGTATGTATGAATACATGCATGCAAATATGCATGTATGTATGTACGCATGTATGTATGCATCGATGCATACTTGTCTGCTTACTCCAAATCTTTGCTACTAAATTACATGCAAATTATTTTTCTGTCTGCTTTAATAACCTGAATTAGCATGCACCCTTATCTTTGGAATAAATATTTTCATAAATTTGGTGGGACATGCTAGCCTTTCGGGTTTCCGTATAATGTCGATGGATGTAATGGATGAAGTTAAAAACCTGAGTTCTGTGATTACAACATTTGACAAGAACAAGTTTAAGTGAATGACAAGACTTCGTTGCAGCATAAATGTCGCAAGTGCATTCTGCCCTTACCACCGTTGTTTTTCGATAATAACAATAGATTTTAGTTCGGCAGAAGTACTCAAGTGCAAAATGTACATTTGATCGATCATCTCAGACCGTAGGTATAGTTGTTAAATCATGGCAATCGCAGTCACCTTTACCTATCCCGCACTAAACGTTCTTCTATAGGTATCTAGCGCATCTGCTTAACTTTTTTCAAATTTAATTACCTTATTTGGACCTGAAAATTTGTGGCCTTTGTCTGGCATAGATGTAGATTGATCGTGAAGTTGTGCCGAAATGACCCTGTCAACCTTATAAAAAGTTACTAAACAGACATGGCGAGTGATACATCAAGTTTACCTTTCAACAACAGGAATTGGGATCGAACATATATCATCATTGCACTATCATATATATATCTTTATTCCGTGTTGGTTAACTATCTATTTATTCGCATCAATTGCTCTGTCATATGATGAGTGATAAATAAGGTACATTCCAGGCGCGTAAAATGCCATGTCTTGCGAGCGAAAACCACAATATCACCCACAAAATTCTGTTGACGCAACGTGCAGCAGATAAAGACTTGGAAGGTTAATTGTGAACCGTATGTATCACTAATGGGCTTTGCCACAAATGCTATTTCACTCACGTTGCCGATGTTACTAGACATGCTGAGCTTTAAACGGATGGAACTGATTTTATAGCCCCAATATCGATACATTATTGATGATCCGGTGTTCACAATACTATGAAAAGATTACCTTCGAGTTATTTTATCACCTAGTTGCAATCGAAAGCGAATTAAAGCATGAACTCGGCACCAAATAAAATGCACCATTGAGGTTATAATATTATTATATATAATTATTAGTAATTTATGCTTCAAAATCAACAAGCAATGAATTTCTATCAATTTCAAGCAATCTTAAATCAAATGAACTTTAGCCATATCTTGTTTTGGTTGCCATTGGCGGCACATGGGCCAATAGCGTTATTTAAAATTTCTGATACTATTATTCGGACTGTTAAGTCCTTCAACTTGCGTTAGACTTAGGCTTTGCTCGTCGATTATTTTACTTCAAAACCAGCGGATTTCATCGATGAAACTAGTATCTGCTGTCTTTGAGCTTTGTTGATGCGTTATTGGTGGCCAACATGATGATCATTCATCGCGTGACATAACGGATTGTGTCAGCAATTGTGATTAATTACTACCAGAAGCAGATTAGTTTTAGTCAGTTTTTTCTCATGGAACCTAAGTGATCAATATATGTTTCTTTTCATTTAGCGAAACGAACATAAACAATGGTTGGTGAAAAATCTCAAACTTAACTACAACGACGGTTTATTTGTTGCTTCAGTCAATGTTCACATGCAGTAGCATTCCAATGTCGGACCTGATGCTGGTCATTATTCCTAACTCCAGCGCAACTGAGCTAAGAGTACATTTAGGAGCATTATGTAGTGGTAAACAATTGAGTTAATTCATTCATAATACTTGCCTCGCTTTACGTGTGCACAGTGGTGTCTCAGACAAATGATGTTACTGCTATTCGAATATAACATCCGACCATACTGTATAGATAATTTTGAACGTTTTAACCGATCACCGAGTGGCTATTTCTATATAGCAACATGACGCGTGTATGTTTCAAATCAATAAGGACAAACTGGCTCAACGAGTATGACATCAGCCTGCTTCATTAATCCAAAATCTGATAATGAATTGTGTTTCCGGCCCGGAAAAAAAAGTTGTCCACAGAGACGCCAAGAAATACGATACTCGGGCGCATTGTGGCGCTGTAATATGTCTAGATGCCTTTCTTTATGATCGGATTGGTCAAATGAGCTGAAGCCAGCAAATAAGAACATAAATATCCATGTGTCTGTTAGCATTTTCTGTCAACGTTGGTACTCACTATTGCTCAACATTGCAGGCTTGTTATAAGACATTACAGGCTGTTAAAGCACATATTTTCCAATTTCGCGCCGGAACTACGAAGTTTACCTGCCTGGGGTCCGTTAAGTTATTGTCAAAAAATCTGTTGGAGTAGACGAATTGCTCGACCTTCAGTACCCGAATGGCACTTACCATATAGTAATATAGTAATCAATTAAAATCCGTTGTAAAATAATATATGAATAAATGTTTACTCTGGCAACGTATATTGCGGCAAAAATTGATTCAGTGTGCCTTAATTTATCAGCGAAACTGCACAATGGCAATTACTGGCGCGTAAAATGTTCGCCTACCGTATGGTGTTTTTAATGTTGTGTGCGGTTTCAAGATGAACTTTGTTATAGTTAGCAGTTTAGTATGTTGATGATGATGATGATGATGATGATGATGATGATGATGATGATGATGATGATGATGATGAAGATGATGATGATATTGGTGATGATGATGATCATTATATCTATTACTGCAGAGAAAATAGCAAGCGGACAATTGCTGATGCAGTAATCGACACGAATCCGAACAAATGTAGTTACCTATCGTAAATAATCCAAATGTACACGCACACATTCAGTTTATCAATTTTTTTTATCCAAATATCACCATGAACTGCCCAACATTGTATCACTACATTGAGCAGCAAGTGAACACATAATCCTACTGCAACTGATATAAGGGTTCAAACGAGGCATTGAAAGGCATCGATTCATATGAACCACCTAATAATCGTGGTGAACGTATTATCTTAAACCCGACACTCCATAAGTAAGATAGTGTTGTGTGAAACATGTATCAAAATGCTGCATTGGATGACAAAACTGGTTTGAGTTGCCTCATATAGAACGATGTTATAGATAACACCTACATGACTTGTGTTAGCATTTTCTCATCGAGATGACTAACGTCCTAGTTCTGTACTATGCATAGGATTGATGAATAACGTATAACAGGTTTGATATTGCATTATTGCAAATGTCTGCAAATTCTCTACTGAGGTTTTGCTGTGATATACGTCACTGACCAGTACCCATCAAACAAACCTGCCAATGTATACGTAGATGGGCAGTATATATCGCCATTAAACTATGGGCTTAAAGTTTACTTATTAATGGGGAAATCAGGTTTGCTATATTCTATTTGCAACGCTTTATTGATGTGTAAGATCAAGTTAAACAGATGATGCTACCCTGTTGCAGGTGTCATGTGTCAGATATAACGACATGGGTACTAAGTGGACGTATTCATCGCCGCATTTTTGCTTACATGAAGCAGGTCCGTTGCCTGATTGATTTCACCCGTCACTTTCTTCCGGTCAGCGTCATTCAACTTTGTGTGGTAATTGCATCTGGTTTTTGTTGTATCCTGTTTTTCTTAATACCCGCTATCAGCAGCGATTCATCATTTCCTTGTTTTGGAATTACCCAAATAAGCAGCACGATTTAACTTAGCGCTACGTGTCTTAACAATAATCTAGTCAATAAATATGAGGACAATTTCAAGCACGGCATTTGAATAGTTTGCTATTTTTGATCATCATCGCAATGTTACATAGGCCAATGTCTGATGCCAAACATAAATTGTAAAAGAGCAGAACATGTCCCATGCGATCTAGATCAAGCACGTTACATCAACAGGAAATAATCTGTAGGGATCCATGATTATAGAACAAAAAACATATACACAATATGTTCCACTGATTATACCTTGAATAATAGCAACTTCCACCATCATGGCCGAATATGCTGATTTTATCATGCATGAGAAACAAAATAGCTATTCATCATGTTTTGATATCCTATTTATTCAACGATACGTAGCGCTCGACACAATTCATAGATGTATCGGCCGTACACGACGTGCTGAAGCTGTATGAAAGTCATGATGAGTGCTCACCGAGACTCATGTACGTGGTGAGGGGGCGCCTTTCTACGTAGATAACTTCTCAGCTTATTTTGAAACATATTTAGTCGATGCAAATGCAAAACCAATCAATTTTGTTAAGATGAATGATGATATATTTGCAATGGACAACTTCTGATGACATCTTTTTCGCATGATTTGATTTTGCAAATGGTATATTTTATAAATCAACTTTGTGCTAGGTTACTGACGCAGATGTTCAGACGCCGTGTGCCTATCAGCTCGTTTTATTTACCCGTCGTTCCCAGCAAATCAGTTTACTCAGTGCATTAAACCATTCTGCATACAGAAGCACATTGTATGTCACACGCGAGATGTACGCACGCAATTACACTTCTTATAAGCTATTCAGTGGGTATTTAGTGGTCTACAATCATTATGGACGATTGTCTCAAAATTATTTTCTAAGACAGTGCTCAAAAATGTGCTCAAAATGCTGTGTCACTTTGGAAAGCAACTCATATGTGTTGCGCAGATGCATTACAAACGTACTTGCCAAGCCTGATCTATTTATTGATGCGTTTTATCTCCTGACAATAGATATTCTGATAATATTGCATCGTACAAGATAAACAATTCACGATTTGCGGCCTCTAAGCACCGAACTGAGACCTTCTATTGATATTATATTACGAGATGTACGCACACAATTGCACTTCTTATAAGCTATTCAGTGGGTATTTAGTGGTCTACAATCATTATGGACGATTGTCTCAAAATTATTTTCTAAGACAGTGCTCAAAATGCTGTGTCACTTTGGAAAGCAACTCATATGTGTTGCGCAGATGCATTACAAACGTACTTGCCAAGCCTGATCTATTTATTGATGCGTTTTATCTCCTGACAATAGATATTCTGATAATATTGCATCGTACAAGATAAACAATTCACGATTTGCGGCCTCTAAGCACCGAACTGAGACCTTGCTATTGATATTACGAGATGTACGCACACAATTGCACTTCTTATAAGCTATTCAGTGGGTATTTAGTGGTCTACAATCATTATGGACGATTGTCTCAAAATTATTTTCTAAGACAGTGCTCACAATGCTGTGTCACTTTGGAAAGCCAAGATAAACTCATATGTGTTGCGCAGATGCTATTATATTACAAACGTACTTGTCAAGCCTGATCTATTTATTGATGCGTTTTATCTCCTGACAATAGATATTCTGAGAATATTGCATCGTACAAGATAAACAATTCACGATAAGCACCGAACTGAGACCTTGCTATTGATATTAAATCAACACTACGACAGCTTATCAGCACCATGTACTACCATAAATTTAGTCAACAATATCGATTAGCATCTTATTGCAGATGTAATACATACCTAATTCCAATATATAGGGTACAATGATAAGGTGTCTAATGTTTTTAGAGTGGCTAAGGGATGTGTATTTGTATTATCTGACAAGTGAGCCTTCAGTGTAGATACAAAAAAAGTTAGCAAGGAAGTCTTTAGGAAGATAAATGAATGTTTCTATGTCAGGCAATAAAGATGGATAGATGCAAACTCTATTCTTGGGCATTATTACCACCATAACCTATTTGTTAGCATGTTGGAGCTTTATTTGTTGTCAGATATTTGACAACCCCTATCCTCCAGACCGTAAGACCCATGCCCAAAACCTTACCATAATACCATCCTATAAGCCGATTTCGTCCAATAACTAAACAAATCTGCGGTGAAAAACATCTACCAACCGTTATGGTACTATATTATGAAAGAATAGTCGTATATCCTGGTGCAATCGGTGCCCTCAACTATTCTCTTACCTATTATAAAATGGCTGATATATGTATATAATATTTTGGTTTATTATGCTGATTTTGACCATATGCCAGCATGGATTGTCATTAAGAAGGAATGTTACTTGGTGAACACGTCGTTGGGAGGTAATTTGCAGAAGAATATTGATTTGTATGTCTGATGATCAAACATGGCTAAAAAACCAGCAGCAAAGTTAATTAGCCTTTGAAAATCAACACTTGTTCTGAGTGGGGCTACACTGAAGTGCATGATGAATGATGGAAATGATGCCTTACCCTGACAGCTCACGCACCTAATAACATAACATTGAACTGTTGAAGTACATAATAATATTTGTGTACAGAAACTTTATTTAAGAGGATACTACGGTGGTAAAACCGACAATTTATTTGTTGTACGGATCGCATTTCTATGGCTCTCAGCTAGTAAATACCTGTTAAGTGTTTAATCATGTTCCATTAGTAGCCCCAAACCTTCTGTAATCAAGTGAATTACCTCCTTTGTCTAAATGACGTATGTAGCCTTTATGAGACCGGTGCGATAAATCCACCATTTCATCTATAAGTGCATGTTTGTTGTAACCTGAATGAGTTGGCACAAGTTGGTTTATTCCTGAGCACCCAAGCAATGTCTTTAATTTAATTAACGTTACCCTGTTGTGTGATGGGTTAACAGACACAATGATTTGATTCCTCCAGATAACCCTCATTTGAAGTAGTCAAATGCTAGGCCAGAACAGATGTGACTAAGAGTAATGCAACGAAGCATGCTGTTATTTGCAACTGATCCATGGAAGTTCACATGCTCATGAAGACTATGTCTTGATTAATGAGGAGCGCTACTGGTCATTCTTCTATATAGATTTCCAACTTATTTGAAATTGATTTGGTCCCGAAATCTATAATGGAGCCGTTTATATACTTCCCTTTGACAAACCACAATCGTGGTATTATATAACCTGATTCTACTATATGCTGATATGGAAGTGCAAATGCATGACAGTCTACATGCAACTTGCCCTTTAATGGCTCCCCAGATGAGCGGGGTATTAATGACTCCTGGAGAAATGTAAGTCACTTTTTATATGATGTGGGGAGCAAGGTAGATTTGAATTACACATTTAGATGTCGGGCACAAACAGCTCGTTAATGCAACATCCTCTAAGGCTTTGCGGACAAACAAGCAGACCTACCAACATCCACATGCATTGCCATACCCCAAATCTTTGAGGTTCATAGTTT
>CM067352.1:18104488-18138943 GCA_034190875.2 Urechis unicinctus | reverse complement strand
AAATAAATAAGCATTGAAATGCAAATTACATCTCTGGATCGGGTTCATAGAGAATCGGTAAGAAACGGGACAATGGGGCATGCAGACCATTGTTGGTGAAATTGCTACATACAAAGATCGTGAAAAAGTGTACAGGGCAAAATCACGTCTGAAAGCGCAAAACTCCCGCCCCATATATATGAATGAAGATCTCACACGGACGCGAACAAACCTCCTATACCAAGCTCGTCAATACAAAAAAAAGAAAAGAAAATCCTTGATTGTTGGTCACACGATGGACAGATACTGATTAAGAACCAGCAATGACGAGTGATTCCTGTGAACGGTAAACAAGAACTTGATAACGTCATAACGCGAAATAAGCGATAATATTAAAACTCGTATATATATTTTTCTTTTGACATTCTTATATATTGTCTGATTTTTTTTTTGTATAATGCACATTTTTGCACGTTTGCACATTGATATACCTGTTATTTTTTTTATTGAGCGATACATCATAAGACTATGTTTTTGGTACATTAATTACTTCATAGGGTATGTTATCTTTTTATTTATTGACTATGGCTGAATATCCCGATTTCAATTCTATATTGCAAACTGCATCACCACAAAAACGTCGTGATTTCCTGGATGACTTAGATCCAGATAGCAATGTTATCAATGATTTATATCAAAATGATTGTAAGTACTCTGATGTAGATTCACTAAATGAACTGTTGAATAAGAAAAGGCATATCAAAGATGGATTGACACTATTACACCTGAATATACGAAGTATACAAAATAATTTTTCTAATTTGCAGAATTACTTACAATGTTTGAATATTGATTTTACGATTATTGGCTTGAGTTAATTACAATTTTCCATCAATATCAGTTATGTAGTTACTAAACTGGATGTGGAGCCTGGCGATGAATACTATACTGGTCAGGGTCTATATACCACTGACGCGGTGGTAGACATTTTGAAGGGCTCAGGCCATAAAGTGGTGTTTGATGTCCCTCTGCCCAATGTTGTCAAAAAGCAGGGTATACATGGTCGCAGCAAACCCAGCCAGCCAGCGGCCTCTCACATCACACCAGACCTGGCCGAGGAGACCAGGCAAGCAGTAGCAGCTGTTGTTCAATCCGTGATGACGGATGAAACCCCAACTGGTTGCATAGACCTGTTGAACTCCGCTGTCCCAGCTGCACAAGAGCCCCTTCCATCCACCAGTGGTTACCAAGCCCCAGTGTATCCAGCGCCAAGTTCCCCCGACAAGTACCTCCCATCAACCAGTGGTAACCAATCCCCTGCCAAAAGCGGCAGGAAATCAAAACGGCTGCGTTACAGCGATGGTGAGTCCAGCTCAGACTCTTCTGATTCTGCATTTGATTCTGATTCGGAATCTGCAGAGGATATTGCAGAAGAAATTGAAAATTTGAGAGGCGACGCCCACCGTGGACGATCTCTTGTGGGCAAAATTCGTCAACTTCGGACGTAGGCGGGCTTCAACAAGAAGTTCACCATGAAGCCTGGGGACGTTCTGCATGAATTCGGCCAGCACATTCGTAGGTTGGGCACGCCTGCATCCCATGCTCGCAACCAGGTCGATGCGGTCAACAAATGATGTACTGGAGAGGGATTGAACAAACCCAGTATCATCATATTCCGTCAGCCAAACCATGATACAATAATGGAGTTCTATTTTCACTTGAGCAGTGATATTGACTTTACAGATCGTGGACTCGGGTTGCAAGCCACATCCATGGCCAACGGGTTCCATGCCTTGAGCCATTTCCTCACCTTCTATGTCACACGCGTCCATGACGACCAGCCCATGCACACGGACATGCACCAGCTCCTTAACTTGGTGAAGGAAGCCATCACCAAGAACCAGAGGAACATTTCCAGGGCGATGACAGAGAAGGTCATCATGAAAGGTAGACAAGGCGTTTTGTTACAGCATTTTGCTTTATCTGTGACAAATGATAAAATTGACAAAAAGCTTGATGAGCTGCCGAGTAAGTACGCTACTAAGAATCTCGGGGTCAAAAAATGTACAAATGGCAATGAATACCACTTTCTAGTGGGGTATTTGGTCAACATGCTGGCTCTGTCGAAATATCAGAGACCAGGAGCAGTTTCTAGTATGACTGTTTCTGAAGTAAAGGAGGGGTGTAAAGAAGCAGTGGACCTTGGTCCATGGATATTTAACACGAAATAGGATAGTCTACTTACCCCTTAGGTGTAGAACCAATGAACGTCAGAAAAGCATTCACTATGCTGGTGCCTGTTTATTCAACTCTATTCTAGACTATTGTACTGTTTGTCACATTGAAATCACTGCAATGCCAGCTATTAAGAATATTATGCGAAGTTTAATTAATGAGGGAAAGTTAAAGTCCATATAGCGTAATGATATTTACTTCCTAATGCACCTTGTTAGATCAATACATTGCTGTATGAAGATGATGGAGCGCACAAACTGCAGTTTCTGTCCCATTGTCCAAGCGCACATATATATGTGATTACATACATATGCTAAGTGTTTCATAATCTATATTGTTATCATGCATCAACAAATATTGTTGCTATTCCAGTATGTAACCTGTGTATGTAGTTTTGCATGTATGTTTATGTGGCCAATAAATATCTATATATCTATCTAATTCAATGGGGAATGTAGATGACCTCTTTCATCGAAAGTGGTACCCAAATGGTCTCTCAGTGATCCTATGTAAAGTCACAATGAGGTTAATCTGACATTATGGCATTCATTACCACGCATAATGTCCGGCATCTTTGTGCATAATGCGGCCGTATCCATAAGAGTTGGATTAAGCACTTACATGAATATGATCCGTTATTTAATGGACATAATTGTGTCGCCATTAGGCAGTCAGTATTTCAATATATCGTTTTTTTGTCGTTATTCACTAGTAAAGTGTTACTTTTTCTTAAAGAGCTGTAACTCATTGCAGAGTTGACAGCCACCCGTTCACACACCGGACTACAGACTCCCATTGAAAAAGTCATCAGGTTTTGCATATGATACATTTTTAACGACATTGGCAGATTTTTACTACGGTGGTCACAGAGCAATGTGTTTCCGACACTTAAGGGTGATACATAATGGATCTGACTAATCGTTAACGTTCCCTTGCACTGGTATTTCGCATATGGTAGGTTGCGATCTCATTTTGACCGTACACGTTTGTTTGCCCTTTCTATACTGTAACTAACGCAGCTAAGTGCCTCTCCTGATTCAGTAATGGCGCTTGCTTTCACATATGTAATCAGTATACAAATTTACCATTGGTGGTGGCGCTAATGGCGGTAATTTGGAGTGAATTTTCTTGCGTCGCAACAGAAATCTTAATATGGTTCATATTGAGCGAAAGACACAGTTTGTGCATTTAATATGGAATAGCTCAAATAAGATTTTTTTCAGTGTTATAGAATCACTCATGTAAGTCCAATTGCTGCTTAGATGTTATATTTAGTAGTTTCGTGGTTACGTAAACCAGCATGACCAGGGCATATATAAAAACATGTCTGTGTTGTTGTACTAGTCACTAGACATATCGTTGAGGTTTTGCATTTGATATTCTTCACTTTCTTTTCCGTCAGCATGAACCAAGCATCCATCATACTGTTTATGCATGCTGAGCTATCTTTAATCGTTTCGTGTTCTCTGCTTGTTATAATATTGTGCAAATATATAAAATTACCTCAGCCACAAACAAACAGTTACTTCAGCGGATGAATTGCATGCCACGGCTCATGTATGAGTCAGCACTATTAGATGTTATACAAAGACGGGTCAAAATACACTGCGGGGTATGTTCACGTAACCACCCACCACAGACCTCCTTCCACCTACCCCTTATTCCAAACCCGACTCCTTCTGCCTGTCCCCACCCAGTGAATGCGAGGTTAAGTGCTTGGCACAGAGCGATAGCATTGTTCCCCTGGAGCATGAATACCCACTGACTTATACATAAAGCTTCCGAATTCTATGCCTCACGCGTTAGCGACCATGGACTATGATCGTGCATATGAATTTAATTCTTTAATAAGCGTAATAGTCTTGCTCATTATGGCTATAACTTGACGTGTCATTTTGATGTTTGTATAAAACTATTTGGCGCGTGGAAAAAAACATCAATATCGGTCAAGATTAAATATGATGTAAAATATTCCGTTTTTACATTTGCCTTTCCGATCGATAAAATAACTACAAAATTCAGATTAGTGTAGTAGCTGATTAGTTATTCCTCAAATCTTGCTTGTACCTCGTCGCAAAATCTGTTTCTCACTGCTGCTGTAGTACATGCTGACAAATCAAATCATACAACAGCGCCAATCATATTTCTCCTCGGAATCAGGGTTTATGATAATTCCAACAGTGTTTTAAAACAGTTCACCACCATTCATTAATCGGGGTTGGTGGCTAATATATTGGATAACCATTTAGAGGGCTAACGAAAACTATGGTCATTCGATGGTGGATTAGTTTCAGTGGCAACCATCACGTGCTCTACGTTTGTTTTTAGCTTTCTTAAGTGGCTGTGTTTGATAAATACAAAAGACAAATAAAAGGCAATTGATAGTTCGCAGTCAACATTACATTTGACAATCAAGCGACAAAGGAGAGTACCCAAACAAATAATAGGCGTGATTTCGCAACTCGTATGATTTATTACAATAAATATGATAATTGGAGGACCAAAAGTTAGACATGAACCGTTAAATACCCCGCTCTCAATATTGTATTGGCGGAGTACAATGTATACAAAGTAGAGAAATTTTGCACTATTAAATACAACGAATCCTAACTTTTCGCCTGTCTTGTTCACAAAACAAAGTTATCGAAATTTTTCATCTCTCTACCAGCGAAGATGTCACGTGAAAGGAGCATGATTGTGGAAAAGTATACTTCAAAGTTTCCCGATAAGCATTTGTCAACCTTGCAACTGCTTGTGCGACGAGTGCATGACCATGTTCTTCACCCTATTATATCACGCTTCACCTCACTGGAAATCCAAAAAGTATACCGTTTGAATACGTTTGAAATGATAAGGTATTCGCCTTATAGATGAAAACCAATATTGCAAACGTGAATGCCAGCGGCACGCATATCTAGCATACATGACTTCTAACTCGCAAAAACAGGACGAAGTAAGATATATACTAACGGAAAACATACGAGATTACTTTTTGGTCTCGATTGAATTGTTTCATTGGCAAGTCAACTTCTGATGCATATGATTATTATGTTTCATGTCAGTAAGCCCAAACATGCAACACATAGCCGTTTGCTTCATGCGATCTGTGGGTTTTAAACATGAACCACAACTGATTCGTTACGTACTTAGAAAGTAACAGCCGCTCTACTACCTTACGAAACAGCTATAGCTAGCAAATATATGCGATTCAAAAGAGCCATGTTTTATTTTGCTAGCGAGAGGCGAATAGGGCTGTATTTACTTAATTTCTGTCATTCTGAAGAACACACACAAAACGTTTTAATGGGACGCAAAATGGACATGATATTGTCGAGATTGATGCATTGGTCTCAGACACGTTAACGCGGTCGTTACAAGGATAATAGAACGATAAATTCCATATGAGTAGTTATCTATCTTGTTATAAATGTTATGGTCTAAGGCCTTCCCATCACAAGTGGATCTAATTGAAATGATATATATATATATATATATATATATATATATATATATATATATATATATATATATATATATATATATATATATATATATATATATATATATATATATATATATATATATATGTATATACAATCAAATATGCGCCTGTTTACATCGTCAGTGAAGTGAGCGGATTCTATGGCTCATTCATCATCAATCACCCACAACAGTATGTATTATCGATTTCCTATTCATACAAGCATCAGATTCAAATGACTTAAACCTCCGATCAGTGATAACGTGGTGATAAAGCATGTACCTTAATACGTAGCAACTAGACACGGTTACTACATTGTTACGTTACCAGTCTTTCACACATCTTCCGTGCTTTGGCTGCTCGCTATTTGTATATTTTCCAATTATATCTAGTATCACTCTTACGAATGTCCATTTTCTATTTGAGTCAGGACTTACCCCCTATGCATGACTAACTGCTCAATGTATCATCAACAAAACTCTATTAACACCTTTCACTATGGGTTCAGCGTCATGACGAATGCTCGATCTATACTTATTTGAAAGTTCAATTCTATGTTATGTTACTGTATTTTGATGCGACAGAATGATGCATTACAGAAGGCTCCTCGGCAATCACGTCTTCAAAAGGATTAACCTCAATATATACCACCAATATTAAGCGTAACAACATTGTCTTTCTGTATAGAATACTGAAATATGTTTAGAACTTACAATTGTGACATAGCGCATATCATAACCCAAATGCTGATGCACGAATCGGGTAGGGTATTCGTCGAGAATGTATCCCATACCATTCTAATCGTATGGCCATCCCAGTTTCAAGGTTATGCTTTGTGTTGTGTTTTACGAATGATAATAACGATAAGATAGCAGGTTTACGTTGCACACAACTACACAACGTACATCGATATATTTATCGCAAATTATTGTACCACTCCATTTACATGTCTTAGAGTCGGTGGAGAAGTTACATAGGTCACAATCGTTCAATTAATCTTCTGGGTCGGAATGTTTCACAGATAGTGAATTGGTTGTTCTTGTTGAGAGGATGATTGAATACACGTAAACATTGTATTTTGTAAGATTGGATGCTAACATCATACATGCAGCATAATGCCTACATCGAAGAATATACGTTCACTGAAATGAGACACGTACTTAATTGAGCTGGTCCAATATAATATGCGGTATTTTCGAGGACCACTATATGTTGCAATTATATTAATTGCAAATGCTTTATTTGTATATACACCTATTCATTGTAAAATAATTTTCCCCTGTTTGGTCTAATGTACGATTTATTATATGACTATTTATTGGGCTGTTATGTTGCAGGCTGATATGGTTAAGGCATTGCAGGCTGATATGGTTATGTATTGCATACCACTATTTTGGTTCAACTTGTTTTATCCCAGTAATTCAATTACTCCTAAAAAAGTATTTTTGCATCAGAGCTTATATATTTACATTGAGTAATGATACCAATCCTCGCTATGCAGATTTGTTCCCAGCTACTAGACACTACCGTAATGTATGGGACGCGAAATTGCATTACAGGACGCCTACTCTGTCATGAACGATAGATGAGGTGCAATCCGGGTGTTCGCATACCTCGATGAACTGAAGAGACACTGCTGCAGCAATGCATTATTTCAGGTGTCTATGTGGCAAATAATCGATCATCTCTAGAGCTGTATGCATATAGCCATTTCTGCATTACATTGCATACCATCGTAATTATGAACCGCGGGATTCGGAAGAGAATTATTTTGAACTGCTGCATCGAGCAAAATCAATTATTTTGTTGAGTTATTTATGTATAATGGGTCGCATTGTGTCGTCTTGTGTGCTTCCAGCGTTATATAAATTGTGGAAAAGTACTATCGGGCGCAACGAGTGGTAATGCTTGATTTTTGTGATAATTGGACACAATATTGGGCATAATATTCTGTTGTCCATCGTGTCTGTTTGATACACACACACTGTGTTTCATAGGTAAAAAACTGTCGTGCTTTTGATTTTAAGCTTTACAGTTACATTGCAACCATTTACTTATGAAGTAATCAACGACATGGCCTTCATCCCATGGCCGCAGTATTCAATGTAATAACAATGGTCACTGACGTTGGGCTATCGACTCGATGTTCTCAATGTCAGGCGTCAATATTTAGCTTACCAATTTGTTGATTAAATAATATATGGCCAATGTTTTGGCAAGGAATTTCTGCTGTCTTTGTGAACGTACAGGTCTACCTTAAATGCATTATAGAGATGAATATAAACCTTAACTGTATGGCCAACCTGGTTTATCAACACTGCTGTCATTTATCGTTTTAAAATTTCGACGACTAACAACTCAAATTTGAGCTTACTTATGGGTGCTAAATACACAACGAGTGAGATGCTGCTGCCATTATTCGATCTGTTAATGTCGATATATAAACCGTTCATAAAATGCTATACTATTACATACATCCTTCAACCATGAATGTGTAGTTTTTGTTACTACTATATTGCAATTAACAATATATCAGATCCATTTTCTTTCAATGCTGTCACATGTTAATTTTTTCTTTCGGTCTATTTCGCTACGCACACTGTTCTTTAAGCTAGCTATCCGAAAGTCCAAGCATAGGAAGTGAAGGAATTATATTACATAATCAGTTTTCATTTAAGAAAACTGCACTTATAACTAAGGAACTACCACCAAACACAGCTTGATGTTTTCAAACTAATATGTTACTTTAGCGTAAGCCAGGGCTCTGGCGTTGCTCTCATGATTTCTACTAATGGTTGCATCCTCTTGGCATTCCTAAATGCGAGCGATACTTACAAACCTTGCCTGATTACGATTATGGTGATAGAGTCAAGACGATAACTGATTATAGGAAAATCTACTAGGGACTCTGCATTACATGGTTATAGTTACAAAAACTAGAATCGGCGAGGTTGTCATAAACTCGGTCTAATGTTTATGCTGTGTAAAAATTATGTTGTCCATGCATCCTACTTTCAGCGCAGTGATGTCATGAAGATAAGTAATAAAGTATAGAATTTTATTGTAGGGGTTATATTTAAATATTCTTATTTACATAATTTTATTACGAGGTAGATATTACAGGAGAGTTTTGAAAAAGTATAGGCATCAAGTTAATTTCCATGTTAACCTCAGCAAGTTATGTGGCTGTGTCGGAGTTTTGGACAAGAAACCTGGCATTGATATGTGCGCTTTCTTAACATATCCACTTATATCAACCGCTCACCATGCATGCGCGTGTTAAATGATGTAACTTCTAGCTTGAGAGCAGAAAACCGTCAGCTAGACGTGGCTCTTACCACTCCCGAAAGGGATAACTCAATCGTCTGAGTGATGTTGGGCAGTGAATTGTGGATACAGCGTACAACGTTACCTCGCTCGCTTGTGATTATAATAGTCATCCTATCTTAGTTCGTGTTGTAGGTTTGTGGAATCAATCACATCTAGTTGGTAAATCAATTTCATCTCGCTAACTTTGTGCCATCATATGTTGCTATGAAGCGTTTTAAAACTAATGCTTCACCTACGTTATTGACTCGAGGGTAACAGGGCAGGAACAAACTGGTGTATCCCACTCAATAAGTTACTCAACATACAATTACTACTGAGGGTTCTGACAATGGTACACCAACATGACATAACTTGTTGGTATTCTATATACATGTTCACGATTAATACAAAATTAGATTAATATTCCGTTGTATACCTGGAACAAATGGTAACATAATTTTTCATATATCTTGTACGGATGGTAACATTATTCAAATGAATCTATTACTCTAGTAACGAGGCATAATGGATACAATATCTTCTCTATTTTGGTATCATATAAAACTTTGCTGCAGCAAGGATAACGCAATGTCTCTCGCTGCTCAACATGTGTGGTAACAAGTGACATTGATAGAATAATCGGACTGTTGTCCCTCCACCGCACATGCGTCGTACTAGCACAGAATAAATCTACACCGAAATACAAAGATCGATTATAACCATGTCAAAGGCCAATTGAACGTTATATTAGTGAGGTTCAGTTTCTCTATGCAAAGTTAAAAGTTCCGATTTCGGTATACTACCCTGCATGTAGTCGGCGAAATAATAGGGGGTCGTGTATCCTCGGGTAGTCCAAAATACCGTAGTTTACCATGATATTAATCGATAATTTTCACTACTGAGAAAATGACAGAGACTAAAACCTTGTTTGATTGAATTGAATCGATTGTCCTTTCAATGTATTTTAAAGGTGCAAGTAAAATGAACTAAAATAATGCAAGGTAGACAGCTATATGGCAACTGCGGTCTCTGAAGATAGATCCTGACCTCGGCCGTCGCCTGTTGTGTTTTTGTCATGCTCGTCAGTAGGATTGTTGCGGAATGTGTTCATTGATACCAAGTCTAAAACATGACACAGACACATCACATTCTCCACAGGTACGTTCATTCGCAGAAGTATACACATCAATAGTGAGATAGCCATAGGGCGCGAACAGATTTACTCGAACATCTCTTGGTTTTAGGGAGGTTCCGTTATCGATGGACCGACACAACAAAATAAAATAGATTTCTATAATACATCATGCTGATTATATTTCACTATAATGTTTGATACTATAAAATTGGCCACACTAAATAAAAAACGGCATTTTTGGTTGCTGCGTATAACGTAGTGTATCAACAGAATGATTCATGATTGCCGAACCCCCTCTTTAACCATTATCTATATAATTCCACATGACAAATTATGAGACCATGTTATATCATATTCAACCGACATAAAGCCAACCACCGAATAAATTATCGCTTGAACATACCAGGCAAACGGTATGCGAGCGGAGAACGCCATTCATACAATTGAAGGTAGTTTGACCACGTACCCAGCACACAGGGAGATGCCAAGCTGCATGCGTACCAGAATAGCTTCGTCCGCTTAACGCTTATACCATGGAGATTGTGTGACCACCAATATTAAGATTGATTGTTTCTAATTGTTAAGTATTTAGTATCGTCTGTCAGTGGGGAGCATTGTCAGCCGCTCCTAAATGATTGCCTGCTGACGACTTTCAATTTCTTTAGTGTATAATACCTCCCCTATTTTCCACATCTCCGCCTATTTATTCTGAAATCCAATGCCCAATCTCAAACCTCTACGCACGAAAACGACCACGCATAAATACATGTTGCAGAAGGAAGCGCCTACAAGTCGGCCTGTGTTAATCACATTTCGAAATCAGCCACCATATGGTCCACTTTATATTGTTGCCCGCTTATTAAAGGCGACTAAAACATTGATGACCTCAAGGGTAACAATTGATTACTAATGCAAAAGCACCTGCGCCATGTCGGAAGAACAATTTGCCCGAGGTGTTATTGCATATAACATCTTTTTATCATACACAGGCAGAAAAGTTCATCCTAATTAATTTTCAATTGCAAAAGCAAATGGAAGTAGCATGCATATTATCATTGAATAGGTATTATTTTTATTGTATGAATGCACTTCCACGACACCGTTCAGTGCATAACAAGGAGTGTTTTTATTCGTGATTTACAATCCACGGCTCCGTAATGCATGTAATCACTCAAAAGCGGGCTGTGTCGAAAACTGGATTTATCAATTTCTAGCCCAACCTGTAACACCAATCGCATGCCCTTGATCGTCAATTGTTGCAAAGTGTGATAACATATCAACGAGTAACTCATTACATATGTAACTTTATCAGTGAACAAGTTGTGCCGTAAGCCACTACTTCTTGAATAGGTTGCCCCGAGCTGCGGTATTGAATAGATATCTGTTTATTATTACACAAAATAAACAGCTGTAATTTATCGTTTTAAAATTTCGACGACTAACAACTTAAATTTTAGTTTATTGCAAAGAGTGCATGAAGGAACGAGTTTTCATCGCGCGTTTCCAAATCTTTTTCGAGGTTGTCCGCATCAAAGTGAAAACTATTAGACTAATAGGCAGAGTAGCCTATAGGATAGGGGCCAGATGCAAAGAGGACCGCGGCATATGATTTGCCTGTATGCATTGCTGCGGATGACAAACGAAATAAAGCATATTATCTCCGAAATTGGCCCACTTAATTTGTTTCGTAAGCAGACTGATAACAGTACAATCTCCCTGTATTGCTCTCCTCAACGGAAACACGCAATCTTTGCAATTTCTGCAGTTTCTTGAGCCAGAACAAAAGGAGAACTGTATATAAATGGCCGTCATGCATTGATGCTGAAGACAAAAAAGGTCAAACTCGCCAATCCCATTGTTGCACATTTCTTGCCTTTCGCAAGAAGAATAGACAGTACCCACTTATTGTCATGTCACGGAAATGTGCGCAAGCCGTGCATTTCCTGCACTTAACGCCTATCTATAGGCTGCCCTTGTGACTCGAAGGGTAATTTCAGCACAACAAGATACATCCAATCCTTGTAGACTAGGTAATGTAGGGCTCGATGCAAATATCATGAATGTAGAAAACCCATCTGCCGGTATATGGTATGTTATCCGTAGTAATGCAATATGTAATGGCGAAATACCCAGATGGTGTTTCACTTAGCGCTGAGAAACCATTTATACGCCACTTAAATGGGGATATCTGCATTCACTATTGGTCAAAATAAGTTGCACTATTAGTCGTGACTAATAAATGCTTGCGTTTGATGACATTTCGATATTTTTTAAACTAATGAGGTGGCACAAAATTGAAAACGAAAGGTTACATATATGAACAAAATATACTGAAACATTTGTCATAATGCCATGATTGTAACACACTGATACTGCATATGTTTATATTTAAATGTTCGATATATATCTGTGTCGCAATTTTTTTTGTCTCTCTAAATGCATTTTTATTAGTTAAACAGCAAAGATATTGCACCTAAGAGCCATTAATTAACGATTAAAAGGCAACAGGAAAAACACCCTGCATTAATCAGAATGATGTAAAACCGAGTGAGTAGTTTACAACCGGATAAAGAGTTAACAATAATGCGGATTGCTGGTTTAGCTGTTAGAGAATTCAACACGACATTATGTGATATCAAATGCAGCGCACTTTTAATAGCAAAACTGCTTGAAAGGCTTCTGCAATATTAGTAGACATAAGATATTTTTAGCACCCATAAGTACCTTAGCATATACACAATATGTTGCAACGTCTTACTTTACTGTAGTACGCATGCTTGATAAGGAGCTCGACAAAGAAAATGATCGCACTGTTGATTTCTTGTCATATGTAGAAAGTTAAAATGAATTTTCCAGTTGCTATGGATATTTGCGTACCTTTGCTTTAGCATTATTTGAAGATCGAAATGACTATGCATATCACAGCTTGAAGCAAATACACAGCGAGTGAGGTGTTGCCGCCATTATTCGATCTGTTAATGTCGATATATAAACCGTTCATAAAATGCTATGCTATTACATCCATCCTTCAACCATGAATGTGTAGTTTGTGTTACTATTATATTGCAATTAACAATATATCAGATCCATTTTCATTCAACGCTGTCACATGTTACTTTTTGATGAAACCTGTTTCTGTCTGTCTATTTCGCTACGCACACTGTTCTTAAGCTGGCTATCCGAAAGTCTAAGCTCTAAATGATCTGTTTGGTATGTTATATGGCTGCACCGCTTGAGACCACTGACTGTTTACCTAATTTAATGTTACATCGACCTTTGGGCAATTATTGCAAGCATAGGAAGTGAAGGAATTATACTACATAATCAGTTTTCATGTAAGAAAACTGCACTTCTAGAACTAGGGAACGACTCTTACCACCAAACACAGCTTGATGTTTTCAAACCAATATGTTACTTTAGCGTAAGCCAGGGCTCTGGCATTGCTCTCATGATTTCTACTAATAGTTGCATCCTCTTGGCATTCCTAAACGCGAGAGATACAAACCTTGCCTGATTACGATTATGGTAATAGAGTCAGAAAAATCTACGAGGGGCTCTGCATTACATGGTTAAAGTTACAAAAAGTAGATTGTCTTAAGCTCGGTCTAATGTTTATGCTGTGTCAAAATTCTGTTGTCCATGCATCCTACTTTCAGCAGCAGTAGCGCAGTGTTGTCATGAAGATACGCCCCAAAAATGATACGCACGAATAAAAAAGCGCAGGTATTACGCCGTTTCCAACACTGACGTTATACCGTGTTGGTGATTGATTAAATTGATGCTTGCTGGGCACAACCTTGTAACCTATACCAGGCTACTATATCTATGCCTCTGGTCCAAAATGATTATATTGCACCACGAGGTTTTGTTCATTCCCTACCAGAGATGGAACCAATATTTCACACGTTTTTGTCAAAATGTGTCGGACGTACCCAGTTGGGACGTTAATCATCAATGTTTGCATCAACGCAATGGCAACATTTTATGCATGAAAAATTATGGTAAAAAAAACTTTATCGCAAAGAGAAAAAGGATCGTTTTATAATTCAAATAAAGCAGAATTG
Organism: Urechis unicinctus; assembly: GCA_034190875.2. Lineage (NCBI taxonomy): Eukaryota > Metazoa > Annelida > Polychaeta > Xenopneusta > Urechidae > Urechis > Urechis unicinctus. The sequence continues at coordinate 18,124,740 of CM067352.1, read as the reverse complement.
ACGCTTATCCTGTTGCGGGTCACATGATTCTAACGTCGGGAGCGGTTTAAAAATTTGGAATGACCTGGAGGACTTCCGACTAAGTAAACTCGGTATTATGAATTGCACATTGCAAAGTATAAGACATATCATAAAACATGTCGGAGCACGAAGGTAAGTTCATATTCAAGTGCAAGACTATTTGATTAAATCTAATCTCGGGATTTGCCTTCCTATAGCTGCTTTAAAATAAGCGTATGTGCCCTGGTAAGATCATGGTACTAATAAATATGTTATGTATACATCGATATCATATCTAGCATTATTCACTTGTGATCGTATCAATCATGATTTCACGTAAATGGGGCATATCATGTAATATAATGCGTATCATTGGGTATATGTTGGGTACAAGTATCATTGGTTGTATATGGTTGGGTACAAGTATCACGTAAATTTCAATCCTAGCGTCATTGCGTTAGGCTTTACAGCGTCGTCTTGGTATCCAACACAATAGTGAGATTTATATTGGCTGTATCCTTTTATGCCTGTGACCTTGTTGATCATCAGTGCGACATTGAATGCCCTGGATGATGTCACGTTGAAAATACAGCGACCGACTTTCACCCAGTCCTACTTGCGTCAAGATTGCTCGCTAGCTAGGCTAGACCAGGTTACAGACTTCTAGTCGCTTTCTAAACTTCTGATATCCAACATTATATCAAGACATAACGTTGAGGTTTTTGTGATTTAATAAGGAAGTTGGCTGTATCCTAGGTTTGTGCAGCCATCTTATCGTGTTAGAGTGAATCATGTTCATGGATGGTCAACGAACCCAACGCTTATTAAAAGATACAAATAATTTGTAGTTACTGACTGTGACCTTGTTTAAGATCATCTCATCGGATTTCATTGTATTGAGATCTTATCCACCCTTAAAATTGATGTTTATATCATTTTCATTTGTAGTGTCACATTGATTAGGGGCTGCGATATGATCTCATTGTGCGACATTGAATGCCCTGGAGTGAATAACATTTCCTCGCGTTAGCCGTTGGCAAAACAATATTGTTGACCGAGGTTGCCACCCAGTGTATTCATTCTAGGGATCTCCCTCCCTATCTGAAGCGACTTAGGCAATGAATCATTTGCAAAGGTTTATTTCTAAACTTCTCATTGACTTTAATATCAGATTTGGGGGATTATTGCATTATATCAGTAGACATTTCGACACGCCATTGGTCTACGGTATTGCATGACATTTAAATTTACGCGAATGGGGTCATTCATCAATTGAAGGAAGTACCGTCGGTATTTTTAATATATTATTCCCCTTTGTCATGTACATAAATTGTGCAAAATTGTGCAGCCATCTTATCGTGTTAGAGTGAATCATGTTCCAAGGGATTTCACACACATGTGATGGTCAACGAACCAACGCTACGTGCTCTATTATTAACTGTTTGGCAGATTATTGTGGTACACTAGGCCCTCTACAGCAAGATACAAATAAGGGGCTTCACATTTGTAGTTACTGACATAACAGCCATTATATAACGATCCCAAGTCTTGTTGAATCTATTCGTGAATATATTGCAAGAACCACAAATCAATTGCATATTGAAAATTTGAAAGTTATCATATTTTAGACAATTGTCCATCCCCCCCAAAATAATAAATACTAGCAATAACTATTTGGGTATTTAATAAGGCCGCATAGCTAATTAAGTTTAACACAGCCAACAAATCGAAAACTGCATCCGTAATCAACAACAAATATTGCTTGAATACGTTGTTGACATTACCTATCTGCATTCTGAGTTCATGAATATCGGATTTCATTGTATTGAGATCTTATCCACCCTTAAAATTGATGTTTATATCATTTTCATTTGTAGTGTCAGACGTCTTTCTTTTATTATTTGATTAGGGGCTGCGATATCAATGATTACACATCACATCCAAAGCGTGATTGCTTTATCTCACTGGCTCAAGTAATAACTAAGTTGCCGTGTCCTGACATCGCTAAAGCAGCTCCGATGTCAATATCACAAGGTAAAAAGTAATGACTCGAACTCACTGTCTCGCGACACAACCTTTAAGCACGCAAGGCCACCTCTTTGCATGCATAATCTAGAGCGTCGCCACCGATATAGTCCCTGATTGGTTTGCGAGCCACACACAGAAAAACCTTTTCATTGTTGAACGTTATGGTTGAAATAGCGATTTAAAACCAGATAATCTTCAGACGGTAATGCACCCGACATTTGAGGTGGCACGCTGAGTGGTGGGATAGAGACAAAGTGACTTACATCGCCTATGATTGTTATGAGCAGAAGTTAGTATCACATGTGCGTAACGTTAGGTCTTGTATATATATTCATATATATATATATATACATATGCACATATATATATATATAGATATATAAATATATATATGCAAAATGACATTACAGGCTAGCTTGTCATTAATGGATGATGTATTTATATTTATATATATTGGTTAACACGCATCTATCGTCACTTATTCATTCCACATTCCCGACGCAAAATGACATTACAGGCTGACGAGCCAAGTGTGACAATTCCGTTCGGCTTGTCAATTTCGTTGTGCGTTGAGTTAAACCGGTTAATTTTGCATCCATATATCATTCCCAGATTCCTTATTACATAGTATTATTAGTCATTGACTTGACTCGCAGCTTTTGGAAAAGGTATGGATGAGCGCAGCATAGATATTTGTCTGTGATTATTTTATCATAAACAAACACGATATAACATCAGCCGGGGACTTACTTAGTGGTTGTGTATGATTTTGTAGGTTACCTTTCGCTAAAATTTATGCTCTGCTTAAATTATGGGATCTGTAGTTCTTTGTAGGCTTGACTCTACGGACAATGAGCGCGCTGGTGTCTTGAGAGCGACGGCGGTCAAGAAAACTGACCGAATTGCCACACAATTTTGTCGTTACCTACCTCTGCTTATATATATGATGTATTATTTAATGAACCAAATCTTACCAAATATGTTGCTTCAATACATTTTACATTTGTAGTTATTTTCTTGCTCGATACGTTCAAAAATTCATTATAATCGTATATGATATGGCTCCAATCACAATATAATATACAACCAAACGGAAACGTGCCTCATGCTTAACTGATTATTTGAAACTAAAACATCGCATCAAATCTCTAATGCGAATTGAGAATGTTACAAGGCAGCATCAGAGTGGAACTGTACAGAAAAAGTTGCAGAATTTCATTCTGCGGATCATAATCGATATTTGAATCGTAATATTCAATACAAATGCACGCAAGTAATCATTATGATGTTTGCCATTATATGGTGCTCTATCAATCACGTGTTGACCACTTGGCAGAGATGACAGGAAAGCTGACATAGCGTACCCGATAAGCAATTAGCTCAAATGCATTTTGTACGTAAGTGAAATTGTACCGTGCAATGCTATGTAATAATTCTCACTTAATGCTCCATCTTTTAAGATAGTGGAAAGCAGAGATATTTCAATAAACTTCTAATAATTCTACACCTGCACCTTTTTTGCAACCTATATAAGCGCTTGGAAAAGCTACTATTTGTGTGCAAATGTCATTGAGTCACAAATACATTGTAGACCACTTTGATATCAGCACATCAGCTTGTTCATCATATAAACCAAAACAAATGTACGGCACCGTGCCGAAACATTCATTATTATAAGGCAACAACTTTTATAAACTTCACGATGAAAATAATGCAAATATTAGATCACAATGATAATAATATTAATAGCATTCACAGCGCCTAGCATACGGCAAAAAAACAACAGATGTCACAGTGCATGAATTATTAAGTTTCGTCATGGTTAAGCTATGTGTATGTTAATCCCAAATCGATATTGTGCTTAGTGCGCCACGGAAGCAGTGAACGTAAAATGTGGTCCAAAGAGAGCACCCGAACTGAATTATTGTTTCGATTTCAGTACTTGCCCGTATTTTACAATCACAAATAGATCTGCTCCTTTATCACTGTAGTACAAGCTCGATGGGAACAAAGTCTTTCTCATTTCATGCAACGGCTCACCAGTCACTGATCTCAGAACACTTACAGCTTGGTATTATCTGACCTATGCACGCAACTTGGCTATGGTGCCCTTGACTCTCTCTTAATAGCATTTTATATAATGTTAAGCATGATTGAACAGTTTGCTCAGTAAATTTGGTGGATGCTAAACTCGTAACCAAAGCGCTTTTCTGGGTAATGTGGCTAGTAGGTTGTAAATTACAATATATGTCTCTTGTCCGGATAGCTGGAGAACGCATCGGACCCGAAAATTCGAGTGATGAGAGCAACCAGGTGACGTAACAACTTAGCAAATCACAAGCAGCAGAAAGCAGCTGCTCAACTGTACTTATGCGAGTCATAGCAGTCACAATGACTGACAAGGCAAAGGAACTGATTCTTCCACACTTCACTGCAACAGGGAGACAGCTTTTAGCATCATGTTTTAATCACACCTCTTCGATCATCGGATATGATTTAAGGCTCTGAGCCCCACACAAAAACTCCGAAAACGATGTTTTCCTCTAGCTTTCTTACAAAATGATATAATAAGGCTGGTTGCGTATCACACTTCTGTCGAACGTTCTTCCACGAAAAGTAGTGAATGTACATGCCATGGTATTTCAGCGCTTAAAATGATTAACATTCGGTGCATAATTTCCTAAATGCTTCTGTCGATCGGTATTCCTTGCCGAATATATTTACTGTGCTGTGTTGTTCGCAGTAATGTAATGATTACCTCATTCCAACAATAGGCATTTAGATGTGTGGTGAATGAAAAGCGCCCAAAATTTGGCCCGGTTTTTGACCTACCAATAACTGTGTCTGCACAGAACAACCATGACGTGACGCAAATTCATGGATTACGCTGGCCAATCGCTTCAGTCATTTTAGCAGGCTTTTGCACAAAGCCAAATTACCCGGAAACGGTTATCCAGCGAGCCTAAGTGGGCTGATCAGATCATGGCGTATTACTGATGAATTCACAATAGGACAAGGACATTCACTAAAGACTATAAGCCGGGTTGGTAATTCATTATGTATGCAACACACTGTCTTGAGCAAGGAACTCTACGTTGCATAGCAAGAGGCTTCTTGGATGATTAAGCGCCTGAGGATTGTCAATGGGTTGGTAGCAGAGCCCTCAAATACTAATTGAAGCACGTAATCGAACAGACGTCAGATAGGCTTGTCTTAGCGCTATAGACAGGAGATCGACCCCCGCACAGTGCACATGAGGTTCGTTTTAGCGGTGCTGAGGAATGGAAAGGTACTAATTTGTCGCCGAACATGTCAAGCAGTCGTGATCAGTCGCGGTGGACAATCAATAAACTTAGTCACTAAAAGATGGACATGATAGGATATATGCTCTATGTAACTGACGTTTGACCACCCGAGTAAATGATCAACCATGCAATATCGTCATGTTGCTGCGAGCACGGTGATACCTGATTGTTGCTTTTGCTTCTGATATTTCATTACAAATCTGGTGCAGTTATTAAAAGCAATTGTGCTGGTGTCATTGTGGAGCTATCTTCTGTATCAGAAGCAATCCCGAAAGGTGTGGACGTCATCGAAGAGACTTTGGATAGGCTTTGCCGAGCACAAAAAGGTGATTAACCCCTACACAGTGCTTAAGATCTTTGTGTCAGCGTTGCTGAAGAATTGTCAGTATTAGGTACTGTGTTGTCGCCGAAGAAGCCAAGTAGCTGTGGTCATCCGTTGTAGACAAATAATATACTTGTGCATTTAACTATGGACATAATAGGATACTTGTTGCATATAGTTGACGTTTGACCATCCCTGTAAATTATTACAGATCTAATGGTGCGAGCAAGGAGAAACCAAGTTGTTTTGTTTCTTTTTTGGTTTTTATATAGCAAATCTGATTGTTGCTTTTGCTTCTGATATTTCATAGTAAATCTGATGCAGCTATTGCAAGCAATAGAGCTGGTGTCGTTTAGGGTACCATACAAGAGTATCAACTAATACATTGTGGAGCATTGTTCTGTACTTGGACACTCGCCCCTTTGATCCCAGAGCTAACCAATATTCATGAAGGTTTGTTTGTATACTTCATAAGTCCTTATGCACTACCATCATTCAACAGTTTGAAGGCAAGTTGCAGTGAAACACGCTCGTAATTCTCGTTTAATAAGAAACTGCACATACTTGATTGACAGCAATTCCGCTAAAATCCAATTAACATCAAAATACGCATCCAATTCACAACAACAAACGATGATTTTCTCAATGACTATTTAATTAACTAATCAACATAATGTGTATGCACAGCTGATTCTAAAATGTACCCTGAAATAACCTTACACTTAGACGCCATAATATTGAACAAGTTATTGTGTGATATAATGCAATACAAGATGTTCTCTACACAAATTTAATGAAATCTTGGCGCACCATTATCGTTTCAATAAAAAAGTATATCGATCTAAGCAGCTCGGTAAATTCGTGGCTGGAGGTGGGGCGAGACATAATTAGTTCCATCATTAGATTTAACAGAGCCATGATCTGTGACTTACTGTTTAGTGCTTGTTAATTTCTTATGTGTAACAAAATGTAATATCTAGTAAATGAATTACAAATATTGTTTTCTAGTGGGATGGCACTATACCGTTTTTTTTATTCGATCAGTTGGTATCTAAATTAGGAAGACGACTGTGGTTTTAGCACGATAGGCCCTCGTAACAATGAGTACAGTTGTACCTGGTCTCAAATGCGTCAACGGTCGTCTTAGCATCCTTCATACGACTAATATAGTCAATTTACCCATAAATGAACGGGAAGCGGGGAAACCAATTTAATCGTGCATAGGAAGGGCACATGAAGGCCACGTTTCTAACTATTTTTAACGATGGACGTTAGAAAATCCTAATGCAAAAAAACCTATATCTTGTAGGAGGTACAAAATGATAGTATATGTATATAAATACATGTGTATGTAAATATATATATATATATATATATATATATATATATATATATATATATATATATATATATATATATATCTATATATATATATATATATTATATATATTTATATATATATATATTTATAAATATATATATATATATATATATATATATATATTTATATATATACATTTATATTACATATATTTATCCAATGCTTATAGAGCTTTATCTACATTTATATATGTATATATCTGTATATATGCGTGATGAAGTCGATATATAAATTATAATATATTTATTTATGTGTTTAACTATATATATATGCATCGATTTGTATATATGCATTTTAGACCATTAAAATATCTAAATTATATATATGTATATATACTTATTCATACATGCAAATACATGTATATAGATATATATATTATATATATATATATATATATATATATATATATATATATATACATATATATATATAAATATATATATATATATATATATATATATATATATATATATATATATATATATATATATATATATATATATAGGATATACCAATACGTTCACATAAATTTAGTCAAAAATAATCCAAAATATTTGGGTTTGACCATTCGAATATAATAGTCTAGTCTAAGTAACGCACAAAGATAATCTTTCACACGTTATTTCTTTGGATTTTGAATATAATAGGGAAATAAAATTTTAACAACTAACCATTCGTTGACATAGCCCGCAAACCTCAATATCTTCCATACAACCATATATACTTCGATACAAATTTGCGAAATAATGTTTAATCATGTGTGTTGGATATGTTTATTTGAAAAAATTAAATATTTGATTTATTTTTATATTTCATTACCGAAAAATCATATTTTTCTTCTTATTCATCAATCTACAACATTGAATTAAATCGCGAAATGCTACCAATGGTACATAATGATCACATCTACAACAAATATTCTGTTTCTCCATGATGACTGAAAATGATTTAAATATTTCGGTATTCCGCAAATATATGAAAAAATATATGGCCACAAAAGGTTGGATTTATACGTATAAATTAGTGTCTTGACCTTTCGAGGAAGACTTTTCGAGGACCAAGTATATACCAGGAATACAAGTGACGAAAAAAGATTTTTATTCGCATAAAACGAACGCAGTGTTTTAAGTTATTACTTGATTTCCATCTCGGAGCTGTTGTGTTGCGCAGATTGGTTTCACCCTCGAGAAGGGTGAGATTTGTCATGATTATCAATATTTACTTAACATGAATCGTAAGTTAATTTTGATAAGAGCACAAATAGCATACACGAAACTTCGACTCGCCCTGCAACAGCAATATGTGCATCTACAAAGTCCATTTGTGCCATCGAATAAAGCGTATATATTTGATTTGACTATTCTAGTGTATTGTTTGATAGCCTGGGTACCCTATTGAAATATTTTTCCCCGTATATGCACATTATGTGTAACGTGCGAAAGCCAATCACCGTATATTAACTGACGTGACAGTTAAGGGGTTAAATGGCAGCCCGACGACATCACTCGGTTGAAACTTAGAGCATCATAAAAAATGTATCTTAATTCAGATCGTGTACTCAGGTTCCTAGGATACCCAAACTCGTCCATGAGTAAGTAATCATTGATATAAATGCTCTCTCATAAGTAGTCATTTTGATTGTGCATCCGTGCTCTAATATCGGAATGCATGGCATATCGTCTCTGTGGCAGTTATTACTCGGCGATTGAAGCGTAATACGCCTCGTCCATCGATGCTAACACCCGCACCAAATCGAGTAAATCAGAACCCGGCAAACAATATCTTGTACATTTTATAATAGTCCCCACCCACTAGTTTGTTCGCCAAAGAACAATACATGCATATCATTATATAGTCAAATATATATCAACAGCAGTATAATATTGCAGCATATGTTTGAAGCCCTAACGCTCACTAATTTGCCTTTGAATGTATATTTTAATGTGCATCTAACGTTATGTAACATCGTTATGTATGTGTCAGGCCTGGAATTTCGTCATTTTTAGGGCAAGGCCATTTTGGCCTTCGATAGGTGAAAAATTTGACGGGCACCAAGGCCAAAGGGAAGGGCACCAAGGCCGAATAGAAACATTTTATTTATGTTATTTAGTAAGGACTCAACGAATAGGAGTGACAGGATACGTATTTTCGCTGACAACAATCTAACGACGCGATGTCCAACGACGACGCGATGTCAAACTTTTACCAATTATGTGCGGTCAGCGTGTTCAATAAACAACAGAAGTTCTCACAACCTTGGTTGTCAAAAACTCTGGTCTCCGTTAACATCGCACACAGCAGCAACTTCGTTTCCAGGGATGATCGATCTCGCTCACTGATCTCGCTGAGCCCTTGCCGGTTCGCTCTCCTAGCCCAAAGACCAAACGTCACTATTTAGAATACTTTGAAAAACTGAGTAACGACTAGTCTACATGTAGTTCTGAAAGCAGCTGCCTTCGTTTAATGATGTTACTCCCGCTGGAAAGCAATGAGTTCAATGCTATTTACATGTGTCTTGCGTTTAATTTTCGTAGGGGCCAACATTAAAGAGGTCAATCTGTCAGCGGAAATGAGGCCGCGTGGTGAAGTTTGGTTGTGTGTTGTGTTCAATGCAGCAGTGGCTGGATGGTGGGGATTTAATAATTGGGTCCAAGATGCTGTCGGCGGCGCGGTCAGGCTGCCGGTAGACGGCCGCGGTGGATCTTGGATGCAAAAGGTGAAAAAGGGCACTACGGCCATGGGGGGAAAGGGCACGGCAAACTTGGCCGTAATATTTGGTCATTTGCAAGGGGCATCACGGCCACTTGAAGGGCCAGGACGGCAATGGCCTGATGTGTGATTATATGTATTTTCTTTGTTGCATATCGCATTTTATTTATGAGTAGGAATCTTGGACTTATGAGGTGCGATTGCTGAGTTTAGGGTTTGGAAACGAATGTATCTATAGGTCACTTTGAACTTATTCTTGTATCGTTATAGGAGTCACTGCAGGTAGTGATTCGATGGCGGGGTTGTTTTGCCGAGTGCCCGTGTCGGCTATTACTGAATCTAGGTCACGTGACCTGTTTGCCGTAATACTGGGTGATAGGGGATGGGAGGATAGTTACTGGTTTTTGGGTCGAGATGATTTGTTGTTTATATTGGATTCGAGAGTATTTTATGTCTTTGCCGCATCTATGCGCGCTGGCCGTCATTACACGCTGAGCAATCGACCGGAAAGGTCGAAGAAAATGAAATTGATCCGTACGTCTCATGTCTAGCTCTTTTGCCGTTTGAAAACAAGACAGCAAATGTTTATGTCTACCCCAGGCCAGTTCCCTTGCTCTAAAGGGTCATTAACAATTTACTTACACCAACTACAGCGCAGACATGGTAGATCAAGGACAGTAAACAGCGCGCTAGCTGTGCGAGACGAACTGTTTTAATTAGGTTTACCCAAGAAAGGCAAATTTATTAAATTGACATTTATTCATATTGCACTTGTTATTTGCGCTGTCGTGCGACGTGTTGTTGCAGCGGAAAGGCTACGCGAAACGAAACTCTCATCACTCGCATTGACGTCAGCCTGGTATTCTGCTTATCTCACGTTTGTGCGATCACCGCAGAAATACACGGAGTGAACCCTCTTAGCGAGGCTATATAACTCTATGATAATATCTCGATGAACAATGAGATGAAGCTCAAACATGTTTGTACATTGGCTGCTAACACGATCTCATTTATATTCCTTACAGTGGTTTATTCAAACGCACCAAAGAAAACTGATATGACCTAATTATGCAGCTTACCCATGCTTCTGAGTATTAATCGTACAAGGTGATTTTTCGGAAAGAGCATGAGCATTCGAGCAAAGAAGTAATTTGTAAAATACCCTTTTCGAGTGCCCGGTGTGAGGTGGTATGCGTTCTGCTAGTGTTAGAGTACATCATGTGTAACCTGTACCTATGTACAGAACTGTTCTTTGTGATCGCGTGGCTTGTGTTCATTGCAGATACCCCTGTGACTCTCACGACCCCAGCAACTGTACATGCGAAACTACCATTAACAAACCACTTCTTTGTCCCTCACTGTTCCTACTCTAAAGAAACGTATTATCAAGTGATTTCGTTTGATTTCTTTTGCAGTGGATTGCTAGCATGTTGCTTCAATTGACCTTTTACAAGCGGTGTAAGTAAATATACAAGTGACCAAATCGCAGTTCCAGTTTGCCTGCTCATCATGACATTGCTGGCGCAATAATATTAGGCTACTGTAGTAAGTGCTTAAGGACAACACCATTTGGCGTAATCTAGGTTGCTACAATAGGACGGATCTGAGAATCAGAGGTCGTAGCATATTGTCATTACAAGCATAGTTGTATGTATTCTATTGTATAATGCATAATCAAAGATTATGCGCCTCAACGTCTATGTATGCACTATATACTCAGTGTACATACACATTATGCAGCAAATGTGTTTGTAGGAGTATTACGCCACCTATATGGAGCCCAGCTACTACCATCTACATGCAATAAATAGTGTTGTTCAAGTAAGCTTAGTTCAGATAGGTATTCACGTTGACTCTCTGTCCAAAGAGACCAAGAATATAACTTTGTTATTGCCTTTACTGCCAGTTGTTGTTTACCCTCAAATAGCTCTAATTACAAAACAGAATGATCCTAGTCCATAAAACAAACATAAAAGCAGAATACGAGCATGGCCGTTACGTTAATTTTGATGGAACCATAATAAGCATTTAATCCGCTACGTATCTAATCTGAGAAGTGATTGTTTGCCAATAGCTACTAAATAGTTATTTTGGGCTGCCCAGTACATTAAAAGATATTCGCATGACTTCATTTTGACATAAGGTGACGCACCGTCTCTACAATTGTCATCGATAATGATTTGAGGCTAACAAATAATTTGCTGGATGTTGAATAGGATAGGCAAAGTGACAGCTAACGATTCAGCGGCATCTTTATTTTCCTTGCAACCATATAGGGAATTGCACTTGGAACTCGCTTTGGTTCGCAGATAACCCCGTGTCTTAGCATTTGGGGTTTGCGGCTTTTTGTAGTAGTGCCTCAATCATTTATCCGTTAAGCCGTTTGCAGCACTTTACGAGGGGGTTATCATATATTAGTGTAGATATTTCTCCCTTAGTAAAGCAATGTTATTGTAGCTCTTATCTTCTATTGAGACGGTCTGATATAAATAGTATTCTCTCATGCCCAGCTGGTCCGTCATCGTGACATCTAAATCTATGAGGTATTCTATATTACGGTTAAAATGATATAATAGATGCTTGGAAAAAAAACGTACAATGGAGAGTAAGACATCGTTCCATCGTTAAATTAACATATATTATATATATATATATATATATATATATATATATATATATATATATATATATATATTTATATAAATGTATATGTATATATATATTGATATATATATATATATATACTCCATATATTTATATATATAGATATTTATATAAATGTATATATATAGTATATATATCTATGGGATATATATATATATATATCTCTCTATGTAGATATATATTATATACATATATATACTTATAAATATATATATATAAATATAATTATATATATATAAGCATATATATATATACATATATATATATATGAATCTACCTATATATAAATATATATATATCTATATATGTCTCTATATATATATCCCTATATATATATATCTATATATATATCTCTGTCTCTATATCTATATATATATATATATATATAAATATATATATATACACACATATAGATAAATATATATATATATATAAATTCATATATATATCTACATATATATATGTGTATATATATATATATTTTGTATATATATATACATGTATATATACACGTATATATATATGTATATACATATATATGTATATATATATATATATAATATATATATATATATATATATATATATATATATATATATATTCTATATATATATATATATATATATATATGTATAAATAAGCAAAGAAAGCGTTTAACGTCGTCAGTAACAGTAATGTATTGCCTAGCTATTGCCAACTGGGAAGCCACAATGACATAGAAGCAGCCTGTATTTCCCGTTGTGGCCAATCAACGACAAGTGCTTTTATTCTATGATGCTAGAAACTAGAACCTCATAATATTAGTGGAAATGATGGCCGCGTTGAAGTCGGTTATGTCATATTCAAGTTAAACCTCGGTTCGATACATCAGACGAATGAAGTCTGCTACCCAATAAATCACTGTTTGAACGTAACAGATGGTACGCAAACTTAACTGAAATATCAGGCTTAGGGTGTTATAATATGTTTCCTTTGGAACGAAGCCCCTTTATCCAAAATAAACATATGTGATGTGCCGTCAATAGTGTCATAAATTTACAGCCAGCCTGTAATCTTATCGACTGAACATAATGAAATATTTATTAAATCTCGTACATGTGCAATGACATTTATCTTTTCTAATTCGTTGGATAACCTTCTATGGTATTTTTACCTTTGTGTGAAGTTATGTCTTAACGAAAACATTAAACGTTTATGCGCATTGCTTCTAGCTGCATGTTATATAGTTATTTGCGATGTCCTAGTAATTGTTAGCTTTCTAGACTAACGCAACGAATAAGTTACCTCATGCAGGCCAATGACACGCTCAAGGACGGGAGAAACGATAAGAATGGTAAAAAGACTGATCCAGCTCAGTTGCACTAATTAATCACTTTTTCATCCTCTGGTCAGCTCTTTTACATTCTGATTTTTACCTCCTCTGATACTGTCGTGGTTGACATTGTATAACAAGTCTTTAACAATGGGGATCGAAAGCACACGCGCTCCTGACACTATCTCAAATTTCAACTCTTTCAAATTAGAGTGGACTATGTAAATCGCACAGTATGCGAGTGTGAGAGGAAAGACTTCAGAGTCGATGAAACAAATCTCATTCGCAACACTGAATGGACATAAAAAGTGAAAATATGGAGAGAAAAAACGCTCAATAGGCCTTTAAGTGAATAGGTGAAACCAGGTGCGAAATTGATCAATGTGGCCTAGAGGACTAACAAAAGCTGTTGGTATGAATCAAGAAGAGTTCACGAAGGCTTTTATTAAAGCCCTGCAAAACGAGTCCTTTATTACCACTTTGCAGAAATCTTTCAGTGGTGAATTGCGCAGAGAACTCTCGGAGGTAAAAGGTCTGGTAAGGGAAAAAGACAAAACAATCAAAGTTCTTCAACATAAAGTCAATGACCTCGAACTCAAAAGTGGTTGTCTTGAGCAGTACTCGCGAAGAAACTCACTCCGAATTGGTTGGGTTGAGGAAAAGGAATACGAAAACACAGTTGACATCACTATGGATGTATTTACAAAAGAAATAAGCATTGAAATGCAAATTACATCTCTGGATCGGGTTCATAGAATCGGTAAGAAACGGGACAATGGGGCATGCAGACCATTGTTGGTGAAATTTGCTACATACAAAGATCGTGAAAAAGTGTACAGGGCAAAATCACGTCTCAAAGCGCAAAACTCCCGCCCCATATATATGAATGAAGATCTCATACGGACGCGAACAAACCTCCTATACCAAGCTCGTCAATACAAAAAAAGAAAAGAAAATCCTTGATTGTTGGTCACACGATGGACAGATACTGATTAAGAACCAGCAATGACGAGTGATTCCTGTGAACGGTAAACAAGAACTTGATAACGTCATAACGCGAAATAAGTGATAATATTAAAACTCGTATATATATTTTTCTTTTGACATTCTTATATATTGTCTGATTTTTTTTTTGTATAATGCACATTTTTGCACGTTTGCACATTGATATACCTGTTATTTTTTTTATTGAGCGATACATCATAAGACTATGTTTTTTGGTACATTAATTACTTCATAGGGTATGTTATCTTTTTATTTATTGACTATGGCTGAATATCCCGATTTCAATTCTATATTGCAAACTGCATCACCACAAAAACGTCGTGATTTCCTGGATGACTTAGATCCAGATAGCAATGTTATCAATGATTTATATCAAAATGAATGTAAGTACTATGATGTAGATTCACTAAATGAACTGTTGAATAAGAAAAGGCATATCAAAGATGGATTGACACTATTACACCTGAATATACGAAGTATACAAAATAATTTTTCTAATTTGCAGAATTACTTACAATGTTTGAATATTGATTTTACGATTATTGGCTTGAGTCAATTACAATTTTCCATCAATATCAGTTCTGTAGTTACTAAACCGGATGTGGAGCCTGGCGATGAATGCTATACTGGTCAGGGTCAATATACCACTGACGCGGTGGTAGACATTTTGAAGGGCTCAGGCCATAAAGTGGTGTTTGATGTCCCTCTGCCCAATGTTGTCAAAAAGCAGGGTATACATGGTCGCAGCAAACCCAGCCAGCCAGCGGCCTCTCACATCACACCAGACATGGCCGAGGAGACCAGGCAAGCAGTAGCAGCTGTTGTTCAATCCGTGATGACGGATGAACCCCCAACTGGTTGCATAGACCTGTTGAACTCCGCTGTCCCAGCTGCACAAGAGCCCCTTCCATCCACCAGTGGTTACCAAGCCCCAGTGTATCCAGCGCCAAGTTCCCCCGACAAGTACCTCCCATCAACCAGTGGTAACCAATCCCCTGCCAAAAGCGGCAGGAAATCAAAACGGCTGCGTTACAGCGATGGAGAGTCCAGCTCAGACTCTTCTGATTCTGCATCTGATTCTGCATCTGATTCTGATTCGGAATCTGCAGAGGATATTGCAGAAGAAATTGAAAATTTGAGAGGCGACGCCCACCGTGGACGATCTCTTGTGGGCAAAATTCGTCAACTTCGGACGTAGGCGGGCTTCAACAAGAAGTTCACCATGAAGCCTGGGGACGTTCTGCATGAATTCGGCCAGCACATTCGTAGGTTGGGCACGCCTGCATCCCATGCTCGCAACCAGGTCGATGCGGTCAACAAATGATGTACTGGAGAGGGATTGAACAAACCCAGTATCATCATATTCCGTCAGCCAAACCATGATACAATAATGGAGTTCTATTTTCACTTGAGCAGTGATATTGACTTTACAGATCGTGGACTCGGGTTGCAAGCCACATCCATGGCCAACGGGTTCCATGCCTTGAGCCATTTCCTCACCTTCTATGTCACACGCGTCCATGACGACCAGCCCATGCACACGGACATGCACCAGCTCCTTAACTTGGTGAAGGAAGCCATCACCAAGAACCAGAGGAACATTTCCAGGGCGATGACAAAGAAGGTCATCATGAAAGGTAGACAAGGCGTTTTGTTACAGCATTTTGCTTTATCTGTGACAAATGATAAAATTGACAAAAAGCTTGATGAGCTGCCGAGTAAGTACGCTACTAAGAATCTCGGGGTCAAAAAATGTACAAATGGCAATGAATACCACTTTCTAGTGGGGTATTTGGTCAACATGCTGGCTCTGTCGAAATATCAGAGACCAGGAGCAGTTTCTAGTATGACTGTTTCTGAAGTAAAGGAGGGGTGTAAAGAAGCAGTGGACCTTGGTCCATGGATATTTAACACGAAATAGGATAGTCTACTTACCCCTTAGGTGTAGAACCAATGACCGTCAGAAAAGCATTCACTATGTTGGTGCCTGTTTATTCAACTCTATTCTAGACTATTGTACTGTTTGTCACATTGAAATCACTGCAATGCCAGCTATTAAGAATATTATACGAAGTTTAATTAATGAGGGAAAGTTAAAGTCCATATAGCGTAAATGATATTTACTTCCTAATGCACCTTGTTAGATCAATACATTGCTGTATGAAGATGATGGAGCGCACAAACTTTAGTTTCTGTCCCATTGTCCAAGCGCACATATATATATGTGATTACATACATATGCTAAGTGTTTCATAATCTATATTGCTATTATGCATCAACAAATATTGTTGCTATTCCAGTATGTAACCTGTGTATGTAGTTTTGCATGTATGTTTATGTGGCCAATAAATATCTATCTATCTATCTAATTCAATGGGGAATGTAGATGACCTCTTTCATCGAAAGTGGCACCCAAATGGTCTCTCAGTGATCCTATGTAAAGTCACAATTAGGTTAATCTGACATTATGACTATCATTACCACGCATAATGTCCGGCAGCTTTGTGCATAATGCGGCCGTATCCATAAGAGTTTGATTGAGCACTTACATTAATATGATCCGTTATTTAAGGGACATAATTGTGTCACCATTAGGCAGTCAGTATTTCAATATATCGTTTTTTTCTCGTTATTCACTAGTAAAGTGTTACTTGTTCTTAAAGAGCTGTAACTCATTGCAGAGTTGACAGCCACCCGTTCACGCACCGGACTACAGACTCCCATTGAAAAAGTCATCAGGTTCTGCACATGATACATTTTTAACGACATTGGCAGATTTTTACTACGGTGGTCAAAGCGCAATGGGTTTCCGACACTTAAGGGTGATACATAATGGATCTGACTAATCATTACCGTTCCCTTGCACTGGTTTTTTCGCATAAGGTAGGTTGCAATCTCAGTTTGAACGTACACGTTTGTTTGCCCTTCTATGCTGTAAATAACCTAGCTAAGTACCTCTCCTGATTCAGTAATGGCGCTTGCTTTCACATATGTAATCAGTATACAAATTTACCATTGGTGGTGGCGCTAATGGCGGTAATTTGGAGTGAATTTCCTTGCGTCGCAACAGAAATCTTAATATGGTTCATATTGAGTGAAAGACAGTTTGTGCATTTAATATGGAATAGCTAAAATAAGATTTTTTTCAGTGTTATAGAATCACTCATGTAAGTCCAATTGCTGCTTAGATGTTATATTTAGTAGTTTCGTGGTTACGTAAACCAGCATGACCAGGGCATATATAAAAACATGTCTGTGTTGTTGTACTAGTCACTCGACATATCGTTGAGGTTTTGCATTTGATATTCTTCACTTTCTTTTCCGTCAGCATGAACCAAGCATCCATTATACTGTGTATGCATGCTGAGCTATCTTTAATCGTTTCGTGTTCTATGCTTGTTATATTACTGTGCAAATATATAAAATTACCTCAGCCACAAACAAACAGTTACTTCAGCGGATGAATTGCATGCCACGGCTCATGTATGAGTCAGCACTATTGGATGTTATACAAAGACGGGTTAAAATACACCGCAGGGTACGTTCACGTAACCACCCGCTAGAAACCTCCTTCCACCTACCCCTTATTCCAAACCCGACCCCTCCTCCCTGTCCCCACCCAGTGAATGCAAGGTTAAGTGCTTGGCACAGAGCGATAGCATTGTTCCCCTGGAGCATGAATACCCACTGACTTATACATAAAGCTTCCGAATTCTATGCCTCGCGCGTTAGCGACCATGGACTATGATCGTGCATATGAATGTAATTCTTTAATAAGCGTAATAGTCTTGCTCATTATGGCTATGTTCAGAACTTACAATTGTGGCATAGCGCATATCATAACCCAAATGCTGATGAACGAATTGGGTAGGGCATTCGTCGAGAATGTATTCCATACCATTATAATGGTATGGCCATCCATTTTCAAGGTTATGCTTTGTGTTGTGTTTTACGAATGCTAATAACGATAAGATAGCAGGTTTACGTTGAACACAACTACACAACGTACATCGATATATTTATCGCAAATTATTGTACCACTCCATTTGCATGTCTAAGAGTCGGTGGAGAGGTTACATGGGTCACAATCGTTCAATTAATCCTTTGGATCGGAATGTTTCACAGATAGTGAATTGGTTGTTCTTGTTGAGAGGATGATTGAATACACGTAAACATTGTATTTTGTAAGATTGGATGCTAAGATCATATATGCAGCATAATGCCTACATCGAAGAATTTACGTTCACTGAAATGAGTCGCGTACTTAATTGAGCTGGTCCAATATAATATGCGGTATTTTCGAGCACCACTATATGTTGCAATTATATTAATTGCAAATGCTTTATTTGAATATACACCTATTCATTGTAAAATAATTAACCCCGGTTTGGTCTAATGTACGATTTATTATATGACTATTTATTGGGCTGTTATGTTGCAGGCTGATATGGTTAAGGCATTGCAGGCTGATATGGTTTTGTATTACATATCACTATTTTGGTTCAACTTGTTTTATCCCAGTAATTCAATTACTCCTAAAAAAGAATTTTTGCATCAGAGCCTATATTAATCAAACGGAATCTTGGGTGCGATCAGGTTTTATTTGTTGAGTTATTTATGTATAAAGGGTTGCATTGTGTCGTCTTGTGTGCTTCCAGCGTTATATGAATTGTGGAAAATTACTATCGGGCGCAACGAGTGGTAATGCTTGATTTTTGTGATAATTGGACACAATATTGGGCATAATATTCTGTTGTCAATCGTGTCTGTTTGATACACACACACACTGTGTTTCATAGGTAACAAACTGTCGTGCTTTTGATTTTAAGCTTTACAGTTACATTGCAACCATTTACGTATGAAGTAAGCAACGACATGGCCTTCATCCCAAGGCCGCAGTATTCAATGTAATAACAATGGGCACTGACGTTGGGCTATCGACTCGATGTTTTCAATGTCAGGCGTCAATATTTAGCTTACCAATTTGTTGATGAAATAATATATGGCCAATGTTTTGGCAAGGAATTTCTGTTGTCTTTATGAACGTACAGGTCTACCTTAAATGCATTATAGAGATGAATAAAAACCTTAACTGTATGGCAAACCTGGTTAATCAACACTGCTGTCATTTATCGTTTTAAAATTTCGACGACTAACAACTCAAATTTTAATTTACTGCAATAACTGCATGAAGGAACGAGTTTTTATTTCGCGCGTTTCCAAATCTTTTTCGAGGTTGTACGCATCAAAATGAAAACTTTTAGACTAATAGGCAGAGTAGCCTATAGGATAGGGGCCAGATGCGAAGGGGACCGCGGCATATGATTTGTCTGTATGCATTGCTGCGTATGACAAACGAAATAAAGCATATTATTTCCGTATTGGCCCACTTAATTTGTTTCGTAAGCAGCCTAATCACAGTACAAGCTGCCTATATTGCTCTCATCAACGGAAACACGCAATCTTTGCAATTTCTGCAGTTTCTTGAGCCAGAACAAAAGGAGAGCTGTATATAAATGGCCGTCA
>CM067352.1:18084674-18097623 GCA_034190875.2 Urechis unicinctus | reverse complement strand
CGAACAAGGAATTAACAAACGCAAAATATTGGTTATATACGGGGCTTTATTTAGCGCCCTATGATTGATCAGCCAAAACAAATCTCGTCGACACTATCTACAGGTTTCCTTGATGGTTATACAAAGACGACTAAAAATTTGCTTACACAATCAGCAATAAGGATATTTTAATAGGCGCAATGTACGAAAACACATACATCTATATGCTGTAATAGATTAAGAATTCACCTAACGTATTGAACAATGTTTGATGAAATTTGCATATATATTTTGCTACAACGGCGAATCTCTAACGAATTAAGAATGTCATTTCTTGTGCAACTGATGTACTGCATTCATATTGCTTATTAAATGCCAAAGTGATATTTTTTGCAGTGCGTTTCGTGGGAAGTTACAAAATGGGTCCCCTCTTATTAGCGAGAAAATGGGCCCTATCCCACCAAAACGATATTCACATGAAATAGTGCTCGACATGAAACAGTGATGGAAAATATGTTTAAAAATCAAAACACGTAATCCCAATTCAATACCTAAAGATTGCTGAAAATCTGTATCTCGGTATTCAGCAACAAAACCACCCATTTCAAGTCATCACCCTATTGATTTCTCATCGTCAACCCTAATCAAGTGAACATCCAGTTGCGATAAATGCATATTTGCTATAAAAATATACCGAAGAGTTTCTTTGAGAACACCGCTATTGAAATAACATAGTCAAGGACATGTCCTCAAAACGTATCAGAAAATTTGGGTCAACCTCTCTTATGCGAGCCTCCACGTATACTTAATCACGCCCAATGGCAGCCGTTTAAGCTCAGCAATGCTATCCAGATTGTCAACTGCCCTAAACTAGAAGCATTGTTTCCCTGCACCTAAACTGCTTGAGCACGAGCAGAGCAAACGATACTAAATACTAGACCTGTGACGTTTATGACGCCCACTATAACTGGTTCCGGTCTATTAATTGTGGTTTGGGAATGCAATTGTCTTTCAAGTTTTAAAGTGTTTATGTGAATCACATTGGCGTCACGTATTGGCAGAAAATGTTAGCTGTTTATTTTGCGTAATAATAAACAGATATCTATTCAATACCGCAGCTCGGGGCAACCTATTCAGGAAGTAGTGACTTAGGGCACAACTTGTTCACTGATAAAGTTACATATGTAATGAGTTACTCGTTGATATGTTATCACATTTTGCAACAATTGACGATCAAGGGCATGCGATTGGTGTTACAGGTTGGGCTAGAAATTGATAAATCCAGTTTTCGACACAGCCCGCTTTTGAGTGATTACATGCAGTACGGAGCCGTGGATTGTAAATCACGAATAAAAACACTCCCTCGTTATGCATTGAACGGTGTCGTGGAAGTGCATTCATACAATAAAAATAATATATATTCAATGATAATATGCATGCTACTTCCATTTGCTTTTGCAAGTGAAAATTAATTAGGATGAACTTTTCTGCCTGTGTATGATAAAAAGATGTTATATGCAATAACACCTCGGGCAAATTGTTCTTCCGACATGGCGCAGGTGCTTTTGCATTAGTAATCAATTGTTACCCTTGAGGTCATCAATGTTTTAGTCGCCTTTAATAAGCGGGCAACAATATAAAGTGGACCATATGGTGGCTGATTTCGAAATGTGATTAACACAGGCCGACTTGTAGGCGCTTCCTTCTGCAACATGTATTTATGCGTGGTCGTTCTCGAGCGTAGAGGTTTGAGATTTGGCATTGGATTTAAGAACAAATAGGCGGAGATGTGGAAAATAGGGGGATATTATACACTAAAGAAATTGAAAGTCGTCAGCAGGAAATCACTTAGGAGGATAAAAGTAAAATGATTTGTTAGTACTAGCGGCTGACAATGCTCCCCACTGACAGACAATAATAAATACTCAACAATTAGAAACAATCAATCTTAATATTGGTGGTCACACAATCACCAGGGTATAAGCGTAAAGCGGACGAGGCTATTCTGGTACGCATGCGGCTTGGCATCTCCCTATGTGCTGGGTGCGTAGTCAAACTACCTTCAATTGTATGAATGCTTGAATACCGTTTACCTGGTATGTTCGAATGATTATTTATTCGGTGGTTGGCTTTATGTCGGTTGAATATGATATAACATGGTCTCATAATTTGTCATGTGGAATTATAATGGTTAAAGAGGGGGTTCGGCAATCATGAATCATTTTGTTGATACACTACTACGTTATACACAGCAACCAAAAATGCGGTTTTTTATTTAGTGTGGCCAATTTTATAGTATCAAACATTATAGTGAAATATAATCAGCATGATGTATTATAGAAATCTATTTTATTTTGTTGTGTCGGTCCATCGATAACGGAACCTCCCTAAAACCAAGAACTGTTCGAGTAAATCTGTTCGCGCCCTATGACTACCTCACTATTGATGTGTATACTTCGGCGAATGAACGTGCCTGTGGAGAATGTGATGTATCTGTGTCGTGTTTTAAACTTGGTATCAATGATCACATTCCGCAACAATCCTACTGACGAGCATGACAAAAACACAATGGCGACGGCCGAGGTCAGGATCTATCTTCAGAGACCGCAGTAGCCATATAGCTGTCTACCTTGCATTATTTTAGTTCATTTCACTTGCACCTTTAAAATACATTGAAAGGACAATTGATTCAATTCAATCAAACAAGGTTTTGGTCGGTGTCAGTTTCTCTGTAGTGAAAATTATCGATTAATACTATGGTTAATTACGGTATTTTGGACTACCCGAGGATACACGACCCCCTATTATTTCGCCGACTACATGCAGGGTAGTATACCGAAATCGGAACTTTTTACTTTGCATAGAGAACCTCAACCTCACTCATATAACGTTCAATTGGCCTTTGACATGGTTATAATCGATATTTGTATTTCGGTGTAGATTTATTCTGTGCTAGTACGACACATGTGCGGTGGAGGGACAACAGTCCGATTATTCTATTAATGTCACTTGTTACCACACATGTTGAGCAGCGAGAGACGATGCGTTATCCTTGCTGCAGCAAAGTTTTATATGATACCAAAATAGAGAGATATTGTATCCATTATGCCTCGTTACTAGAGTAATGGATTCATTTGGATAATGTTACCATCCGTACAAAATATATGAAAAATTATGTTACCATTTGTTCCAGGTATACAACGGAATATTAATCTGATATTGTATTAATCGTGAACATGTATATAGAATACCTACAAGTTATGTCATGTTGGTGAACCATTGTCAGAACCCTCAGTAGTAATTGTATGTTGAGTAACTTATTGAGTGGGATACACCAAATTGTTCCTGCCCTGTTACCCTCGAGTCGATAACGTAGGTGAAGCATTATTTTAAAACGGTTCATAGCAACATATGATGGCACAAAGTTAGCGAGATGAAATTGATTTACCAACTAGACGCGATTGATTCCACAAACCTACAACACGAACTAAGATAGGATGACTATTATAATCACATGCGAGCGAGGTAACGTTGTACGCTGTATCCACAATTCACTGCCCAACATCACTCAGACGATTGAGTTATCCCTTTCGGGAGTGGTAAGAGCCACGTCTAGCTGACGGTTTTCTGCTCTCAAGCTAGAAGTTACATCATTTAACACGCGCATGCATGGTGAGCGGTTGATATAAGTAGATATGTTAAGAAAGCGCACATATCAATGCCAGGTTTCTTGTCCAAAACTCCGACACAGAGATCCAACTTGCTGAGGTTAACGTGGAAATTAACTTGATGCCTATACATTTTCAAAACTCTCTTGTAATATTTACCTCGTAATAAAATTATGTAAATAAGAATATATAATATAACCCCTGCAATAAAATTCTATACTTTATTACTTATCTTCATGGCATCACTGCGCTGCTGCTGCTGAAAGTAGGATGCATGGACAACAGAATTTTTACACAGCATAAACATTAGACCGAGTTTATGACAATCTCGCCGATTCTACTTTTTGTAACTATAACCATGTAATGCAGAGTCCCTAGTAGATTT
Source organism: Urechis unicinctus (assembly GCA_034190875.2). Taxonomy (NCBI): domain Eukaryota; kingdom Metazoa; phylum Annelida; class Polychaeta; order Xenopneusta; family Urechidae; genus Urechis; species Urechis unicinctus. The sequence continues at coordinate 18,093,591 of CM067352.1, read as the reverse complement.
TCCTGTAATCAGTTATCGTCTTGACTCTATCACCATAATCGTAATCAGGCAAGGTTTGTAAGTATCGCTCGCATTTAGGAATGCCAAAAGAATGCAACCATTAGTTGAAATCATGAGAGCAACGCCAGAGCCCTGGCTTACGCTAAAGTAACATATTGGTTTGAAAACATCAAGCTGTGTTTGGTGGTAAGAGTCGTTCCCTAGTTTTATAAGTGCAGTTTTCTTAAATGAAAACTGATTATGTAGTAATTCCTTCACATCCTATGCTTGCAATAATTGCCCAAAGGTCGGTGTAACATTAAATTAGGTAAACAGTCAGCGGTCTCAAGCGGTGCAGCCATATAACATAACAAACAGATCATTTCGAGCTTAGACTTTCTGATAGCCAGCTTAAGAACAGAAAGAAACAGGTTTCACCAAAATGTAACATGTGACAGCGTTGAATGAAAATGGATCTGATATATTGTTAATTGCAATATAATAGTAACAAAAACTACACATTCATGGTTGAAGGATGGATGTAATAGTATAGCATCTTATATACGGCTTATATATCTACATTAACAGATCGAATAATGGCGGCAACACCTCACTCGTTGTGTATTTGATTCAAGCTGTGATCAGCGTAGTCATTTCGATCTTCAAATAATGCTAAAGCAAAGGTACGCAAATATCCATAGCAACTGGAAAATTCATTTTAACTTTCTACATATGACAAGAAATCAACAGTGCGATCATTTTCTTTGTCGGGCTCCCTATCAAGCATGCGTACTGCAGTAAAGTAAGATGTTGAAACATATTGTGTATATGCTAAGGTACTTAAGGGTGCTCAAAATATCTTATGTCTACTAACATTGCAGAAGCCTTTCAAGCACTTTTGCTAATAAAAGTGCGCTGCATTTGATATAACAAAACGTCGTGTTGAATTCTCTAACAGCTAAACCAGCAATCCGCATTATTGTTAACTCTGTAGCCGGTTGTAAACTACTCACTCGGTTTAACATCATTTTGATTAATGCAGGGTGTTTTTTCCGTTGCCTTTTAATCGTTAATTAATGGCGCTTGGGTGCAATATCTTTGCTGTTTAAATTAAAAAAAATGCATTTGGAGAGACACAAAAAATTGCGACACAGATATATATCGAACATTTTACTATAAGCATATGCAGTATCAGTGAGTGTTACAATCGTGGCATTATGACAAATGTTTCAGTATATTTTGTTCATATATGTAACCTTTCGTTTTCAATCTTGTGCACACCTCATTAGTTTAAAAAATATCGAAATGTCGTCAAACGCAAGCATTTATTAGTCACGACTAATAGTCGCTATGGCTAGCGCGATCTAAAGTTCAGGTTTTTATCTAACCCATTAAGAAATGACAGGCTGTGAATTGTTGTTTTCACCCATAATAGAATTTAAAATATGCGAGTTATCAACCCTGTTACGCTGTTACGTTTCTGGAAGACAATTAGTGTTCAACTCTTTGACCCAGACGTTGATTTGTAGAGGAGATGTGTTATCCTATTTGAGATTAGTTTCTATTTAGTGCATATCTTTGATCCTTTACGTGTGCTGCAAAGGTTATAATCGGGTCAATCACGTTATTTACCTTATTGTAGATTAGTTATCATTGGTGTTCCCAGCAATTGTTAGCAATAATTGGATTGCTTTGAAGTTGGCACGACTAACGGCCTAATAGGTCGGGTGGCAAGCGCAGCCTAGATGAACAATGATACTCAGATGGTGAAGCTTGTATGAGTTGCCTGGGAGTTCCGTCATTATAAGTTGCACTATGCGTTAGACTATCTCAAAGCTATTTCTGCCATAAAGCTGATTTGAAATATATAAACGTTTGTCCTGGTTATGATTTTAACGTCACCGTAATGACACTGGTTTCACAACGGAAAAATGCCGAAAAATGCCGAAGTTGAGCATTCCTTTGAAAAGGGAGCGACGAACGCTAATGTCTTGAGCGAAAGCTTGGCCGCTTAATACACTCATACATCACGCTTTTATAATTGTTTCACCGAGAAGGCGTAGTTGCCCGTTTGAGATTGTCTAACGCATAGTGCAACTTATTTTGACCATTAGTGAATGCAGATATCCCCATTTAAGTGGCGTACAAATGGTTTCTCAGTGCTAAGTGAAACACCATCTGGGTATTTCGCCATTACATATTGCATTACTACGGATAACATACCATATACCGGCACATGCGTTTTCTACATTCATGATATTTGCATTGAGCCCTACATTGCCTAGCCTACAAGGATTGGTGGTATCTTGTTGTGCTGAAATTACCCTTCGAGTCACAAGGGCATTCTATAGATAGGCGTTAAGTGCAGGAAATGCACGGCTTGCGCACATTTCTGTGACATGAGAATAAGCGGGTACAATCTATTCTGCTTGCGAAAGGCAAGAAATGTGCAACAATGCGGTTGGCATGTTTGACCTTTTTTGTCATCTGCATCAATGCATGACGGCCATTTATATACAGCTCTCCTTTTGTTCTGGCTCAGGAAACTGCAGAAATTGCAAAGATTGCGTGTTTCCGTTGATGAGAGCAATACAGGCTGCCTGTACTGTTATCAGGCTGCTTACGAAACAAATTAAATGGGCTAATACGGAGATAATATGCTTTATTTCGTTTGTCATCCGCAGCAATGCATACAGGCAAATCATATGCCGCGGTCCCCTTCGCATCTGGCCCCTATCCTATAGGCTACTCTGCTTATTAGTCTAATAGTTTTCATTTTGATGCGGACAACCTCGAAAAGGACTTGGAAACGCGCGAATTGAAAACTCGTTCCTTCATGCACTCTTTGCAGTAAACTAATATTTAAGTTGTTAGTCGTCGAAATTTTAAAACGATAAATGACAGCAGTGTTGATTAACCAGGTTTGCCATACAGTTCAGGTTTATATTCATCTCTATAATGCAATTAAGGTAGACCTGTACGTTCACAAAGACAGCAGAAATTCCTTGCCAAAACATTGGCCATATATTATTTAATCAACAAATTGGTAAGCTTAATATTGACGCCTGACATTGAGAACATCGAGTCGATAGCCCAACGTCAGTGCCCATTGTTATTACATTGAATACTGCGGCCTTTGGATGAAGGCCATGTCGTTGCTTAGATCATACGTAAATGGTTGCAATGTAACTGTGAAGCTTAAAATCAAAAGCACGACACCTATGAAACACAGTGTGTGTTTCAAACAGACACGATGGACAACAGAATATTATGCCCAATATTGTGTCCAATTATCACAAAAATTAAGCATTACCACTCGTTGCGCCCGATAGTAATTTTCCACAATTCATATAACGCTGGAAGCACACAAGACGACACAATGCGACCCTTTATACATAATCAACTCAACAAATAAAAACCTGATCGCACCCACGATTCCGTTTGATTTTGTTCGATGCAGCAGTTAAAAATAATTCTCTTCCGAATTCCGCGGTTCTTCCGCGGTTCATAATTACGTTGGTGTACAATGTAATGCAAAAATGGCTATATGCATACAGCTTTAGAGATGATCGATTATTTGCCACATAGACACCTGAAATACCGCATTGCAGCAGCAGTGTCCCTTCAGTTCATCGAGGTATGCAAACACCCGGATTGCACCTCATCTATCGTTCATGACAGAGTAGGCGTCCTGTAATGCAATTTCGTGTCCCATACATTACGGTAGTGTCCAGTAGCTGGGAACAAATCTGCATAGCGAGGATTGGTATCATTACTCAATGTAAATATATAAGCTCTGATGCAAAATACTTTTTAAGGAGTAATTGAATTACTGGGATAAAACAAGTTGAACCAAAATAGTGGTATGCAATACAAAACCATATCAGCCTGCAATGCCTTAACCATATCAGCCTGCAACATAACAGCCCAATAAATAGTCATATAACAAATCGTACATAAGACCAAACAGGGAAAAATTATTTTACAATGAATAGGTGTATATACAAATAAAGCATTTGCAATTAATATAATTGCAACATATAGTTGTCCTCGAAAATACCGCATATTATATTGGACCAGCTCAATTAAGTACGTGTCTCAATTCATTAAACGTATATTCTTCGATGTAGGCATTATGCTGCATATATGATCTTAGCATCCAATCTTACAAAATACAACGTTTACGTGTATTCAATCATCCTCTCAACAAGAACGACCAATTCACTATCTGTGAAACATTCCGACCCAAAGGATGAATTGAACGATTGTGACCCATGTAACATCTCAACCGACTCTAAGACATGCAAATGGAGTGGTGCAATAATTTGCGATAAATATATCGATGTACGTTGTGTAGTTGTGTGAAATGTAAACCTGCTATCTTATCGTTATTATCATCCGTAAAACACAACACAAAACATAAACTTGAAACTGGGATGGCCATACCATTATAATGGTATGGGATACATTCTCGACGAATGCCCTACCCAATTCGTTCATCAGCATTTGGGTTATGATATGCGCTATGTCACAATTGTAAGTTCTAAACATATTTCAGTATTCTATACAGAAAGACAATGTTGTTACGCTTAATATTGGTGGTATATATTGAGGTTAATCCTTTTGATGACGTGATTGCCTAGGAGCCTGTAATGCATCATTCTCTCGCATCAAAATACAGTAACATAACATAGAATTGAACTTTCAAATAAGTATAGATCGAGCATTCGTCATGACGCTGAACCCATAGTGAAAGGTGTTAATAGAGTTTTGTTGATGATACATTGAGCAGTTAGTCATGCATAGGGTGTAAGTCCTGACTCAAATAGAAAATGGACACTCGTAAGAGTGATACTAAATATAATTGGAAAATATACAAATAGCGAGCAGCCAAAGCACGGAAGATGTGTGAAAGAATGGTGACGTAACAATGTAGTAAGCGTGTCTAGTTGGTACGTATTAAGGTACATGCTTTATCACCACGTTATCACTGATCGGAGGTTTTAGCCATTTGAATCTGATGCTTGTATGAATAGGAAATCGATAATACATACTGTTGTGGGTGATTGATGATGAATGAGCCATAGAACCTGCTCACTTCACTGACGATGCAAACAGGCGCATATTTGATTGCATCTTAAGTATATATATATATATATATATATCATTTCAATTGGATCCACTTGTGATGGGAAGGCCTTAGACCATAACATTTATCACAAGATAGATAACTACTCATATGGAATTTATCGTTCTATTATCCTTGTAACGACCGCATTAACGTGTCTGGGACCAATGCATCAATCCCGACAATATCATGTCCATTTTGCGTCCCATTAAACGTTTTGTGTGTGTTCTTAAGAATGACAGAAATTATGTAAATACAACCCTATTTGCCTCTCGCTAGCAAAATAAAACATGGCTCTTTTGAATCGCATATATTTGCTAGCTATAGCTGTTTCGTAAGGTAGTAGAGCGGCTGTTATCGTAACGAATCAGTTGTGATTCATGTTAAAAACCCACAGATTGCATGAAGCAAACGGCTATGTGTTGGATGTTTGGGCTTACTGACATGAAACATAACAATCATATGCGTCAGAACTTGACTTGCCAATGAAACATTTCAATCGAGACCAAAAAGTAATCTCGTATGTTTTCCGTTAGTATATATCTTACTTCGTCCTGTTTTTGCGAGTTAGAATTTATGCATGCCTGATATGCGTGCCGCTGGCATTCACGTTAGCAATATTGGTTTTCATCTATAAGGCGAATACCTTATAATTTCAAACGTATTCAAACGATATACTTTTTGGATTTCCAGTGAGGCGAAGCGTGATATAATAGGGCGAAATACATGGTCATGCACTCGTCGCAAAAACAGTTGCAAGGTTGACAAATGCTTATCGGGAAACTTTGAAGTATACTTTTCCACACTCATGCTCCTTTCACGTGATATCTTCGCTGGTAGAGAGATGAAAAATTTCGATAGCTTTGTTGTGTGAACAAGACAGGCGAAAAGTTAGGATTCGTTGTGTTTAATAGTGCAAAATTCCCATATGAAGTTTCTCTACTTTGTATACATTGTACTCCGCCAATACAATATTGAGAGCGGGGTATTTAACGGTTCATGTCTAACTTATGGTCCTCCAATTATCATATTTATTGTAATAAATCATACAAGTTGCGAAATCACGCCTATTATTTGTTTGGGTATTCTTCTTTGCTTCTTGATTGTCAAATGTAATGTTGACTGCAAACTATCAATTGCCTTTTTATTTGTCTTTTGTATTTATAAGACACAGCCACTAAAGAAAGCTAAATACAAACGTAGAGCACGTGGTGGTTGCCACTGAAATTAATCCACCATCGAATGACCATAGTTTTCGTTAGCCCTCTAAATGGTTATCCAATATATTAGCCACCAACCCCGATTAATTAATGGTGCTGAACTGTTTTAAGACACTGTTGGAATTACCACAAACCCTGATTCCGAGGAGAAAAATGATGGGCGCTGTTGTATGATTTGATTTGTCTGCATGTACTACAGCAGCAGTGAGAAACACAGATTTTGCGACGAGGTACAAGCATGATTTGAGGAATAACTAATCAGCTACTACACTAATCTGAATTTTGAAGTTATTTTATCGATCGGAAAGGCAAATGTAAAAACGGAATATTTTACATCATATTTAATCTTGACCGATATTGATGTTTTTTCCACGCGCCAAATAGCTTTATACAAACATCAAAATGACACGTCAAGTTATAGCCATAATGAGCAAGACTATTACGCTTATTAAAGAATTACATTCATATGCACGATCATAGTCCATGGTCGCTAACGCGTGAGGCATAGAATTCGGAAGCTTTATGTATAAGTCAGTGGGTATTCATGCTCCAAGGGAACAATGCTATCGCTCTGTGCCAAGCACTTAACCTCGCATTCACTGGGTGGAGACAGGCAGGAGGAGTCGGGTTTGGAATAAGGGGTAGGTGGAAGGAGGTTTCTAGCGGGTGGTTACGTGAACGTACCCCGGGGTGTATTTTGACTCGTCTTTGTATAACATCCAATAGTGCTGACTCATACATGAGCCGTGGCATGCAATTCATCCGCTGAAGTAACTGTTTGTTTGTGGTTGATTTTAATTTTATATATTTGCACAGTAATATAACAAGCAGAGAACACGAAACGATTAAAGATAGCTCAGCATGCATACACAGTATAATGGATGCTTGGTTCATGCTGACGGAAAAGAAAGTGTAGAATATCAAATGCAAAACCTCAACGATATGTCTAGTGACTAGTTCAACAACACAGACATGTTTTTATATATGCCCTGGTCATGCTGGTTTACGTAACCACGAAACTACTAAATATAACATCTAAGCAGCAATTGGACTTACATGAGTGATTCTATAACTCTGAAAAAAATCTTATTTGTGCTATTCCATATTAAATGCACAAACTGTGTCTTTCGGTCAATATGAACCATATTAAGATTTCTGTTGCGACGCAAGGAAATTCACTCCAAATTACCGCCATTAGCGCCACCACCAATGGTAAATATGTATACTGATTACATATGTGAAAGCAAGCGCCATTACTGAATCAGGAGAGGCACTTAGCTGCGTTATTTACAGCATAGAAAGGGCAAACAAACGAGTACGGTCAAAATGAGATCGCAACCTACTATATGCGAAATACCAGTGCAAGGGAACGGTAACGATTAGTCAGATGCATTATGTATCACCCTTAAGTGTCGGAAACCCATTGCGCTTTGACCACCGTAGTAAAATACTGCCAATGTCGTTAAAAATGTATCATGTGCAGAACCTGATGACTTTTTCAATGGGAGTCTGTAGTCCGGTGCGTGAACGGGTGGCTGTCAACTCTGCAATGAGTTACAGCTCTTTAAGAAAAAGTAACACTTTACTAGTGAATAACGACAAAACAACGATATATTGAAATACTGACTACCTAATGGCGACACAATTATGTCCATTAAATAACGGATCATATTCATGTAAGTGCTCAATCCAACTCTTATGGATACGCCGCATTGTGTACAAAGCTGCCGGACATTACGCGTGGTAATGATAGTCATAATGTCAGATTAACCTCATTGTGACTTTACATAGGATCACTGAGAGACCATTTGGGTGCCACTTTCGATGAAAGAGGTCATCTACATTCCCCATTGAATTAGATAGATAGATAGATATTTATTGGCCACATAAACATACATGCAAAACTACATACACAGGTTACATAATGGAATAGCAACAATATTTGTTGATGCATAATAACAATATAGATTATGAAACACTTAGCATATGTATGTAATCACATATATATGTGCGCTTGGACAATGGGACAGAAACTGAAGTTTGTGCGCTCCATCATCTTCATACAGCAATGTATTGATCTAACAAGGAGCATTAGGAAGTAAATATCATTTACGCTATATGGACTTTGATTTTCCCTCATTAATTAAACTTTGTATAATATTCTTAATAGCTGGCATTGCAGTGATTTCAATGTGACAAACAGAACAATAGTCTGGAATAGAGTTGAATAAACAGGCACCAGCATAGTGAAAGCTTTTCTGACGTTCATTGGTTCTACACCTAAGGGGTAAGTAGACTTTCCTATTTCGTGTTAAATATCCATGGTCATTTCTATATTTTGTAAACATGTCATTAAGTACTTCTGGTAAGAATCCACAATCATATTTATACATGAATTTTGCTACACAATACACGTGAAGCTGATATATGTTCAAAATGTTCAGTTCGTTGAATAATGTTTCTGCATAATCTCTATACCCTGAATGACTTATTATGCGATGCGTTTTTGTACGATAAGCAATTTGTTCGGATGTATTTTTGCAGCATTTCCCCTATTATATTACAATACATTAAATAAGGATAGATAAAT
>CM067352.1:17964404-18070142 GCA_034190875.2 Urechis unicinctus | reverse complement strand
CACCTATTTAGACAGTAAAATTCGATAGCATTGTTTGTCTCGATGTCAACAAGCCATGTCTGACTAAGTTGTTAAATTTCCATGACTTCCAAACCTTCAGTTCATCTGCCTCAACCGCGAGCCACCTCTACACCAGCCACAGTCATTACGGACAGAAGGCCACGGAAGAGTGCCAGGAGGACACTGGAGCTAATGCCACTACCACACGAACATGATCCCACAGAACTTGCTCTGAACTTCAGCAACATACTGCCTTATGGAGTTGATAGCAAAGACACGGACTGTCATACTCGGTCCGTGAATATACCGTCTTTTCGTTTTTTGTTTATTAAAAACCAAAAATGAACAAAAACATAATTGCAAAACTGTAAAACGTTTTTTTATATGCGATAACGAAAAACAGATGACACTAAACAGATTAGTTTTTCGTTTTTAGCCGCTTGTACCAGTAAAAATAGCACCGACTGCAGCGCCACCTGTTTTTCCGTTTGACAAAACTCCATCATCTATTCAATCTTCTTCGGCAGAATTATTTTTTCGGACTAGTGTCTCATTTTCGGCCTACAGAAAAGTTTTTCCACTACAAATTGTATATTATTCTACTAATTGAACTCAACAGAAAGTATTTTTGTAACATTTAAGAGTTGATAATTCGTATCAATATTTCCTCGCGTAATGGCCCGAATTTGCCCAAAACCGATTTACGTTGGGCAGATACGAATCCTAGCCTGCGCAGAAGCCGATGCGTAAAAAAGATAGCTTATATGCTGGACATAAATTAACATATACGATTAGCAGTCTGTAATATAACCAACGTTATGTTGAGGATTTATTGTCTCGTGTTTTGTCCACCCAGTGAATGACATGCACTGTGTGTAGGGATCTCATGGAGGAAGGCACAGCTTGTTAATAACTATCCGACACATTGAAATGATGAACCGCTATATTCAGGCAGGTTTGGAAATGACCACTGAAGATAGATATGGGTAGAAAACCGAGCAGAATCTCGATTCAAACGGTAGTCCCTCGTGGAAAAGCTCAGTCGACCGCGATTATTGCTGCGTGTTAATTCTGGCTAGAGAGCAGCAATGCGAGAAAATGTGAGGATGAACTTTGCCAGATTGGTATCCATTTCCAACAATCGGTCAACTCATTGGTCGGTAGACTTCGTTTCCTTTAGTATTGATGTTATCATGCATGGATGAGCTTTCAGTTTTGTATTTTAAATCACATGACCCAGTTTCTTCATAACTCACAAATGGAGTGGTTAAGTTTGAAGCTAATCTAAGGACACAACTGTGCTACTTATGTCATATGCAACACTGAGGACCAGTACCCCATCAGTATATATTTATACCCCACCAATAACGACAAACAAATATTCAACAGTTCTAAGTTAAACGTTAGGGGGTTGATGTGATCTCAAATGATAGTCGGTGCAGCCATTGTGGTAAGGTAGTGTCGTCAAATGTTGTAAATAACAGAAGAGTCCAATTTAATGCGAAGATGGATCGTGTCCATTTCCCAGTAATGTGTCATTCTTTGTACTTGACTGTTGATCATTGATGTTAGGTGTACTTGATGCAATATTTCGTGTTAAGTTTGTCATATTTTGCCATATGCCTGACACTGTCAAGGAAGATGGTTTCTCCCACAAAATTTGCATCGGTGTGTGGAAACTGGCCCAACCTTTGTTTGATTTTCCAAGTATGGTATGTAGAATCACAATGCAGGGATTCCTCTTATCTTCAGCGGGATTGCTAGAAACAGAAGCTCTGAAAAACAAGGAGAATAGAAATAGCAGAAGAAAGGAGCCTCGAACTGCAATCACATTGTCGCTAATGGCAATTAGGGAGCAGTGAAATGGTAATGGTAATATTGGGGTTTAACTTCACTTTCATTAACGAGGTGATATCACAACTGTGATGGATGAAGACGATGGTGATGCTTGGACTGCTCTCCTCAAGTGCCTCTGTCCACTTGGCACAAAAAGGCGATGCAGTTTACCACATCTCCACAGAAATCATCTATATTTAGGGGCAAAGGAGATGATGGTTAGAGCTTGTACATATCCAATGTATAGAACTTTATTTTCTAACTGAGGGAGAAGCCTCGAAAATAGCATTGATAAGTTTCTTATTTGCTTGTCAACAATATCATCAAAAGGTTGCTTCCTCAATTGATAAACTAGTTTAGCCATGTAAATGGTTTCAAGCATTGTGAGATTTATTCACTGAATTGTGTATGCATTATTTTTCAAATCAAGATCAGACTATTTGTTTTCAGTCTGTCAATATTGCACATAAATGAATATAAATTCGTGTAAAATATTACATTGATCGTCTGCAGAGAGACAGGCTCTTTGATTTGTCAAGAATGTACATCTCTGCAACTCCATAAAACCAGCAATTTTGGTTGCCTGGGTAACATTATTTGCTCTATTATACACAAAGGCACCTAATTCCCTTTCTAAGTTGTTTTTCGAATGGTGACTTGCCTGTTATTGCAATCAACATCCACACCGAACAGTGGACTTTCGCTACAGATGTGAGGCCATGAATCCAACGATACAGGAACCTCCCTTAAATCTTCGTGGTTCCTTAATGCACCCAATGAGAAGGATACAGTTATCTGGATGTGACAAAATCATAATGTACACCATACTCCAAGACACACAATTGACTTATCATGGTTTGCTAGTTCACAATGGGTTGAAAGAGATGGTTCTCCAGATAGGTTAGGTCATAATATAAAATGACACAGGATGGCTTTTGACGCATTTATTGTTCAATAGCACACATAGGAGGAAGGAGATTACCTTTCCCTTTCATGGTTGATCTCATAACATACAATAAACTGATTTGTAAAGACTATAACATTTAACACAGTTAACACTCTTATGTAAATAATCAACACAGTAAGTCAGAGGATAAACATATCGGAAGCCAAGTGTGGTCGTAAAGACAGTGAACGACGAAGCTTTTATTTACGAATAATCTTCCACAATCTCGGACGCCTCTTCAGCTTCCTTCACATATCCGAAGTAAGCCTTTCCTATCAGATGAAAAACAATATCCGTTCGGTGATAAGTAAGCTGATTGTTGTAATTATTATGTTGGCATAAGGTGTTTAAGGGGTGCGTGCCAAGGTGGTGGTAGTTTTGGCATGAGCCAGAAGCTGACCTGCTTCACCGGCTGTGCACTTAAATAAACCGGGTGGAACAAGTTGAGCCAAATCCGAGTTACAGGACCGAGGTCTTAACCTATGACCGGGCGATGACAAGGAGCGCGCGTCAAACATAAACATGAATGGTCAACATGAATATGCGAGAGCTGGACAAAGAAAACCGCTAGTTGATCAAAACACCTATTTAGACAGTAAAATTCGATAGCATTGTTTGTCTCGATGTCAACAAGCCATGTCTGACTAAGTTGTTAAATTTCCATGACTTCCAAACCTTCAGTTCATCTGCCTCAACCGCGAGCCACCTCTACACCAGCCACAGTCATTACGGACAGAAGGCCACGGAAGAGTGCCAGGAGGACACTGGAGCTAATGCCACTACCACAAGAACATGATCCCACAGAACTTGCTCTGAACTTCAGCAACAAACTGCCTTATGGAGTTGATAGCAAAGACACGGACTGTCATACTCGGTCCGTGAATATACCGTCTTTTTTCGTTTTTGGTTTATTAAAACCAAAAATGAACAAAACATAATTGCAAAACTGTAAAAACGTTTTTTTTTATATGCGATAACGAAAAACAGATGACACTAAACAGATTAGTTTTTCGTTTTTAGCCGCTTGTACCAGTAAAAATAGCACCGACTGCAGCGCCACCTGTTTTCCGTTTGACAAAACTCCATCATCTATTCAATCTTCTTCGGCAGAATTATTTTTTCGGATTAGTGTCTCATTTTCGGCCTACAGAAAAGTTTTCCACTACAAAATGTATATTATTCTACTAATTGAACTCAACAGAAAATATTTTTGTAACATTTAAGAGTTGATAATTCGTATCAATATTTCCTCGCGTAATGGCCCGAATTTGCCCAAAACCGATTTACTTTGGGCAGATACGAATCCTAACCTGTGCAGAAGCCGATGCGTAAAAAGATAGCTTATATGCTGGACATAAATTAACATATACGATTAGCAGTCTGTAATATAACCAACGTTATGTTGAGGATTTATTGTCTCGTGTTTTGTCCACCCAGTGAATGACATGCACTGCGTGTAGGGATCTCATGGAGGAAGGCACAGCTTGTTAATAACTATCCGACACATTGAAATGATGAACCGCTATATTCAGGCAGGTTTGGAAATGACCACTGAAGATAGATATGGGTAGAAAACCGAGCAGAATCTCGATTCAACGGTAGTCCCTCGTGGAAAAGCTCAGTCGACCGCGATTATTGCTGCGTGTTAATTCTGGCTAGAGAGCAGCAATGCGAGAAAATGTGAGGATGAACTTTGCCAGATTGGTATCCATTTCCAACAATCGGTCAACTCATTGGTCGGTAGACTTCGTTTCCTTTAGTATTGATGTTATCATGCATGGATGAGCTTTCAGTTTTGTATTTTAAATCACATGACCCAGTTTCTTCATAAACTCACAAATGGAGTGGTTAAGTTTGAAGCTAATCTAAGGACACAACTGTGCTACTTATGTCATATGCAACACTGAGGACCAGTACCCCATCAGTATATATTTATACCCCACCAATAACGACAAACAAATATTCAACAGTTCTAAGTTAAACGTTAGGGGGTTGATGTGATCTCAAATGATAGTCGGTGCAGCCATTGTGGTAAGGTAGTGTCGTCAAATGTTGTAAATAACAGAAGAGTACAATTTAATGCGAAGATGGATCGTGTCCATTTCCCAGTAATGTGTCATTCTTTGTACTTGACTGTTGATCATTGATGTTAGGTGTACTTGATGCAATATTTCGTGTTAAGTTTGTCATATTTTGCCATATGCCTGACACTGTCAAGGAAGATGGTTTCTCCCACAAAATTTGCATCGGTGTGTGGAAAACTGGCCCAACCTTTGTTTGATTTTCCAAGTATGGTATGTAGAATCACAATGCAGGGATTCCTCTTATCTTCAGCGGGATTGCTAGAAACAGAAGCTCTGAAAACAAGGAGAATAGAAATAGCAGAAGAAAGGAGCCTCGAACTGCAATCACATTGTCGCTAATGGCAATTAGGGAGCAGTGAAATGGTAATGGTAATATTGGGGTTTAACTTCACTTTCATTAACGAGGTGATATCACAACTGTGATGGATGAAGACGATGGTGATGCTTGGACTGCTCTCCTCAAGTGCCTCTGTCCACTTGGCACAAAAAGGCGATGCAGTTTACCACATCTCCACAGAAATCATCTATATTTAGGGGCAAAGGAGATGATGGTTAGAGCTTGTACATATCCAATGTATAGAACTTTATTTTCTAACTGAGGGAGAAGCCTCGAAAATAGCATTGATAAGTTTCTTATTTGCTTGTCAACAATATCATCAAAAGGTTGCTTCCTCAATTGATAAACTAGTTTAGCCATGTAAATGGTTTCAAGCATTGTGAGATTTATTCACTGAATTGTGTATGCATTATTTTTCAAATCAAGATCAGACTATTTGTTTTCAGTCTGTCAATATTGCACATAAATGAATATAAATTCGTGTAAAATATTACATTGATCGTCTGCAGAGAGACAGGCTCTTTGATTTGTCAAGAATGTACATCTCTGCAACTCCATAAAACCAGCAATTTTGGTTGCCTGGGTAACATTATTTGCTCTATTATACACAAAGGCACCTAATTCCCTTTCTAAGTTGTTTTTCGAATGGTGACTTGCCTGTTATTGCAATCAACATCCACACCGAACAGTGGACTTTCGCTACAGATGTGAGGCCATGAATCCAACGATACAGGAACCTCCCTTAAATCTTCGTGGTTCCTTAATGCACCCAATGAGAAGGATACAGTTATCTGGATGTGACAAATCATAATGTACACCATACTCCAAGACACACACATTGACTTATCATGGTTTGCTAGTTCACAATGGGTTGAAAGAGATGGTTCTCCAGATAGGTTAGGTCATAATATAAAATGACACAGGATGGCTTTTGACGCATTTATTGTTCAATAGCACACATAGGAGGAAGGAGATTACCTTTCCCTTTCATGGTTGATCTCATAACATACAATAAACTGATTTGTAAAGACTATAACATTTAACACAGTTAACACTCTTATGTAAATAATCAACACAGTAAGTCAGAGGATAAACATATCGGAAGCCAAGTGTGGTCGTAAAGACAGTGAACGACGAAGCTTTTATTTACGAATAATCTTCCACAATCTCGGACGCCTCTTCAGCTTCCTTCACATATCCGAAGTAAGCCTTTCCTATCAGATGAAAAACAATATCCGTTCGGTGATAAGTAAGCTGATTGTTGTAATTATTATGTTGGCATAAGGTGTTTAAGGGGTGCGTGCCAAGGTGGTGGTAGTTTTGGCATGAGCCAGAAGCTGACCTGCTTCACCGGCTGTGCACTTAAATAAACCGGGTGGAACAAGTTGAGCCAAATCCGAGTTACAGGACCGAGGTCTTAACCTATGACCGGGCGATGACAAGGAGCGCGCGTCAAACATAAACATGAATGGTCAACATGAATATGCGAGAGCTGGACAAAGAAAACCGCTAGTTGATCAAAACACCTATTTAGACAGTAAAATTCGATAGCATTGTTTGTCTCGATGTCAACAAGCCATGTCTGACTAAGTTGTTAAATTTCCATGACTTCCAAACCTTCAGTTCATCTGCCTCAACCGCGAGCCACCTCTACACCAGCCACAGTCATTACGGACAGAAGGCCACGGAAGAGTGCCAGGAGGACACTGGAGCTAATGCCACTACCACAAGAACATGATCCCACAGAACTTGCTCTGAACTTCAGCAACAAACTGCCTTATGGAGTTGATAGCAAAGACACGGACTGTCATACTCGGTCCGTGAATATACCGTCTTTTCGTTTTTGGTTTATTAAAACCAAAAATGAACAAAACATAATTGCAAAACTGTAAAACGTTTTTTTATATGCGATAACGAAAAACAGATGACACTAAACAGATTAGTTTTTCGTTTTTAGCCGCTTGTACCAGTAAAAATAGCACCGACTGCAGCGCCACCTGTTTTCCGTTTGACAAAACTCCATCATCTATTCAATCTTCTTCGGCAGAATTATTTTTTCGGATTAGTGTCTCATTTTCGGCCTACAGAAAAGTTTTCCACTACAAAATGTATATTATTCTACTAATTGAACTCAACAGAAAATATTTTTGTAACATTTAAGAGTTGATAATTCGTATCAATATTTCCTCGCGTAATGGCCCGAATTTGCCCAAAACCGATTTACGTTGGGCAGATACGAATCCTAACCTGTGCAGAAGCCGATGCGTAAAAAGATAGCTTATATGCTGGACATAAATTAACATATACGATTAGCAGTCTGTAATATAACCAACGTTATGTTGAGGATTTATTGTCTCGTGTTTTGTCCACCCAGTGAATGACATGCACTGCGTGTAGGGATCTCATGGAGGAAGGCACAGCTTGTTAAAGATCATAAACACAATTTTTTTTGTAATCGAAATTCGAAAGAATAAACTTCAATAATGGTATTCATATCAATAGCGGTTACTTTGGAGCACCCTATTCCTTTAAAAAATGATTTTAAAGTGTATGTTTTCATCTTCCTCGCGTTTAACATCCCGCTCGGCAACGTTCGGAATTATTTGGCCCGTGACGTCACGTTCGCTGCTCTGTGCTCGCTGATCAAGAATGTCAACAAGGTTCGCCATTGTTGTCGCGGCTCGTTGATGGTTTATGAAAAAGTCTTCACGGCTTGTTACACTCACAGTTTGGACTATGCCTTATTGTTGTGCCGATTGGGTGTAGAAACGACGAGAGGTCGGGTAAGAGTTTCTTTCGGTTCCCGAAAGACCGAAACATGCACAAGAATTGGATTGCAAAGGTGAAGAGGAAGGATTTGGAAGCCGACCAAAACAACTGTGCTTTGCTCCGACCACTTTGAGAGGGACGCCTATGAAACTGACCCAGAGCTGCTCAAAAGTCTGGGCTTTTCTACACAAACTAGGTTTCGCCAAGGTGCCATGCCAACGATTTTCAATTACATGGGTGTGAACCAGGATCGAGTAAAACGTCGAGGTGCCTTTGCGAAAAGACGACGTCAACAGGTAAGATAGCTAGGACCATTCAATTTTCATTCCCACTAAATCCCAGTCATGGTTGTGCCTTTGTATTTGATTGACAGCAAAATTTATTTCTTATATGAATAATCATACGACCCAAATGACATGGCCGTGTTAAGGCTAAGGCATCACTTGTAAAGAAAGGCCCCATGGGCATGGCTCAATAACAGAATAACTGGTGTTTCAATGTGATCTCAAAATGCTTGCTTGACATTGCCTGTTTATTGTTTAGGGATTTGGATACACTACATACTGTGTTTAATTGGTCCATTTACATGAGTACTACTGATGTCATAGGATAAATTAGACAGTCTGTATATAGAAGTATATTGATATAGGTGATTTTGATCCCTATTTTGGGAAATATCATTGGTGTACAACTGGTCGACACTGAAACACATGATGCCTCTGTTTGTAGGTGCTGCATGAAATGTTAACTGGAGCTGAGATGCTTGATGCCTCCAGTGAATGTGAAAAGGAGATGACAGGTGTGCCCGAGATAGAGGCCAGCTCAACTGAACCGGTAGAGGGCTCCCACAAATCGTTTGGAGTTCAAACATGCTTGCTTGTAGGTATATTGAGTCACCTGGATGTCTATATTCGACATGAAAAGTGACGAGGATGATATGGATGAACATGCAGTGCACCAGGAAATGTAAGTGATAGATTACTTTGAAAATACCCCTGTAAACAGTGGAAGTGTATTGCATACTTATAAAAATCAGTGCTCTCTCATAAGCCTAATAAAGCACCTACAACTTTGGTTTTATAGTGACATTGAGCTAGAGGATGGCCCTGGTCATGAACAGCAAACACCTTCTGAAAGACATTAGCAGCTTAGAATCTTTCCACAAGGTGGTGATCTTCTTCGTGCCCAAGAGTGTACACTTTCCCTTTGCCACTATGGAAGCAAGGTAATTTGAGCTTTGCTGTGACTGTAGTGTGGTATATATTGCAAATACCTGATGTAAAACACGGGTTTATGTTGGTCCTAATAAAGTTATGACATGCTGGTGTATTGTGAGCTCACATAGGCATGCCAGACCACCAGGCTATATCTGCTACTGTTGGTGCTTTACTTCCAGATTACTCCTTGCAGTTTTGCATTTTAATGAAAACTCCAATAGAGCTAAGGCAGTCACTCAACAAGGCCAGGCACAATGGGAAGTGTCCTTTCCAAAGTCCAGACAGGGGGATCCAGTAGTGAAGCCTGTCAAAGTTCCCATCACTTTTGATTGGTATATATCACAGGATTTGTTTTTCAATATATGTAAATATGAGTTAAACAATAATGTAATGCTGGCATTTATTAAGATAAATTTATTATGAGTCTCTGCCATGCCCATAGGGTAATTATACTGGCACAAAAGATCAAACATTCCATTTAATGATTCAAAGACAATTTATTACTAATCTTTTATTAACTGGTTATGCTTCAGATTGCTGCTCAATTTGAAAAGCCAGCAAAGGACATTCTTGTGGGAGCACGGCGATACCACTTCAATCATGCAAACAAAATCTACTCGGCTACTTTCTAGGTATCCTCTGTAAAGGCCCTCTGGGTCTGGGAATGTAGATCTTGTTTTGTTTAGGACACATGATGGCAATACTTTTCTGTTATGCCTACCTAATCTGTGCCACACCCAGTAGATGAAACGGCGATAGGCCAAATATCTGAATAACCTGGAGTAAAAAAGAATTGATTATTTCTTAGTGAAATATGAAAGTAATGATTTTTTAACTCTTTTTTTTGTCAACTATGTACTCCAGATATAAATGTATTGCTGGTTTTGCTGTTTGTTGTCATGTAGCACTGAACGTGATTACCAAATGTATTGCACAACATGGACACTTGGGATACACATTGTCCATGTCAAGAAGTGGCTGTGTGTCTTATAATTGCTTCATTAAAGGCATAACTAACTCATTTGTGTTAACTTCATCCCCTATATGTCAATCTATCTGTATGAACTCGAATTTCCATGCAAGCAGGACATAACGGTCCAAGCAGTTTGACTTGAACCCTGGATGTTCTGTCATACATGGCCACTCTTCTATTGTTGCCAGTCTTCGGGTAATTTCGACAACAAACACATTCCCGCAATGTGGTCATCTGATCGCAGTTGTTACAGCTACACCTGAAAGGTTGCCCAAATCAAGCTTTAGCCATTTTGAACTCCAAGTTAGATCATTCACATAACAAAAGCTGACCCAGCAGTCCATGTTTGTCCATGATTCACAAGTTCTTCTCAGCATTCTGACTTTATTTGTGAGCAAAAGAGTAGACTTAGTCTTTTAAATATACACTGATGAGAGATATATTAACAGGACGTCTAAATTCTGAAAGGGGCCAGTTCACAGGCACCCAAGTCAATTATGTATATTATCATACATGTCACTATCGCTCGGGGAACGCGCTGGGTGAATTTATTGACTTGGGTGTGTGGGCCAGATAGACCCCATTACACGGAAATGTTATTTCTACCGGTGCTAATCCATTTAGACTAATAGAGACGAAAAATTTCTACCCACCACACTTCCACTGGCCTGAAAGTCAAAGCGGCTTTGCTGAATTCATTTTCCGAATCGGAATCCGTTTCTGAGCTCCCAACATCATTATTTGACTCGTTTGTTATTCGCAATTGTGTGGGCTCAAATAAATACCCATTTCACCTAATGAGGCTTCATAATCTTCATCTGATGACGACATGTTAATAGATACCTATCAGTAGAAAGGAAAGTTGCAGGGAAAAAAATCGCGCATCGTATAATGTTTCTAAGCTTCCGAAATACCGCCTTCGAATTTGTTTTGGGACGAGCCGCAAACGTGACGTCACGCGACCTGCCTCCTAGCGACCAACTGGTGCAAAATGGACTCTGGGAATTCAATCGGAATTAAACCCGAGCACCACATTCTCAGCGGATTTGTGTCCACAGTACTTGAGAGAATGTAAAATTATCTACCGTGGTCAGATTAAAAGATATTTTCCTACATTTTGCAACATACAAATCGGATATGCCAAAAACGTTAGTTTTGATCTTTAATAACTATCCGACACATTGAAATGATGAACCGCTATATTCAGGCAGGTTTGGAAATGACCACTGAAGATAGATATGGGTAGAAAACCGAGCAGAATCTCGATTCAACGGTAGTCCCTCGTGGAAAAGCTCAGTCGACCGCGATTATTGCTGCGTGTTAATTCTGGCTAGAGAGCAGCAATGCGAGAAAATGTGAGGATGAAACTTTGCCAGATTGGTATCCATTTCCAACAATCGGTCAACTCATTGGTCGGTAGACTTCGTTTCCTTTAGTATTGATGTTATCATGCATGGATGAGCTTTCAGTTTTGTATTTTAAATCACATGACCCAGTTTCTTCATAACTCACAAATGGAGTGGTTAAGTTTGAAGCTAATCTAAGGACACAACTGTGCTACTTATGTCATATGCAACACTGAGGACCAGTACCCCATCAGTATATATTTATACCCCACCAATAACGACAAACAAATATTCAACAGTTCTATGTTAAACGTTAGGGGGTTGATGTGATCTCAAATGATAGTCGGTGCAGCCATTGTGGTAAGGTAGTGTCGTCAAATGTTGTAAATAACAGAAGAGTCCAATTTAATGCGAAGATGGATCGTGTCCATTTCCCAGTAATGTGTCATTCTTTGTACTTGACTGTTGATCATTAATGTTAGGTGTACTTGATGCAATATTTCGTGTTAAGTTTGTCATATTTTGCCCATATGCCTGACACTGTCAAGGAAGATGGTTTCTCCCACAAAATTTGCATCGGTGTGTGGAAACTGGCCCAACCTTTGTTTGATTTTCCAAGTATGGTATGTAGAATCACAATGCAGGGATTCCTCTTATCTTCAGCGGGATTGCTAGAAACAGAAGCTCTGAAAACAAGGAGAATAGAAATAGCAGAAGAAAGGAGCCTCGAACTGCAATCACATTGTCGCTAATGGCAATTAGGGAGCAGTGAAATGGTAATGGTAATATTGGGGTTTAACTTCACTTTCATTAACGAGGTGATATCACAACTGTGATGGATGAAGACGATGGTGATGCTTGGACTGCTCTCCTCAAGTGCCTCTGTCCACTTGGCACAAAAAGGCGATGCAGTTTACCACATCTCCACAGAAATCATCTATATTTAGGGGCAAAGGAGATGATGGTTAGAGCTTGTACATATCCAATGTATAGAACTTTATTTTCTAACTGAGGGAGAAGCCTCGAAAATAGCATTGATAAGTTTCTTATTTGCTTGTCAACAATATCATCAAAAGGTTGCTTCCTCAATTGATAAACTAGTTTAGCCATGTAAATGGTTTCAAGCATTGTGAGATTTATTCACTGAATTGTGTATGCATTATTTTTCAAATCAAGATCAGACTATTTGTTTTCAGTCTGTCAATATTGCACATAAATGAATATAAATTCGTGTAAAATATTACATTGATCGTCTGCAGAGAGACAGGCTCTTTGATTTGTCAAGAATGTACATCTCTGCAACTCCATAAAACCAGCAATTTTGGTTGCCTGGGTAACATTATTTGCTCTATTATACACAAAGGCACCTAATTCCCTTTCTAAGTTGTTTTTCGAATGGTGACTTGCCTGTTATTGCAATCAACATCCACACCGAACAGTGGACTTTCGCTACAGATGTGAGGCCATGAATCCAACGATACAGGAACCTCCCTTAAATCTTCGTGGTTCCTTAATGCACCCAATGAGAAGGATACAGTTATCTGGATGTGACAAATCATAATGTACACCATACTCCAAGACACACAATTGACTTATCATGGTTTGCTAGTTCACAATGGGTTGAAAGAGATGGTTCTCCAGATAGGTTAGGTCATAATATAAAATGACACAGGATGGCTTTTGACGCATTTATTGTTCAATAGCACACATAGGAGGAAGGAGATTACCTTTCCCTTTCATGGTTGATCTCATAACATACAATAAACTGATTTGTAAAGACTATAACATTTAACACAGTTAACACTCTTATGTAAATAATCAACACAGTAAGTCAGAGGATAAACATATCGGAAGCCAAGTGTGGTCGTAAAGACAGTGAACGACGAAGCTTTTATTTACGAATAATCTTCCACAATCTCGGACGCCTCTTCAGCTTCCTTCACATATCCGAAGTAAGCCTTTCCTATCAGATGAAAAACAATATCCGTTCGGTGATAAGTAAGCTGATTGTTGTAATTATTATGTTGGGCATAAGGTGTTTAAGGGGTGCGTGCCAAGGTGGTGGTAGTTTTGGCATGAGCCAGAAGCTGACCTGCTTCACCGGCTGTGCACTTAAATAAACCGGGTGGAACAAGTTGAGCCAAATCCGAGTTACAGGACCGAGGTCTTAACCTAGGAGCGCGCGTCAAACATAAACAAACATGAATGGTCAACATGAATATGCGAGAGCTGGACAAAGAAAACCGCTAGTTGATCAAAACACCTATTTAGACAGTAAAATTCGATAGCATTGTTTGTCTCGATGTCAACAAGCCATGTCTGACTAAGTTGTTAAATTTCCATGACTTCCAAACCTTCAGTTCATCTGCCTCAACCGCGAGCCACCTCTACACCAGCCACAGTCATTACGGACAGAAGGCCACGGAAGAGTGCCAGGAGGACACTGGAGCTAATGCCACTACCACAAGAACATGATCCCACAGAACTTGCTCTGAACTTCAGCAACATACTGCCTTATGGAGTAGATAGCAAAGACACGGACTGTCATACTCGGTCCGTGAATATACCGTCTTTTCGTTTTTGGTTTTATTAAAACCAAAAATGAACAAAACATAATTGCAAAACTGTAAAACGTTTTTTTATATGCGATAACGAAAAACAGATGACACTAAACAGATTAGTTTTTCGTTTTTAGCCGCTTGTACCAGTAAAAATAGCACCGACTGCAGCGCCACCTGTTTTCCGTTTGACAAAACTCCATCATCTATTCAATCTTCTTCGGCAGAATTATTTTTTCGGATTAGTGTCTCATTTTCGGCCTACAGAAAAGTTTTCCACTACAAAATGTATATTATTCTACTAATTGAACTCAACAGAAAATATTTTTGTAACATTTAAGAGTTGATAATTCGTATCAATATTTCCTCGCGTAATGGCCCGAATTTGCCCAAAACCAATTTACGTTGGGCAGATACGAATCCTAACCTGTGCAGAAGCCGATGCGTAAAAAGATAGCTTATATGCTGGACATAAATTAACATATACGATTAGCAGTCTGTAATATAACCAACGTTATGTTGAGGATTTATTGTCTCGTGTTTTGTCCACCCAGTGAATGACATGCACTGCGTGTAGGGATCTCATGGAGGAAGGCACAGCTTGCTTGTTAATAACTATCCGACACATTGAAATGATGAACCGCTATATTCAGGCAGGTTTGGAAATGACCACTGAAGATAGATATGGGTAGAAAACCGAGCAGAATCTCGATTCAACGGTAGTCCCTCGTGGAAAAGCTCAGTCGACCGTGATTATTGCTGCGTGTTAATTCTGGCTAGAGAGCAGCAATGCGAGAAAATGTGAGGATGAACTTTGCCAGATTGGTATCCATTTCCAACAATCGGTCAACTCATTGGTCGGTAGACTTCGTTTCCTTTAGTATTGATGTTATCATGCATGGATGAGCTTTCAGTTTTGCATTTTAAATCACATGACCCAGTTTCTTCATAACTCACAAATGGAGTGGTTGAGTTTGAAGCTAATCTAAGGACACAACTGTGCTACTTATGTCATATGCAACACTGAGGACCAGTACCCCATCAGTATATATTTATACCCCACCAATAACGACAAACAAATATTCAACAGTTCTATGTTAAACGTTAGGGGTTGATGTGATCTCAAATGATAGTCGGTGCAGCCATTGTGGTAAGGTAGTCTTCATCCAACTTTTGCAACTGAAATACGGAAGTGTCGTCAAGTGTTGTAAATAACAGAAGAGTCCAATTTAATGCGAAGATGGATCGTGTCCATTTCCCAGTAATGTGTCATTCTTTGTACTTGACTGTTGATCATTAATGTTAGGTGTACTTGATGCAATATTTCGTGTTAAGTTTGTCATATTTTGCCATATGCCTGACACTGTCAAGGAAGATGGTTTCTCCCACAAAATTTGCATCGGTGTGTGGAAACTGGCCCAACCTTTGTTTGATTTTCCAAGTATGGTATGTAGAATCACAATGCAGGGATTCCTCTTATCTTCAGCGGGATTGCTAGAAACAGAAGCTCTGAAAACAAGGAGAATAGAAATAGCAGAAGAAAGGAGCCTCGAACTGCAATCACATTGTCGCTAATGGCAATTAGGGAGCAGTGAAATGGTAATGGTAATATTGGGGTTTAACTTCACTTTCATTAACGAGGTGATATCACAACTGTGATGGATGAAGACGATGGTGATGCTTGGACTGCTCTCCTCAAGTGCCTCTGTCCACTTGGCACAAAAAGGCGATGCAGTTTACCACATCTCCACAGAAATCATCTATATTTAGGGGCAAAGGAGATGATGGTTAGAGCTTGTACATATCCAATGTATAGAACTTTATTTTCTAACTGAGGGAGAAGCCTCGAAAATAGCATTGATAAGTTTCTTATTTGCTTGTCAACAATATCATCAAAAGGTTGCTTCCTCAATTGATAAACTAGTTTAGCCATGTAAATGGTTTCAAGCATTGTGAGATTTATTCACTGAATTGTGTATGCATTATTTTTCAAATCAAGATCAGACTATTTGTTTTCAGTCTGTCAATATTGCACATAAATGAATATAAATTCGTGTAAAATATTACATTGATCGTCTGCAGAGAGACAGGCTCTTTGATTTGTCAAGAATGTACATCTCTGCAACTCCATAAAACCAGCAATTTTGGTTGCCTGGGTAACATTATTTGCTCTATTATACACAAAGGCACCTAATTCCCTTTCTAAGTTGTTTTTCGAATGGTGACTTGCCTGTTATTGCAATCAACATCCACACCGAACAGTGGACTTTCGCTACAGATGTGAGGCCATGAATCCAACGATACAGGAACCTCCCTTAAATCTTCGTGGTTCCTTAATGCACCCAATGAGAAGGATACAGTTATCTGGATGTGACAAATCATAATGTACACCATACTCCAAGACACACAATTGACTTATCATGGTTTGCTAGTTCACAATGGGTTGAAAGAGATGGTTCTCCAGATAGGTTAGGTCATAATATAAAATGACACAGGATGGCTTTTGACGCATTTATGGTTCAATAGCACACATAGGAGGAAGGAGATTACCTTTCCCTTTCATGGTTGATCTCATAACATACAATAAACTGATTTGTAAAGACTATAACATTTAACACAGTTAACACTCTTATGTAAATAATCAACACAGTAAGTCAGAGGATAAACATATCGGAAGCCAAGTGTGGTCGTAAAGACAGTGAACGACGAAGCTTTTATTTACGAATAATCTTCCACAATCTCGGACGCCTCTTCAGCTTCCTTCACATATCCGAAGTAAGCCTTTCCTATCAGATGAAAAACAATATCCGTTCGGTGATAAGTAAGCTGATTGTTGTAATTATTATGTTGGCATAAGGTGTTTAAGGGGTGCGTGCCAAGGTGGTGGTAGTTTTGGCATGAGCCAGAAGCTGACCTGCTTCACCGGCTGTGCACTTAAATAAACCGGGTGGAACAAGTTGAGCCAAATCCGAGTTACAGGACCGAGGTTTTCTTCTTCAATCAATCTGTGTTGCGATTTGACATGGAACAAAATGTAGATTGCAAGTAATGGGAACTTGGAACCCCAGTGACATATTGACCAACATCCCCTTGGGCTGCTTCATTTGCACGTTTACTTCCTACGATCACGACTTGACTGGAATCTCACACAATGTTTTATGAATACTCGAGGTCGATAAAGCCTGACTCCCGGTAACACTCTACAGTGACTCCCGTTGTTTGGACATAAATATTTATTTTGATTTTCGACTTGATATCTCTGCAGTACAAATTGTTCGCAATTGACATACATATTTGTTGTCGATGAGAACGTTTTAGGCTGAACATTTTGTTCTGTATATTGTACCACCATTTTTTGCCTTATCCTGTTATTGGAAAGTGGAGGCGCGCATGCCTCAAGCAAAACGATGTCACCATTACTTCGATATAAACAACAGTCCCATGTGCGTTTGTTGTTTTATGCTAGCGCCACATGACATGGGCATGCTGGAAAAGCTCATCACATAAGCCAATCAGAGTGAGCCCTTTTAGTATAGCTATAAGCTTTTTGCTCCCAACTATTTTAATCAACAGTGACTAAAGCAGACCGCGATCATAAGCGGAGATTGTCTCATTGCCCTCGAGTGACAGTTAACTCGACATTTATATTTTTCATTTTTCATTTGTCTTGGGTGAGCAATAATTATCTCAAATATTTAGATTAAGAGACACATTGACGAAGATTATTGTCTATTATTCAACACCGACAGAGTAAATATATTGTATTTGGAAGAAAAAATAGGCATATGAATTTTAAAATAAAAATCACAACCCTTTGAAGTACCTCATGAACTCACAACCCTTTGCTGTACTGTGTTGATGATGATATCCTTTGAGACACAACAGCACGGAAGATTCATAAAATGATATCTTACTGCCATTCTTAAAAATTATTTGTGTTCCAAATTAAGCGCTAGACTTGTCCACTGTTTTAAAAAGTGTTTACGACTCCCTGAATTCCATGACAGAAGATTATCTATATATAGCTGGTGCTGCATTTAAATGGCTGCAAATGCCACAAAGGCCTGCTATGCCATTCTCCATGGCAGATTTGTTTGACGCTACACTACATAACGTGTTACGCTAGCATAACATCACTGCAATAGGTAAAAAGGAGCGCAAGCGATTTGACCCGGTCTTAACCTATGACCGGGCGATGACAAGGAGCGCGCGTCAAACATAAACAAACATGAATGGTCAACATGAATATGCGAGAGCTGGACAAAGAAAACCGCTAGTTGATCAAAACACCTATTTAGACAGTAAAATTCGATAGCATTGTTTGTCTCGATGTCAACAAGCCATGTCTGACTAAGTTGTTAAATTTCCATGACTTCCAAACCTTCAGTTCATCTGCCTCAACCGCGAGCCACCTCTACACCAGCCACAGTCATTACGGACAGAAGGCCACGGAAGAGTGCCAGGAGGACACTGGAGCTAATGCCACTACCACAAGAACATGATCCCACAGAACTTGCTCTGAACTTCAGCGACATACTGCCTTATGGAGTAGATAGCAAAGACACGGACTGTCATACTCGGTCCGTGAATATACCGTCTTTTCGTTTTTGGTTTATTAAAACCAAAAATGAACAAAACATAATTGCAAAACTGTAAAACGTTTTTTTATATGCGATAACGAAAAACAGATGACACTAAACAGATTAGTTTTTCGTTTTTAGCCGCTTGTACCAGTAAAAATAGCACCGACTGCAGCGCCACCTGTTTTCCGTTTGACAAAACTCCATCATCTATTCAATCTTCTTCGGCAGAATTATTTTTTTTTTTTTCGATTAGTGTCTCATTTTCGGCCTACAGAAAAGTTTTCCACTACAAATTGTATATTATTCTACTAATTGAACTCAACAGAAAGTATTTTTGTAACATTTAAGAGTTGATAATTCGTATCAATATTTCCTCGCGTAATGGCCCGAATTTGCCCAAAACCGATTTACGTTGGGCAGATACGAATCCTAGCCTGCGCAGAAGCCGATGCGTAAAAAGATAGCTTATATGCTGGACATAAATTAACATATACGATTAGCAGTCTGTAATATAACCAACGTTATGTTGAGGATTTATTGTCTCGTGTTTTTTCCACCCAGTGAATGACATGCACTGTGTGTAGGGATCTCATGGAGGAAGGCACAGCTTGTTAATAACTATCCGACACATTGAAATGATGAACCGCTATATTCAGGCAGGTTTGGAAATGACCACTGAAGATAGATATGGGTAGAAAACCGAGCAGAATCTCGATTCAACGGTAGTCCCTCGTGGAAAAGCTCAGTCGACCGCGATTATTGCTGTGTGTTAATTCTGGCTAGAGAGCAGCAATGCGAGAAAATGTGAGGATGAACTTTGCCAGATTGGTATCCATTTCCAACAATCGGTCAACTCATTGGTCGGTAGACTTCGTTTCCTTTAGTATTGATGTTATCATGCATGGATGAGCTTTCAGTTTTGCATTTTAAATCACATGACCCAGTTTCTTCATAACTCACAAATGGAGTGGTTGAGTTTGAAGCTAATCTAAGGACACAACTGTGCTACTTATGTCATATGCAACACTGAGGACCAGTACCCCATCAGTATATATTTATACCCCACCAATAACGACAAACAAATATTCAACAGTTCTATGTTAAACGTTAGGGGGTTGATGTGATCTCAAATGATAGTCGGTGCAGCCATTGTGGTAAGGTAGTCTTCATCCAACTTTTGCAACTGAAATACGGAAGTGTCGTCAAGTGTTGTAAATAACAGAAGAGTCCAATTTAATGCGAAGATGGATCGTGTCCATTTCCCAGTAATGTGTCATTCTTTGTACTTGACTGTTGATCATTAATGTTAGGTGTACTTG
This sequence comes from Urechis unicinctus, assembly GCA_034190875.2. Classification (NCBI taxonomy): domain Eukaryota; kingdom Metazoa; phylum Annelida; class Polychaeta; order Xenopneusta; family Urechidae; genus Urechis; species Urechis unicinctus. The sequence continues at coordinate 18,050,174 of CM067352.1, read as the reverse complement.
ATGCAATATTTCGTGTTAAGTTTGTCATATTTTGCCATATGCCTGACACTGTCAAGGAAGATGGTTTCTCCCACAAAATTTGCATCGGTGTGTGGAAACTGGCCCAACCTTTGTTTGATTTTCCAAGTATGGTATGTAGAATCACAATGCAGGGATTCCTCTTATCTTCAGCGGGATTGCTAGAAACAGAAGCTCTGAAAACAAGGAGAATAGAAATAGCAGAAGAAAGGAGCCTCGAACTGCAATCACATTGTCGCTAATGGCAATTAGGGAGCAGTGAAATGGTAATGGTAATATTGGGGTTTAACTTCACTTTCATTAACGAGGTGATATCACAACTGTGATGGATGAAGACGATGGTGATGCTTGGACTGCTCTCCTCAAGTGCCTCTGTCCACTTGGCACAAAAAGGCGATGCAGTTTACCACATCTCCACAGAAATCATCTATATTTAGGGGCAAAGGAGATGATGGTTAGAGCTTGTACATATCCAATGTATAGAACTTTATTTTCTAACTGAGGGAGAAGCCTCGAAAATAGCATTGATAAGTTTCTTGTCAACAATATCATCAAAAGGTTGCTTCCTTAATTGATAAACTAGTTTAGCCATGTAAATGGTTTCAAGCATTGTGAGATTTATTCACTGAATTGTGTATGCATTATTTTTCAAATCAAGATCAGACTATTTGTTTTCAGTCTGTCAATATTGCACATAAATGAATATAAATTCGTGTAAAATATTACATTGATCGTCTGCAGAGAGACAGGCTCTTTGATTTGTCAAGAATGTACATCTCTGCAACTCCATAAAACCAGCAATTTTGGTTGTCTGGGTAACATTATTTGCTCTATTATACACAAAGGCACCTAATTCCCTTTCTAAGTTGTTTTTCGAATGGTGACTTGCCTGTTATTGCAATCAACATCCACACCGAACAGTGGACTTTCGCTACAGATGTGAGGCCATGAATCCAACGATACAGGAACCTCCCTTAAATCTTCGTGGTTCCTTAATGCACACAAATGAGAAGGATACAGTTATCTGGATGTGACAAATCATAATGTACACCATACTCCAAGACACACAATTGACTTATCATGGTTTGCTAGTTCACAATGGGTTGAAAGAGATGGTTCTCCAGATAGGTTAGGTCATAATATAAAATGACACAGGATGGCTTTTGACGCATTTATGGTTCAATAGCACACATAGGAGGAAGGAGATTACCTTTCCCTTTCATGGTTGATCTCATAAAATACAATAAACTGATTTGTAAAGACTATAACAATTAACACAGTTAACACTCTTATGTAAATAATCAACACAGTAAGTCAGAGGATAAACATATCGGAAGCCAAGTGTGGTCGTAAAGACAGTGAACGACGAAGCTTTTATTTACGAATAATCTTCCACAATCTCGGACGCCTCTTCAGCTTCCTTCACATATCCGAAGTAAGCCTTTCCTATCAGATGAAAAACAATATCCGTTCGGTGATAAGTAAGCTGATTGTTGTAATTATTATGTTGGCATAAGGTGTATAAGGGGTGCGTGCCAAGGTGGTGGTAGTTTTGGCATGAGCCAGAAGCTGACCTGCTTCACCGACTGTGCACTTAAATAAACCGGGTGGAGCAAGTTGAGCCAAATCCGAGTTACAGGACCGAGGTTTTCTTTAATCAATCTGTGTTGCGATTTGACATGGAACAAAATGTAGATTGCAAGTAATGGGAACTTGGAACCCCAGTGACATATTGAACACATCCCCTTGGGCTGCTTCATTGGCACGTTTACTTCCTACGATCACGACTTGACTGGAATCTCACACAATGTTTTATGAATACTCGAGGTCGATAAAGCCTGACTCCCGGTAACACTGAACAGTGATTCCCATTGTTTGGACATAAATATTTATTTTGATTTTCGACTTGATATCTCTGCAGTACAAATTGTTCGCAATTGACATACATATTTGTTGTCCATGAGAACGTTTTAGGTGAACATTTTGTTCTGTATATTGTACCACCATTTTTGCCTTATCCTGTTATTGGAAAGTGGAGGCGCGCATGCCTCAAGCAAAACGATGTCACCATTACTTCGATATAAACAACAGTCCCATGTGCGTTTGTTGTTTTATGCTAGCGCCACATGACATGGGCATGCTGGAAAAGCTCATCACATAAGCCAATCAGAGTGAGCCCTTTTAGTATAGCTATAAGCTTTTTGCTCCCAACTATTTTAATCAACAGTGACTAAAGCAGACCGCGATCATTAGCGGAGATTGTCTCATTGCCGTCGAGTGACAGTTAACTCGACATTTATATTTTTCATTTTTCATTTGTCTTGGGTGAGCAATAATTATCTCAAATATTTAGATTAAGAGACACATTGACGAAGATTATTGTCTATTATTCAACACCGACAAGAGTAAATATATTGTATTTGGAAGAAAAAATAGTTATTCCGGCACTATGCAATTTTAAATAATTAAATTTAAGATGTTTTGAAGGATGACCTCATGAACTCACAACCCTTTGCTGTACTGTGTTGAGGATGATGTATCCTTTGAGACACAACAGCACGGAAGATTCATAAAATTATATCTTACTGCCATTCTTAAAAATTATTTGTGTTCCAAATTAAGCGCTAGACTTGTCCACTGTTTTAAAAAGTGTTTACGACTCCCTGAATTCCATGACAGAAGATTATCTATATATAGCTGGTGCTGCATTTAAATGGCTGCAAATGCCACAAAGGCCTGCTATGCCATTCTCCATGGCAGATTTGTTTGACGCTACACTACATAACGTGTTATGCTAGCATAACATCACTGCAATAGGTAAAAGGAGCGCAAGCGATTTGACCCGGTCTTAACCTATGACCGGGCGATGACAAGGAGCGCGCGTCAAACATAAACAAACATGAATGGTCAACATGAATATGCGAGAGCTGGACAAAGAAAACCGCTAGTTGATCAAAACACCTATTTAGACAGTAAAATTCGATAGCATTGTTTGTCTCGATGTCAACAAGCCATGTCTGACTAAGTTGTTAAATTTCCATGACTTCCAAACCTTCAGTTCATCTGCCTCAACCGCGAGCCACCTCTACACCAGCCACAGTCATTACGGACAGAAGGCCACGGAAGAGTGCCAGGAGGACACTGGAGCTAATGCCACTACCACAAGAACATGATCCCACAGAACTTGCTCTGAACTTCAGCAACAAACTGCCTTATGGAGTAGATAGCAAAGACACGGACTGTCATACTCGGTCCGTGAATATACCGTCTTTTCGTTTTTGGTTTATTAAAACCAAAAATGAACAAAACATAATTGCAAAACTGTAAAACGTTTTTTTATATGCGATAACGAAACAGATGACACTAAACAGATTAGTTTTTCGTTTTTAGCCGCTTGTACCAGTAAAAATAGCACCGACTGCAGCGCCACCTGTTTTCCGTTTGACAAAACTCCATCATCTATTCAATCTTCTTCGGCAGAATTATTTTTTCGGATTAGTGTCTCATTTTCGGCCTACAGAAAAGTTTTCCACTACAAATTGTATATTATTCTACTAATTGAACTCAACAGAAAGTATTTTTGTAACATTTAAGAGTTGATAATTCGTATCAATATTTCCTCGCGTAATGGCCCGAATTTGCCCAAAACCGATTTACGTTGGGCAGATACGAATCCTAGCCTGCGCAGAAGCCGATGCGTAAAAAGATAGCTTATATGCTGGACATAAATTAACATATACGATTAGCAGTCTGTAATATAACCAACGTTATGTTGAGGATTTATTGTCTCGTGTTTTGTCCACCCAGTGAATGACATGCACTGCGTGTAGGGATCTCATGGAGGAAGGCACAGCTTGTTAATAACTATCCGACACATTGAAATGATGAACCGCTATATTCAGGCAGGTTTGGAAATGACCACTGAAGATAGATATGGGTAGAAAACCGAGCAGAATCTCGATTCAACGGTAGTCCCACGTGGAAAAGCTCAGTCGACCGCGATTATTGCTGTGTGTTAATTCTGGCTAGAGAGCAGCAATGCGAGAAAATGTGAGGATGAACTTTGCCAGATTGGTATCCATTTCCAACAATCGGTCAACTCATTGGTCGGTAGACTTCGTTTCCTTTAGTAATGATGTTATCATGCATGGATGAGCTTTCAGTTTTGCATTTTAAATCACATGACCCAGTTTCTTCATAACTCACAAATGGAGTGGTTGAGTTTGAAGCTAATCTAAGGACACAACTGTGCTACTTATGTCATATGCAACACTGAGGACCAGTACCCCATCAGTATATATTTATACCCCACCAATAACGACAAATAAATATTCAACAGTTCTATGGTAAACGTTAGGGGGTTGATGTGATCTCAAATGATAGTCGGTGCAGCCATTGTGGTAAGGTAGTCTTCATCCAACTTTTGCAACTGAAATACGGAAGTGTCGTCAAGTGTTGTAAATAACAGAAGAGTCCAATTTAATACGAAGATGGATCGTGTCCATTTCCCAGTAATGTGTCATTCTTTGTACTTGACTGTTGATCATTAATGTTCGGTGTCCTTGATGCAATCATTCGTGTTAAGTTTGTCATATTTTGCCATATGCCTGACACTGTCTATGAAGATGGTTTCTCCCACAAAATTTGCATCGGTGTGTGGAAACTAGCCCAACCTTTGTTTGATTTTCCAAGTATGGTATGTAGAATCACAATGCAGGGATTCCTCTTATCTTCAGCGGGATTGCTAGAAACAGAAGCTCTGAAAACAAGGAGAATAGAAATAGCAGAAGAAAGGAGCCTCGAACTGCAATCACATTGTCGCTAATGGCAATTAGGGAGCAGTGAAATGGTAATGGTAATATTGGGGTTTAACTTCACTTTCATTAACGAGGTGATATCACAACTGTGATGGATGAAGACGATGGTGATGCTTGGACTGCTCTCCTCAAGTGCCTCTGTCCACTTGGCACAAAAAGGCGATGCAGTTTACCACATCTCCACAGAAATCATCTATATTTAGGGGCAAAGGAGATGATGGTTAGAGCTTGTACATATCCAATGTATAGAACTTTATTTTCTAACTGAGGGAGAAGCCTCGAAAATAGCATTGATAAGTTTCTTATTTGCTTGTCAACAATATCATCAAAAGGTTGCTTCCTCAATTGATAAACTAGTTTAGCCATGTAAATGGTTTCAAGCATTGTGAGATTTATTCACTGAATTGTGTATGCATTATTTTTCAAATCAAGATCAGACTATTTGTTTTCAGTCTGTCAATATTGCACATAAATGAATATAAATTCGTGTGTAAAATATTACATTGATCGTCTGCAGAGAGACAGGCTCTTTGATTTGTCAAGAATGTACATCTCTGCAACTCCATAAAACCAGCAATTTTGGTTGCCTGGGTAACATTATTTGCTCTATTATACACAAAGGCACCTAATTCCCTTTCTAAGTTGTTTTTCGAATGGTGACTTGCCTGTTATTGCAATCAACATCCACACCGAACAGTGGACTTTCGCTACAGATGTGAGGCCATGAATCCAACGATACAGGAACCTCCCTTAAATCTTCGTGGTTCCTTAATGCACACAATGAGAAGGATACAGTTATCTGGATGTGACAAATCATAATGTACACCATACTCCAAGACACACAATTGACTTATCATGGTTTGCTAGTTCACAATGGGTTGAAAGAGATGGTTCTCCAGATAGGTTAGGTCATAATATAAAATGACACAGGATGGCTTTTGACGCATTTATGGTTCAATAGCACACATAGGAGGAAGGAGATTACCTTTCCCTTTCATGGTTGATCTCATAAAATACAATAAACTGATTTGTAAAGACTATAACAATTAACACAGTTAACACTCTTATGTAAATAATCAACACAGTAAGTCAGAGGATAAACATATCGGAAGCCACGTGTGGTCGTAAAGACAATGAACTACGAAGCTTTTATTTACGAATAATCTTCCACAATCTCGGACGCCTCTTCAGCTTCCTTCACATATCCGAAGTAAGCTTTTCCTATCAGATGAAAAACAATGTCCGTTCGGTGATAAGTAAGCTGATTGTTGTAATTATTATGTTGGCATAAGGTGTATAAGGGGTGCGTGCCAAGGTGGTGGTAGTTTTGGCATGAGCCAGAAGCTGACCTGCTTCACCGACTGTGCACTTAAATAAACCGGGTGGAGCAAGTTGAGCCAAATCCGAGTTACAGGACCGAGGTTTTCTTTAATCAATCTGTGTTGCGATTTGACATGGAACAAAATGTAGATTGCAAGTAATGGGAACTTGGAACCCCAGTGACATATTGACCAACATCCCCTTGGGCTGCTTCATTGGCACGTTTACTTCCTACGATCACGACTTGACTGGAATCTCACACAATGTTTTATGAATTCTGGAGGTCGATAAAGCCTGACTCCCGGTAACACTGAACAGTGATTCCCATTGTTTGGACATCAATATTTATTTTGATTTTCGACTCGATATCTCTGCAGTACAAATTGTTCGCAATTGACATACATATTTGTTGTCCATGAGAACGTTTTAGGTGAACATTTTGTTCTGTATATTGTACCACCATTTTTGCCTTATCCTGTTATTGGAAAGTGGAGGCGCGCAAGCAAAACGATGTCACCATTACTTCGATATAAACAACAGTCCCATGTGCGTTTGTTGTTTTATGCTAGCGCCACATGACATGGGCATGCTGGAAAAGCTCATCACATAAGCCAATCAGAGTGAGCCCTTTTAGTATAGCTATAAGCTTTTTGCTCCCAACTATTTTAATCAACAGTGACTAAAGCAGACCGCGATCATTTTCATTTTTCATTTGTCTTGGGTGAGCAATAATTATCTCAAATATTTAGATTGAGAGACACATTGACGAAGATTATTGTCTATTATACAACACCGACAAGAGTAAATATATTGTATTTGGAAGAAAAAATAGTTATTCCGGCACTATGCAATTTTAAAATAATTAAATTTAAGATATTTTGAAGGATGACCTCATGAACTCACAACCCTTTGCTGTACTGTGTTGAGGATGATGTATCCTTTGAGACACAACAGCACGGAAGATTCATAAAATTATATCTTACTGCCATTCTTAAAAATTATTTGTGTTCCAAATTAAGCGCTAGACTTGTCCACTGTTTTAAAAAGTGTTTACGACTCCCTGAATTCCATGACAGAAGATTATCTATATATAGCTGGTGCTGCATTTAAATGGCTGCAAATGCCACAAAGGCCTGCTATGCCATTCTCCATGGCAGATTTGTTTGACGCTACACTACATAACGTGTTATGCTAGCATAACATCACTGCAATAGGTAAAAGGAGCGCAAGCGATTTGACCCGGTCTTAACCTATGACCGGGCGATGACAAGGAGCGCGCGTCAAACATAAACAAACATGAATGGTCAACATGAATATGCGAGAGCTGGACAAAGAAAACCGCTAGTTGATCAAAACACCTATTTAGACAGTAAAATTCGATAGCATTGTTTGTCTCGATGTCAACAAGCCATGTCTGACTAAGTTGTTAAATTTCCATGACTTCCAAACCTTCAGTTCATCTGCCTCAACCGCGAGCCACCTCTACACCAGCCACAGTCATTACGGACAGAAGGCCACGGAAGAGTGCCAGGAGGACACTGGAGCTAATGCCACTACCACAAGAACATGATCCCACAGAACTTGCTCTGAACTTCAGCAACATACTGCCTTATGGAGTTGATAGCAAAGACACGGACTGTCATACTCGGTCCGTGAATATACCGTCTTTTCGTTTTTGGTTTATTAAAACCAAAAATGAACAAAACATAATTGCAAAACTGTAAAACGTTTTTTTATATGCGATAACGAAAAACAGATGACACTAAACAGATTAGTTTTTCGTTTTTAGCCGCTTGTACCAGTAAAAATAGCACCGACTGCAGCGCCACCTGTTTTCCGTTTGACAAAACTCCATCATCTATTCAATCTTCTTCGGCAGAATTATTTTTTCGGATTAGTGTCTCATTTTCGGCCTACAGAAAAGTTTTCCACTACAAATTATATATTCTATTCTACTAATTGAACTCAACAGAAAGTATTTTTGTAACATTTAAGAGTTGATAATTCGTATCAATATTTCCTCGCGTAATGGCCCGAATTTGCCCAAAACCGATTTACGTTGGGCAGATACGAATCCTAGCCTGCGCAGAAGCCGATGCGTAAAAAGATAGCTTATATGCTGGACATAAATTAACATATACGATTAGCAGTCTGTAATATAATATAACCAACGTTATGTTGAGGATTTATTGTCTCGTGTTTTGTCCACCCAGTGAATGACATGCACTGCGTGTAGGGATCTCATGGAGGAAGGCACAGCTTGTTAATAACTATCCGACACATTGAAATGATGAACCGCTATATTCAGGCAGGTTTGGAAATGACCACTGAAGATAGATATGGGTAGAAAACCGAGCAGAATCTCGATTCAACGGTAGTCCCTCGTGGAAAAGCTCAGTCGACCGCGATTATTGCTGTGTGTTAATTCTGGCTAGAGAGCAGCAATGCGAGAAAATGTGAGGATGAACTTTGCCAGATTGGTATCCATTTCCAACAATCGGTCAACTCATTGGTCGGTAGACTTCGTTTCCTTTAGTATTGATGTTATCATGCATGGATGAGCTTTCAGTTTTGCATTTTAAATCACATGACCCAGTTTCTTCATAACTCACAAATGGAGTGGTTGAGTTTGAAGCTAATCTAAGGACACAACTGTGCTACTTATGTCATATATGCAACACTGAGGACCAGTACCCCATCAGTATATATTTATACCCCACCAATAACGACAAACAAATATTCAACAGTTCTATGTTAAACGTTAGGGGGTTGATGTGATCTCAAATGATAGTCGGTGCAGCCATTGTGGTAAGGTAGTCTTCATCCAACTTTTGCAACTGAAATACGGAAGTGTCGTCAAGTGTTGTAAATAACAGAAGAGTCCAATTTAATGCGAAGATGGATCGTGTCCATTTCCCAGTAATGTGTCATTCTTTGTACTTGACTGTTGATCATTAATGTTAGGTGTACTTGATGCAACCATTCGTGTTAAGTTTGTCATATTTTGCCATATGCCTGACACTGTCAAGGAAGATGGTTTCTCCCACAAAATTTGCATCGGTGTGTGGAAACTGGCCCAACCTTTGTTTGATTTTCCAAGTATGGTATGTAGAATCACAATGCAGGGATTCCTCTTATCTTCAGCGGGATTGCTAGAAACAGAAGCTCTGAAAAACAAGGAGAATAGAAATAGCAGAAGAAAGGAGCCTCGAACTGCAATCACATTGTCGCTAATGGCAATTAGGGAGCAGTGAAATGGTAATGGTAATATTGGGGTTTAACTTCACTTTCATTAACGAGGTGATATCACAACTGTGATGGATGAAGACGATGGGGATGCTTGGACTGCTCTCCTCAAGTGCCTCTGTCCACTTGGCACAAAAAGGCGATGCAGTTTACCACATCTCCACAGAAATCATCTATATTTAGGGGCAAAGGAGATGATGGTTAGAGCTTGTACATATCCAATGTATAGAACTTTATTTTCTAACTGAGGGAGAAGCCTCGAAAATAGCATTGATAATTTTCTTATTTGCTTGTCAACAATATCATCAAAAGGTTGCTTCCTCAATTGATAAACTAGTTTAGCCCTGTAAATGGTTTCAAGCATTGTGAGATTTATTCACTGAATTGTGTATGCATTATTTTTCAAATCAAGATCAGACTATTTGTTTTCAGTCTGTCAATATTGCACATAAATGAATATAAATTCGTGTAAAATATTACATTGATCGTCTGCAGAGAGACAGGCTCTTTGATTTGTCAAGAATGTACATCTCTGCAACTCCATAAAACCAGCAATTTTGGTTGTCTGGGTAACATTATTTGCTCTATTATACACAAAGGCACCTAATTCCCTGTCTAAGTTGTTTTTCGAATGGTGACTTGCCTGTTATTGCAATCAACATCCACACCGAACAGTGGAGTTTCGCTACAGATGTGAGGCCATGAATCCAACGATACAGGAACCTCCCTTAAATCTTCGTGGTTCCTTAATGCACACAATGAGAAGGATACAGTTATCTGGATGTGACAAATCATAATGTACACCATACTCCAAGACACACAATTGACTTATCATGGTTTGCTAGTTCACAATGGGTTGAAAGAGATGGTTCTCCAGATAGGTTAGGTCATAATATAAAATGACACAGGATGGCTTTTGACGCATGGTATGGTTCAATAGCACACATAGGAGGAAAGAGATTACCTTTCCCTTTCATGGTTGATCTCATAAAATACAATAAACTGATTTGTAAAGACTATAACAATTAACACAGTTAACACTCTTATGTAAATAATCAACACAGTAAGTCAGAGGATAAACATATCGGAAGCCACGTGTGGTCGTAAAGACAGTGAACGACGAAGCTTTTATTTACGAATAATCTTCCACAATCTCGGACGCCTCTTCAGCTTCCTTCACATATCCGAAGTAAGCTTTTCCTATCAGATGAAAAACAATGTCCGTTCGGTGATAAGTAAGCTGATTGTTGTAATTATTATGTTGGCATAAGGTGTATAAGGGGTGCGTGCCAAGGTGGTGGTAGTTTTGGCATGAGCCAGAAGCTGACCTGCTTCACCGACTGTGCACTTAAATAAACCGGGTGGAGCAAGTTGAGCCAAATCCGAGTTACAGGACCGAGGTTTTCTTCTTCAATCAATCTGTGTTGCGATTTGACATGGAACAAAATGTAGATTGCAAGTAATGGGAACTTGGAACCCCAGTGACATATTGACCAACATCCCCTTGGGCTGCTTCATTGGCACGTTTACTTCCTACGATCACGACTTGACTGGAATCTCACACAATGTTTTATGAATTCTGGAGGTCGATAAAGCCTGACTCCCGGTAACACTGAACAGTGATTCCCATTGTTTGGACATCAATATTTATTTTGATTTTCGACTTGATATCTCTGCAGTACAAATTGTTCGCAATTGACATACATATTTGTTGTCCATGAGAACGTTTTAGGTGAACATTTTGTTCTGTATATTGTACCACCATTTTTGCCTTATCCTGTTATTGGAAAGTGGAGGCGCGCATGCCTCAAGCAAAACGATGTCACCATTACTTCGATATAAACAACAGTCCCATGTGCGTTTGTTTTTTTTATGCTAGCGCCACATGACATGGGCATGCTGGAAAAGCTCATCACATAAGCCAATCAGAGTGATAGCTATAAGCTTTTTGTTAGGTATGAACTGATAGTCCTTATATTGTCACACCCAACCTTTTAATAATTGAGCGCGACTAGGGTATTTAATGTCAATAGTACCTTATCGCTAGTACGTACATCTCTAATTCTATTATTGTAAAAAAAAAATAGGAATTACAAAAACGGCAACAACATGGAAAGAATAATACACAATATCGTTTAGAAATCCTCCAATGTTGTCAAATATTTTGTTGAAATAGCCATATTTAATTGTGCCTAATCACTTTCATCTTCCCATTTGTTATCTACAAAACTGGCACAATATTTGTTGCTGTTTCGTTACTGAATCGTAATGTACTATTCTATCAAGGGCAGTTAATTTGTTTTGGTATCAATGGGTTTAATAATAACGCATTTTCAAATCGTTCAATATATATCATTTAGAACAGTAAGAGTCCTACTATCGGCATTATTTGGTGTATCTCAAGCATTAGGAGGGAAGAGTCATAACTTTTCTGTGTCTTTCAGGATGGGGAAAGCATATTTCTTACTGCGTGAAATAACGGAAACGCGCCACTCTCAGGCAGAAAAATAATGAACATTCTCTCATTACTGTATAAATGATGATGCTTTAAGAAGTATATATAAATGGGATTTTGGAACATTTCAAAATAACACTTATGTGCATATATTCACATAGAAGTTTCTTTAGATTAGAAATATTAGCCATAATGCCAACTAGAATCACACAAGATAATATTGTTCGCGAGGACAGCGACGTACAAGGTTAGCTTCAGGGTGACATTAGAGATATTGTTACTTACTAAAAGAAGAAAGACTTGCAGTTGAAAGCCATCTTCACTGTTCCATTGTACTGTTTGTAAGCAAGCCAGTCTGGGAAGAAAATGTATCTGAATGTATGACGAGTGAAATGCTGAGATGTCTTCTCTTTCAAGCCAAGAGGAGAACGACAGGAATATATATATATATATATATATATATATAGATATATATATATATATATATATATATATATATATATATATATATATATATATATATATATATATATATAGATATATCTATATATACATATTTATACATATATAAATATGTATATATATATATATATATATATACATATATATATATGTATATGTATATATATATATATATATATATCTATGTATATATATATATATATATATATATCTCTATATATATACATATATATATATATATATATATATATATCTATATATATATACATACATATACATATATATATATATACATTCATATTCGCACAACACGTTTTTGAAGAATACCAAGTATATTCTGGCTGCTCGCCCTCACACTAGGTTACAATACAAAATATATGGGTATATAAGCGCGTAATTCAGATTGATCGAGGTTTTCCGATTTAGTGTCTGGCGCAACTTTCCAGTATTATCTATGCTTTTAAACATTTGTTTTTACTTATGTGGAGAATATACCGTGTTAATTTAAGGTCAATAATAACACCTAGAAATTTCTTCTCACACACAGTTTTTGCGTTAATCCCGTCAATGAATAGTCAGTTAATGGGATTTGATGCTTTTTATATGAATAGCATTCAGTTAGATTTAGGTTTATTTGCAGATAATTCATGAGCTTTAAGCCATGTCGAAATATATATAATCTCTGCATTCATCAAAGTCTCAGTATCTTTCACGTCATTTCCTCAAGTGCGTTAAAGGTGTATTTCATCACAATATCTTTGTGAAAAAAACTTCGTGAACCCATTCCCTGCCTCGTATGGAAATGATATCCGTAAAATCAAGTCCAGTCTGTGACTTTTTCTTATTTTTTTCGGGATGTGTATTTTACCCCATGAGGCAGGTTCTACCAGTAAATATGCGTAGTTATTTGACCCAGTGGCCACTCGCTCGCATATTTTTGTAAACAGTGTTCGGAGGCTATTTTCAGCGTTTCCAAAACTTTACAACCGAGTCATTCACCAACTGGATAAACACGGAAACAAAAGATTGTCAGTGGCATTTTTAACCTTTAAAAATGGCTTCAAGAAATTTACTCGGTGGGTGAACACTTTTTTATTAATTGACAGGTTGACGCGTTACCGATTTTTTGTATTTGTTTAGCCAAGTCCCAAATTAACAAAATATTCATAGAATTTATTGGCGATCACATGTTTATTGGTCACAGTCTGTAATTGACTTACTACATGGATATCGTGAATCTCCGTTTATGAATTATTTCATTGTTTTCGATATCATAGTAGTTTAGTTTTACTGTCAGCAAGTTTAGTTTTGTCAAAACGAATCAATTGATGAAGTTTATTTCTATATTTGTTGTGGCAAATTACAATATAATGTGTATGATATGTTTTTTTTATGGACGTTTTAATTCCACTAGTTATCTTTGGATTACCTTTTTATTGGTGTACTGTAGTTTAAAAGGGAAAGCAAAACCATAAGCAGCTTTGTATTTTGTTTGAATGATGAATACGCCTCTATTCAGAAATAAAGTTTTAAAAGTTTCACCAGACTTATTATCAATGCTTCGCATAAGATGTGTTTGGCTCTCAAAATAAGCTATGGATTTATATTCATTCACAACATTTGAAATGATCCGTTATATTGGCCGAGAGTATTTCTTTGAGATGCAAAATATTATGGTTCAGGTCATTACAGAAAATGTTATCTATCAATGTGGAGGACGATGTAAAAGACGATGATGTAATTTGTGTTTTGTGATGAGGTATAAAAGATAAGGAAACATAAGCTCTAAAAACAGAGCATATCAAAGTCCTTAATACGGTTACATATTATTTTCTCATCATAAGTCTCAGTGATTATGTGGAAAATACGGTGATTTCATTCTGAAATACAGGAGTCGATGCGTTAATTGTTGACTTATATTTGAAGGAATGGTAACAATGGGAGCTTACTTTGTATCATCTGTAGGGTGGAGCGGATCGTGGGAAAACCTGCCATGTCCTCAGGGGCATCAATGTTTGCTGACTTCTCATGGCACTTCTTTCTTGGTAGCGGTTGGCGCATGACTCATGACTCATGGACCTGTAGTGGAGGTTGTTTGCAACCGTCGATGGCTTTCTACATATATGGCAATGCGTTGCTGCCGGGTGGTTGCCTCAGGCTTCTTCTATCATCTTCGCAACTGGGTAATTGGATAGAGCAGTTTTGATCTTCTTTAGCAGGAAATCGTGTTTGTTGCTTTATCGCTTTTATAAAAAAAAGTTTGTATAAATAGAACATCCCTCTTTTTACTATAGAAAGAATATTTGAAGCGAATAAAAGAAATTATGGGTTATTCTTATTATTCATGAGTTACATTTTGGAAGTGTCCCAGAACCCCAACTTTATATACTACTTCTCGTATGTAAGGATTTAGATTCCTCTTGTTATCAAGTCCGTTGTTAATTTTATAAGAATAACGCAAATCTCACATACCAAATAACGTAAGTGTGATATGAGATACACGAAGTGAAGTTTGTGTTTGACACGGATTATTGCACTTATATTATTTCGCTTGAGTTCTTTCGACAATGCATGTGAAAAACTTTAGTAGATTACATTGCTTGGAATTGTTTCATCATGCATAAAAATATGTCGTTTTGTAACGATATTAACGATGGTAGAAAATATGCTAATGTATGTCAGATGGTGGCTCGTCGACTGCTACCCTGCTGTGTGTTTAATGAGCGTATGTCTGCGTAAAGATAAAATGATTTCCTGGTGCGTTCAATAATTAAGTAGATGACTTTATGTGGCTACTCGAAAAGTATGAATAGTATCACACGTTTTATTCGAAATAGTCCAAGGTAATTAGGTAAAGTTCCATGCATACCGGCTGACTGGATATAGCACCGCATGCGAGGATGCACATCCGTGACTCCAGTAGGTTTTGTGAGTACAGTTTATTTACAATGCTAAATACCAGAGTAGCAGCCTATAAAAATATGCAGTAGCCGATTATCGCTAAGGAGCAGTCGACATTTCAACACCGATAAAAACCAAGTCAGGAGTGTACATGAAGGAACATGCCAAAGGGTCCGTCAGGTCAGATGACAGCGTCTGTCTGGCTTTAAGTAGTCGTCAGTGTCAGTTGTACAGAGAGAAACCTCTGTCTCTGATACTACAGACGAGGCTGTGGGGGTCGTCGTCGGTAGCTGTAGAATTCGGCACAGAATAATGCATCCTGGGATCGGGAGACTAGGTCACGGCCTCCGGTTTGCTGTGGGCTTGTCTTTCTTCTGCAACTATGTGCGACCTTTATGTGCCTTCATAGAACGCCGAGACATGCAGCTGTCTTTTGACCAGATAATGACTTGAACCTTCCTTGTCCTCAAACCTTAGATTTCCCTTGTGAAATTCCAGGTTTTATTGTGAGTATCTTGTTTAAGAAGCAACTTGTGGTCAACGAAAAAGGAATTGGGACTAGACAACATTAACAAAGCTGCGTTATTTCAACGTGAAAATAATATTGGGAGGATGAAATTATATATATATATATATATATATATATATATATATATATATATATATATATATATGTGTGTGTAGTCCAGTTTTTCAATAGCAGACGATCGAAGATTGCAGTTCAATTGTTCAATTAATTAGTCGTAATGCTACCGCGGATTACCTTAGTCTAGTCATTGATCATGTTATCTCGATATTAGCAACGATTTATCCACTGATACATTTCATTTTCTTACACTATAATTAAAATGCATTATTTTTTCATGTAGATATTTTTGTTAACCATCAGCAGTTTGTAACAAGCGCTGTGTCTTTACATCTATTCTTAAGAGTTTTGGTAACAACATCAGAACATGAATCTAAGAATCACTTATAGTGCTGACATTCACATTTCAACCAACAGCAAGGCGCCGGTCTACCCATGGGGTGCAAAGGTTCCCACTGCCAACATGTTGAGGCAGTTCAAACGGCATCGAAGGTTAATACAATGCACAAGGGAGTCTTAGATTTGACGAAGGTCATGATTATTGCGACATCAGCTGCACATGGATAGAAGTTTCTCTGTTTGAAATAATCGCTCTTGACGGGGTTGGCAGGGGGGAGGAAGAGGGGGTGTCGCGGGGTAGGGCTGGATGTATTTGCTTTTGCGATGCTACGTAGGTGTTTTCCTAGTGCCATACGTCGTGTAAGAAGTCATAAATAAAAAGTTCTCAACAGAGTGAGCGATAGAAAAATTATGTCTGTGACTGTAATGGATCCCGTTGGTGAGGTGAGGTTGTGTGGGAGCGATGTCTTCCCGCGGCACTTATAAAAAAGTGCCTAGAGCATTACTAAGTACCAAGATGTACACGGAATGCTACGTTGAACGGAGGGGCAAATTTATAAAATTCAATTGAACTTTGAATATTTATTCACATGGCTAGTTTAAGATTATTTCTTAATGCAAAAGTTCAGGTCATTGTTGTGCCTGTATCATGTCGTCTCTAAGATAGGAATGGCGAATTATTTATGAGGCATATTTGAACAAATAAAAGCCAAATGATAAAAGCTGCCTCCCAATATGTTTCTTTTGCAATGGCGTCGTGTATTGTACATCTTGATTAACATGGCGGGCTCCGTCTAGCCTCGTTCTGACTAGCATGCTTCGTGATGTGGCAGTTGTTGTGGGGTAGTGGATAGGTTGTCTGATCGCACTCACTGGCTCACACCGGGTCAGCACGACATGTCCACCTGGTACACGATCGGTTAATGCAGATACAAAGTGAGATTGTGGAACACTGAGCGATATTAGGTGGACTGAGAGAGCGCGTGTGTGAAGAGAAGGCGGTGTCGTTGCTGGGCACCAGGATGGCTGTATGTCAAGTGGGACGCGCTATGTGTCCGCTGCTGCTCACCTGGCTAGCGGGGACCATGATTGTTATGAAACCAGCCGAGGCGGCAAATATTCCGCTACCTGAAGGTCAGTTCTTCTCAGTGAAATATGGAATAATTCATGATTGCCTAACAGAAATTTATACCACCCATTTGAGTATTTAATTAGCACTTCAAAACGAGTACTTTTTTAGATAATGAAAATATTATGTTATGTCCAAAGTAATTTTCCAGTGGCTATTAACGAGAAATAATCTTGTTTGAAATGTGGTATTTCTGCGTGAAATTGTTCACTTCTCTCTGCGACATGGCGCGTGTCACAACACTCACTGACGTTGCATAAAAGTTAGAGCGAACCGAGTCGCTAATATAACTACCCAACACCTCCGTAAACACTGAAATATTGCGTCAAATTACTATTGACCAAATTAAGAGCACCATTTCAAAGCGCTGCATGGGCATTTCCCCCCAAAATTGTGAAGAGTTAGCTGCAAGGATTATGCTTCACAAGAAGACCAAATTTCTCACACTAAGCGTGTGTAGATGCCTCTCAATAAATGAGGTCATTTGTCACTCTAGCACCACCCACGAAGTTAACCGGTAAAATGTGGAAATAACTCAAGCCACGGCGAAATATGTGGAAATGATCAAACGGCAGGAAACGGCATTTCTTCACTATCTGTGACCTCTAATCATATTACGATGGCTCATTGAACGATGCAATAAATCGAAATGAAGTTCCTAATCACAACGGCAAATTTGTATGTAGATGTTGCATAAATTTGCATAATCGCATATGACAAGTTAGCTCTCCATGAATCAGCACGGAATTCAGTCTATTGCGTGTAAATGTGGCTATCACGTGGAGTAGTAGGTTAAAGCCCACAGTCCCAGACCGCGGTCAGATTTTTGGTCTCAAAGAACTTTGTGGTCCAGACAATTATTTTCATCCTAAGTGATAACCACAACAACTGCCATTGCTTAACTGCTAAAAGCAGCACAGTGACATGCAGCAGAAAACGATTGCCTGCCATTCGCTCAGCGCCAGTTTTTTCTTGAGGGATCAGTTTTAGGCTTAGGAGACAAACACGAGGCGTCTGGGAGCGGGCGTTATGAGGGGCTGCCTGCCACCCCCCTCCCCCTCCCCCCTCACATGAATCCCCCGCTCCATAACCCACAGCGCCTGTAGCGAGGCGAACACCTCACGAGCAGCGACAGAGTCACATGGCCCAGACTAGTAGCTTCCAATATTGCAAAAGTGCGTTTTTTGTGTCTGTCACAGGGATAGCTTTGTTTCTTGGTATTTACTAGTGAAACGTTGCTATACGTACGCCCCGACACATGCTAGGTACACTGCAGGCAACTTCTCTCCGCTGGGGTTTGGGTCAACGAATGGAAAGGGGCATGTGGTTACACGCAAATACGTCTACAGTCCTGTAGATAAATAGTTAAACTTTATCAAACAAATTTACGCGTGAATTTTAATCAGGCATCGATCATCATCATCATCATCATCATCATCATCATCATCATCATCATCATCATCATCATCATCATTTCATCATCATCATTATCATGACCAACATCGGCAGCATCTTCATCATAATGAACATTAACAGCATCATCATCATTATCATCATCATAATCATCATCTTTATCATCAACGTCATCATCATCATTATCATCATCGTCATCATCATCATTAGTATCATCATCATCATTTCATCATCGTCATCATCATTTCATCATCATCATCATTATCATGACCAACATCGGCAGCATCTTCATCATAATGAAAATTAACAGTATCATCATCATCATCATCATCATCATCATCATCATCATCATCATCATCATCATCATCAACTGAAGCATCATTAACATCATCACCATCACCAGTGGCATTAACATCATCCATATCAACAGCAGGATCATTAACATCATCAGCAGCAGAAATATCATCATCATCTCCCCATTTTTTATTCACGACATCATTATCAGCAATGTTGTTCTCATGACAACCAACATCACCATAGTCATCTGCAGCATCATCATCATCGTCGTTATCATCACCGTCATCTTCATTATCAAGAATTATGATTTTATTGTCATTACTATCGACGTCATTTTTTGTCACCCATGTTGACCCCATAAATGTCGTCCTCGCAGTGAACTCAACTATTCGTATCGAGCTGACCTTAGTTCTACATTCCCCACATCAAAATGTCCTGAAGACAATAAATCGTGCTTGAACCGCAGGAGAGCAAAAAAACCAAACCACTCTCAACCCCTCCTCTCACCCCCCGAACACCCCCCCCCCCCCCCCCCCCCCCACTCCCCACAAAATTCAGTGAAACTTGTTCTCCGTCCGCATTATATGTCTGTGGCAGATGGGCGCTGAGCTGTCTGCTTTACAGTAATTGCCATCAGTTGCCTCAACTAAAAAAAAATACTCCATTGTCAACTGCCAGAAATTCCGAGGGTACTGCTCGGGTTGAATTCAAATCTACACAAAAGACATGTACTGAACTTGATTTTTAGAACTTATCCTTCATATATACAAATATACAAATGAATATGCATATATACAAATGAATATGCATATATGCACAGCCATATAGTGAAGCATGTACTTTTACATATATTGATGCATGGGCTAATATAGTATCATAAACCTCTCCCGGCTGCGTTTGACTGTGCACAGGTGATCATGATTGAGGTGTGCGATATCCAATGATATGATAGTGATTAATTATCTGGTCGCAGTCAGACGATTACAACTGAATCTGCCCACTCGTCGTCAAAACAGAACGCCGTGAAATCGAACCATGTAGTGTTTGTCCCATAATAACATTCTATGATGGTGATGTGGTCTACAGGGTCAGTGGATTTGTTGCAAGTCTCGTTTGCTGGCAGTATGTACGGAGTGAAGTCCGTACCAGGATTCTGTGAGAACCGGCCTCTACTGGGGGTTGCCGTGGAGGAGCGTCCTCGGCCGACTGAGGTCCCGGAGGAGGACAAGGAGGATGAGGTAGCTCCCACTGGTGAGGACACGTATGACTACTACGAGGGTACGGATGATTACTACGAGTACGGCTACGAGGAGGGCGGGGAGTACCCCGTTCGTCGTCGCCGGGCCGTACAGAACACCGCCTCTGACCTGGCTTATTACCTCAGTCAAGATGCTGCACTTACCGTCAACAGCTTCAACGCCTTCCCCTGTAAGTAGCACCAGTCTTGTCGTATGTTTTCATAGGTCTATTTCTAAACTAACCATCTATTATCGCCCATCCGTATCGGTGGTTGGGCGTACACGAATAACCTCCCCCTCCCTGTATCAGCAACTATCAAATTGATTTTGTTCACAACGCATCCCCCCCCCCAAAAACAAATGCCCCCCCCCAAAAAAAAAACCACAGCCAAATGACTTGGGTTATACGGTTTCAAAACGACGAGTCTTGTAGTATGAATCAATGGTTGTCACTGGAACATGGGGCTACAAATAATTTTTAGGCAAGGCACTCGCCCCTGGTGTTTCGATGATCTGGTGCCACCTTAGGGGCGAGGGTCAGTATGGCAGAATCTTTAAGGATATAAGCAAATATGCACCTTCTCGCAATGCAGACAAGGGACAGTTTAAAAAACATACATTTTCATATCCATAAATGTCTTAAAATCAATAATGTCTAGAGTGCAACAATAGTCATACTACTTAATCAACAGAATCAACGAAATCCAACACAATTTTAAGAATTGTTGTCCAACATGGCTACCGCGCGAATCGAAAACGTGAGCGATATCACAGCGAATTAACTAAATTATGTTGCATGGGAGTTGACCATGATGAGTTTTTGCACAAAGTTTCTTGATGTGCCGTATTTTAGTGCTCAAACAGAACAATTAGTCAAAACTGTAGTAACAGAAACAGTCCTCTTGTCATTTTGTGAAATAATCTTTCATTTTGTCACAAGTTTTTTGGGCATGGAGGGCTTTTGTAAGTTTTTAGCGAGTTCATCTGTCATTTTGACTTAGGAACCTTAGAAATTTCGCAGGCGGCTCTTCGCCTCTACAGCGCGGATGTGAGAGATCGAAAGTAGTAAATAGCGCGGCGCTGTCAGAGGCGGAGTTTCTTTGCAGCAAGGACTGGCGAGAAAAGTACGTTATATAATTCAACGCGTGATGTTTGAAAACAAAATTGTTCACTGTAGTAAGATGCTTGCATAATATTTAATAGCTATAGCTTGTCACCTTTTGAACTAATTACCCTTACCACAAACTAGTATCATCTACATTTGATCTGCGCAGGTTTTTTAATGGTAATAATTAATATCTACAAAATCCAACAAAATCATCTTTGTTAATAATCCCCTTCATGGCAACCAACAAAGGCTTGAACGGCAATAATCTATCTCCATGACATCCAACAAAGTCTACATTGTCATCTCTATAGCAACCAACATTTCAACAAGATTACATTACATGCGCATTACAATATAATCATTATACAAAATCTAACCAAATGCTGAATCCGCGAAGAAACTTGTGAGTTTCGTTATCTGCATAAGACAAAGACGCATACAACTCAATAACATTCTGACTCAAACCAAACCAGCCTCATGTTTACATGAACTAAGATTTCTGATTGCAACAACCTCGTCATTGAAATGAAATCCACACCATCATATACCACATTACCGTCAGGCATATTCGGATAATACGAACTAATTCCGTGTTCAGTGAAGCATCATTTACAATAATCTGAGCCATGTACATTTTATGTGTTCCCTCATGTACCTTATTCTAAATGATCCTATACGATCGTGCATTACCACAACCAGTCGTACTATGTGTCGCCTCCTCTAAATCGGCAGCGGTACTTTATTCGTACTTAATGTAATGTATCACATTATGTTGCGTTCTTTGCTTCAATGATAATCGTATCTCAGTGGCACTCTTGAGTTCCGAAGGGAAATGTCAGACATTCTTTCGACGACAATTCCTTGTTGGAGAGCCCACCGCTCTGAGGGTTACTAGGGCAGTTTAATAGGCTCCACTTGAAAAAGAACAACGGTCGTCTTTGAGTGTCTGGATATAATATGTGACAAGCCAGAAGGCGGGAGCTCGCATGTTTTAAGCGCGCATGCGTCAATGTTTTGCCTGCTCTGACTGGAGGTAGCAATACATACATCCCGCCATTTAGCACCAGACATGTTGCTTTGCCCGATTTATTTTATGATAGTGATTTATCACATTCTAATATTTCTCACCAAAGAACATTTCTTTATTGGGTAGAATTTATTTAAGAAATGAGAAAGTGGCTTTGAGGAAAAATATCACGCATGGGTTGGTCGATTCGATCAGAATGCTTAAATATTTTCTGGGACTATGGAATTGTTTCAAGATTGGAATTCTGCCATATCTTTTTTTTCTAAATGTAATGTTTTTCTTAAGTTTTAACATGATTATTTCGACACAAAGCTTGATTTCGTGCAGTCTTTTAGTATGGTGTTGATCAGGTCAGGCGATTGAATATGAGGCAACAGGTCGACGACCCTATATCAAGCTGGATTTCTTTACGATGATAAATGTCTGAATGACTGGTACGATTGTGCTTAAATCAGGGTTGTCTTTCCTCTCATATAGCGCAGTTTTAAGATATTGTCTACAGATAACGGCCTCCACATGAGAGAAAAGAACGGAATTGAGTGTCCTTATAAAATAATTACAGTACAATCTATCTTATCGGTTCGATTCGTGTAAAATTTGACACATCGGTTTTTTGGAGACTAGAGATTTAAAATACTCACGTTGACTGAAGAGGACAGTTAAACAGAACAGCAGTCATGGGAAATACGTTTTATTCAGAAATATAGTTAAATATATGTTATCAGGGGATCATTGAAGTTCCATTCCGCAATATTATTCACCTTTCTTGCTTCTTGAGGGGTGCCAAAAATAGGAAAAATGGGTTTTAGGTGAATTTCGTGTCTACATTCCAAAATCCACACGTGCGTTACAACGAGTGGAGTAGGCCACCTAGCGGACGACCCCGCGTACCTTAAGCCTACTAAGCCGCGTAACCTTGGTGACATTTTATGACTGCTACGTTTTTCTGAACTCACGACATGACTATAATCGTGTGTGGACACGTAACCATGGGGACAGGACGATGATTTTTGTATGTTTGGGGATAACGCACAATATTGTCAAATGCTTGGTTGGGGTATGAATTGGGCAAAACCACGTCAGTCTACATCATTCTTGCAACAGCTCTGTCAGCAACTGACGTTGGAAGAGAAGCAAAGAAATCAAAGCGGTCGTGTATGACAGCGCCGCTGCCATACGATAGACTCATCTTTGTTTGACTAAATTGTATGACTGAACTGTGCCGTACTCGGTCAGAGGTCATGGGAACACATGAGGCTAAGCGACTCGGGCTCAGGGCGCGTATGTTCAGGGCAAGCAATACAACATCATTCTTTGTTATCACTCAAAATCATGAACGGAACTCGAAACAGAAGTAATGAGTTGTTTTCTCTCACGTCGCGAAAGGTCTCCAGTACAACTTAGTCTCTTTAGCCAACCAGCCTGATGGGGTTGGCGCTGTGAGAGCATACTATTCGTTAAATGAACTCTTAACCTGCACATGGGAAGGATGGTGTTGAATACAAAAATAATTTCATGTCTTGCTCCAGTTTCTGTCCAAGCTGGGAGCACTTGTCTGTTGCGCATGTAGTTTGATCTCTACACTTCTACAAGAAGCATTTACCAGTCCCTAGGCGCATGCCACAGCGTTCATGCTACATCTAAAACGCACTCCATGGCACTCGACGAAATCTCACACGTAAACTAATTCAACTTGTTAATAAACATTCAATTATGAGAAAAATTATTCTTCATATGTACGTGTCTGTAATAATCGTGTATAATTGGAACTCGTGTATTGTCGCGCCGCATTTGGTTACGATCATCGCACGACGTTAATAAACGTCGTGCACGGCTACCACTACGATAGCGTTATGCATAAAATTGTAATGAATTGTAAGTTATGAATAATTAAAGTGAATTTGGATCCACATTCTCAATGCTTACCAATCGTTGATTTAATGGTTCTCTCACCCTCGTATGTACCTAGTTGTTCACTTGTTTACGCATGACTGACAGCTGGATTCCCACGAGATTTCTCTGTGGTGACGACCTTCCTCGGTGAGCGGGATTACCCCGGATACATGTTCACCATGTACAGTGGCTCCACCACGCGGGAGAATCTGGCTTTGGGGGTAATGGAAACTGAAACCACGCTGATATACGAGGACCAATATGGCAACCCCGGCCTGGATGCCCCAATCAGCTGGGATGTGTCCCTCCTCGACGGAGAGTAAGTTGTTCTCTAGGTGAACCCCCGACATAGAGACGATGGGCTCGCTTTAAATACACCCTTTATCCCCAACTAGCTCAACTAATAAGCTCATTGAATATCACATTCGTCATTCCAACAAACTGCATTGGCTTCAAAACAGTCCATCAATAATTCAACTTGCTAACCGCGATCTTGACAAGAATAGATATATTAATAAAACGATGCAACGATTCGATAAATTCCCGATTTAGATTTACTACCAATGATAATCACAGCTCTGGGTCTCATGTGGTGGTATGATCGCTCGCCAGGTGGCATCGTGTCGGTCTAAGTGTGAAAGGACAGGAAGCTACCCTACACGTTGACGGCAAGACCAACTACACAGCCTTCCTCAACCGCAGCTTGGATGCTAAGCTCGACACGGACGGCATCATCTTCCTCAACCGACAAATGACAGGCTCTTATACTTTTGAGGTTATTATCACCAAAGGCTGTGTAAAAACTTCCGTACAGCAGCATATTTTGAATCACTTTGAATGGTATCTGACCTTGATATGAATATACAGCAATTCTGACCTTGACCTCAATTATCCATATTGTTCTCGCCAACACAAACAGATGCATATATATAACTCTTCACCTGAATAGCACACGAGGTATAAATGTGTCGGTGTTTGCAGGGAGCAGTCCAGGACCTGGCTATCGTTCCCGATGCGAACGCCGCTTATCAAGTCACTGAGTACTACACCCCAGACTGTGACGCTGCGTTCTCGTGGGGAGGCACGGCTTCCAGTATGCCCCGCCCACCTCCCACCCACATCAACGTAAAAAAAATACGCCCTTACTATCGCAATGTTTTTGATAATTGGAGTTGCATCAAATTGTTTTTTTGTTTTCGATGATCAATTCAACAGATGAGTGGAGCCGCTGAGGTGTGACTTGATTGTGTACTGGTGGTGTTACAGGGCGGTGAAAATGGAGGTGCGGTGGGACCCCCCGACTACGGTGAAGGCCCCCCTGGCCATGGTGACGGAGGAGAGTATGGTGGATACTATCCTGTAAGGAACTAATCACCATTAATCTATTCAGTTATCGCCCATGGTGTTTCCGGGTATGCTATCAGAAATTTAGATTGCTAGGTGACGACAATTGCCTCGGTAACTTTATTTTAGTTCATCAAGTACAAAGTATATAACTGAGACTGAACAAAATGATGGATGTTTCCAAAAGGGATGCACAACGCTCTTAAGGACACTCATAGGCCTGATATATCACAATGTAACGTGGCTTTATGATATCACAGAAAGGAAATCTATCATGTTTGCTTAGAAACAGACAAAAGTCTGTACTCTTTTTCTGTATAACTAGAGGTCATGAGAGTCTTGTGAAATGTATGGGGGTCTGGCTGTGATTGAGGGCGGTGTTATAACACATGCTGCAAAATTTATCATGTTTGCATAGAAACAGACAAAAGTCTGCACTCAATTTCTGTATACACGCGCTGTATGGTCTCCACACCATCAACATTTCGAGATCTGTATTTATATTCGTTTTTCTCCCGTTGAATTTGAATGTTGCGCGTGTCACACAGACCTATCCCGGACCAGCTGGAACCCCAGGGCTCAATGGAGCCAAAGGAGAAAAGGGCGAACAAGGCTTCCCCGGACGCGATGGCTTCCCCGGAACCAACGGTATCCCTGGCCCACCAGGCCACGTGTTCGTCATCCCGGTAAGTGTCGCCACAATCATCTGGTGCTTGACCCTTATGACTAGGATTCTGTGGATGGATACAAGCGCAGGAATCCATGCAGACTTGATCTAAGTCAGCTTGAGAGAGTTAGGTGTGAGGATCGAGTTTAGAGTTGCATCGGGTAGAGGAGGGCGATTCTTCTTCAGGAGGTTTCCAACCACAAAGAGTTGATAGGGATAGAATTAGCAATGACTTGAATTGCAGTTTTTTTTGTATCAACGTTAGATGCGAGGAAAGGATCTACAAGCGAAATTACAGTGTTTTGTTACCGTGATAGGTGGGGAATGCATCTACAAGTGATACTACAGTGTTTTGTAACCGTGAGAGGTGGGAAAGGCAACTACTAGCGATGTAACAGTTTTTCGTTACCGCTAGAGGTATGAAATGCAACTGCTAGCAATATATTACAGTCTGGTGTTACCGTGAGAGGTAGGGAATGTATCAGCTTGTGATATTTTAAATCTTGCTGCCGTAAGAGCTGATGAAT
This sequence comes from Urechis unicinctus, assembly GCA_034190875.2. Classification (NCBI taxonomy): domain Eukaryota; kingdom Metazoa; phylum Annelida; class Polychaeta; order Xenopneusta; family Urechidae; genus Urechis; species Urechis unicinctus. The sequence goes on along the minus strand of CM067352.1, from coordinate 18,023,387 downwards.
GAATCTTTTTCGGTGTTGCAGCTTGGAAGCATGATGAGAAGCAACGGGAAGACCGGAACCAACCAAGCCGAGTCCCTCCGCTCCATGATTAGCCAGCACATGGTAGGATGATATCGCGATCGTTTGACTCGGGGTAGGGCAGGGGGCGTAATTAATCATTTGGACACATTATGACTTGTAATACACTATGATGACAGGTTCATGTGATGCGTATCTATTAATACGATATGATTGATGGCGGGGTAATATACCATGTTGCTACCCACTGAAAGGAATGCCATGCTTTCCTCGACATTACCTCCATGATTACCGTGTTACAGCTCACCATGAGAGGATCAACGGGACCCCAGGGTCTCACAGGGTTACCAGGCCCCATGGTAAATCTACAAATTTAAACATATATGTCATTTATTCACAACTGCGATTTTTAGAATTTTTTTTCATTCTATGTTTGTGATGTCATCCCTACTGTTTCTGATTTCAGGGACCTACAGGTCCCTATGGACCCAAGGGTGAGCCAGGAGATATTGGTGAACTGGTAACTATTTTATCCACCAACCCAACTTAAATTTAATGTACTATACATAATATGAATGTTTTTAGAGTGTGTCCTCAATTATTTATATTTGCTGTAGGGAGCATCTGGACCCGTAGGACCCGATGGTGCTCAGGGCCGCCGTGGTGATAGGGTAGGGTGATTTATCAGGATTCATTTTGCAGATTTGTATATAAACAGCCGTGTTTTTCAATTAATTAGGCTAAATCCATAAATTGAATGGTTTCAATCGGGTGATGAGAGGTTGCCGTGTTAATTGGGGTTGTAAATGTTGTGCTTCTATCCAGGGTAGAACTGGAGATCATGGTGACCGAGGCAGTCCTGGTCTACATGGACCTAAGGTGCGTTCATACAGGCTGTATTTTGTCTGATCTCTGATTATTGACAACAGCTGCTTGGAATATAATGTCACTTTGGTCTAATCACATTCTCCATCATCAGGAGCCTATCATCATGAACATGTTGCTCAGAGTTGGTTTTTTTTTTCTGATCCAGGGTGACCGCGGTTTCATGGGAATGCCTGGCATGGATGGTCTCAAGGGAGATATTGTGAGTGTGTGGTGTCATAACGTGTTTATTTAGTATCATAACGCAAATAATCACAAATCCAGTTGCCTGAATTATCTTGATATCATCAGTGTGTATGTCGCGGCATTTCGGTGCATTGTTATATCGCGGTTGATATGTTTATGCAGGGTAACCTCGGAGAGCCGGGCCCTCAGGGACAAACAGGACAGCCCGGTGAACCCGTAAGCAATTACTAGTCATCATAACGTGCATGTAACGAAATGATGCATTATTGATAGATAGATATGCTTTATTTCAGACACTTCTGCCAGAACAGTGGTCCATATAAACATAACAAATTACTTTACAATGTGTACAAAGAGAAGTTTAAACCAGTGCAGTCTTATTCTAGAATTATAATGTAAAGTAGATAGCAAAATAGATTAAACGAACTTATTGTCAGATTGATTTAATCTACATATGAACCGATAAATGAAGTTGCGGATTACAGAGGTTCAGTGTGGTAAATCTACACCTGTGCACAGATTGCTAGTACTGTCATATTTAGATAAATATAACATACATTTCATGATTTGAGGATATTATGGTACTATATATACAACTTATTAATGGTAGCTTTTTTTCCACCACAGCTGAACTGTATACATAGGCAAACAAAAAGTTCTAAAATGTTTGAGCATGACAGTAACACTACACATACGAAATTTACACTTAACATATTTCCCTGAGCATATAGCTGCCTGCATTGTCATCATCATCATTTAAGTTATCATTCAATACATGACCAAGGTATTTCCCTGCCTTACACCATTTGATACCATAAATGTGTTTGAGACAACCTTGCCCCAGCAAACAACCAATACATAAGCAATCTGATTATATAAAAAGGTACACCTCTGTTCACCAGTTTCTTAAACAGAGTTGCGATTAACAAAGGCTTTACTTGCATCCAAAAAGCAAACAATAATACTACTACTTAGCACCATATATGCATCTAGAATTTCCTTTAAAACATTGATACATTGGTTGGTACCAATTTTCTTTTTAAAACCAAACTGATAATGCTGTGTAAACAACATGTCAGATATAAGATTGTGGATTATCACCTAAATGATCTTACTTTATACAGAAGACAGAGCTATAGAGCTGTAATGATCAATTGAAGATAAAACTGGTCCTTGATAACAGGAACAAGTACTATTGTGACCCTTTTTAGCTAGAGAAACTCCAAGCACTACATCACCAGATTGATATGCATGCATGATAATCGGATCGTATTGTTGATCGTCTTACCGTCTGTCGATTTCAGGGCCACCCAGGACCCGGCGGACCCCCCGGACCAATCGGCGAAGTGGTAAGTAAACCGATGAGGTATAAACTCACTAAGATCACTAAGAAACAAACATTGCAATTGTGACACAATATGACTTGATTGCAGGGACTCCCAGGTGTGATGGGACCTCAAGGAGGAATGGGCCCCACCGGAGCACCCGTGAGTTAACCTTCTTCCTCGTCTCTACTTCACACTTGCTTGCTTGCCCTAATCTGAGAAATATATTCTTCTCTTCATCCTTCATTTTCTATGTAATTCTGCACTTCTTCCACTCGAGATGATCTCTCTTCCTAATCATTACACAAATCCCTCATCTACATCTTCTGTTCTGTGATTGTGTACACGTGAGTTATTGCTTTGACACCTGTGTGTTAATTGACGATGCAGAGCCATGTATGGATTTAACTGTTGTGTAATACAGGGAAGTCCTGGCACGGAGGGATCCCAAGGACCCAAAGGAAGCTCCGTGAGTAGATCCTGAACTGGTGATTGGGGGTTACTGGATGGCCATATTTGTGTGTGTGGAGGGGGGGGGGGGGGACTAAATGAGAATAGCATCGAACTGAAAGGCCATGGGATGGAACTGAATTTGAATGCCCAAAGAGTATAAATGAACGGTCATGGGGTGAAAATGAATGGTCATTGATCATAACTATATGGTCATGGGATGTTGTTGTATGGTCATGGGATATAAATGAATGGCCATGGGTTGTAACAAAATTACCACTATAGTCACTTGGCAGCCATGGGGTGATCATATTTAGATCAAATAAAACTTTCTATCAATCACACTTTGAATGAAGTGTCCCTATTCATATCTTTCTCTGTGTGTAGGGCCCTGTGGGTATGGCAGGTAAACCAGGTTCGACAGGTGCTCAGGGGCCTCCTGTAAGTATTTGCCTCATCAGCTTATCCTAATCTGTTGTTTCTACAGATATTCATCCCATTGTCAAGCTTCTTCTGGTAGATCTGAGTTCCTTAAATATACGCACCTTTACTCTGTTATCAAGGGCGGATTAGTGAAATTAACATAACCTGAAATAAACACATTGTCTGCTTGTTAATCAGGTGTTGTGATGTGATCATGTGGCTTGTTGTAGGGCCCACCAGGAGCTGTTGGGATACAAGGACCCACTGGTCTGCAGGGAGTTCAAGGTCAGCCAGGCATGCCAGGACTGCCTGGCCCAGAGGGTGCCCCGGTCAGTATAGCTACAGACATCATCAAATGCTGCTTTATATATAGTTTTATGGTCCCAAATGTATTTTGTTTTTAATGAAAGTAAAATGCTGTGTGGTTGCTGTGTATTTTTTTGATGTCATAAAAAACTTTTGTTAGCAAGTTGATGATGAGGGTGCGTTGATGTGGTGATTTCAGGGAATGACCGGAAACCAGGGACCACCAGGACCAAAGGGAGAATTGGTAATTAGTCTGATTCAAAACATCAAAATCCAAAATCTTTTTATAATTGACCTGACTATTCAATGAATAATTTGTCTTGTTCTAGGGCCATGTTGGAGCTGATGGACAGATGGGAATGCCTGGAGCACGTGGCTCTAAGGTAACGAGCACACTTCGTTAAGTGACTTGAACAGAAAAATGAGTTAAGATAGAGATGTAATAGTTAATTATACCAATTCATGATGTTGTGATGCTAGGGAGACCGTGGGCCCCGTGGAATCCAAGGTGAACGTGGAGGTTCTGGCCTGCCTGGTACAGATGGATACAAAGGAGACAGAGGTCACTCTGGTGACAAGGGAGACAAGGGTGACTTCGGTAACCGCGGTGAGGAGGGCCCACCCGGTGGAAAGGTGTGTATTTTGTAAAATGATGCTTAAACGACCTCAACTCATTTATGATGTGTGTCTTTATTTCTTTGTGTCACAGCATTCTGATGTTTCTAATTTGCCATGTAATTTCTTATTTTTATATAATTTCTTATTCATTGAACGTCACTCCTGTGGCACCATATCTTGCCCTGTCTATTGTATCTCCATACCTCCTGCACATCTAACCTACAATGTGATGACCTGTGTGTCAAGGGAGAGGTTGGACCTCGAGGGGAGCGAGGATCTGCTGGACTTCGTGGGGAGAAGGGCAACATCGGTATGCAGGGTTACGCCGGCTACCCAGGTCTCCCCGGAGAAAAGGTGCCTCATTTGTTGTTCTTTTCACCTCACATGACTTACATTTGAAGAGTGGTGTGCAGACACCTCCAGTGGTCTCACTGTACTGAGCGTAATCTAGATTGTGCAGCAACCAATATCTCTGATAGGAGTTGTTGTGATTTGACAGGGTGAACGTGGACCTTCTGGCAAGCGTGGTAATGATGGTGCCAGCGGTGATCCTGTAAGTGTTTATCTTCTCCTCATACAACGGGACAGGGAATAAACCCTATAACGCTTATCTACGATTGCTGCTGTGTTATGTTAATGTCTGTGATATGTTGTAGGGCGTGCCTGGTATAAACGGACAACGTGGAGGCAGAGGACCCAGGGTATGCTGATAATTACTTATGCCCATGTTTCCATATTACTAATGTTCCTTTTAATAAATCCATTAAATTTGATAAAACTGGGTTATTTTGGACTTTGAAGTAATTTCACTCTGATCTCTTGATGTGAATGTGAATTTCTTCGTGTGACGTTATGATGGTGTTGTAGGGTGTGCGAGGTGAGCGAGGTAAGGTTGGACCTCAAGGTCCTCAGGGATCTCTGGGAGAGGTCGGAGAACCAGGACCAGTGGGTTCTGTAGGCGATCCAGGCATGCAGGGGCCACCAGGACCCCCCGGATTCCTCGGCCCCCAGGGGCCCCAGGTAATACATCACCTGCTTGTCATTGCATAATTGGTATTCAAGAAATTAGTGCAGCAACATCCGCCCAAATTGTGAGCTACAATGGCCCTTATCAGCGTACGGTCTAGGGGTGCAGTCCTTCTGTGGTATAATGAGGGTCATTGACTATTGAAGTGTCAATCCTCTGTATGTCTAATTGTTCAAAATGATCAAATGTCCTCATGATTCAATTTGTACATCAAACCACCTAATCACGTTGTATTGATCAAAGATACCTGTGTTATAACTTCAGGGTATGGCTGGCAAGACCGGGCCTATGGGTTACGCAGGAGAGAGAGGACCCAGGGTATGTACTCATTACAATGTCACATGTAATATCAATACACCATTCACATGAAAGCAATATGTTCCATTGTTTTCACACTGTTGTTGATTAACTAATCAAATATTGGCTTCAGGGTTCCCCTGGTCTGCCAGGAGCTCTAGGAATGAAGGGACACACTGGACAAAGGGTACAGTCATCATATTATTTGATCTTCATTGTTTACTATCCGTTGTGGTTTCCTTCGAACTGATATAATTACACTTACCATATTTACTTGTGTATGCATGCGTACCCCCCTCTTTTTAGCCTTAGAATTTGGTCCAACATTTTTTACGATGCAATATTACATCGGAAACGACCATCATCAAGATCACGTTTAAAAGTATATTGAATGTTGTTGACATACCGCTTAAAGCAAACAATTTTATGCAATTGATGTACGGGGTCGGTCGGAACAGATTCTCAAATTCTTGGTTCAGTTTGGTCGATTTCCACACCTACTCTTTTTCATAAAAATTTCATATAAAATTTGTATGAAAAAGAGTAAATATAAATACATGGCTGATGCTCTAGGGATTGCAAGGTGACCAAGGTCCTCAAGGAGAAAGAGGAGTTCCCGGAATTGAGGTGCATATATATTTTTTCGTATCCATTTCCATTGGAGTTCAGATTTATACATTGCCTTTGAAAGAACCACAGGGTTTGTGTAATTTTTAAAATGACCTCCTATTCATCAGGGTTTGGTTGGTGGCCCGGGGTTGGCTGGCGACCTGGGTAAGGAAGGTCCCGCTGGACCTGCTGGTACGGCTGGTGACCCTGGCATAGAGGGACCTATGGGACCCCCCGGCTACAATGGTGAACGAGGACTGCAAGGATTACCTGTGAGACATGACATGATTATTCAAAGATAGAAAGTAAAGTAAAGACATTTCTAGAATAGAAATTAATCAAGTGAATTATTTTTAGCTGAAATACAAACAATATTGGGAAAAAGAAGTAATTATTTATCTTACAATGAGATAGTTGTACATTGTATTAACTGTACATGTTGTGATGGTGTGCAGGGGTCTGAGGGTGACAAGGGAGATGCTGGTCCACCTGGACCCCGTGGAATAGCGGTCAGTCTCAGAATTATGACAAGCATACTGAATAAATCTGTGGTGTGTTTCGGGATGAATATGACATGAGAGGGTATGCTGTGTGTACAGGGACCTAAGGGTGAGTGGGGCCAACAGGGACCCATGGGCCCACCAGGATCTTTTGTAAGTACCAACTCTTATTGTCATCAAGAAGAGTATCAATTCATATTTGGGCTCTCTTGAATGTGATATGTATTGTGGTTAGATGACGGTGTTAGAATCTGACCTGTCACTGTGACCTATTGATTGTAGGGTAGACCAGGATCTCCAGGAGCTTTTGGTCCTCAGGGATCAAAGGGTGATGAGGTAATACAGTCTTCAAGTCTTACATTCTGGTATGGTTTGGTGAATGAAGCAGAAAAAAACCTAACTTTGAATGATAAATATTTATTGAGTAATTTATTTCTTCAGGGTGCTGTTGGACCTCATGGATTCGCAGGCAAAGACGGACCACAAGGGCCTACTGTGAGTAATGCAATTATTGCTATATGAGATTTCCTTAGGATTTTGCTCTGCTTTAGACTGAATTAAAAATATATGCAAATGAGCCCTCATATCAATGATTAACATATGCTAATGACTTCTTCCTGCAAATGGGTCCCTTCTAACTACTGCCAATGTTGCTTTCATTTGAATACCTCTTGATAGTCCCGGCAGCATGTCCCCACCCCCCCTGTGACAATGATTACCTCCTGCAAATTACTCCCACTATTAATGAGTTCCAATTAGGCTCAATATTTTTGCTCGTTTCACATCTGTCCTAATTATATTCAGGTTAGCTGCAAATTTATAAAAAATGGTGTATATTCATGAGCGTTAATTAAATATTTATCTTATCTAACTTCAACATGGAAACTTTAAATTTTAACTGCCTCTTTAAAATGACGATCACCGGACACATTTTCAGCCACTATGCACAGCGTTTAGATTGCCTACGTTCTGTCATCATGTCTGCCTGGCTGTGTATAGGGTGCCCCAGGAGATGATGGCCCGGCAGGACCCCGAGGTGATCCCGGAGACAAGGTCAGAGTGCAATGTTGCGTCAGTGAACTGAAATGTTGAAATTTCTGACTTGTAATAAATGTGAGTGATATCTTGTTATACAGCACAATTAGCATGAGGTCGCACTGTTCTGAACGACAGAAAATGGATGTTTCTATTAATCTCTGGTAGTAGGTGGTTGTTGAGCAAGACTTTGAAGATCAAGAGTATGTGTTCTAGGGAGATACTGGTTCATCTGGAGAGAAAGGCGGCAAGGGAGAAAGGGGACCTGATGTATGCATCAATATTCACAAGTTTCAATCACACAATCATTGGCTGTTAAATTAATGTTTTCGTCGATTCTATGAAATCATTGACAGCTTTTTTTTACTCGTGTAAATGGGTTGGTGTGTTTTGATGATGTCATGCTATGTTGCGCTGAGCAGGGACCCCCAGGCGTAGCAGGTCCTCCCGGCATCCCAGGCCAGCAGGGACAATCTGTAAGCCACACATTCATAAATGTGTCTTTGTCAGCATACACACATTCTGTGATTTTGTTATTACGTTGGTTTGCATGCTATGTACTGATGTGAGATCTGATGCTGCAGGGTCCCATGGGAGCACCAGGAGAGCGTGGTTTGCCAGGAGTCGCTGGCTTGAAGGTTGCTTTTTACAGCTCAATCATTCAATGACATATTAGGTAGTTTGTATACATACACAACTGAGCAGTAGATCTCAACAGGTGTGTGTTTGTGGTTTAAGGGTTCAGCAGGCCAGGTTGGTATGCTTGGAATGCGTGGGTTGCCCGGCCCTCAGGGAGAACAAGGACAGATGGGACAGCGTGGCGACAAAGGCGACCCTGGACAAACTGTACGTCCTTAACGGCATTGACATCTCATTACTCGCATTTCATCATCAATATATCCAATGATTTTGTTTACTTTACGGATGTGTTCGTTACTTGTGATGTAGGGACTTCCCGGTCTTAATGGACCCAGAGGACCTGCCGGCAAAACTGGACAACCGGTACGGACTACAAATCCTAAGTGCTAGCCCACTATATCAGATACAGCATTTGTATAGCTGATATGGGGCAAGACTTATTTATTGACTGGCGCAGCTAGATTTTTCTCAATTACAAAGAGGAACCAGCCTATTATAATGTTAACTGGACTAGCAACATTGCATGCTAGAGGATCTGAGTTTCTACACCTGTCATCATCATTACCTACCTTTGTGTAATCAGGGACCAGCAGGAAATGCTGTTGGGCCAATTGGAAATGACGGACCCCCAGGACTCCGTGGTGATCAAGGTCCCCCTGGCACACCAGGCACACCAGGCTCTGATGGAGAAGAAGTGAGTTTCAACTGTCACAGGATCATCGCTAGTTTATAACGGCTGAGTGTCTAATTTTAGCATCAATTAAACATTTGCTGAGACTTGTTGTGTGGTGACTATCCACAGGGCCCACGTGGACCTCGTGGACAAAAGGGAGATCGCGGTGCTATTGGGATGCAGGGAGAACCAGGATCACCAGGGGATCAAGGTGCTGAGGGGCCCAAGGGAGAGGATGTGAGTGGTGCATTCTGGGACACTGGTTTCATTCAAATGACATCCTGTAACCAAGATATATACTATGATGAATTTCATTGGAATTTTTCTTTGGGCCGAATTCAAATTGTCATGGATGTTTTGTGCTGCAGGGGCTGATGGGGCATCCTGGTCTCCCAGGTCCAGCTGGAACTACTGGAGAAAAGGTAATGTAAATCCACTTCCTACTTAAATGCGTCATTTAATTAATTATTCCGCAACATATCTTGGTCAATTCAATTTGTGTTTGGTTAACAGGGAACTCAAGGCCTACCTGGACACAAAGGAAGCGAGGGTGAACAGGGAATTCCTGTGAGTTGCATTTGGCGCATGTAAGTCTAATTATAATTAATAGGGGTATTCCACTTGATGTAAGAATATGACTGTGTATTTCCAGGGACCTTCTGGAGACATGGGAGAGCCGGGCTTACAGGGAGAAGCTGGAAGAGCAGTAAGATTTTCAATCTAGAAATATCACACGATTCTATTATTACTGGGGCATGCAAGCAAGGATATTTCATACTATGACCTCCATATGACCTCTAGGGACCACGTGGACCCACAGGTCCTCAGGGACCACTGGGAGAGAGGGGAGTGAAGGGAGCGAGAGGAGACCATGGTGAGCCCGGCCCACAGGGACCACAGGGACTGACGGTCAGTGCTCCACACACCATGCTGCATGTCGGGGGCCATCAAAGAATCTGATTAAGTGCTCATATGGAATTTAACGATTGGCGGGTCATGTCAGCCATCTTAGATTTTTGGACTTTGGCTGTTAAAGGAGAAACCAAGGAGGGATCATATGTATAAGTTATCTGATTTTCTGACGATAAATATAGGGCTTATTATGAAGACGCTCTCTGATTTTCTGACGATAAATATAGGACTTATTATGAAGACGCTCTCATTTAATCTTTGTGTCTTGTTGAATTTGTTTGATACACACAGGGACCACCAGGAGCTGAAGGCCCGGTTGGACCCAGAGGGTTGCCTGGTTCTGTTGTACTCCACAAAACATCAATGATAATCAATGTGCCAATATCAATACTTACAAAAGAACAGGATGGATGTTGTAATGCACCAGATGAAAAAGAAATGGAATATTGTTATAAATGAGTGTGTGTGATGCGTGTTTGTAGGGTGAGGTAGGAGGCCCGGGAGGCCCAGGGCTACCGGGACATGCTGGACCTACAGTAAGTCACGCCTCTTCCTCAATTATCTCTCAGGGTTGGGAAGTTACAATCCTGATCCAAGGATCATAATGTGATATTGACCATTTTAGTTGAAGATCGGCATGCTTTATAATATAGGTGTGTCAGGTGGGTGCAGTACCATGGTTAATGGCTGAATCAGCTGCAGGGTTTTTTATTGGCTATACAACCAAACATGCCAATAAGAAGATGTATATATTGCTTTGCAGGGGCCAGATGGACCCCTTGGAATCAAGGGAGAGCCTGGGCCACCTGGAATCAAGGTGGGTTACCTTCCGTTAGTCTCGTGGTCATGTGTAAAACCGAAAAGACCACAAAGATTAAACAAAAATTCTGACAAGAAGACTTGAAAGGCCTTGCAACTTTCACTAACCAACCACTAGTTTAACCTCTCTCTGTATGGCACAGAACCTCTTGTTCCCAGACAGCTTTCCCTGATATGATGTTTCTCTTTACAGGGCCACCCTGGTGACATTGGATTGATGGGTGAACGAGGACAGGATGGAGCTAAAGGTAACGCTGGACCCCCTGGTCCCCATGGACCCCCTGGAGAGCGAGGACTGCCCGTAAGTATCCTTCATATTCGGCCAATAACTCACTCAAAAAGCGCATGCGGGAATAGTGTTGATTTTGTCTATTTTCTCCTGTGTATCTATTGAAATGACAACATAATGTTATGTTGCCTATGTGTACCGCAGGGTCCAGCAGGCCCAACAGGCCCCGCAGGCCAAGAGGGACGAACCGGACCTCCCGTATGTCCTATTCCTCATAACATAATAAGCCCTGGGTGATAAACTGTTGTAGCTCTGCCGGATCTTCCATCAGAAGCTTGCTTGATAAGCTACTTTGTCTTGGTTACAGGGTGCAGAGGGGGCAGCTGGTCCCAAAGGAGACAGGGTGAGTACGTCCTACAGCAGCCGCTGATTGGTTCCTGTTCCAATGTGTTAACATCATGATCGTAGTGTGGAAAGATTTGTATGTTGAGCCGCTCTGTGTATTTGTGGTGTAGGGTCTTGATGGACCGAACGGACCTGTAGGCCCACCTGTAAGTTGTCCTTATGCTACCTACTAATCAAACATACCAGTTTTGTCAAATTTCCCCTGCCCATGCACCAATGTGTACTTTTCAATAACAATGGTTCGCTGATGATACAGGGCCCGCCCGGACCCCCTGGGCCTAAAGATGGCACATTCGAGATCCCGGCTGAGTTCTTCAACAGCGGCAATCGTCGTCGATCCCGTCGTTCTCTGATGGACCACGAAGCCTTGCAGCTTGGTGTTGACGACGAAGGACAGGAATTTATCCAGATCGGAAATGACCCGGAAGACATCAAGGAAGCCCTGCAGGCGGTCACTGATAAGGTGTTTGAAGAGATTGAGTATCTCAAGGAAGAGGTCAACAGTGTTGTACGTCCCGATGGCACCAAGAATAGCCCGGCTCGTACGTGCCGTGATCTGAAGCTTACCTTTGAAGACAGCCAGGAAGGTGAGTTGAATTAGGATTACATTGGTGAATTTTGGCAATAGAGGTTGACAAGAGTGCAAGTCGCAGTAGTGCTTACAACAGGGAGTTGATGCTGATGGTTTGTGAGTTAGATCCCGCTTGGAGCTGTTTAGCTGGTGGCTTGTGGGTTAGATTCCTGTTAGTGCCATTCATCTGATGGTGTTGTGTTAAGATGTGCTCATAATTTTCATCCTGCATCATTGAATCGTATTGTCAGAGACCTAAAAACCTGTGACCTACCTTAACCATCACATTTGTAGTCACCCTCTGTTACCCTATGCTAAGTGAGTCACCCTCTGTTACCCAATGCTAAGTGAGTCACTCTTCATTACTCTATGCTAAGTGCATCACCCTCTGTAACTCTATGCTAAGACACTCTGTTACTCTATGCTAAGTGAGTCATTCCCTGTTACCCTATACTAAGTGAGTCACTCTCAGTTACTCTATGCTAAGAGAGTCATGCTCTGTTACCCTATGCTAAGTGAGTCACTCTCTGTTACTCCATGCTAAGCGAGTCACTCTGTTACTCTATGCTAAGTGAGTCACCTTCTGTTACCTGTTGCTATGTGAGTCACTCTCTGATACTCGTATGCTAAGTGAGTCACCCTCTGTTACTCTATGCTAAGTGAGTCATCCTCTGTTACCTGTTGCTAGGTGAGTCACACTTTGTTACTCTATGCTAAGTGAGTCACTCTCTGTTACTTTATGCTAAGTCACTCTCTGTTACCCTATGCTAAGTTAGTCACTCTCTGTTACTCTATGCTAAGTGAGTCATGCTCTGTTACCCTATGCTAAGTGAGTCACCCTCTGTTACTCCATGCCAAATGAATCACTCTCTGTTACTCAATGCTAAGTGAGTCACTCTCTGTTACTCTATGCTAAGTGAGTCATCTTCTATTACCTGTTGCTAAGTGATTCACTCTCTGTTACTCTTATGCCAAGTGAGTCACCCCCTGTTACCCTATGTAAACAGAGTCACGCTCTGTTACCCTATGCTAAGTGAGTCACTCTCTGTTTCTCCTTGCTAAGAGAGTCACTCTCTGTTACTCTATGCTAAGTGAGTCATGCTCTGTTACCCTAAGTGAGTCACTCTGTTACTCTATGCTAAGTGAGTCACCCTCTGTTACCCTATGCTAAGTGAGTCACTCTCTGATACTCTATGCTAAGTGTGTCACTCTGTTACTCTATGCTAAGTGAGTCGCCCTCTGTTACCCTATGCTAAGTGTGTCACCCTCTGTTGCCTGTTGCTAATTGAGTCACCCTCTGTTACCCTATGCTAAGTGAGTCACTCTCTGTTACTCTATGCTAAGTGAGTCACCCTCTGTTACCTGATGCTAAGTGAGTCATCTCTCTTATCCTATGCTAATGCCCTCCTGCTAAACTTAACACTGCTATCTCCCACTGTACCAAGACCGTCATTGTAGCTCTATTACTGTGCAGGTTGGTACTGGGTCGACCCTAACGGTGGAGTGAAGGAGGATTCCATTCAGGTTTACTGTAACTTCACCAATGACCAAATGGACACCTGTATCTACCCTGAGCACAAGACTCGTGTGGTAAGGACTTAATGTGGTCTACGTCTCAGTCAATGAACAAGCTTCCAAGAGATTACAATGTGTTAAACAAAGTCTCGGTTTGTATGTCATTTAGATATGCATAGTTGTTGATGTTACAGCATTCCTTTACCTTTATGAGTAAGATACTATCAGACATACTTTCTTTTTGTTGCATTAGGTCAAGATGCAATACTGGCCTAAGGATGGAAACCAATGGTTTAGCGATATATCTGGAGGATTCCAGGTAACGATGACAACGTTTAGTTTATTGACACATCATGATGCATTTACCTGTGTTGTTATGTTGTGGGAAGTTTGTATTAGAAGCTGCAAATGATGTGGTTTTCAGATCAGCTACCCGGATGACATCCAGGTAGAATTCCTGCGTCTCTTACATATCAGAGCTACCCAGACATTTAAATTCATGTGTATGAACTCGGTAGCCTGGTACAGTGACCAGGCAGAAGACTACGGTTCTGCTATTAGGTTCCAAGGAAGCAACGAATTTGAGTTCAAGTCTCAGAAGTTCAATGCCAAATATGTGCCACTGGATGAATGCAGTGTAGGCTATTTTTAGACTGTCATATGCATTATCAGATTTGTTTGAATTCATTTTTTAACTTGCTCCATGATGAAGTATATCTTGGTACTTTTTATATGAATTTTAATATGATTTTAATTCATGCTTTGCTTATATCTGTTGTCACAGCGTGGCCGAGGTGAGGGATCGACGCTGTTTGTAATTGACACCAAGAGGACAGACAGACTCCCTATCCTTGACTTCAAGCCATTCGACTATGGCTCAATGCACCAGCAGTTTGGATTTGAAGCTGGACCCGTGTGCTTTAGCTAAAGCAACAACATTGCCCTGGAATAACTGCTTTGGCAGCTCATTGAATACTGTTCTTTGCTGTAAACTCGTAAAACAAATTCCGTCTGTGCATTTTCAGTTTTATCTATTGGTTTTCCAGCTGTGCTAACCAGAGATCATGCTGGCGTGTATTAGTATTTGGGAAAGCCAACGGGGATAACTTGCCATTGGAGAAACAGTATCTAATGACTAATGCAGTTACTTCCAGTTCTTTAATTGGAGATTTCAAATGGTGCTAAGGAGACATTGTCTTCATTAACTGTGATCTATTGAATGTGTGTTTGCTTGTCATTGCTTGTGGCTTTGGGCCCCATTATGTTCCGTTTTAAAACACACTTCTCTTTGTCCATTTCTCTGATGCTGCAAATGCATTATAATAAACAATGTCTCCTCTTCTTTCCAGAATTTATGATTCTTGTCTCTTTTTAGATCTGAAAATTTCTGCATTTAATATTATTTGAAGTGTTCATGTTGGCAGGTTTTTGTCTATTGTTGATTGTGTTGTCAATGTGTTTGTCTTGTCATGTGTGTTTGTCATGTAACTGTACTTGTCATGAGACATTAGTTCAGTTATTTGTGTAGAAATGTGTTGTACAACTGGTGTTTGGACAATTGTTTGGATCTGTTTTATCACCTCGGTTCTGTTGTGTGTAATGTGTCTATTGTTTTCCGTCGTATTTGAAGTCACGTTTTTTGTCGGATGAAACACGTTTGTATGCCACTGCAAGCATTGGGCGATAGGACAGTGAACCATGTTTTGTTGATTCGTTTGAAGAAAAGTGTCGTCTCTTTATGTTTTATGTCTTTCCGTTGCACTGGGAGTTTGACAAACCCATTTAAGGTTTTATGACAATTTTCCAGTCACAGAAAAAGTATTTTGTTGCAAGATTGCATTAACCTCGGCTTATATTTATCCACTTAAAAACGAAAGTCAATTATAGTTGATGGACCCCACCATAGGTCAAACAACCTGTCAAGGTCATATGGCCTGTGAAAGGGTTGTGAGAGATGCTCAGTAGAAATGTGTTCAAGCTGCAGCTAGATTAGGTAGAGGTGTATCCAGGTTAGATTATCTGCATATCCACTTTGTGTTCTATGTTCTCAATATTTCTTGTACGGTTTTTTCAATTTGCGATTACATGTACAATTTGCCACCAAATTTGGATTCGGATATCTGCATGCTTAGTCTTGTGTGCTTTATGGAGAAATAAATTCTGGACAGAGCTCGTGGTATTTTGTACTCTTTGTTCAGTGTTTTTCCAATCTGCAATCTAATGACCTTTACCTCATTTGATGGTTTATCAAAGCAAATGACATCCAATTTAAAACAAATTGGAACTTAAAACTTATAAACAGAATGAGAAGAGTGGGGGTCGATAAGAAATGTGCAGAACAAGTGAAATGATCCGCAAGGGCAAAGAACTCAACAAGACGTTTGACACATGACAAGCACAGTGTATTTATCAACAAGATACATACAGAACCCTCATAAGCTCAAGTCACTTCCTGGTGATATAGAATTCCACAATGATCAACCATAAAAAAGCCATGTAACCTGTCTTCCTTCTCATCACCTGCACCTGTCATGTGACAGAAGCAATTCATGTGTCTTGTAAAATGAATAATAAATGAGAAATATTTATGGGTTGTCTTGGTTCTAGTCGCGTCTGAGGGGGAATGATTCTGTCTTGACCCCTGCAGCTGTGATGACCTTGACAGTGAGGGTGTCGCCTGTGTAGATATCTCTCTCTGCAGCTGAGATGAAGACATCTTTAACAAGAGCTACAGCTTTCTCCTGGGAGAGAGGGACATGGGGTACGCCTTGTTGGTTCTTGAACCCAATCTGAAGCAGAACAACCCATGAGTTATCATATATAACCACTGTATAACCACAAGTGGAATATAACCATTTACAGCTATGTTCTGAGGAAGCGCACCACTTTCTTATATACCCTCAACGATAAATATGATCAAACGTTCTTATATATAATCAGAAATGTTGGCGATCTTCACAGCAAAATAGATATTACAAAAAGAACAGCTTTAGCTAACGCAGTAGCTAATGTGTCTTTACTAATAACATATATATGTTCCAGTCATACGACAGACACAGAGAAAAGATGTAATGCAATTAAGCAAGCCCCAGACAGGGACGTTAGTGTGACAGGAAAATATGCCTAGGACAAGTTCAGCCTAAACCTAGGTCTTGCGGGTAATTCTGGCTCAGTAACAGACCTAATAATGAAACATGAAATACCAGACATCTGAAAGTCGATCAATGAATTACCAGAATAATTATTCCCAATGTATGATATCCTAAGTGAAAAACAATGATTTTGTGTGCGGCTGGGGGAAGGGTGAGGCTGCAGCAGCAAGCCATAGCACACCTTGTAATTTAAATAAATAGCGGCTCAGTGCCCGGAGGCTTAACATTGCGAACCGAGTGCCTGTTACTGAGAGTAACCAGCACTATTTGAGCTTCGACAGTAGCTATACATGCATCTTGTATCCAACATCCCCTGTCCTATGTCCTACCTGGTTATCCAGGAGAGGCTGGAGGATGGAGCCCGCTGATCCCCCGGCCCTGTACACCTCCCGCTCATACGATCCAACGGGATCAAAGCTGTATACAGCCCCACGCCCTGAAAACATACACATCATAATGCAACTTGTTGCATTGTGAACATACTGCAAACAAAACAGCCTCACTGAGGTGATATTTTGACTGGAGAACTGCATATTTTAAATGTATTTGTTTGAAAAAAATATCTTAAGTGTTTGTAAAATATACCATTCTCATCTAGACCACCAATGATATTGTAGACATAGTATGGAAAGAATCTGCGGTAATAGAGCATGGTGGAGACCATGGCTGCGATGGCTGAAGTTGACATGGCCCTCTGATGTTCGTGCTCATACATCTGTAGTAGATCACAAGCAAGGTTAACGACAAAAACAGTGAAAGGGGTCATAACTGAAGCAATAACATGTATAAAATTCAAGCGATGATAATTGATCTTTCTTATAGACTGACCTTAAGTCTGGCTTCGATGATTTTTGTGAGCGTGAGTGCGTCGCCATGGAAACCAGCACATGCCAAAACTGTCTTCTTTGTCCTGTGGAAATGGTAACACTTGTGAACTCGTTTACAAATGCAGTCAGTCTGAATTGCGATGTCAGGAGCCGCAATGGAAGGGAAAATTATAGAGAACTACCAGTAATAACATTTAAACTGCTAAAGCCAGGGTGATGTATGTTGTAGGCTGTATGACATAGAAAACGTTGTACGAAGCATTTCTATAATCAAATGATGAAGTTTCAATGGTCGTGGTAAACTAGGTGAGCAAATCTGCTGCTTCTGAAATTGTTTTGTATTATTGGCATGCATTTGGTTATCAGCAGTTAGTTATCTGCAGGCAGCAGTGCGCTCTCGAGTGCCGGTAATACGAATGAGCTTAATAAACTGTTGCTGCCTTAATGGGAAAAACACATTGATATAACCAATTGTAAGTAACACCAAGTTATGTTCTATCAATGTTACAAGAGCTATATTGCACGATAATAAAGCACACGTACAAATCGTAGGTTTTTGGACAGTCCCTTGAGTGTATGGAGAATCCTTCGCTGAGTCGGGTGTCTGAAGCCACAACTGAGAAATCCTCGCCAGCTACTGCTAATATGGTTCTGCAACAGTTCAACATGAATTATGACCAAATCAACAAAACATTAAAAATAAGATGTCGAAAACCTAATGCCATCAGCACATTTTCTAAATTATCCCTCTGAACGATGAGATTTGTCTGAATTTGGATAGCTCTTGTAGAGAAGGTTCTTCTTTCCTACACATTGTCCAACAACCATTTTGACTTGTTTATGGATTCCAAATTATGGACAAAAATTCATTCAAAAAAGTGGGTTGCAACATATACATGCATTTGGAAATTGTGTTAAAATTATACATGTTACAAATCCATTCCCATCAATTCCAGTTTGTACACAACCTTTCTTTAAGGAATTATCTCAATTTGTCTTCACCATGTTGCTGTTTACACCATAATGGCCGAAGTGGAAAAGACTGTTTCTCTGTTTTCACATATGATTGGAAATTGTGTTAAAATTATACACGTTACAAATCCATTCCCATCAATTCCAGTTTGTACAAAACCTTTCTTTAAGGAATCATCTCAATTTGTCTTCACCATGTTGCTGTTTACACCATAATGGCCGAAGTGGAAAAGACTGTTTGTCTGTTTTCACATATGATTTCACGTTACATTACTATTCACACCTAGTTATGCACTAAGACATTGATGAACATATCGTCTGCATGGAAGAGGTCAAGGGTCAGAGAGATCACTGAATCAATGATGTTGTGGCTGTAAATTGCTTCCAAATGACCATTAGAGAACTGATATATCCATTAGTGTAAAGTTCGCCATTATAGATTTCACACTTGTGCTCCATTGAGGATCATAACATAAGGTACAATTGAACAATGAGGCAATTGCCCCATGTATAGGAGAAACTATGTAACCAGTTTAACAATTGCAGCCTACAAACAGGTGTGGAATTGTAATTTGGGATAATGTTGAACCCATTGCCACTGTGGAACTAACTTAGCCCAGTGATCGGGGCTGACATTTAGTGCCACCATATACCCCACAATGGTAGAATAAATAGGATTTTTACCCATGTTCAATCTTGTCTTTGATTGTTTTGTCCCTTTATTTGTGGATATATCCCAACTTCTACCTTTAAATTGAAGTTTACAATGTCATGGTGGAAGTGTGCAAAAGACAGTTCGCTTTGAGAACCATTCTTAGGTGCCCAACAATTGTACAACATAAAGATTTTAAACATGTGTGAATGATGATGATGGTAAAACAAAACAATGACGAACATTTTGTCTGCGCAAACGAATTATATCCCATGATATTGAGGTGGCAGTAAGGTTTCAAATGAGAGTTGGAGACCTTAAATATTGAACTGTTTAAAATTAATTAGTCACTATAGAGCTTTTGCTTGCATCCACTAAAGTTCATTGAACGAGATGCAGTTACACAACATCTCATATGATAAATCGGCCCCCAAGTTCGCAATTGCAGCTTATGGACAGGAGTGAGTCTCACACCTGTTACTGTTACTGTTACTAACAGTCGAACCCGGTTGGACCAGGACTAACTTTGCTTTGAAAGCACGTCTCTTTAGGAGCATTATCTCAATCTATGGATCAGTATTTAAGCTGATTATACATTTCAATTCATAAGTAAAAACCTGTTCTCATTTCAACATTGAACCACTCGACTCGGTAGATCGTTTTATGTTTGGAGGGTAAGTGGAATGACAGCACAATAAACGTCGGTAGATCCATATAATATCGCCCACCGGGAAACTTATTTTGTTACATACCCTCCATTAAAGGCGTAGGGACTGAAGTATGTTTGTTTAGGTCCCCCATGTGAGTACTCTTCCATTTCTTGTGGTGCTGGACCCATATGAAGAGCCATTTTAGCTTAAATTATATCAGAATAAATTTTCACACAGTCACCGACAAGCTTGCGATTGAGGTGTACCAATTGGAACAACGCTTGGTCTTGTCAGATGAGTCGTTGTCTGCAACACATCTCGGCTGCTTGGGTGGCAGACAAGGATTTTCATTGGTTTCTTTTATCAATGTATCAATAAAATGCTAAATTAAAAATACACACACTATGAATTGCTTTTTAAGGAATTGAATGTCATAAATATTAATTTCTATCAAATAAACATTTATGTCTGGCGTATGACAGAAACTGAATATCATAGAAGTTGCACAATGTTCCTCGAAAATTAACATGTGTTTAGGTTTCACTGTGCAAGCATTTTTTTTACCAAATATTAAGTGTCTCCAACGAAAGTGATTTCTAGTACTAGTTAGTGCACAGATACTTCAGGTCTAACAATGCCCCTCCTCTCTTGATGCTTAAATACAAAGACTTAACATTAATATCTAGAGAGGACATGCGACTTTTGCTTTTGTTGTTACGGGTTGAACTTTTCGGGCTTAATCAGATATACAGATTGGCAAAAGGTACTTTGAGTAGAGTTATTATAGGCATAATGACGTTTAATTCGGCGACTCTAAAGACAAATATAAAATCAATAATATGCGTCCTTTCCACGACTCATGCGCTTCATTTTGGTATGGACTGAGCCATATTAATCACCCATTTCGCATGAAAAGGGGTGCTGATCAACCAGAAAATAAGGGATAGTCCTAGAGTATCCGAATATGGGCACCTCAGGCTTCCCCACCACCAGCAATCGAGATTTTCGATAGCTATGTCCATTATGTCCCTACAGGTATACCATCCTAGCCGGCGACTGCAGAACGAAAATGGTATGTTTTATTTGTAATTGTTGCTGTTTAATTCTTGATTAGTATCCTCGTGATTGATATGCCTGACTTATTTTTCGATAATTTTCAGCTATTCTACAGTTTCTTCAAATCGTTGGTGGGGAAAGATGTTGTGGTTGAACTGAAAAATGATCTCAGGTGAGCGATAATCGGGTGTTAGTACTTTTGGAATCGACTGGGTTACCAGTGTGTCAGCTGAGAACCAAATCATTTGCAGATTAATAATACAGACTCATTTCGATTACTATTTTATAAAATTGAATCATGCTTGGAGAAAGAATATGCGTGAAATCTTCCTCTAACAGTGGAAAAGTAATACTATGACCCTTTTGTGAGGCACTCTTAGTTTTATCATGGGCTTGACAATCACAAGGACAGTAGAGGCTGGTTTACACACTTGCCAAGTTGAGGTTCAAAACCTTGTAATCGTAACATAGCATCATAATATTTTTGCACATCTTCTGTCTGTCATTTCCTCTCACAGCGTTGCACTGTCACCAATTGATCCATTTCTTTGCTATTTTGGTACATTCCTAAGTGATTTATATTTCATATCTTGCTGTGTGTAGCATATGTGGAACCCTTCACTCTGTTGATCAATTCCTCAATATCAAGTTATCAGACATAAGTGTCACAGATCCTGACAAGTACCCTCACATGGTTAGTACCCATAGCATAATTCACAAGAAGATGTTAATTTCATTTATCTTATGGACTTATGGACCAGGATTGTCTTAGTGTAATCTTTTATACCTATGTTTTACGTGCAGCTTTCTATCAATAAGCCTTCCTCGAGTTTCTTGTATCTCCTTTGATAAAATACTATTGAAAGGAGCAGGTATTCCTATTCTGTGTATTGAGGATCAGATTTCTTCCCATTGTGTATACCCGCTGTGTTTTATGTTCTCAGCTCTCAGTAAAGACATGTTTCATCCGTGGATCTGTTGTACGCTACGTACAGCTCCCCGCTGATGAATGTGACACCCAACTCCTCCAAGATGCTGCCCGCAAAGAAGCCTCACAAAACAAACAAAGATAGTTTCAGTTTGAAACCACATCCTTGGCAGCAGATTCATTATTGTCCCATTTTGTGTGGAAGTTTCATATCTTAAGCTTCATTGTCTTAAGTACATCATCTTTTGTGTAAAATCATTCATGACTGTTGTGTTTATGTGTGGGTATGTCAGTTCTCTACTTGATATATTAAAAGGATCTTGTGTGTGGCATTGAATACTTATGGACTTATTTCATGAACAATCATGTTTATATCGAGGAAAGGAATTTCTTTTAAACCACCATCTCCGATCGAATATAAAATGACATGCTTCAAAATCTTGCATAGGTGACATTGTTGAATCATTTTCAGTGAAAACAGGCCAACATCTATGGTTGATGGAAATAATACGTTTACATATTGGCAACTTCCTAACCATCGAGAATGAATAACAAGGATATATATATAAAGAGAGAGAGCTAGTACTCGACACGTAAAAGGTGAAAAAAGTACATATTTTGGAAGAGTAGGATCACAGAATATATAAAATGTTGAGATTCATTGCGACTGGTAGGAAAGAGATGGGAATGGTAGTTTTACAGATAAATGGGTATCCACAATAAAATTCACATAATTAAGACCAGCCCCAAATGTGTTAACGAAGGTTGTGTTGCCTCCAGATACTCCTGTTGCAAAATGAGGCCACGTGGGTGTCTAGTAAGCGGAGCGCTCTGTGGTTAGGGTAGCCATGTTAGACACCTGACATTCTCCATTTTTCTCACAGGCCAATATAGCAAAGTCAAACATAGTGTCAGGTTCCAGGCCAAACACGCGATGGTCAGCCCGGGAACACAGACTCAATGACTTCCAGATCTTGTTGGCACTGGACTCCCTGTAGAGGAGATAGTAACTGATATCTGATTCTGGCGTGACATTCATGGGGCTGGTGCTGTACAGCTGGATTGAGTAGGTGAACGTCCGACACTGATCCACGTTGATCTCTGGAACTATATAAAAAAAAACACTGGTTGCTCAGCCTAAATATCCCATTGAAATACGGCAGCATTATGCAGGGAAAGCTACGAAAGTTCAACGGATTTGACAAATTCTAATTTAGAAATCAACGATACAATTGTCATGATACACATATTCATGAGATAACTAGTATCAGTTTTGCCCCCCCCCCCACTCCACCCCCATGACCCTCCAGTCCCTGCACTCACTGCTGGATGTGTTCAACCGAGTTACAAGGTTTCCAGTCATGCCATTAGCAGGGGCTGTGTATATAGGTCAATATACCTGTGATATGGTATCCCCCTGTATTAAGTATCATAAGGACTTATGTCCCATAAAGGGCACCAGTCTGTGAAGTTATGAGGGGTACGGTTAACCAAGTAGTCCAACGACCTACAGAGACAGTATTTACCTTGTTGTGCAGAGACGGTATTTACCTTATTGTGAAATCAGCTTGGTTCGATCATGGCGTAATCATGCACTGAGGTTCAAATAAAGCTATTACCAAGGTAATGCTGTTATAGAATAGGGACATACTCAGGACGAAAGAGGTGCTGTTAAATGCATTTACCTGGAATTATGGCCTCGGCCTGAGACAGTGTTGTACAGTTGACTATGGTGGACACATCGCTCTGTCCCGCCCCATTAAAGGCCCGTACGCTGAAGAAGTACTTGGTGCCACTCTCCAAGTTATCGTGAATGAGGCATACAGCCGAGCTGCTCGGGGGACCGCGGCCTCGATTGCGCTCTTCTCCGGGAGTACGGAACTCCATTACTTCCTGTACACATGCCCATGGCGGGTTTTATATGGCATCACCGAACGCATCTAGACATCTTGTTGTACGGATCAAGGGGTGTGTGTAAGATATGTGTGTGCCATATTAAGTCCATTATGCACTCGTTTTAATGGACTTTAAGTGAGATCGCTTTATAATCCTGTTAACCTCACATTATCCGTCGTATGAACTTTATACCTTCTCCCCGCGGTCCTTTTGCTCCTGTGTGCAGTAGTAGACCTTATAGCCATCCAATACGTCCCCATCGTTAACGTCGGCCTGAAGCACAATGACGACACTGCTGCATGAACGCGAGCATCTGCTTACCTCAATCGCCGGCGCCTTGGGTACTGCAACATATCCACCGGTCACGGTAACAAAACCAGAATTTATAGCATTCCAATTAACAGTCAATTAACTACATTTAAAATATATCATGTATTCTGGCTGTGTCGGTCCATCTAGTATGCTGCTGTGGTTGTTTATGATTTGAGGTCGTACCAGTGAGGTAGGCCATGTCTTTTAAGACAGCGCGTTCTTTTCTCAAATCGACCACTTTATGTTGCAGTGTAGGAGTCGAGGGGGATGGTGGTACCACATGCACAGCATCCAGAGTCTTCCTCGCCCTGTCAGGCCACGGACACGACCGAATTATTAACGTCAACTAATTTCATGTTCAACGGTAAAGGATAGCTACAACATATAAATACCAACAGCATAGGCACCAATGACTTTATGTACATATTTACATTGAATGCCACAGAGTCTGTTGGTGCGTAAAACGGCATCATGACACGCAGTATTGACGCGACAATTGTCTACGTTGTCAATGGGAAAACGTAACGAATATGTACTGTCAACATTATTAATTAGAGCTCAAAAGAACCACGTTGTCATGGTGATATCAGCAGAACCCTGTTCCATTCTTTTACTAACAACAGCTTTAACTGTGTGATTGGTCTCGATGTACTTACTTCTCAATGACAGACTTGGCTTGCTGAAACAAAACCCAACAATTAGTTAATATAAACTGATGGAGACTTTGGTGTTCTTTTACAAATATTGCTATCAGATTGATATCAGCTGCGCGGTTTCTCGGTAATGATATAATATTTAGTCTAATGAGTGGCTGTAAACCTGTATAAATGCGCAGTGGTCCGTTTCATTGAGGACTTCCTTTGTATAATGCATGAGGTTGGAGAGACTAGCACTGTGTTGCATCAGGTCATTAGACCTTTGTACCACGTGATCCGACATACTTTTCTCCTCGTATTCCAAGTCAGAGAAGAAAAATTCGCGTTTAGTTTCCACCTCATTGAGAAGAGAGTCACACTCTTCCTGAATATGAAGTCGTCTGTCTAAGACATGTTTCTGTCAACACGATAGCGGTGATAAACTGAGTGTATAACATTCTCATGAAGTATTGGAAGAATTCACTCCTAGAGTTGGGACGCAACAATAAACGTAGAGGAGGTATGCTTTTCATGAAATGAATTGATGAATATAGCCGTACATGACGTCTTATTGGTATATATTCAAATTACCGTCCGACCGGGGCTCGGATGAATAGAGACCAAAATTCGAACTGATTAAATGCGTTTGTGTGATAAAATGTACCTTGAACAAAGCCAGGTATTCGTTCTGTGCACGGACCGCTGAGGTCAGTTGGTTGTTGCACGTCTCCATTTTCTCCAGATTAGCGTTGAGTGCGTCCTACAGACAGAACGGAATGTGTAGTGAACCTCAAGCACTCGAGTCTTGAATAGTCCCTCCTCTCTAGCCTCTAATAATAAAGACTTAATATTTCGGGCTGGAGCGGAGGGTTGTATGTAGCGATGGTGTGATGCAGTGCACGGGGAAGTTGATGCTATCGGCCGGGTTCACATGAGTGTTCGCGTTAGGACTCAATGTTTATCATTTATTTCTGACCAGGTCCTACAGATAAAATATTTGGCTCTACATATTTTCTTATGATCTTGGAAAAACATGGCTGAAGCAAGGTCTGCGATTCTCTTCCCCTGTTTAAGCCTGCACGTGGGTCAAGTGTTTTTAGTGCACAAGTGCCTGGGCATAGACAGGCTCGAAAGAATGTTACGCACAGACGGGGGAGAAATCTACAGTTGCAGACAGTAAAGTCTACACCCACCTCTTAGCTTTTGTCTTTGATGCCATTTTTGGCCATATTTATTTTCAAATTGATGTTACGCACGCGCGTAAGTGCGTATCGCTGTCTATGCCCCTGAGTGCCATCAATTCAAAACACACCCGACTGTTAAACAACCGTACCAAGGCTCGTCGAAACAGGGATAAAGTGCAGTACTTAAAATGCACATTTGCATCTCATTAGCACACTAAATACACCTGGAACAGTTTAGTAAGTGCGCAGCTCGGCGTTTTCCCACAACGCAATACTCGTAAACCAGCATTGTGTTCAGTGCCAAAACAGATGAGGGTTGAGGGAGTGGAAGCAGGGCGCGTTCGTTAATCTGTCGGATGCGTGGAGAAAAAACTGACTTATGATGTAGATCACGTGTGTGGGTATGGCATGGAGCCATTGATACGCCGATAGCATCACAATGCGCTTCTGTGGCTTTTGCTGCTTTGAATAGGAGATACCCCTGTTGCAAAAGAACGAGCGTGTGTATTTCTGCGGTGGGGGCTCTGTTTATAACGCCGAGGGTTCAGTATATGTGCAGTGCATATAAACACCATACCATAATAGCCAAAGGCGGCCAAATATGGTGACATTGATAACGATAATGATGGTTGAGAAGAGGGTGTTGCCGTGCTGCTGGTGATGATGTTGATGATGGTGATGATGGTAATGGTGATGATGATGATGATGATGATGGTGATGATGATCATCATCATCATCACCATGACGAAGAAGAAGAGTAAGAAGAAAAAGATGACGAAGAAGAAGAAACGATGATGATGATTGTGATAATGCTGCTCCTGTGGATCAGAATAATGATCATAATGACAATATTGATGACGACAATAATGATGATGTTGATTGATTTAGATGTAGAGATGAGTGATGATTAGACAGACAAAATGCACAGGAAGAAGCTAATACACCACACAGATTTATGGCTGTGGTAATTCGTTATCGTTTTCTTGTCGTCCTCGTTAACGCATCAACCTCAGTTCATTAGGGTATGAGTAAGCTTCTCACCTTGAAGCACTCGACGGCATCGCCCAAGGCTTGTATATTGTGAGCAGGGTGAGCCTTGGGATCGTCAGCACACAGCAGACAGCCAAGTACTTTGCAGTCATCACAGTAAATGTTAACCTTGGCATCATGGAGAGGGCATCGAAGCTCCGCTGGTTTAGGGTACCTGCGTGGCTCGACCAGTTTGTGTTGGAGAAACGGCTCTTTGTTGGGGTGTGACATGGTGAGACACCTGTTACAGTAGGATGCGTTACAGTGGAGACATGACTTGGTGGCCCGGCGGGGCAACTCCTCCTCACAAAGCTGACATGGGATGTCATCTTGTGAACGTACTACGTCACGTTCATCGGTCACAGCATCATCAGTGCCTCCTTCAGCGCCCTTCACTGCATCCTCCTCCTCCTCCTCAACCTCAGCAGACTGACAATAGCGGTCTATAATGTTCTCTAGAGATATCACGCGAGGTAGACACTCCAGTCCTCCTGTCACGAATGAGTTGTCACGGCAGACGGGACAGCGAATGAAGTTCTCCCGGATGAAGAGCCGCTCAGCGCATGGCTCCCGACACAGGATATGGGAGCAGGGTAGGATGATCGGACAACGGTAGAGCTCCAGACAGACAGGACATCGCAACTCGCCCTCCATCGCTTCCATTGCCGCCGACCTCCTGTCACTCTCACTCTAAACAATAACATAAAGTGATATCATTGTTTTCAGTGCCCCCCCCCCCAACCACCCTACCCCCTGTTTTCGACTGATGGAAGACATCATTGGAGTAACCGTGTATGTTTAATCGTTAACGTTGATTGGTCACGTCCGACTTCACTCATTCACACTCGCACTGACTCAGTCACTCTCTCAATTTATCTTACTCGTCATAGTAATATCAGGCAGACAGGATCATGGAACATGGCCATGGTATTTGCACAAACCTGTCAGACTCCATGTATTAGGTTCCAAAAAATGTTAACATAGTTCTCATTATTTACTGTCCTGCGCCTAGTCTCAACATTGTGTTCTTTTCTGCATGTCTGCTTTCAATCAACACTGTGTGTGTATGTGTGTGTGTGGGGGGGGGGGGGGGGGGGGGGGAGGGGGCGGGGTGAGTGTTACAATATCTATGGTATTTGGTGAATATACAATTTCCCCTTAATCTCAGCTCATCTGTTTTATAATCCGTTGAATTAATTCATTATTTGACCAGTCTCCACTTAATCTCGTCTCATTGTCACACTTCATGCTCTACGTTTCAGTGGAACCCGGCCAACATCCTGTTAACTACCAGGCAAACGAGAGGGGATGGGGGTGTACTGCTATAGGGGTGTTGGGGATGTGTATTTTCTAACGGGTTCGTTAGTACAGAATGTATTAAATTTGGTTAATTCACAAATTACAATCAGTCTCGCTAATCTGTTTGAAAATAAGTTTAATTCCAAACTGAAATGGTTTATATTATCAACACTCGTGGACAACAATTTTCAACAAATATCGGAGATTGGTTGAGGATTATTTTAACTTAGCTCTCTCCCTGTAGAGAGATGATGAACTCCTCTAAGAGTTCTTTTTCAATAGCACATTACGAGTTATCAAAACGATAACTTAGAAGCGGTTATGAATTGTATTCCGTGAAGCACAAGGGAAGAGAATCGGAAACTGTGAGGAGTTACTCTATAAGTAATCAGCTGTATTACAAGTTCTTGTGGCTCGGCTTTGAAGCAATGCACTCAGAATGGTCAAGTTTATTTTGTCCAATGCTTCATAATAATGGCGTTCACGATGCGTACGTAAATATCCCCATGAAAACATGGCGGTTAGGCAGTACAGAGAATACAGCGTTGATATTTATCGGGCTTGAAGGTAAGGAGATCCCATTATATACCGTAGGAAAGGTTACTAGAACACAACATCATCCAACACAAATCTGTAAATTCGGTTAGAATTACAGTTATCGACGTTATACAACACTCGACTTTTCATGGATTACTATTTACGGACAACGTAGTCTAGATCTTATACGATGTTAAACAGGACACATCCACTCTTGACTATTGTAAGGCGCCATTATAACTTGAATATAAAGACGAGTTAAGATGACAAAGGACAATTATACAGCGTGTTTCCGTGCTCTATCAGCCGAAGGGAGCTCGTTGTTATGGCTTGGCTGCCCTTGTTCTATACAGTGTCTATGTTGAAAATAGCTCATGCAACGTCTTCTTAGGAACGTGAGAATGTATGTTCAGTAATACTCAAATGTAAGCTTGCCTCATCGTTTTCGTGTTGTACATGACTAAATAGATCGAAAATATTAATTTGAACATCAGATGGTCTTATACATTCACCATGACTATGTGACGAGACAGCGAATTGAGTATCAATATGAATCCATGGCAGTTAAAGATTTTTTTCAAATAAATAACAAATACTTGTAATTAATTATGATTCTGCTTACCTTTGACCTTGGGCGTTCTGTCGACTGCATCCTAACAGATTTTCTAACAAATCAGCCGGAGGCGCCTTGTTTTATTATGATAAAACCCATAAAATCTATCGAATAAATCTCAGTTTCCCAAACCTCACAGACATAAGTAGTTCCTCGAAACCAACTATCCCACGCAGCTTTGGTGCCAGACCGAAAATGCCTTCACCATTAAAACCTTAGTCGCAAATGTGACTTCTATGGGCGCATGGAAGCACTTTCGTTTATATTCCTCTAGGCGCTGTTGTGGTAGGTGTACCACGTTGCGCGTCATATGGGAGGAGGGAGAACTATACCTCTTGGATTTCTGGATCCGTGCCACGACGCAGTCTTACCAGCTGGGGAGTTATTTATCGCATTAACTTGCGACTGACCTCAGAGGTTCACCTCTGTATGACGAATAGCAACAGCACTGTATTACCACGAAACTAACTGACTCCGTCACCTTCATGGCACTGATAGGTTTTACTTCAACGTAGCTCCGGTCGAACAGTGATATAAATACTCAGACGTCTTGTAGGGCTAACTTCAACGTAGCCATTGCATTACTGTGTATATGGAATGCAACCAGGGAAAGCTTTGGTAAAGTGCATATCACGTTAATCATAACTAGAGCATAAAGCTGGTCAGTAATTTCTTCTAATAAGGAAGCTAATTATTGACTTTCGAAGGAGATTCAGCGGCTGAGCTCACAAGCTTTTCTACATCCTTACACAACTGACATTAGACAACAACCGTGAAATACATCTTGCAAACGCCGGAATAAGGATCAGCCAGGATAAGTACAACCCCACCAAGCCAGCCCGCCGAGAATTCACTGGCCGACAAACATACTGCGCGTCATGAATGCGATCATATGACGTCATTGATGGCATATTACCATGAGAGATGCGATGATGGTGTTGTCAATATTGGCAGAAGATAACACAACTCTTACTCGTATACTCACATACTGACGTGCGTCCAGCCAACAAAGCGAGCCTTGTGCAACAGGAATCGCTCTAACCGTCAGCGCTAGTAGCAACAGTACCACGTACCAACACCACCAGCAGCAGCAGCTAGCAAAGTTCTACCGCCGACCACTTAGAAAGCCCCAGGTAGAGCTCGCTCCCCTTCAGTGCACGCGGAATGAGCAATAACACAACTTATATGCGTTCTATTTTAGTGTTCGATCTATTCTCAATGATGAGACATTGCCATGACTTCCAGGATGACTGTATGTATGCCATGGCTCGATAAATAAATTTCACCATTTAATATAAAATCTACCAGTATTGAAACTAAATAAAATGTATAATATTAATCGATTATCTCTCCAATCGTTTATAGCTGATGGTCAATGATCAGTGTATACATCAACAATGGCTGAAATCATTTGAATATGATTGAGATCATATTGCACGAAACCACCATGACTGTTTCATTTGAAATTTATCCGCAATTTTATCTAAATATTACCGCGGCGATGACCGGATAACTGTATCATTGGTTTGTTCGCCCCATAAACAAGCGTATCAATCTCTCCGTTCCCTAGGTTTTATTCTACCTATTTTGATTAGATGTTTGATAAATGTTAATTGGCTAGAAGTTTAACAAACGATTGTCCCCAGAATCCATTAATTATGGCACTTTGATTTGTCAAGTTTTCAAGGGCAACAACAAATATATACTCATTACGATAATCAATGATTTACAAAGATAACATCTTTGTGTGTGAAACTGCAGTGCATTTCAGCAATATGAAAGGAAGAGGCAAGGGCATATTAGCTTCCGGTGTTTTTTCGGAGATGTTCGTAGGAGCAGTAAGCTAGGCCTAGGAATAATTATTGAAATTAAGAACGTGAAATGTGAACAGGCAGTGATTCGGTAAATGTTTTGCCTGCATCGATTTGACCTCAGTGCGGACAGACTTATATGCAGGTGATGGGAACTGAAATAGGTCAAGGACATCATGGAGTCCACGAAGACATCAATCACATGACCCATCAGGGATGGTTGACTTACCTGGCTATGAGCCAACTATACAGACTGAACATAGATGTAACTCTAGTCTAACTGAAGCATTCTATGTTTTCTCTCGGCTAAGATGGGTTAATGCGTCGATATATTCGAGACAAACAATTATTTTTTCCCATAAAAATGACCCGCAATATTTTATAAGTTGGATTAGGGTTGGTGGTATTGATTACATTAATACATATAGATGTGAGACTTCATATGCTATCATATATAAATTGATAGCGAATGACAGGACATAAAAAGATTAATATCACCTATCCTTGGTGAAACATACATAAGCGCTCGTATGGCACTTTAAACCGGATGACAATTGTGTTGACTCCAGGGCGGTGTGCAACATTACCAGTAATTATTTTTGTCTGTCCAATTGAGCCAAGACACTTAATTGCTAGCCCGCTCATTCATGTCCGCCCTAGCCACCAGCGGTGAAATACCTTGCCTTAATGCGATCGTCGCTAGCTCATTAACACTTTCCTTAGTAGCATCAAGGTCTTCGAAGCATCCTAGGTATGGATGCTGTGACCTCATGTATTTTTATTATTGTGTACTATGTTTCTCTTTTGTACATAGTCTATCTTTTGTGTGTTTCTTTTATATTATTATTATGTCAGGGTGGTTCCAGCGGCGGTTTATCAGCCTTAGTTGGAGTCCTTATCGATTGTTAAATAGATCTGAATCTGAATCTCGAGGGTCAATCCTCGACGACCACGAATGTGATCAATACCGATTTAATTGTTTTCTACAAAATGACTATGAATGATAACTGTTATTTTGCGATTGCATCAGTAAAAATTTTTTTCAAGGCCCCCAAATGTCAGACATCAAATGTCATCTTGATAAGCAGTGCTATAGGCCCCACCTGTCCACTACTGTTAGAGTCAGCGTGGGGTCATTTGGGATTGAGACGTGGTCCCTTTTCGTGGCACAGCGAAGACGATGCTTTTGCAACAAACCACGCAGTCGAAATAAGTGTCACAAGGAGACGCCACTGCAGGTACTGTCCGCCCACACGTGTGATAATGTTTATTTCATCATAGATATTGACCAATCAGAAAGTCGAGAATATGAGTGATAAATGTGTGATGTTTAATGAATTTCGCTGAATTGTGCCACTACTTGCTGTTTAATGTTCGGGGAGTGGTTGATTCACTTCCACTCCAACATTGTTGTGTTAAACATTCCTTTTCGAACGAAGCATTAGCGCGATAGAAACCGTGTTTTCAGGTAACATTCTCTTTCATTCGATGGTTGTGGGCGATAATCGAGCAACTGCCGTTCCTCATCATCTCTTTCAACTGTGATGTAACTGAACAGCTATCCGTGGAAGGGAATACATTATTCAGCAAGTATTGCTTGTCACACTATAACACACAATGGAGCTTAAATTATTAAGTTAAAGTCTAAGTAAAGCTTGCACAGCGTTTTAATGGCATTGTTACTCCTGGTTAAGAATAAGATAGAAGATGGATGTTTAGCCTACCCGGTCCTATGTTACCTGGTTACTCCCACTGGGTTCGTTGGTTGCCTTCGTTACAGACTCACTCCAGTCAATCAGACACAATGACGAAACTGCATGCCGATTTTTAATTGCAGAGTACTTCCATCATTAAGAGGGCTAGATTACATTGTTTAACTGCATCTGATTTAGTGAATCCCGTAGGACTTGGCGCACGATAATAGTATCTTTCTTTACAAATTAAACATATCCAGATCAATATTTTATGTCACTGACACTCGTTTGAAACATTACCCTGGGTTGAACATAATGGGACCATTGGTTCTGTGGATAACCTTTGACCTGGGCTCATTCATGCAGACAAAATATTCGTGATTGTTTAAGTTTACTGTCCACAGATCCAAATGGATATATATTATATAAGAATCATAATGTCCCACAATTGTTGGCGACAGCAGAACGTTCCTCAATGCAAACACTGTCTTGTCCACTTCAACCATGACAGAGTAAACATTGACATCGGTGATGAAAGATGAGAACTCCATGAAGGAAGGTGCGCTATCAGTTGTGAGCCAGCATTGTTTCATGAACGAGGAACCCAATAAAACAGTCAAAAAGCCTAATGTGTTACATAACATAAATAAACAACACTTTCTGTAGCATCTGGTTGGTGCCCCAGGAAGAGAGTACATCATCAATATAAAATGATTGTCAGTCTCTTTGTCAAATAGTAGAGAAGAATCTCAGAAGTAGAAGAATTTTTTGATAAAATCCATCGGACATTTCAACACATGATCTATCATGCATGTGAAAATCAGGGAATTTACCTAAATTTATTTGCATCTTTGTCCTAAAATTCCTACACCCATGCCTACCCTCTTCACCGTCTACACTACGCAGAAAGCGCCTCACATGTACAATTACATATGCTTTCAGTGAATTCGGTCTTAATGCCAGCATCATGACCTACGTCATTGAGGGTTTGTACCTGGGAGGGCTAAGTGAGGCCTGTCAGAAGGATGACCTCATTGATAAGGGCATCACACACATTCTTACCATCGACAGGTGAGTGAGTCACTATACGGGTATTCTGATGTGTAACTTCTATGCTGTGATGTATGCTTTGTCAAGTCCATCCTGATACTTAAGCTCGTTAGATATTTGAGGATTGCTTTTCAATTTATCTTCTACTTTGAGCATTTGCTTGATATGAAATTCGGTTCATGTGCCCCATTCATCAACAGCGTGTTATGGTTTAATGTTTATGCTGCTGCTGCCACTGCTGCTGCTGCTACAGTCGCCCACTGACCGCATCCTATTACCAAGGATTCACCTACAAGTGTGTGTTAGCATTGGACATGGAGAACACTGATCTTCTGGCTCACTTTGATGAGTGTATCATGTTTATATCAGAAGGTCGTGCTTCAGGAGGAGTTCTGGTGCACTGGTGAGTGAGACAAATACTCTGATGGAAAACTGTTAAGGTTTTGTGGTGATTGGTATGAGAAAATATTTTTGTGGAACTTTGGCAATAAGTAGCTGATTAGTGCATCTAGTTTTGTAATGGTATGTAGAGAAGATATTTTGACCTGGTGAGAATTTACTTTGATGTGATATATAAAAGTTCTCTTGCTATGTTCAGCTATGCAGGTCAGTCACGGAGTGCAACTGCTGTGTTAGCTTACCTCATGCAGAAGCTGGACCTCACGTTGGATGATGCCTCCAGCATGGTACGGAGGCAGCGATCACAAATCAGGTCGGCAGCTTCTTCCAAGTAAACCTTGCTCTGTTTGTGTTAGATAGTTAACGTAAAGGCTGTGACTCTTTAAATTTTAAAAAAGCTCTCTGTATCAATCTTCTTATGAGTGTATGCCATTTATATGTATTATATTTTTTTATATATTTTTCTTATGTTTATATATCATGTATCTTTGAAGGATTATTTCAGCCTACCTTTTCAGCTCTACCCTCAACAACTGAGATATATTTAAAGTATGTTATTTATTGTGAGTATTTGGTATGTTTTGTCACAGACCTAATCCAGGATTTCAAGAACAGCTGGAGTTGTTCGAGTCCATGGGGAAGAAAGTCAACAAAAATGATAGTCTTTACAAAATATACCGTCTCCGCAACATTGCCAACAAAATACAAAGGGGTAGGCATGGAATACGAGGCCATGTTATAACTGTTGTTGTGACTTAATGGCATCCCTATTTCTTATTTTTGTTCAATATATTACGATCATGATTTATCGCTCTTTCTTAAAGAAGTGTGACGGTACACCATATGGTATTACATGAAGTAATCAGTATTTGTTTGCCGTGTTTCGTAGCCTCCGCCCACCAGGTGGCGCTTGATGAGGTCTGCTCAGCTGATCCAAGTCTCAAACCAGAACCCGGAACAGTCGTCTATAAATGCAAGAAGTGCAGGTAATGCCTGGAATAGCCTACCTCTGTCTTAAACCTATAATCTACAGTCTCCTCTTAAACTACTTTAACAAAAATGAATAACTGTCAGGGGTTTTTGTCAAGGGACTTCAGTCGACTGTTCTGTTCTTTTATCGATCCGTTTATCATAATGGATTCTTTCTCTCTCCTCTCTCACTGCTTGAATGGTAACTGAGAGAAAGTAATGGCCAGTGGCCAGTGCTAGCTGTGTAGTACTAAACCTGTTGTGACCTGGTTACAGACGAGCCTTGTTCCGCCAGTCAAGTATCCTGCCTCATGAGACAGGTATAGGTGATGCAGCGTTCGACTGGCGTGGTAAAGTCACCGCCTCAGACTCACACGCAGACAGTGTTTGCAGTAGCTCGCTGTTCATAGAACCCGTCCACTGGATGTCCCATGACTTGCACAACATGGAAGGGAAGGTGGGTGCTGCATGGATGAAGCTCGGTATGTAGTTCAACCTGATTGTGGATTGTTTGGCAAATTGCATTGTCTTTTCTTTTTTTCATTTGCAGTTACTTTGCCCCAAATGCGATGCTAAACTGGGTTCCTTCAACTGGATTGGTGAGTGATTAACTTGGCGATTAATGTGTCTTTTCACATTTCCTCCCCCTGTGGGTCCGGGGGTAGAATAGGCCTACTGTATCCTCCTGCTTGTCGTACGAGGTGACTAATAGGGGGCAACCTGTTGCGACTTGTGTTGGTGGACAATGGGTCCCTGTTGGTTGAGTGAAGTGGTCCTTGCAAGGACCCTGCAACACACCAATCTGGCCCGGATTTTGCCTAGACGAGAGACTGGAATGGCCTGGTCCAGTTTATCGGCTGGTGGTGACTTACTTGCCCTACGATAATCGTTTCCATTTTTATCTTTTCCATCTCCATTTTTTCCTAGAAGGTGGCTGCTTAATCAGGTCAATCTTATGAGTGTTGGTGTGCCGTTAAAACCCTATACTTACCTTACCTTTCCACATTCTCTCTAAGCTAGTATATGGTACGGTGTCATTATTGTTTTGCGGTATGTCCTTGCCTTGTTTGTTGAATACAGGGTTTTTATATTGAGGATCATAATTAAGAAATAAGACTTTTACCATGAGGTCATTGTTAGCCCCATGAGAAGTCTTATCAAGTCACGTTTGGTGTAGACGGTTGAACATGACTGATGACGTGCCCTTGATTGGTTTGTGTACAGGTGAGAGGTGCCCCTGTGGTACCTGGGTCATCCCTGCATTCCATATCCAATCCAGCAAAGTTGACAAGTGCCTGCCAAGGCTTCCGACCTCAGCTACACCCACCGTCAGCCTCTCCAAGCTCGCAATCAACGACGCTACTCATCAAAATCCCCTCGTTTCGCCCGTGAAGAAAGGCAAGACAAGTGGCCTGACGATGATGGCGACCCCAGACGGGGTCGAAGGTGCTACTACAGGTGCTCTTGACGGCAAGTGATCTCCTCGCCTCATACAGCTCCCTGCTTACAGATGCTCTGTGATTGGATTTGTCTTTCCTCTGGTCTTACGGGGACCTTGCGTGCAATCAGTCTGCTCCTGCTAGCATTGAGAATGATCTTACAATCCATTCCCTCGTCCTCCATACCGGCTGTGCCTGCCTTGCTGCCTATTGGTGATCCACTTCAGTTGTCTTCTTCACGTGAATAGGAGCCTTATAGTATTAAGAATGTAACTTTATGGTTATCACAAGGCTATTGGTATGTCCCTGACTGACACTGAGAGAGTATATTTCTCATCAGTCTGTGTGACTGCTGTGTTGGTGCTGAAATGAGTGCATGCTGTGTCGTACACAATCCCACTGAGTTGATCTCATTTGAGCTGGTGCAATATGTAACATACCTGAGGGGTGCTCTTCTTTCTCACCTGGTCTTGACCCATCTGTTATATGTTGTGGGGTGATGTGTTATCTGCTGGTGTGGCGAGTAATTGTTGTGTCGTGCGGTGAAGTCGGGTCCACATTCCGCTGACCTTAGCTGACCTTATTGCTTTGTGCTATGCATTCACGGTGCGTAGCTTCCTGGAGGATCCTTGCTTGCTATGAGCTCTAGTTTAAATTGTTTAGGATATTTCAGTGTCTTTATTATACACTAATAAAGCCATATAATGATGATTTTGTTTTACTTGTGTTTCCCCCGAGAGTATTATTGCAAACACAGCTAATTAGATGGACATGGAGCTGTCATGTAGTTAAGTTGATTGCCGTTCAGTCTCACCAAGATTTGATATTTTCCTTGTATGCAATTATATTATTCATAAACCTAAAATTCTTAGGGCATCTAACACTAAAAAAAGGATATTAATCTTCATGGTGGATGTAGTTTTTGCTACATCAAACTCGGTTTGCCATGTCTATGGCCTTCCTAGCCAAGGTAGCCTCTAGATTTCTCCACGGCTATCCACATAGCAGCATTAGCTGGGATAGATCGCATCATACAGGGAAGGTAGCCCCGATAAAACCGCTTCCAGCCTCCCTCTTTTTCATACAGCAACCTCGCGCAGTGACCAATAGACCGGAACTTGCGCTGGGCGCGATCCGATGAGTCTGACATCATAGCGGATTTGATGACGTCAGTTGGGTACGTTATGACCCAGTACATAAAGCCAGCCACTGCTCCCGAGAAGAGATGGACCCAGCCGGGCAAGTCGCGGAGGGAGCCGCCGTCCGGAATGTAGTAACCCCGCACCACCTCATTACAGCCTGCGACGCATTACCAAAGAATCTAATTAGTTAAAGCATTTGTTTTATCGTTAATAAAGGAATAGGTCAGCTACCCTAGCGATTGATTACCTAACTTGTCCATTCAGATTTTCCCTCTGATATTAAGGGGATCCCGC
Source organism: Urechis unicinctus (assembly GCA_034190875.2). NCBI lineage: Eukaryota > Metazoa > Annelida > Polychaeta > Xenopneusta > Urechidae > Urechis > Urechis unicinctus. The sequence continues at coordinate 17,985,405 of CM067352.1, read as the reverse complement.
GACATCCGTGAAGCTTTCGATGATGCTATAGCAAACTGTATTATCTCCAGGGGTGGGGGGTGGGGGGTTCTCTCCATGGAAAAGGGTAGGGGTGAGCCGCCATAGGAAACATAAACGGACCATATCTATCCCAAGCCAAAGTGAGAAAAGGGAGCCATTTACATAGCAAACCTCAGAAAAAAGACCCCAATACATATAACAAAATTAATGATCCCAAATCATATCAAGACCACCTCGAGGAGCTACAAGGGACCCATCCATTTACCGAACTAACGATTCAGAATGAAAAAGTACGTTTATTAAGCTTCGCAACTTTGCTGATACTGTGGTCCCTGGTTCGTAACGGCAAGTTAGTCAATTAAATAGCGGCCGCTTAATAAACAGATGTGTGACTCGGGTCCGGGTGTTTCATATTAAAGGGAAACTAAATCGTTTTTAACAAGTTTGAGAAAGCTAGTTTCTAACGCTGCTTGGGACATAAAATTATTTTGCGAAGTCATTTGGTGTCGCGGCAGCCGCTGTTATAAGATGTTACAGATTACCAACACATATATAGTCCAAAAAAGAAACCCCATATTTTTTGGAAAAGCCGACCTACGTTTATCAGTTTCGACGCGCAATCCGTCGACTTTTTAAACGCAATGAGTGTGAGAACGATGATCATTTGGAAGAAAGTTATTAGTATATATATATTGATGATATGAACATGAAACAGAGAAATATCAGATTACTATCGATGTTAATACGCCTACCAAAGGCTATGGAGAATGAGGGGACGTTTCTGAAGAGTGTTGCATCCAGTCCTTGATACATCCCCCGAACGCCATGGTGACGCGCGATACGGTAGCCGGCCTGGAAGACGTTTGTGTATTGCACCGAGTGACCTGCTTTAGAGCGCAATATCTGCACCTGGACTTTGGTCTTGAACTGGTTAACCAAAAAACACAGGTTATTATGACGTAATAAATAAAGTTGAACGTAAATAGCTTGTGTATATGCTCATGTATACATGTATATGTATATATATATATATTATATATATATATATATATATATATATATATATATATATATATATATATATATATATATATATATATATATATATATATATATATATATGTTTATATATATACTTGTGTATATTTATGTGCCCGTGACCTCCCCATGCATCACTCGAGTGCCCTCATATTCTGAACGCGCTAATCTTCAAACATGTACAAACTCACAAATTATTTTGCCACTTGCTTATTTCAGTGGACATTTCTCTCACGTTTGTCCTCTGACCCTCGATCTAGATAAAGTGCCCTTATTAAGGGTGCAATTCGTCAAAAATCAGTCAAATTCGATTTTCTAATCTTCAAACGTAAAACAGCTAGTACAAATCAGTAGCAAACATCGGACTTGCTTATCGATTCCATTGGAAACTTCTCTTATTTACATAAGTTGCCCATCACAACACACGAGTAAGCAGGGTCCTGGCTAATAATGTTCGTGTTATATTCACCAGATCAATGGGACACTCCACAAATGACACGAACAGGCCTGTGTACAGTCCACAGAGGAAATACTCTGCCTGACTGAGTCTCTGATGCGGCCGCTCATCTTGGCCTAGGAGAGTGGTTACCTGGAATATGAAGATGTAAACCATATATCCCCACTGGTTGCTTGAGTAATTCAAGTGTATGACTAAGCTGCGTTGAGTAAACTTTACTTTTGATTCCTTATTGGTGCAGAATCACCGCTGTAACCAGATGACTGGCATTAACGTGGAAATTACCTGGTAGTATGATGAGTACATGGTCGCTCTGAAGAACATCTGACCGGCCAGCGGCGAACCTGTTCATAGCATACACGAATGTACCCGCCGTATGCATCTGTGTCAGAAACTGCTGCCGTTTAGAGGAAGGAAGGGGGAGGGGGTGTGAGAACAAGAAAGACGGAGATAGGGTGGTATGAATGGTAGAGAGACAGAGAGACAGAGAGATACAAGCAGACAGAGAGAGAGAGAGAGAGGGAGGTTAGAGAGCCAAAGATAGGAAGAGAGAGAGAGAGAGATGCAGGCACAGAGAGAGAGAGGGATAAGAGAGAGCCAGAGAGAGATAGATAAAGAGAAAGAGAGAGAGAGAGAGAGAGAAAGAGAGACAGACAGAGAGAGAGAGAGACAGAGAGAGATACAGGCAGACAGAGAGGGAGGGAGAAGAAAGAACCAGATATAGGAAGAGAGAGAGAGAGAGGAGAGAAAGGGAGAAAGAGAGTTAGTTGGGATGGGGGGTTAGGGGGAGTGGGTGGATATACACATACCTAGATAGAGAGAGTGAGAGTTAGTTGGGATGGGGGGTTAGGGGGAGTGAGTGGATATACACAAACCTAGATAGAGAAAGAGAGAGAGAGGAGAGAGTGAGTGAGTGGTGAGGGAGTAGGGGAGTGGGGGAAGGGTAAAACAAAAGTCAAGGCAGAGAGAGAGAGAGAATATGGAGAGAGCTACGCATACCCACGCCCTTGTAGAGGCCTCCTACACCTTCCCATTTGAGAGTCTTCCAGAAGCAGTCGACCACACCCCTGTAGACAGGCGGATTGGTGGGCTGTGTTTGTAGGCGTACCTTGAGGGTGTCAAATGGATGTCCCACGAGGCAACTGGCTACTCCACCTGCTGTACCAGATACTCCATTCTTCAAGGTCCGAGTTCCGAATGAGCTGTTCCTCATGGTGTCATGAAATGCCACGTTCCCGTGGAGTGCTTTGTCAATTCACGCCATGATCATTGACAAACGTGTCGGGGTTATGTCAAGATTAGTGGATGTATCAAAGTCTAGAGTACACGAATTCAGTCTCTGATGAGATTATTTGTGATCTAACAATAGTCAGCGGGCATGTTAATGTTTTATTTATCAGCGAGGCAGTTCAGATCAACGTACTCTATACATTTATGCAGCCCGCTGGGTGAAGCGATGCATGAAGTGCTTGTTATGCATCCAAAGTTATTATACATCTTTGTAAAGACCGGAAGCATATCGGTAAACACCTTGTTTCCTGCCGCTTGGTTGTTGCTGATATGTGATAAAACATTTTATCTGTATATCTCAAAGTGAGATATGTTTTTAGTGTTGGTTAAGAATTGATGTAGAAAGCGCGTTGTTAAAAACTGTCAACGTTTTGCGTTAGGTTGTCAATGATAACCCGCTGTATCATGAACAGGCAAACACTATCATTATTACGACTTCGGTAGTCAACAATATTATACATCAGACAAAGCGGTCTACACAAAATATAATATAAAATGTTCAAGATGATTTGTGATTGAATATTATTTTTTTTTTATTGATAATCAATCAATAGAATAATGATCACATTGGAACTTGCATTGCTTCTACTAAGCTAATTTATCCATTCAATATTTCAATATGTATAACAAGCACAAGCAGCATGATGTAAGGTTCACTTCTTAGATAAATAATTGGTCGTAATTGTACAGAAACAAGTACATATATTTCACATTGAACTTTATTGTGGAAATTCTCTGAAATTGCCTTAAAACCCCGATGATTCGTATCACGATTCTTGTACCTCCCGCTTTCCTTGCCCCGAGAATCTCAGGCATATTGTCATGAATGACCCTCAAGCCGTGTAGATATTTTAGTGATTTCTTCGTTTATAAAGCTCAATTTAAATCGATGTTAGAATTTCAAAAATAGGGTTTCAAGTGAATTCCTCAATTCATTAATGAGGCAAAGGAGAAATACTTCACATAGAAACACTGGCACTCGGTTTCCGATGTGGAGTTTCCGAGCGGCTCGATCTATGTCAAACAATATATTTTGTTGTCACATATAGATCTTTACAGAATATACTACTGTTATATATGGGTGTATAGCTGTTCGGCGCTCGGGACCCTGACTTCGAGAACCGCGCGCCAATGTACGTATAGCAGTCAGACAGAAACCGGTCGCATGTGCCACGCCCATAACGCAGAGCTTAACGCGCTCATGCATGACGTCTATGAGAACTCCGGGTCCTCGCTATTTAAAGACTCAGGTCAAACACACAGGTCACGAGAACGGAGAATTCATTGCGGACTTAAACGTCGTGCTTTACACGTGTACTCCTCGGGTCCTCACAGAGCGCATCTGTGTCCCATTCATATCTCAGAGAAGGAAATAAGAGTAATTGTTTGGCGTGACGCGCTTCATTTGGAAATAATTTCAGAAGACTTCATATATTTCTGCATCAAGAGTGAGTGATCGTGTTTAGTGAACTTGATATAAACTAGGGATGGCATAGACAACGCTGGGTTCCGCATGATAAAACACACCGGAAAAAACAACACGGGGTAGAACAAACGCACCTTGAAGCAAAATCAATCAACAGTCGGTGTGACATTGTGACATATAGTTGTTGATTGATCCATGTGTTTTGTATCTTTAAATGAGTCGGATATCAAAAAGTGAACTGATGACTTCAATGATTTTGGATGTTCACCTTGTATTTGTCAGCTTCTTTCAGGATATTCTTCATGGAGCATAAAACCCATCAGTGGTGATGAACAGTTCAATATTTATTTGTATAAAAACAGACTCTAATGCCAAGTAGGTACTAGTTGCAAGGTCTAGCTAAGTTAAACTGTGATCAGATGTTTGTTTTAGGGCAATAGCAGAGGCAATTATGTTAGTGGTTCATTGACAAACACGGCGCTGGTCGGGAGGGTCTCGCCCCATGTCTGTATATCTACGATTGAATCGCAATGTTGTGGTAGAAAACCAAATAAATCCCCGCGCAATGGACGACTCGCCGATCGCTGTCGAAGTCAAATACGGTCCTGTAGTAGTAGTAGTTCGATGGGTAGGGTTTGCTCATATTTGATTTATTCGTCGCCATGGTAACAATTTGCTGTGGGATTTGTCGTCGTTACCAACAAAATCGCCCACGGTGAAGTTGGTAGTTCACGCTCTCTTAATGTGCCAGTGCTTTCTGTTGACAGGGTCCGCGTCAGGATGCTAGATTTGTAGAAAGAATGAATTAGCTCGCACCGGTCAAAAAAAAGTCCCTTTCTTGACCAGAACGTCCATATTTCACCAACTGACAGCATGGCCCGAATTCGGTTTGGAGGTAATGTGGTGGAGTTCTCACCGAGACAAGTTTGGAGTCTACTCTTTGTTTCTTTATTCCTGCTTTCTCTCACTTACTTCATGTCGAACATTGAGCCGAATTACGAAGAATTAGCCAACCTGGAAGAGAAAGACATCGAGAAACTAGGACGGTTTCCTGAAAGTAACCCCGTTGTCGAGGTAAAAGGATATAAATTTGACTCAAAATTAAAGAAAGTGGACTTGAATTTGATACCGATAAAGGACACAGAAGCTACAAGAATAGCCCAAGACGTGAAGAAGAAGGAGGTAGACGCAATATCGCCCTGGCCGAAAGATATCGCCAAGAGTTGGCGACAGGAAGATTACTTGGCGCGCGCGGCAGGACACAATGTTGTTGCCATGGCTATGAACGCTATAGAGGGCCAGCGTGATTACATACGAGAGGTTCAACGGAACCTGATTCGTACTCAGAACAGAGCACCCGATTCAAGGTATAATATCAACGTCACCTTAAGTGACCACCTCTCGCTCGACCGACCCATCCCAGACACCAGACCCCCAATATGCCAGCACTTCGTGTACGATCACAATGACCTCCCTACAGCGACCGTAATCATACCCTTCTATAACGAAGCGCTGACCATGCTCCTCCGTACAATTCACAGTCTACTGAATCGTACACCCGATCAGCTGCTGGATAAAATCATCCTCGTGGATGACAAGAGCACAGATCCTTGGCTCGGAGACAATCTGGTGCGCTATCTGAACCTTCTTCCAAAGGTGGAGCTTGTGAGGAATGAGAAGAGAGTTGGTTTAATAGTGTCTAGAATGAAAGGTGCCCGTCTTGCTGAATCACCAGTCATCATCTTTCTCGACGCACACACGGAAGCTAACGAAGGCTGGATACTTCCGCTCCTCGACGAAATTCATCGGCACCCCAACGCCGTCTACCAGCCTTACGTCGACGCCATCGACACCATGACGCTAGCTTATGGTCATGGCGGAAGCTACCACAAGGGCTCGTTCAGCTGGGACCTCAGGTAAAGTGGAATGCTTCCATTTGCAAATTAGCTCAGTTCTGTTACCTTTATATATATTGTATACATTTCCTTCATGATGGTATCTTTTTTGATATGACAGGTACACGTGGTTGAAGGTAGCCGATCACGAGCAGCAGGCCGCACTGGAGGCTGGACATCCTTTCTTCTCACCCACCCTCGTCGGCTGCGCCATCGCCGTCCAAAGGGAATACTTCTTCCACATCGGTGCTTTTGATGAAGGTTTGAAGATCTGGGGCGGCGAGAACACGGAACTTGGCTTCCGCGTGTGGCAATGTGGGGGCAAGGTCACAACTGTCACGTGCTCTAGAGTTGGTCACGTGTTCAAGGAATTCCCTTACAAGTTTGACGGGGACAAAGAAGAAACCGTCCAGAAGAATCTGATACGCGTTGCGGAAACGTGGATGGATGGAATGCGAAAATACTTTTATGCTTCAACGAGAGTTTTCGAGTTTAAACGTGCAGAACTCAACGCAGAGGAGTTGGCATCCTTGGAAGAAAGAAAAGCATTGCGTAAAAATCTCAAGTGCAAGAATTTCGAATGGTACATGTATAACGTGATACCGGAAGTGGATATTCCACCATCAGATGCGACCTTTTACGGTGAAATTATGAATCTTCACACGAAAGCATGTTGGGAAATATCCGAGGATTATTTTGTAGGAATGACTTACATATGTTACGGACATAAAATTATTCCCAAGAATAATTTCGCATTAACAAAAGATGGCTTGTTGCGCTACCGTGATAAATGTGTCAAGGCTTCTCCTCCATATCCCGCCTTGAAGCTTTCAGAATGTCCCAAGGCAGAAGACAAAGAAACCCACGGAGTTTGGGAAGTTATCAAACAAGGTCACGTGCACGGTCAGTTGCAGTTTCGTTGGAGAAACGAAAAAGGGGTCCTTGAGTTCTTCTGCTTAGTACAAGTAACTAATGTTCTGCGTGAACATTACCACGACCAAATGCCACAGCTCTCAACTTGTGATAAAGACAATATATATCAGACCTGGGGATTCACTTACTACTTTGACTGGGATAGAGTGCCCAAGGAGATCTTAGCCATATAAGTGAAGTGCGCAGAACCATTTAGTTCATTCTGTTGATGTTCTTACGCTGGAAGCAGAACTCCCAGGCTAGAATGCAATTTATATTTTTTAATGAAAAAATACGGTTTCTGAAAATGTTTGTTATGTATGACGAAATAAAATAAGATGACCCACTGCTTCTCACTTTGTTTTTCATACCTTTTGATAAGATGGCCCACTGCTTCTCTCTTGTTTTCCATACCTATTAATAAGATGGCCCACTGCTTCTCACTTTGTTTTCCATACCTATTATAAGATGGCCCACGTGCTTCTCACTTTGTTTTCCATACCTATTAATAAGATGGCCCACTGCTTCTCACTTTGTTTTCCATACCTATTAATAAGACGGCCCACTGCTTCTCACTTTGTTTTCCATACCTATTAATAAGATGGCCCACTGCTTCTCAGTTTTTCATACCTATTAATAAGATGGCCCACTTCTTCTCACTTTGTTTTCCATGCCTTTTCGATCTTATCTGGTGATTATGTAAGTAAATTTTGACATAGGATGATCAAAAGGCTTTGTCAGGAATAGGAATATTAAAAGTATCACTCTCTGTAGGTACATTTAATCATTCTGGACCATGTGGTAGGTCATTCCTAATGAGGTCAGATACGATCAACATGACCTTGAGGCGTGGAGCAAGGACAGTGTAGGCTTCTTCGGGCGTATTTCTCTGTACCTGGTTTGAGATCAGGGTATCGACGGACCTTATTAAGCGCTCAGAGAAACCGGATCAAATCGTTTTATGGTACAGTATCTAGAAATCATAAAATTTTACAAGTGAAACTTTTCAAGGGTCCAATTGAGGTAACCGTGACGGAATACGAATAGATCGCGCAACTATGTTGCTACTTTTGGTATTCTGAGGGGGAAATCCGGATGTTATGTTTGGTGTTCTGACACGGTGGATGTCCCATAGGACAGTGAAACCGGGCGCTACTTTGTTGTTTGGCTGCTAAGTGAATAAAGCAAGAATACATCATCTGCAAGGTTACAACTGGCGACGAGGTTAGTAAATCAAAGTGCGTTTAATTTCACGTCTGACAAACGTCGAGTTCAGCACAACTAAACAAAATCACCGCCCAGCCGGGCTCGTCAACGCAGTCAAAAACAAAACCGCTCGGCACATAAATTAAGACATTGTTTCCCTGCATTGTTCTTCAAAATGGCAGAAGGCTTCCCAACTTGCCCGCATCAGAGTTCACGATGAAGGGAGTGTAGACAAAGAGTTTAAAGCCATGCTAAGAGCAATCAATCCGTCAAGCTGAGTGTGATGAGTTTTATGACACGTTTATCCTAAGTGCAAGCTAGCATCCCCGCACCATACATGTACATCTCTTATGTCAATATCTATTTGCGAAGTAAAAATCATCTACGTATGACCTTTGACCTCTGAATGTGTTTATGACATTGACCTTGAATGTTACAGCAACAAAGTTGTTTAGGAATCTTTGAATCTGGTTCATTTTGGCGGCACATTTGTAAGAATGTTTTATATACACCAGGTAGCCTTTTGACCTTATATTAGATATTTATCCGCCACTTTGAACTTATTTAAAATGTCACATCCATATTGTGTCAATATCATACATTTTGGGATGGCATATTTATTATAAAGCAATCTAGCATCCTCAAATTACACATGGACTCCTCTTATTTTAATGGCTCCTAGCAAACTGCAAATCAGTGCAGCATGACCTTTGATCCCTGAGTTACCAACAATATATTGTACATGTAAACCCACTGGGATATAAAATTTAGTGACATATCCTTCTTAAACAAGCTAGCATCCCCAAATTATATTGTTGGCTGCTCTTTGTGCAGTTAAAAGAGCCCTGCATGACTTTTGACCTTTGATAAAAGACTGAAGAATCTCTTGAACAATGTTTACCCTATGGGGAAATTGGAACTGCTGTTTCTAAGCAACCATAATACCTATTGTCATTTCTTTCAGGATAATTTGAAATGTAGCTGGTCGTTTGATTGGATAGGTTATCCATGACCATGACATAAATTCCAAGGTCACCCTGTAATAAGGATTATGTGGCACATTCATGTGGCATATTTTAAATATGCATACCAATACATTTTAGCACATGCTTCTCTTGTGTGGTTCAATTATCCATGTGATGGAAATTGAGGGTTCTATAACTCTTTAAAGTGAACCATTGAATACAATGTAAATCTATAAACGTTATAACCAAGTGTTGTCATAACGTTTAGTTTGTAATCTTGTCAAAAGTTGAATAGTTTTAAGATCTGTTGGCCTCTTGTAATCAAATTTGACAACCGGTTGATGTTTTCTTAGTAGATGGATTATCAGTAATCACACACACAAATGAACACCTGTTTTTATCGATTTATACAACCGTGCCCGCACAAGTCTTTATTTGTAATAAAGATCTCTATCACACAATAAAACCTGGACTTTCAGTCACCAAAAACAATTGACTTCAACGAAAATTCAATGACCAAATAACATGCCCAGTGTCATTTCTACTGACATGGATGCAAATTAACACCGGTATAAAGAACACAGTGTTTGAAATGTATTCCAGAATCACTTCATCACAATTGATTCTAGACATGCTAATTCAATTGATTGGAAAAGTTGTAGGATCATTATAAAAAATCGCAGAGCAACAAAATGATCATAATTATGATGATGTGAAGTGGAAAAACGTCTTATTATATTAACCTGTGAACTGTTCACAATTTGAGGTTCCTCATATTAAACTGTGTAGTAATTCAGTGCTAAACAAGCTGTCTGATGCAGTGAATCATGGAGACAACACAATCAGCACAAAAAAATGGCACAGATCTTGTCAAAAAGTGACACAAAAAATACCCCATAATTAATGGTGACTGATATATTTATCAAAACCTAATGCAGTTTGCAATATGATCCACATTTGAACTTATGATCATAAACATTATAATATCTAGACAACAAACAAGTCTGAAAGTAATCACACAGGTTAGGAATTTGTCTGTGCATGATTGGTTACCTGGGTTACAATGATAAACAAATAGCACTGGTACACAGCAAGTCGTCAGAACAAAAAGGTGAGATAAACATCAAACAAACATGGACAGAATATAAATTAAATTATTAGCAGGCCTGACAGAGAATTGATAACCCAAAGTCGACTCACTAATACTCGGTAAGCCTGGTTTGTCTGAACCGATATGTTCAGCAAAAAACACGCTACATTCAGCACCACACGAGTATTGCGGTTAGTACGGATACCCTCCTCACATGCGGCCATCATACCCCTGATGCTTCATCTGTAGGAAACGAGTGTTAAGTCGGTCAAAATCGAGTGTAGAAGCTGCTCCCGATTCCCCTCCGTACATACTGCTCGGTATTGATCTCAGCGGACACTGGGCCTCATGTCTGTCATAACAAAACACCATCACATCATATCAGTAGCCCTGCCATTAATTCAAAGATGGAGTACTCAATATGAAACACCTTATTGATTTAAAGAACAGTAAATGCTCACTTGGGCTTTTGCTGCCGTGATTCTGTTATTAGTTTCGAGAGCTTGCGATTAGATGTCATTTCCTCGGGCAATCTGCCATCCAATGTACGACTGTTCAGATCCACATAGACTTCTCCCTGGGAAGCATATCATACATTAACCTTTCTACTCAATGCATGGAATTAAAAAAGCTAAGTGTGGCCCTAAAATTTGCCTCAGTTGTCCATCTGTTCTTGACAGCATCAACAATGACACCTAATCAATTGATATGAATATAGGTGACTCATGTCAACAGTACACAGTGTACTTACCACTAATTTAGCCACACATTTTTTTCTAGCCAGTTTGCATGCAAGGTGAATTGGGCTGAGGCCGTGGTTGTCCTGGATGTTGACCCCAGAGACATCATACTGAAGCAGGTCCTCCAACATGAGTACATTGTCCGCGTTCTGCACGAGACGATGGTAGACGGTGGCGCCATCTCTTGGATTGACAGCGCACAGGTGATTGACATTTTTGTCTGCACAAATCATGCAATGATTGAGTTATGGGTTGTTATAACCATTTGTGAGTAACACATAAGCTGACATTGGTTGTATGTTATGGTTGGAGGGGGGGGGGGGTTGTACCTTGGTCGTAGATAGATCCCTGAGAGATGCGAGTAATGTGGTTCATAAAAGCTGGAATATTGCTGGACTCCTCGTCGGTCATCGGTAATGATTCGGTGAAACTGGAACAAACCCGACCTTAGCAGAAACAGCAGCACTGCTACACTGCCAAGCAGTTATGTTTTGATGGAAACAGTTGTAGTATGTTATAAATGAGCAAATCTAACCTTGAGTATTGCCGTTGTTTTGGCACAGAAGACTCATTGGGGTTTATTACAGGTGCACTTGATGACCTCAGCATGACCTGAGCACCCTGTCCCTCCATTTGACCTGGATTATCATAATTTATTCTGTCTGGCTTCTCATTGGTCACCATTGCCATTTTGTTACGGGAACCTCTACTGGATGTGGAGGAATTTCCACCAATGGTAATCCTTGCTTTTGATAACTGGCCAGTGGGCTGATTTCCTGAGATTTGATTGGCTGTTGCTTCATCAGTAATAACTGTGCATGGCTGAGTAGATATTGTATTGGGGCCATCCAGTTCAGTTCCAGAGTCTGTGTCATATTCATACCTATACACAAACATATCTATCAATACATATTAATCAAAACAAAGTTTAACATTAAAAACAGTCATTAAGGGCAGACTTTAAGAGTTATTTCAAACAGGTTTTGAGTCATTCAATACAGACTTCGAGTCATTCTATACAGAATTAGAGCCATTAAATACAGACTTAAAGTCATTCAATACAGACTTAGAGCCATTCAATACAGACTTTGTAAGTGAGGCGAAGCTATCGGATGCTGACAAGGTGTAGGTAGCAGACAGGAGTAAAAATCGCACAATGTTCTGTTTCCCCAAGAGACAGGCTAACATGAGGGGTGTGTCTCCAACATCACTACGCAGGTTGTGATCAAAGCGTTCCTGTGCAGTACAGTGCAGAATGTAATAAGTGAAGAAGCACTCGCGCAACACAGTAGAAAAAGTACATTCTATTTTAAAGAATGGCTTACACACACACACACACACACACATATATATATATATATATATATATATATATATATATATATATATATATATATATATATATATATATATATATATATATATATATATATACTGTGTTTTGCAATGACACATATGAAGGAAATACACTTCTGTTATATACCATCCACTGCCTATAAAATGGCCCACCATAAAGACTGTCTTGAGGTAGTCGATTGATGTCTTGGATGTCTTGGTGCTGATAGCCTGCATCACCTGCTGTGTGTGTTTATGGCGCTCAATCTCAATCAGGTACTGTATTCCCTGATACTGGGTACAGCTGTAGAGGCGACCGGGCTGCATCATTACAGCAGTGGAGGCGCCATACTCCATCAGCTTCCTCACCACACCTATGTATCCTAAACAAGCAACACTGATCTTCATCAGCTGGATGTTGCCATTGAACTGCATTATATCATAGCTCGAGGTATCAATTCTAAGCCTGCACATGGGTATTGTAGATCAACCTCTGACAAATAAATCAACCATAATGAAACCTCTACATCTTCGGGAAGCTGCAATAGCATCACAACCATCCTCATCCATCACAATCAAGGTCACATCCAAAAACAATTTTCTGAGTTGTCTTTAACAACAATGACATTCAATTTCATGATAAGCTGCATGGTATCAGTGATGATGAAAGTGGAAGGTAAGATGAGATGGCTTGGCAAGGTTACATTTCACTAACATGATGTGAAGCAGTATATATCATAATGCTCGCTAACACTACATATCATAATGCTCGCTAACACTACATATCATAATGCTCGCTAACACTATACATCATAATGCTCGCTAACACTACATATCATAATGCTCGCTAACACCCACCACGTTCAGCAGCCATGACCAGGGGGGTCTGGTGTTTCACATTGAGGGCATTCACTATTTTACTGAGTGACCTGTCGTAGCTTTTACAGGGGCCTTCAGGACTCAAGAGCTCTAGGAGGTGGGTCACGATGTGGATGTATCCCCGGGCACTCGCCAGGTGGAGCAGTGTGTTTTGAGATGGCGTGTGGACTCGTCTATAATCTCCCCCATGCTGCACACACCGCAAACCAGCATCATAGCGTTGCCATATTATCATAACGTGTATATACAATTGACCGTGATAACACATGATAACATAGAGTGATGACTCACGTTACACAGTTCAGGACAAGTCTGACTTGCATAACGCTACGATAATAACCAGGATATTTGAATCTTATAAAATCAGATAATTTCTTATTTTCAATCACTGATAAATAGTTATAACACACAACTATTAGTTTATCGTGTCACAAATCAATGATGTCATGCAGTTACCTGTATCAGCAGACACACAACATCATAATGTCCATTCTCCACGGCTAAAGATAAAGGCCAATCTCCACCGGAGCACTACAGCCAGGTAAAATATTTTCCATTTACTTTTACCCATTCACAATACAAATAAAATTGACCTTAAATGATATAGGATATCAATATTCTATCGTCTAATTAACACAATTCAGTATCCAGTTGTAATCTGATATCATTGATTTAGGGATTGCATCGAGTCAGCCATTTGATCAACCTTTGCCATGGAGAACTATATTTCGATTTTGCAAGCTATATAAGGCATCATGGTCTAAATCCGTTTAAAATTTGACAAGGTTGTAACATTTTCCCATCTCTTACTCCCTCATCCGACAAACCCCCAGCCTCAACAATTCCCCAGCAACACACAATTTTCTTTAACTTGACACTTGGAGATTAACTCACTGTAGGACTGACATTATCTCCCTCTTCCAGAATACAGTACAGTCTCTGGGCATCACCATTGACAGCACATTCAAACAGCGCTGGTGTGACAAGCTCCGTCTGACGTCGGGTGATGGCGCCATGAAGGAGGTCCTTGAGCTGTGCCGAGATTGATAGATGCAGAGCGGCCTGTAAGCCCTGTTGTTAATCATACAATCAATGTTGTTAATCAGGTCTTCAATCACGGGATCATTCATAGATTGGTCTCATTCTAACAATCATCATATGAAATGTCAATCAGATTAAAATAAGGAAATGTTAATTATTGATTCATTAGTTAGCTACCAAAGAGTGTGTTACGTGGCTTACCACGAGGGATGAGGTGTGTTGGATCAAGGCACACACAGTGGTTGTATGCTGGGACTTGACCGCAATGTGGAGGGCTAACTCTCCAGTGATGGTGCGTAAGGATGCCAGGGCACCGTGTCTGAAGAAGTCAGTCACCACACTGAATATTATGATAGCAACAAATGTGCAAAGGAATGTAATGAGAGTATAAAAGATAAAAGAGAGGGTTATGGAAAGAGAGAGAGAGAGAGAGAGAGAGAGAGAGATGCAGACAATAAAATGCAAGATGCAGATGATGCAGCCTCACTTGAGCAGACATTCCACTGCCTCAGTGTGGCCCTCGTGTGCTGCCATGCACAGGGCTGTCTCCAGTGTCTGATCACACAGCCAGTCAAGTCTGATGATGACACAGTAACATAAATGTAGAAACGAAAACAAATACAGGAGGTCATAGAAGCACTTTAACAGAGGCAGTAATTTGGAATTCATCGCCGTCACAAACCTCCATGTGTTGTGCGTTGATCGGGGCTTTGGGGAAGGCGAGGAGACTCCGGAGAGATGCGACGGAGTTATTCCTGGCAGCTATCATGATGAGTGTGTAACCTCTTCTGTCAATGCTACATATGTCTGTCTTCCTCACATCATCAATGCTTAGGTTGTCCTGCATGTCAAACATATGGTAGTTGAATCAAAGGTGTGAATTTTTAATGATGGCATAACAATGTGAGAGGATTCATGGGCAGCTGTTATGGGAATGTTCAACAGTCACCAAAATTCTGGGATGGCAGTAGCTCTTTCAAGTGAATTAGGAATACCTGCTGAATCAAGCTGGTCAACATCCACATCCGTTGTTCTCTTTTGATGGCAATCACCTGGCAACAGTCGTCATGGCAACACAATGCGGCTATATCATCGGCACGGCAACCCTGCTTATCCTCCACATTCACGTCAGCTCCTCGCTTGACCAGAGTACTGAGGCAAACAGAAAACTCCCATCAATAAACGGATTATGATTTAATGAAGGGGATCCCTATCAGGAGAGATGTCATACCCCAAATTCATTGAACAAATCCAAGTTTTCCCTTGTCATGTAAGTTACCTTGTTGATTCAAAGTGGTTGTTTTGGCATGCGTAATGAAGGGCGGTCCACCCAGTGTCCTCATGAGTGATGTTAGGATCAGAACCAAACATGCACAACATACTCTGTAACATGCAATACTCAATTTCTAAAGTACTAGTTCAGTTGGGTATCTATACTTTTGTGTTCATGAGGTATATCAGCCCAGTTGAGAACCAGCAATTGTCCACCAACCTCCAATATAGCTATGATCTAGTGTTTAGGGGAGTGGTGTGAAATATTTACAATGCATTCTCACATAACATGCGCATCATGCTCTGTAACATGCACGTGTTACCCAACACTAGTTCAGTTGGGTATCTATATTTTGTGTTCGAAGTTCAAGATATATCAGCCCAATTGACAACCACCAACCCTCAATAGAGCTATGATCTAGTGTTTAGGGGAGTGGTGTGACATATACAAGGAAGTCTTACATAACAAATATTATCTACAGTGGAGTGGTGTGAAATAAACAAGGCATTCTCACATCAACAAAGATGGGATCTTGTGGATTGAGTACCACAGCCATCATGAGGCAGGTCATACCGTGAGATCCTGGAATGTCCAATGTGGCATTGTATGTCTTGTGTAGCATGTACAACAAAGGCAGCCCAGCTATACCTGTACATTATTAATAAATGGGGAGGTTTATTGTACATCAAAGCAATATTTTCTTGAATGTAAACAATGAAACAGAGGTATGAGTGCCATTTTAGACATAATTCACCAGTGTGTCTATTCCGTCACCTTGCTGTGCTGCAACGTGGATGAGTAAATCATTGTTCGAATCTCGCTCCGTGTTTATATCAAAGCCGGTAGTCTGTAAAAAATAATAAAGCGGTTTCAGCTTCATCGTAAATGACAATATTCTGGGTGTAATTGCATCATCAATTGGTAATGTGATATTCAAGCTTTACGGTGACCTACTTGTAACATAACAAGGAGATCATCCATGTGTTTGGGGTCACGTGCTGATGTGAATATCAATTGTTTCAATGACGCAGTAACAGGCGTAAGACTACACTGCCCTGCTTGGGCCTGGGCTGCCAGAGGGTCTGTAGCCTCATGAGGGTTTCCTGACACCAATACATCATGGGCTTTGTACTTCACGGGTAGGGCTTCATAGATTTTTCGAGAATAGCAAACCTGATCAGCTGTTCTACCTGCAGTATGTGATAATGGTTGAATTAACCTGAGAATGGCAAGTGTTGTAATCATATATTATGCTTGAATCTGCTAACCACCTTGTTTGTCTTGTATGCCAGGATTGATGCCAGATGCAGCGAGGAATATGGAAGCTTGCATGTTTTGGCGCACGCAGGCTTTGTGCAAGAGCTGCCCATCTTCTCCGTGCAAGTTGATGTCTATAAATAGAACATCAAGACACATATCTACAAGCAACTACCCGGAAGGATAACCTCAAACTTAAATGATGGCATAATCCAGCTGAACTTAATTAAAACAAAATCAACAATGCACTTATTGATATTTCCATCTCAATATGTTTACCTAACCATCATTTTTTGTCCCAAAGATCCCTCCACCCAATTTCGTCCCTTTACACCTACTCACCATGAAGTTTCCGGGCCAAGATTTCTTTCAGGACGCGCAACGGCCCACAGCTGATCACAATGTTGATGACATCAAACATCTTAGTTCCTGATCCAAACAGTCTGTATAGATCCACAAGCAGGCCCCCCAACTGTGATCCAACAGGCCACAATGATCCAAAATCAACCAACTTACTCCCGTGGGTGTATGGGTGGAACGTCAAACTAGATTTCCAGAATATATTACATATCTCCGAATGAACATCTGTTATTGCACTGGGAAGCTTGTTTTTATTGCTGCTCTCCTCAACAGAACACGTGCAGGCATTTGGCCAATGTGCTTGGATAGACTTTGTCCATGACCTCTTCTGGATCAACCAGCAAGCCTTACATTTACGTTCCACACTTTCGATATTTGATATGCCTTGGTGAGTTTGGTAGAAGTTGGTGTTGATGGACTGCGTGAGACGGCTGTCCAGACTAGATGTAGAGAAGTGTTCATCGTGAGGTCCACAGGGCTGACTGAAACTACTCGTCAGCATCTCCTCCCTCTTCTCCGTCTCCTCTCGCTCAGCTTCACGCAGGATTACACTAGCATCAACACTAGACGAGGATCTCCTCTTGTTTTTCCGGGACGGGAAGAGCCTCATCATAATGGTTTACACAGAACTGTAGTCACAATCCAGAATGAGAGATATTCCTAGTGAATCAAGTGCTCTTAATCATATCCACTTGCTTTTGTTGTTGCACAAGAGTTCAATCAACGGTTAACAAGGATGACTGGTCTGAAAGCATAAACAAGAGAAGGTGGTATACTTGATCGTGATTGCCTGCCCCCTGTCACCTCATTGAGAGCTATATGACCACTAGTTTTATTATCTGTGACAATCGGTGCACTGTGGCATCTGATAGTAACTCCAACTTGAACTTTGAACCCTACACCCACCAAATGATAGGAACTAGACCAACCTGTCAGTTAAAGTCAATAGTCAAATTAGGTCAATTGGTGCAGTTTGGTAGCCACTATCAAATATCTAGTTTGTTACTTAATACCAATTAATAAGTCACATGGTTAGAGTTACATAACCGGAGAGATGAGATCGAGATATCATGAATGGCAGATGATAATATGTTCATGTCAATAAAACTGAACATAGATTCAAGGGATTACTCAGAAAATACTTCAAAGTGAAATTTGCGACTGGTAACATATAGAACCAGTCAGATTGAACTTGTGAAAACATCGAAGTTTCCCTACAGCAGTGTTGTCTGTTTGATGAATGCATTTGCCTCTGAATTACACAAAAACCTACCAGGTCTGCTGAGTTAGTGAGGATCTCTAAGACACCATGTGACAGCCAAGCAGTAGATGCTGTGATGCTTAGGGTCAGTGTTTTGCAGTAGTGTGTCATAAGAAGATGTCAATTTGGTCGGTAGCCACAATTTAATCACTACCACTATATGGTGCTGTATAGTGTGGTCTATATATATATATATATATATATATATATATATATATATATATATATATATATATATATATATATATATATATATATATATATATGTATATATATATATATATATATATATATATATATATATATATCTCATATAGCTCATATATATATATATATATATCATATATTATATATAGGGATATATATAGTATATATATAGATATATTAGGAGTGATATATATATATATGAGCTGATATATATATTTGTATATATATATATTTATATATATATATATATATATATATATATATATATATATATCTATAAATATATAATATATATATAAATATATATATATGAGCTGATATATATATATATATATATATATATATATATATATATCTATATATATCTCATATATATATATATATAAATATATAAATATATATATTTACAAATATATATATATATCAGCTCATATATATATATATATATACATATATATATGCATATATATATATATATATATATATATATATATATATATATATATATATATATATATATATATATATATAAATATATATATATATGTATGGACACACGAATAAGTGAATAAAAAAAGGATCCTCTGAACATGCTTAAACAAAAAGTGCCACATACTCATACTGGTACGACGGGGTATGATTTTCAGCTTCAATCTGTACGATGGGTTTTTCGGGGGCTTCGTTTTGTAAAGCGGGGTATGTTTTCTCTTGCCATGCAGTATGTCGAGGTTTTCACCCGGGATTTCCCATCGATCGTTGACAATGACAATGCAAATGCAATGAATTGTCCCTGGCCTGGGTGACACCCAGAGAATGACCCGGTCGGAGCAAGCTTCACCTTATCACCATGGTCAGGTTACACCAGTATATTATCTTATCGCAAACGTGTGACCATCGTAAGTCACGTCTTCGACAGCATTTCACGACTTTGACACGCTCACTTAACATCCACTTTTGCATATATTTGTTTGTTTACTTCTCTGATGCAGCCATTTTACATGGTCATGTGATAAGGTCCAATATGGTACACCGATGATTCAATAAACTATTATTGCTAGATATTATCATTTACAGTTATCAATACCATGTTATATGTCATATATAGCACATTAATAATGTAAATTAATAAAATACTATGATACATGCTCACTACCTTTAAATATAACCTTATGATTACTAGATATAAATGATTTTTTATGTGGAGGCGAGAGCAAATATGATTTACTCTAAACAATGGAAGGAAATGCTTTTAACGATGTGTAGGACGTCATCAGTATATGCTAATCTCGGGGTTTCATTACTTTAATGATACCCTGACTTAAATTACACATCTCTGGGGTTGAAAACATTGGTGCGTTCAAATCGCTTCTATTATTGTTTCGTTCATGGTGTTTTAACTGCCCAGAAAATCTAATGGCGAACCGTGCAATGATTTGTGAGGAATCAATTAAAAGAAACATTAATACCCGATTGGCTTTGATAAGATTTCTATTTATCGTCTAATTGACCTGTTTATGGTGCTCGCATGCCACAGCAGTTGTCATAAGCCTTACACACACGAAAGCTACAAAGGCATGGACTTGTTTACATAAGCAGAAGTAAGTTTTTTCAGTTCTCTTAATCGGAAAACTCTAGTCTTTGAGGACATTATGATTTTTCATTGTCGTGTTGTTACACCATGGAACCAGTCAGGCGATGGAGGCATCTTTTCAATGGTAGCATAATTAACTCCAGTTAAGACCCGACAGATGTTTAAAGAGAGGGTTAGATTAAAACTTGCTACGGGTGGGATTGCTTTATTGAGTGCAAGATAAACTGCTCATTTGGAAGCAGTGAATTAATATGCGTAATGTTCATTGCAGAGATACCATCAATTCGTATTATTCCTTGTTTAAGCTATACTGTAATTATAAACAGCCCCTGCGGGTTCCAGTAATGTGCATTTTATCCAAACAAACAAACAAACACACACACACACACACACACACACACACACACACACACACACACACACACACACACACACACACACACACACACACACACACACACACACACACACACACACACACACACACACACACACAGACCTTTGGACCTTTGAGAAGCGGGGCCGGCCATACTTGAACCAATGGGAGGTCAGCTGTTGGTGGGGTTCCGGGCGTAACCCAATGCCCAGGGCCCCAATAAAATTACTTCTAACCACTAACATAAGTAATAACTCGATTTAATCGTAGTTTGAAATGAGAGAGGCCCAGGTAGATGTCGTGTAAGGATAAGTGGGAATATAGAGGGTTACAAATAGCACCGTTAGTATTGGGTATGTCTGGGCTTTATCTTAAACAGCGATGAATTTTCGGGCAATTATT